>JAECWI010000600.1:10941681-11555862 GCA_018150345.1 Drosophila equinoxialis
AAATGTCATCGATGACTTTTCCAGAAATGTCATCGATGACTTTTTCAAAAATGTCATCGATGATTTTCAGAAATGTCATGATGACTTCTTCAGAAATTTCATCGATGATTTTTCCAGAAATGTCATCGATGACTTTTTCAAAAATGTCATCAATGATGACTTTTCCAGAAATGTCATCGATGATTTTTTCAGAAATGTCATCGATGACTTTTTCAGAAATGTCATCGATGACTTTTTCAGAAATGTCATCGATGACTTTTTCAGAAATGTCATCGATGACTTTTTCAGAAATATCATCGATGACTTTTTCAAAAATGTCATCAATGATGACTTTTTCAAAAGTGTCATCAATGATGACTTTTTCAGAAATGTCATCGATTACTTTTTCAGAAATGTCATCGATGATTTTTTCAGAAATGTCATCGATGACTTTTTCAAAAATGTCATCAATGATGACTTTTTCAAAAATGTCATCGATGATTTTCAGAAATGTCATCGATGACTTTTTCAGAAATGTCATCGATGACTTTTTCAGAAATATCATCGATGACTTTTTCAAAAATGTCATCAATGATGACTTTTTCAGAAATGTCATCGATGACTTTTTCAAAAATGTCACCAATGACTTTTTCAAAAATGTCATCGATGACTTTTCCAGAAATGTCATCGATGACTTTTTCAAAAATGTCATCGATGATTTTCAGAAATGTCATCGATGACTTTTTCAAAAATGCCATCGATGATTTTTCCAGAAATATCATCGATGACTTTTTCAAAAATGTCATCAATGATGACTTTTTCAAAAATGTCATCAATGATGACTTGTTCAGAAATGTCATCGATGACTTTTCCAGAAATGTCATCGATGACTTTTTCAAAAATGTCATCGATGATTTTCAGAAATGTCATGATGACTTCTTCAGAAATGTCATCGATGATTTTTCCAGAAATGTCATCGATGACTTTTTCAAAAATGTCATCAATGATGACTTTTCCAGAAATGTCATCGATGGCTTTTTCAGAAATAACATCGATGACTTTTTCAGAAATGTCATCGATGACTTTTCCAGAAATGTCATCGATGACTTTTTCAAAAATGTCATCGATGATTTTCAGAAATGTCATCGATGACTTTTTCAAAAATGCCATCGATGATTTTTCCAGAAATATCATCGATGACTTTTTCAAAAATGTCATCAATGATGACTTTTTCAGAAATGTCATCGATGACTTTTTCAAAAATGTCACCGATGACTTTTTCAAAAATGTCATCGATGATTTTCAGAAATGTCATCGATGACTTTTTCAAAAATGCCATCGATGATTTTTCCAGAAATATCATCGATGACTTTTTCAAAAATGTCATCAATGATGACTTTTTCAGAAATGTCATCGATGACTTTTCCAGAAATGTCATCGATGACTTTTTCAGAAATGTCATCGATGACTTTTTCAGAAATGTCATCGATGACATTTTCAGAAATAACATCGATGACTTTTTCAAAAATGTCATCAATGATGACTTTTTCAAAAATGTCATCAATGATGACTTTTCCAGAAATAACATCGATGACTTTTTCAGAAATGTCATAGATGACTTTTTCAGAAATGTCATCGATGACTTTTTCAGAAATGTCATCAATGATGACTTTTTCAGAAATGTCATCAATGATGACTTTTTCAGAAATGTCATCAATGATGACTTTTCCAGAAATGTCATCGATGACTTTTTCAAAAATGTCATCAATGATGACTTTTCCAGAAATGTCATCGATGACATGACTTTTTCAGAAATGTCATCGATGACTTTTTCAGAAATGTCATCAATGATGACTTTTTCAGAAATGTTATCGATGACTTTTTCAGAAATGTCATCGATGACATTTCCAGAAATGTCATCAATGATGACTTTTTCAGAAATGTCATCAATGATGACTTTTTCAGAAATGTCATCAATGATGACTTTTTCAGAAATGTCATCGATGACTTTTTTCAGAAATGTCATCGATGACTTTTCCAGAAATGTCGGCGATAACTTTTTCAGAAATGTCATCGATGACTTTTTCAAAAATGTCATCAATGATGACTTTTTCAGAAATGTCATCAATGATGACATTTTCAGAAATGTCATCAATGATGACTTTTTCAGAAATGTCATCGATGACTTTTCCAGAAATGTCATCAATGATGACTTTTTCAAAAATGTCATCAATGATGACTTTTTCAAAAATGTCATCAATGATGACTTTTCCAGAAATAACATCGATGACTTTTTCAGAAATGTCATCGATGACTTTTTCAAAAATGTCATCAATGATGACTTTTTCAAAAATGTCATCAATGATGACTTTTTCAAAAATGTCATCAATGATGACTTTTCCAGAAATAACATCGATGACTTTTTCAGAAATGTCATCGATGACTTTTTCGGAAATGTCATCGATGACTTTTTCAGAAATGTCATCGATGACTTTTTCAAAAATGTCATCGATGACTTTTTCAAAAATGTCATCAATGATGACTTTTTCAAAAATGTCATCAATGATGACTTTTTCAAAAATGTCATCAATGATGACTTTTTCAGATATGTCATCGATGACTTTTTCAGAAATGTCATCGATGACTTTTTCAAAATGTCATCGATGACTTTTTCAAAAATGTCATCAATGATGACTTTTTCAAAAATGTCATCAATGATGACTTTTCCAGAAATAACATCGATGACTTTTTCAGAAATGTCATCGATGACTTTTTCAGAAATGTCATCGATGACATTTTCAGAAATGGTTTCGATGACTTTTTCAGAAATGTTATCGATGACTTTTTAGAAATGTCATCGATGACTTTTTCAAAAATGTCATCAATGATGAAATTTCGGAAAAGTCATCGATGACTTTTTCAGAAATGTCATCGATGACTTTTTCAAAAATGTCATCGATGACTTTTTCAAAAATGTCATCAATGATGACTTTTTCAAAAAATGTCATCAATGATGACTTTTTCAAAAGTGTCATCAATGATGACTTTTTTCAAAAATGTCATCAATGATGACTTTTCCAGAAATAACATCGATGACTTTTTCAGAAATGTCATCGATGACTTTTTCAGAAATGTCATCGATGACTTTTTCAGAAATGTCATCGATGACTTTTCCAGAAATAACATCGATGACTTTTTCAGAAATGTCATTAATTATGACTTTTTCAGAAATGTCATCAATGATGACTTTTTCAGAAATGTCATCGATGACTTTTCCAGAAATGTCATCAATGATGACTTTTTTTAAAAATGTCATCAATGATGACTTTTTCAAAAATGTCATCAATGATGACTTTTCCAGAAATAACATCGATGACTTTTTCAGAAATGTCATCGATGACTTTTTCAAAAATGTCATCAATGATGACTTTTTCAAAAATGTCATCAATGATGACTTTTTTCAAAAATGTCATCAATGATGACTTTTTCAAAAATGTCATCAATGATGACTTTTCCAGAAATAACATCGATGACTTTTTCAGAAATCTCATCAATGATGACTTTTTCAGAAATGTCATCGATGACTTTTCCAGAAATGTCATCGATGACTTTTTCAAAAATGTCATCAATGATGACTTTTCCAGAAATGTCATCGATGACTTTTTCAGAAATGTCATCGATGACTTTTTCAGAAATGTCATCGATGACTTTTCCAGAAATAACATCGATGACTTTTTCAGAAATGTCATTAATGATGACTTTTTCAGAAATGTCATCAATGATGACTTTTTCAGAAATGTCATCGATGACTTTTCCAGAAATGTCATCAATGATGACTTTTTCAAAAATGTCATCAATGATGACTTTTTCAAAAATGTCATCAATGATGACTTTTCCAGAAATAACATCGATGACTTTTCCAGAAATAACATCGATGACTTTTTCAAAAATGTCATCGATGACTTTTTCAGAAATGTTATCGATGATTTTGTCAAAAATGTCATCGATGATTTTTTTCAGAAATGTCATCGATGACATTTCCAGAAATGTCATCTATGACTTTTCCAGAAATGTCATCTATGACCTTTCCAGAAATGTCATCTATGACTTTTCCAGAAATGACATCGATGTTTTTTTCAGAAATAACATCGATGACTTTTTCAGATATGTCATCGATGACTTTTTCAAAAATGTCATCAATGATGACTTTTTCAGAAATGTCATCCATGACTTTTTCAGAAATGTCATCAATGATGACTTTTTCAGAAATGTCATCAATGATGACTTTTCCGGAAATGTCATCTATGACTTTTTCAGAAATGTCATCAATGATGACTTTTTCAGAAATGTCATCAATGATGACTTTTCCGGAAATGTCATCTATGACTTTTTCAGAAATGTCATCAATGATGACTTTTTCAGAAATGTCATCGATGACTTTTTCAAAAATGTCATCAATGATGACTTTTTCAGAAATTTCATCCATGACTTTTTCAGAAATGTCATCAATGATGACTTTTTCAGAAATGTCATCAATGATGACTTTTCCGGAAATGTCATCTATGACTTTTTCAGAAATGTCATCAATGATGACTTTTTCAGAAATGTCATCGATGACTTTTTCAAAAATGTCATCAATGATGACTTTTTCAGAAATGTCATCGATGACTTTTTCAGAAATGTTATCGATGACTTTTTCAGAAATGTCATCGATGACTTTTTCAAAAATGTCATCGATGACTATTTCAGAAATGTCATCGATGACTTTTTCAGAAATGTCATCGATGACTTTTTCAAAAATGTCATCAATGATGACTTTTCCAGAAATAACATCGATGACTTTTTCAGAAATGTCATTAATGATGACTTTTTCAGAAATGTCATCAATGATGACTTTTTCAGAAATGTCATCAATGATGACTTTTTCAGAAATGTCATCGATGACTTTTCCAGAAATGTCATCTATGACTTTTCCAGAAATGTCATCTATGACTTTTCCAGAAATGACATCGATGTTTTTTTCAGAAATAACATCGATGACTTTTTCAGATATGTCATCGATGACTTTTTCAAAAATGTCATCAATGATGACTTTTTCAGAAATGTCATCCATGACTTTTTCAGAAATGTCATCAATGATGACTTTTTCAGAAATGTCATTAATGATGACTTTTCCGGAAATGTCATTAATGATGACTTTTCCGGAAATGTCATCTATGACTTTTTTCAGAAATGTCATCAATGATGACTTTTTCAGAAATGTCATCGATGACATTTTCAGAAATGTCATCGATGTTTTTTCAAAAATGTCATCAATGATGACTTTTTCAGCAATGTCATGTTTTTGAAAAAGTCATCGATGACATTTTGGAAAAGTCATCGATGACATTTCTGAAAAAGTCATCGATGACATTTCTGAAAAAGTCATCGATGACATTTCTGGAAAAGTCATCGATGACATTTCTGGAAAAGTCATCGATGACATTTCTGGAAAAGTCATCGATGACATTTCTGAAAAAGTCATCATTGATGACATTTATGATAAAGTCATCATTGATGACATTTTTGAAAATGTCATCGATGACATTTCTTGAAAAGTCATCATTGATGACATTTTTGAAAAAGTCATCGATGACATTTCTGGAAAAGTCATCGATAACATTTCTGAAAAAGTCATCATTGATGACATTTTTGAAAAAAGTCATCGATGACATTTCTGGAAAAGTCATCGATGACATTTCTGAAAAAGTCATCATTGATGACATTTATGATAAAGTCATCATTGATGACATTTTTGAAAATGTCATCGATGACATTTCTTGAAAAGTCATCATTGATGACATTTTTGAAAAAGTCATCGATGACATTTCTGAAAAAGTCATCATTGATGACATTTTTGAAAAAGTCATCGATGACATTTCTGGAAAAGTCATCATTGATGACATTTCTGAAAAAGTCATCGATGACATTTCTGGAAAAGTCATCATTGATGACATTTCTGAAAAAGTCATCGATGACATTTCTGGAAAAGTCATCATCGATGACATTTCTGAAAAAGTCATCATTGATGACATTTATGATAAAGTCATCATTGATGACATTTTTGAAAATGTCATCGATGACATTTCTTGAAAAGTCATCATTGATGACATTTTTGAAAAAGTCATCGATGACATTTCTGGAAAAGTCATCGATAACATTTCTGAAAAAGTCATCATTGATGACATTTCTGAAAAAGTCATCGATGTTATTTCTGGAAAAGTCATCATTGATGACATTTTTTGAAAAAGTCATCAATGACATTTTTGAAAAAGTCATCGATGACATTTCTGACATTTTTGAAAAAGTCATCGATGACATTTCTGAAAAAGTCATCGATGACATTTCTGACATTTTTGAAAAAGTCATCGATGACATTTCTGAAAAAGTCATCATTGATGACATTTCTGAAAAAGTCATCGATGACATTTCTGAAAAAGTCATCGATGTTATTTCTGGAAAAGTCATCGATGACATTTCTGAAAAAGTCATCGATGTTAATTCTGGAAAAGTCATCATTGATGACATTTTTGAAAAAAGTCATCATTGATGACATTTCTGAAAAAGTCATCGATGTTATTTCTGAAAAAGTCATCGATGACATTTCTGAAAAAGTCATCGATGACATTTCTGAAAAAGTCATCGATGACATTTCTGAAAAAGTCATCATTGATGACATTTCTGAAAAAGTCATCGATGTTATTTCTGGAAAAGTCATCATTGATGACATTTTTGAAAAAGTCATCATTGATGACATTTTTGAAAATGTCATCGATGACATTTCTGGAAAAGTCATCATTGATGACATTTTTGAAAAAGTCATCGATGACATTTCTGGCAAAGTCATCGATAACATTTCTGGAAAAGTCATCGATGACATTTCTGAAAAAGTCATCATTGATGACATTTCTGAAAAAGTCATCATTAATGACATTTCTGAAAAAGTCATCGATGTTATTTCTGGAAAAGTCATCGATGACATTTCTGAAAAAGTCATCGATGACATTTCTGAAAAAGTCATCGATGACATTTCTGAAAAAGTCATCGACGTTATTTCTGGAAAAGTCATTGATGACATTTTTCAAAAAGTCATCATCGATGACTTTTTCAAAAATGTCATCGATGACTTTTTCAAAAATGCCATCAATGATGACTTTTTCAGAAATGTCATCAATGATGACTTTTCCGGAAATGTCATCTATGACTTTTTTCAAAAATGTCATCAATGATGACTTTTCCAGAAATAACATCGATGACTTTTTCAGAAATGTCATCGATGACTTTTTCAGAAATGTCATCGATGACTTTTTCAGAAATGTCATCGATGACTTTTCCAGAAATAACATCGATGACTTTTTCAGAAATGTCATTAATGATGACTTTTTCAGAAATGTCATCAATGATGACTTTTTCAGAAATGTCATCGATGACTTTTTCAGAAATGTCATCGATGACTTTTTCAGAAATGTCATCGATGACTTTTTCAAAAATGTCATCAATGATGGCTTTTTCAGAAATGTCATCAATGATGACTTTTCCAGAAATGTCATCGATGACTTTTTCAGAAATGTCATCAATGATGACTTTTTCAGAAATGTCATCGATGACTTTTTCAAAAATGTCATCAATGATGACTTTTCCAGAAATAACATCGATGACTTTTTCAGAAATGTCATCGATGACTTTTTCAGAAATGTCATCGATGACTTTTCCAGAAATAACATCGATGACTTTTTCAGAAATGTCATTAATGATGACTTTTTCAGAAATGTCATCAATGATGACTTTTTCAGAAATGTCATCGATGACTTTTCCAGAAATGTTATCGATGACTTTGCCAGAAATGTCATCGATGACTTTTTCAAAAATGTCATCAATGATGACTTTTTCAGAAATGTCATCGATGACTTTTCCAGAAATGTTATCGATGACTTTGCCAGAAATGTCATCGATGACTTTTTCAAAAATGTCATCAATGATGACTTTTTCAGAAATGTCATCGATGACTTTTTCAAAAATGTCAGAAATGTCATCGATGACTTTTTCAGAAATGTCATCGATGACTTTTTCAAAAATGTCAGAAATGTCATCGATGACTTTTTCAAAAATGTCATTGATGACTTTTTCAAAAATGTCATCAATGATGACTTTTCCAGAAATAACATCGATGACTTTTTCAGAAATGTCATCAATGATGACTTTTCAAGAAATGTCATCGATGACATTTTCAAAAATGTCATCAATGATGACTTTATCATAAATGTCATCAATGATGACTTTTTCAGAAATGTCATCGATGATGACTTTTCCAGAAATGTCATCGATGACTTTTTCAGAAATGTCATCAATGATGACTTTTCCAGAAATGTCATCGATGACTTTTTCAAAAATGTCATCAATGATGACTTTTTCAGAAATGTCATCGATGACTTTTCCAGAAATGTTATCGATGACTTTTCCAGAAATGTCATCGATGACTTTTTCAAAAATGTCATCAATGATGACTTTTCAAGAAATGTCATCGATGACATTTTCAAAAATGTCATCAATGATGACTTTTTCAAAAATGTCATCAATGATGACTTTTCCAGAAATAACATCGATGACTTTTTCAGAAATGTCATCGATGACTTTTTCAGAAATGTCATCGATGACTTTTTCAGAAATGTCATCGATGACTTTTCCAGAATTAACATCGATGACTTTTTCAGAAATGTCATCAATGATGACTTTTTCAAAAATGTCATCGATGACTTTTTCAGAAATGTCATCGATGACTTTTTCAGAAATGTCATCGATGACTTTTTCAGAAATAACATCGATGACTTTTTCAGAAATGTCATCAATGATGACTTTTTCAAAAATGTCATCAATGATGACTTTTCCAGAATTAACATCGATGACTTTTTCAGAAATGTCATCGATGACTTTTCCAGTAATAACATCGATGACTGTTTCAGAAATGTCATCGATGACTTTTTCAGAAATGTCATCAATGATGACTTTTTCAGAAATGTCATCGATGACTTTTTCAAAAATGTCAGAAATGTCATCGATGACTTTTTCAGAAATGTCATCGATGACTTTTTCAAAAATGTCAGAAATGTCATCGATGACTTTTTCAAAAATGTCATCGATGACTTTTTCAGAAATGTCATCAATGATGACTTTTCCAGAAATGTCATCAATGATGACTTTTCCAGAAATGTCATCAATGATGACTTTTCCAGAAATAACATCGATGACTTTTTCAGAAATGTCATCAATGATGACTTTTTCAGAAATGTCATCAATGATGACTTTTCCAGAAATAACATCGATGACTTTTTCAGAAATGTCATCGATGACTTTTTCAAAAATGTCATCGATGACTTTTTCAAAAATGTCATCGATGACGTTTTCAAAAATGTCATCGATGACTTTTTCAGAAATGTCATCGATGACTTTTTTCAAAAATGTCATCAATGATGACTTTTTCAAAAATGTCATCAATGATGACTTTTCCAGAAATAACATCGATGACTTTTTCAGAAATGTCATCAATGATGACTTTTTCAGAAATGTCATCGATGACTTTTTCAGAAATGTCATCGATGACTTTTTCAAAAATGTCATCGATGACTTTTTCAAAAATGTCATCAATGATGACTTTTTCAAAAATGTCATCAATGATGACTTTTTCAAAAATGTCATCAATGATGACTTTTCCAGAAATAACATCGATGACTTTTTCAGAAATGTCATCGATGACTTTTCCAGAAATAACATCGATGACTTTTTCAGAAATATCATCGATGACTTTTTCAGAAATGTCATCAATGATGACTTTTTCAAAAATGTCATCAATGATGACTTTTTCAAAAATGTCATCAATGATGACTTTTCCAGAAATAACATCGATGACTTTTTCAGAAATGTCATCGATGACTTTTCCAGAAATAATATCGACGACTTTTTCAGAAATGTCATCAATGATGACAGAAATGTAATCAATGATTTTTTCAGAAATGTCATCGATGACTTTTTAGAAATGTCATCGATGACTTTTTCAGAAATGTCATCAATGATGACTTTTCCAGAAATGTCATCGATGACTTTTTCAGAAATGTCATCAATGATGACTTTTCCAGAAATGTCATCAATGATGACTTTTCCAGAAATAACATCGATGACTTTTTCAGAAATGTCATCAATGATGACTTTTTCAGAAATGTCATCAATGATGACTTTTCCAGAAATAACATCGATGACTTTTTCAGAAATGTCATCGATGACTTTTTCAAAAATGTCATCGATGACTTTTTCAAAAATGTCATCGATGACGTTTTCAAAAATGTCATCGATGACTTTTTCAGAAATGTCATCGATGACTTTTTCAAAAATGTCATCAATGATGACTTTTTCAAAAATGTCATCAATGATGACTTTTCCAGAAATAACATCGATGACTTTTTCAGAAATGTCATCAATGATGACTTTTTCAGAAATGTCATCGATGACTTTTTCAGAAATGTCATCGATGACTTTTTCAAAAATGTCATCGATGACTTTTTCAAAAATGTCATCAATGATGACTTTTTCAAAAATGTCATCAATGATGACTTTTCCAGAAATAACATCGATGACTTTTTCAGAAATGTCATCGATGACTTTTCCAGAAATAACATCGATGACTTTTTCAGAAATATCATCGATGACTTTTTCAGAAATGTCATCAATGATGACTTTTTCAAAAATGTCATCAATGATGACTTTTTCAAAAATGTCATCAATGATGACTTTTCCAGAAATAACATCGATGACTTTTTCAGAAATGTCATCGATGACTTTTCCAGAAATAACATCGATGACTTTTTCAGAAATATCATCGATGACTTTTTCAGAAATGTCATCAATGAGGACTTTTTCAAAAATGTCATCAATGATGACTTTTCCAGAAATAACATCGATGACTTTTTCAGAAATGTCATCGATGACTTTTTCAAAAAGGTCATCAATGATGACTTTTTTAGAAATGTCATCGATGACTTTTTCAGAAATGTCATCGATGACTTTTTCAGAAATGTCATCGATGACTTTTTCAAAAATGTCATCGATGACTTTTTCAAAAATGTCATTAATGATGACTTTTTCAAAAATGCCATCAATGATGACTTTTCCAGAAATAACACCGATGACTTTTTCAGAAATGTCATCGATGACTTTTTCAGAAATGTCATCGATGACTTTTTCAGAAATGTTATCGATGACTTTTTCAGAAATGTCATCGATGACTTTTTCAAAAATGTCATCGATGACTTTTTCAAAAATGACTTTTTCAGAAATGTCATCGATGACTTTTTCAGAAATGTTATCGATGACTTTTTCAGAAATGTCATCGATGACTTTTTCAAAAAGGTCATCAATGATGACTTTTTCAGAAATGTCATCGATGACTTTTTCAGAAATGTCATCGGTGACTTTTTCAAAAATGTCATCGATGACTTTTTCAAAAATGTCATCAATGATGACTTTTTCAAAAATGCCATCAATGATGAAAAAGTCATCGATGACATTTCTGAAAAAGTCATCGATGACATTTCTGAATAAGTCATCATTGATGACATTTCTGAAAAAGTCATCGATGTTATTTCTGGAAAAGTCATCATTGATGACATTTTTGAAAAAGTCATCATTGATGACATTTTTGAAAGAGTCACCATTGATGACATTTTTGAAAATGTCATCGATGACATTTCTGGAAAAGTCATCATTGATGACATTTTTGAAAAAGTCATCGATGACATTTCTGGAAAAGTCATCATTGATGACATTTCTGAAAAAGTCATCATTGATGACATTTCTGAAAAAGTCATCGATGACATTTCTGAAAAAGTCATCGATGTTATTTCTGGAAAAGTCATCATTGATGACATTTTTAAAAAAGTCATCATTGATGACATTTTTGAAAAAGTCATCGATGACATTTCTGAAAAAGTCATCATTGATGACATTTCTGAAAAAGTCATCGATGATATTTCTGAAAAAGTCATCGATGTTATTTCTGGAAAAGTCATCGATGACTTTTTCAAAAATGTCATCAATGATGACTTTTCCAGAAATGTCATCGATGACTTTTCCAGAAATAACATCGATGACTTTTTCAGAAATATCATCGATGACTTTTTCAGAAATGTCATCGATGACTTTTTCAGAAATGTTATCGATGACTTTTTCAGAAATGTCATCGATGACTTTTTCAGAAATGTCATCGATGACTTTTTCAAAAATGTCATCAATGATGACTTTTTCAAAAATGTCATCAATGATGACTTTTTCAAAAATGTCATCAATGATGACTTTTCCAGAAATAACATCGATGACTTTTTCAGAAATGTCATCAATGATGACTTTTTCAGAAATGTCATCGATGACTTTTTCAGAAATGTCATCGATGACTTTTTCAAAAATGTCATCGATGACTTTTTCAAAAATGTCATCAATGATGACTTTTTCAAAAATGTCATCAATGATGACTTTTTCAGAAATGTCATCGATGACTTTTTCAGAAATGTCATCGATGACTTTTTCAGAAATGTCATCGATGACTTTTCCAGAAATGTCGGCGATGACTTTTTCAGAAATGTCATCGATGACTTTTTCAAAAATGTCATCGATGACTTTTTCAAAAATGTCATCGATGATTTTTCCAGAAATGTCATCGATGACTTTTTCAGAAATGTCATCGATGACTTTTTCAAAAATGTCATCAATGATGACTTTTTCAGAAATGTCATCGATGACTTTTTCAAAAATGTCATCAATGATGACTTTTTCAAAAATGTCATCAATGATGACTTTTCCAGAAATAACATCGATGACTTTTTCAGAAATGTCATCAATGATGACTTTTTCAGAAATGTCATCAATGATGACTTTTCCAGAAATAACATCGATGACTTTTTCAGAAATGTCATCAATGATGACTTTTTCAGAAATGTCATCAATGATGACTTTTCCAGAAATAACATCGATGACTTTTTCAGAAATGTCATCGATGACTTTTTCAGAAATGTTATCGATGACTTTTTCAGAAATGTCATCGATGACTTTTTCAAAAATGTCATCAATGATGACTTTTTCAAAAATGTCATCAATGATGACTTTTCCAGAAATAATATCGATGACTTTTTCAGAAATGTCATCAATGATGACTTTTTCAGAAATGTCATCAATGATGACTTTTCCAGAAATAACATCGATGACTTTTTCAGAAATGTCATCAATGATGACTTTTTCAGAAATGTCATCAATGATGACTTTTCCAGAAATAACATCGATGACTTTTTCAGAAATGTCATCAATGATGACTTTTCCAGAAATAACATCGATGACTTTTTCAGAAATGTCATCGATGACTTTTTCAAAAATGTCATCAATGATGACTTTTTCAAAAATGTCATCGATGACGTTTTCAAAAATGTCATCGATGACTTTTTCAGAAATGTCATCGATGACTTTTTCAAAAATGTCATCAATGATGACTTTTTCAAAAATGTCATCAATGATGACTTTTCCAGAAATAACATCGATGACTTTTTCAGAAATGTCATCATCGATGACTTTTTCAGAAATGTCATCGATGACTTTTTCAGAAATGTTATCGATGACTTTTTCAGAAATGTCATCGATGACTTTTTCAGAAATGTCATCGATGACTTTTTCAAAAATGTCATCAATGATGACTTTTTCAAAAATGTCATCAATGATGACTTTTTCAAAAATGTCATCAATGATGACTTTTCCAGAAATAACATCGATGACTTTTTCAGAAATGTCATCAATGATGACTTTTTCAGAAATGTCATCGATGACTTTTTCAGAAATGTCATCGATGACTTTTTCAGAAATGTCATCGATGACTTTTTCAAAAATGTCATCGATGACTTTTTCAAAAATGTCATCAATGATGACTTTTTCAAAAATGTCATCAATGATGACTTTTTCAGAAATGTCATCGATGACTTTTTCAGAAATGTCATCGATGACTTTTCCAGAAATGTCGGCGATGACTTTTTCAGAAATGTCATCGATGACTTTTTCAAAAATGTCATCGATGACTTTTTCAAAAATGTCATCGATGATTTTTCCAGAAATGTCATCGATGACTTTTTCAGAAATGTCATCGATGACTTTTTCAGAAATGTTATCGATGACTTTTTCAGAAATGTCATCGATGACTTTTTCAAAAATGTCATCAATGATGACTTTTTCAAAAATGTCATCAATGATGACTTTTCCAGAAATAACATCGATGACTTTTTCAGAAATGTCATCAATGATGACTTTTTCAGAAATGTCATCAATGATGACTTTTCCAGAAATAACATCGATGACTTTTTCAGAAATGTCATCAATGATGACTTTTTCAGAAATGTCATCAATGATGACTTTTCCAGAAATAACATCGATGACTTTTTCAGAAATGTCATCGATGACTTTTTCAAAAATGTCATCAATGATGACTTTTTCAAAAATGTCATCGATGACGTTTTCAAAAATGTCATCGATGACTTTTTCAGAAATGTCATCGATGACTTTTTCAAAAATGTCATCAATGATGACTTTTCAAAAATGTCATCAATGATGACTTTTCCAGAAATAACATCGATGACTTTTTCAGAAATGTCATCAATGATGACTTTTCAGAAATGTCATCGATGACTTTTTCAGAAATGTCATCGATGACTTTTTCAAAAATGTCATCGATGACTTTTTCAAAAATGTCATCAGTGATGACTTTTTCAAAAATGTCATCAATGATGACTTTTTCAAAAATGTCATCAATGATGACTTTTTCAAAAATGTCATCAATGATGACTTTTCCAGAAATAACATCGATGACTTTTTCAGAAATGTCATCGATGACTTTTCCAGAAATAACATCGATGACTTTTTCAGAAATATCATCGATGACTTTTTCAGAAATGTCATCAATGAGGACTTTTTCAAAAATGTCATCAATGATGACTTTTCCAGAAATAACATCGATGACTTTTTCAGAAATGTCATCGATGACTTTTTCAGAAATGTCATCAATGATGACTTTTTCAAAAAGGTCATCAATGATGACTTTTTCAGAAATGTCATCGATGACTTTTTCAGAAATGTCATCGGTGACTTTTTCAAAAATGTCATCGATGACTTTTTCAAAAATGTCATCAATGATGACTTTTTCAAAAATGCCATCAATGATGAAAAAGTCATCGATGACATTTCTGAAAAAGTCATCGATGACATTTCTGAAAAAGTCATCATTGATGACATTTCTGAAAAAGTCATCGATGTTATTTCTGGAAAAGTCATCATTGATGACATTTTTGAAAAAGTCATCATTGATGACATTTTTGAAAGAGTCACCATTGATGACATTTTTGAAAATGTCATCGATGACATTTCTGGAAAAGTCATCATTGATGACATTTTTGAAAAAGTCATCGATGACATTTCTGGAAAAGTCATCATTGATGACATTTCTGAAAAAGTCATCATTGATGACATTTCTGAAAAAGTCATCGATGACATTTCTGAAAAAGTCATCGATGTTATTTCTGGAAAAGTCATCATTGATGACATTTTTAAAAAGTCATCATTGATGACATTTTTGAAAAAGTCATCGATGACATTTCTGAAAAAGTCATCATTGATGACATTTCTGAAAAAGTCATCGATGATATTTCTGAAAAAGTCATCGATGTTATTTCTGGAAAAGTCATCGATGACATTTCTGAAAAAGTCATCGATGTTATTTCTGGAAAAGTCATCGATGTTATTTCTGGAAAAGTCATCGATGACATTTCTGAAAAAGTCATCGATGTTATTTCTGGAAAAGTCATCATTGATGACATTTTTGAAAAAGTCATCATTGATGACATTTTTGAAAAAGTCATCATTGATGACATTTTTGAAAAAGTCATCGATGACATTTCTGAAAAAGTCATCATTGATGACATTTCTGAAAAAGTCATCGATGTTATTTCTGGAAAAGTCATCATTGATGACATTTTTGAAAAAGTCATCATTGATGACATTTTTGAAAAAGTCATCGATGACATTTCTGAAAAAGTCATCGATGACATTTTTGAAAAAGTCATCGATGACATTTTTGAAAAAGTCATCGATGACATTTCTGAAAAAGTCATCGATAACATTTCTGAAAAAGTCATCGATGTTATTTCTGGAAAAGTCATCATTGATGACATTTTTGAAAAAGTCATCATTGATGACATTTTTGAAAAAGTCATCGATGACATTTTTGAAAAAGTCATCGATGACATTTTTGAAAAAGTCATCGATGACATTTCTGAAAAAGTCATCGATGACATTTCTGAAAAAGTCATCATTGATGACCTTTTTGAAAAAGTCATCGATGACATTTCTGAAAAAGTCATCGATAACATTTCTGAAAAAGTCATCGATGACATTTCTAAAAAAGTCATCGATGACATTTCTGAAAAAGTCATCGAAGACATTTCTGAAAAAGTCATCGATGACATTTCTGAAAAAGTCATCGATGTTATTTCTGGAAAAGTCATCATAGATGACATTTTTGAAAAAGTCATCATTGATGACATTTCTGAAAAAGTCATCGATGACATTTCTGAAAAAGTCATCGATGTTATTTCTGGAAAAGTCATCATTGATGACATTTTTGAAAAAGTCATCATTGATGACATTTTTGAAAAATTCATCGATGACATTTCTGAAAAAGTCATCATTGATGACATTTCTGAAAAAGTCATCGATGATATTTCTGAAAAAGTCATCGATGTTATTTCTGGAAAAGTCATCGATGACATTTCTGAAAAAGTCATCGATGTTATTTCTGGAAAAGTCATCATTGATGACATTTTTGAAAAAGTCATCATTGATGACATTTTTGAAAAAGTCATCGATGACATTTTTGAAAAAGTCATCGATGGCATTTCTGAAAAAGTCATCGATGACATTTCTGAAAAAGTCATCATTGATGAATATTTTTGAAAAAGTCATCGATGTTATTTCTGGAAAAGTCATCATTGATGACATTTTTGAAAAAGTCATCATTGATGACATTTTTGAAAAAGTCATCGATGACATTTTTGAAAAAGTCATCGATGACATTTTTGAAAAAGTCATCGATGACATTTTTGAAAAAGTCATCGATGACATTTTTGAAAAAGTCATCGATGACATTTCTGAAAAAGTCATCGATGTTATTTCTGAAAAAGTCATCATTGATGACATTTCTGAAAAAGTCATCGATGTTATTTCTGGAAAAGTCATCATTGATGACATTTTTGAAAAAGTCATCATTGATGACATTTTTGAAAAAGTCATCGATGACATTTTTGAAAAAGTCATCGATGACATTTTTGAAAAAGTCATCGATGACATTTTTGAAAAAGTCATCGATGACATTTCTGAAAAAAGTCATCGATGTTATTTCTGAAAAAGTCATCATTGATGACATTTCTGAAAAAGTCATCGATGTTATTTCTGGAAAAGTCATCATTGATGACATTTTTGAAAAAGTCATCATTGATGACATTTTTGAAAAAGTCATCGATGACATTTTTGAAAAAGTCATCGATGGCATTTCTGAAAAAGTCATCGATGACATTTCTGAAAAAGTCATCATTGATGACATTTCTGAAAAAGTCATCGATGTTATTTCTGGAAAAGTCATCATTGATGACATTTTTGAAAAAGTCATCATTGATGACATTTTTGAAAAAAGTCATCGATGACATTTCTGAAAAAGTCATCGATGTTATTTCTGGAAAAGTCATCATAGATGACATTTTTGAAAAAGTCATCATTGATGACATTTCTGAAAAAGTCATCGATGACATTTCTGAAAAAGTCATCGATGTTATTTCTGGAAAAGTCATCATTGATGACATTTTTGAAAAAGTCATCATTGATGACATTTTTGAAAAATTCATCGATGACATTTCTGAAAAAGTCATCATTGATGACATTTCTGAAAAAGTCATCGATGATATTTCTGAAAAAGTCATCGATGTTATTTCTGGAAAAGTCATCGATGACATTTCTGAAAAAGTCATCGATGTTATTTCTGGAAAAGTCATCGATGTTATTTCTGGAAAAGTCATCGATGACATTTCTGAAAAAGTCATCGATGTTATTTCTGGAAAAGTCATCATTGATGACATTTTTGAAAAAGTCATCATTGATGACATTTTTGAAAAAGTCATCATTGATGACATTTTTGAAAAAGTCATCGATGACATTTCTGAAAAAGTCATCATTGATGACATTTCTGAAAAAGTCATCGATGTTATTTCTGGAAAAGTCATCATTGATGACATTTTTGAAAAAGTCATCATTGATGACATTTTTGAAAAAGTCATCGATGACATTTCTGAAAAAGTCATCGATGACATTTTTGAAAAAGTCATCGATGACATTTTTGAAAAAGTCATCGATGACATTTCTGAAAAAGTCATCGATAACATTTCTGAAAAAGTCATCGATGTTATTTCTGGAAAAGTCATCATTGATGACATTTTTGAAAAAGTCATCATTGATGACATTTTTGAAAAAGTCATCGATGACATTTTTGAAAAAGTCATCGATGACATTTCTGAAAAAGTCATCGATGACATTTCTGAAAAAGTCATCATTGATGACCTTTTTGAAAAAGTCATCGATGACATTTCTGAAAAAGTCATCGATAACATTTCTGAAAAAGTCATCGATGACATTTCTAAAAAAGTCATCGATGACATTTCTGAAAAAGTCATCGAAGACATTTCTGAAAAAGTCATCGATGACATTTCTGAAAAAGTCATCGATGTTATTTCTGGAAAAGTCATCATTGATGACATTTTTGAAAAAGTCATCATTGATGACATTTTTGAAAAATTCATCGATGACATTTCTGAAAAAGTCATCATTGATGACATTTCTGAAAAAGTCATCGATGATATTTCTGAAAAAGTCATCGATGTTATTTCTGGAAAAGTCATCGATGACATTTCTGAAAAAGTCATCGATGTTATTTCTGGAAAAGTCATCATTGATGACATTTTTGAAAAAGTCATCATTGATGACATTTTTGAAAAAGTCATCGATGACATTTTTGAAAAAGTCATCGATGGCATTTCTGAAAAAGTCATCGATGACATTTCTGAAAAAGTCATCATTGATGACATTTCTGAAAAAGTCATCGATGTTATTTCTGGAAAAGTCATCATTGATGACATTTTTGAAAAAGTCATCATTGATGACATTTTTGAAAAAGTCATCGATGACATTTTTGAAAAAGTCATCGATGACATTTTTGAAAAAGTCATCGATGACATTTTTGAAAAAGTCATTGATGACATTTCTGAAAAAGTCATCGATGTTATTTCTGAAAAAGTCATCATTGATGACATTTCTGAAAAAGTCATCGATGTTATTTCTGGAAAAGTCATCATTGATGACATTTTTGAAAAAGTCATCATTGATGACATTTTTGAAAAAGTCATCGATGACATTTTTGAAAAAGTCATCGATGACATTTTTGAAAAAGTCATCGATGACATTTTTGAAAAAAGTCATCGATGACATTTCTGAAAAAGTCATCGATGTTATTTCTGAAAAAGTCATCATTGATGACATTTCTGAAAAAGTCATCGATGTTATTTCTGGAAAAGTCATCATTGATGACATTTTTGAAAAAGTCATCATTGATGACATTTTTGAAAAAGTCATCGATGACATTTTTGAAAAAGTCATCGATGGCATTTCTGAAAAAGTCATCGATGACATTTCTGAAAAAGTCATCATTGATGACATTTCTGAAAAAGTCATCGATGACATTTCTGAAAAAGTCATCGATGTTATTTCTGGAAAAGTCATCATTGATGACATTTTTGAAAAAGTCATCATTGATGACATTTTTGAAAAAGTCATCGATGACATTTCTGAAAAAGTCATCATTGATGACATTTCTGAAAAAGTCATCGATGTTATTTCTGGAAAAGTCATCATTGATGACATTTTTGAAAAAGTCATCATTGATGACATTTTTGAAAAAGTCATCGATGACATTTCTGAAAAAGTCATCGATGACATTTTTGAAAAAGTCATCGATGACATTTTTGAAAAAGTCATCGATGACATTTCTGAAAAAGTCATCGATAACATTTCTGAAAAAGTCATCATTGATGACATTTTTGAAAAAGTCATCGATGACATTTTTGAAAAAGTCATCGATGACATTTTTGAAAAAGTCATCGATGACATTTCTGAAAAAGTCATCGATGACATTTCTGAAAAAGTCATCATTGATGACCTTTTTGAAAAAAGTCATCGATGACATTTCTGAAAAAGTCATCGATGACATTTCTAAAAAGTCATCGATGACATTTCTGAAAAAGTCATCGAAGACATTTCTGAAAAAGTCATCGATGACATTTCTGAAAAAGTCATCGATGTTATTTCTGGAAAAGTCATCATTGATGACATTTTTGAAAAAGTCATCATTGATGACATTTTTGAAAAATTCATCGATGACATTTCTGAAAAAGTCATCATTGATGACATTTCTGAAAAAGTCATCGATGATATTTCTGAAAAAGTCATCGATGTTATTTCTGGAAAAGTCATCGATGACATTTCTGAAAAAGTCATCGATGTTATTTCTGGAAAAGTCATCATTGATGACATTTTTGAAAAAGTCATCATTGATGACATTTTTGAAAAAGTCATCGATGACATTTTTGAAAAAGTCATCGATGGCATTTCTGAAAAAGTCATCGATGACATTTCTGAAAAAGTCATCATTGATGACATTTCTGAAAAAGTCATCGATGTTATTTCTGGAAAAGTCATCATTGATGACATTTTTGAAAAAGTCATCATTGATGACATTTTTGAAAAAGTCATCGATGACATTTTTGAAAAAGTCATCGATGACATTTTTGAAAAAGTCATCGATGACATTTTTGAAAAAGTCATTGATGACATTTCTGAAAAAGTCATCGATGTTATTTCTGAAAAAGTCATCATTGATGACATTTCTGAAAAAAGTCATCGATGTTATTTCTGGAAAAGTCATCATTGATGACATTTTTGAAAAAGTCATCATTGATGACATTTTTGAAAAAGTCATCGATGACATTTTTGAAAAAGTCATCGATGACATTTTTGAAAAAGTCATCGATGACATTTTTGAAAAAGTCATCGATGACATTTCTGAAAAAGTCATCGATGTTATTTCTGAAAAAGTCATCATTGATGACATTTCTGAAAAAGTCATCGATGTTATTTCTGGAAAAGTCATCATTGATGACATTTTTGAAAAAGTCATCATTGATGACATTTTTGAAAAAGTCATCGATGACATTTTTTGAAAAAGTCATCGATGGCATTTCTGAAAAAGTCATCGATGACATTTCTGAAAAAGTCATCATTGATGACATTTCTGAAAAAGTCATCGATGTTATTTCTGGAAAAGTCATCATTGATGACATTTTTGAAAAAGTCATCATTGATGACATTTTTGAAAAAGTCATCGATGACATTTCTGAAAAAGTCATCGATGTTATTTCTGGAAAAGTCATCATAGATGACATTTTTGAAAAAGTCATCATTGATGACATTTCTGAAAAAGTCATCGATGACATTTCTGAAAAAGTCATCGATGTTATTTCTGGAAAAGTCATCATTGATGACATTTTTGAAAAAGTCATCATTGATGACATTTTTGAAAAATTCATCGATGACATTTCTGAAAAAGTCATCATTGATGACATTTCTGAAAAAGTCATCGATGATATTTCTGAAAAAGTCATCGATGTTATTTCTGGAAAAGTCATCGATGACATTTCTGAAAAAGTCATCGATGTTATTTCTGGAAAAGTCATCATTGATGACATTTTTGAAAAAGTCATCATTGATGACATTTTTGAAAAAGTCATCGATGACATTTTTGAAAAAGTCATCGATGGCATTTCTGAAAAAGTCATCGATGACATTTCTGAAGAAGTCATCATTGATGACATTTCTGAAAAAGTCATCGATGTTATTTCTGGAAAAGTCATCATTGATGACATTTTTGAAAAAGTCATCATTGATGACATTTTTGAAAAAGTCATCGATGACATTTTTGAAAAAGTCATCGATGACATTTTTGAAAAAGTCATCGATGTTATTTCTGGAAAAGTCATCGATGACATTTCTGAAAAAGTCATCGATGTTATTTCTGGAAAAGTCATCATTGATGACATTTTTGAAAAAGTCATCGATGACATTTTTGAAAAAGTCATCGATGGCATTTCTGAAAAAGTCATCGATGTTATTTCTGGAAAAGTCATCATTGATGACATTTTTGAAAAAGTCATCATTGATGACATTTTTGAAAAAGTCATCGATGACATTTTTGAAAAAGTCATCGATGGCATTTCTGAAAAAGTCATCGATGACATTTCTGAAAAAGTCATCATTGATGACATTTCTGAAAAAGTCATCGATGTTATTTCTGGAAAAGTCATCATTGATGACATTTTTGAAAAAGTCATCATTGATGACATTTTTGAAAAAGTCATCGATGACATTTCTGAAAAAGTCATCGATGTTATTTCTGGAAAAGTCATCATAGATGACATTTTTGAAAAAGTCATCATTGATGACATTTCTGAAAAAGTCATCGATGACATTTCTGAAAAAGTCATCGATGTTATTTCTGGAAAAGTCATCATTGATGACATTTTTGAAAAAGTCATCATTGATGACATTTTTGAAAAATTCATCGATGACATTTCTGAAAAAGTCATCATTGATGACATTTCTGAAAAAGTCATCGATGATATTTCTGAAAAAGTCATCGATGTTATTTCTGGAAAAGTCATCGATGACATTTCTGAAAAAGTCATCGATGTTATTTCTGGAAAAGTCATCATTGATGACATTTTTGAAAAAGTCATCATTGATGACATTTTTGAAAAAGTCATCGATGACATTTTTGAAAAAGTCATCGATGGCATTTCTGAAAAAGTCATCGATGACATTTCTGAAGAAGTCATCATTGATGACATTTCTGAAAAAGTCATCGATGTTATTTCTGGAAAAGTCATCATTGATGACATTTTTGAAAAAGTCATCATTGATGACATTTTTGAAAAAGTCATCGATGACATTTTTGAAAAAGTCATCGATGACATTTCTGAAAAAGTCATCATTGATGACATTTCTGAAAAAGTCATCGATGTTATTTCTGGAAAAGTCATCATTGATGACATTTTTGAAAAAGTCATCATTGATGACATTTTTGAAAAAAGTCATCGATGACATTTTTGAAAAAGTCATCGATGGCATTTCTGAAAAAGTCATCGATGACATTTCTGGAAAAGTCATCATTGATGACATTTCTGGAAAAGTCATCATTGATGACATTTCTGAAAAATTCATCGATGACATTTTTGAAAAAGTCATCGATGACATTTCTAAAAAAATCATTGATTACATTTCTGGAAAAGTCATCATTGATGACATTTTTGAAAAAGTCATCGATGACATTTTTGAAAATGTCATCGATGACATTTCTGGAAAAGTCATCATTGATGACATTTTTGAAAAAGTCATCGATGACATTTCTGGAAAAGTCATCATTGATGACATTTCTGAAAAAGTCATCATTGATGACATTTCTGAAAAAGTCATCATTGATGACATTTCTGAAAAAGTCATCATTGATGACATTTCTGAAAAAGTCATCGATGACATTTTTGAAAAAGTCATTGATTACATTTCTGGAAAAGTCATCATTGATGACATTTCTGGAAAAGTCATCGATGACATTTCTGAAAAAGTCATCGATGACATTTCTGGAAAAGTCATCATTGATGACATTTTTGAAAAAGTCATCATTGATGACATTTCTGGAAATTTCTAAAAAGTCATCATTGATGACATTTCTGAAAAAGTCATCATTGATGACATTTCTGAAAAAGTCATCGATGACATTTCTGAAAAAGTCATCGATGACATTTCTGAAAAAGTCATCATTGATGACATTTTTGAAAAAGTCATAGATGACATTTCTGAAAAAGTCATCGATGACATTTCCGAAAAAGTCATCGATGACCTTTTCAGAAATGTTTGTTGCTATAGTTTAAAATTCAATATTTTCAAAAAAAACATTGACTAATCCATCTATTGCTGAAATAAAGGGTTTGTTAATGACACTAAGATGTATTTTAACAGGTGATTGGAAATTTGAAAAGTGCCTTAAGCCACTAATCGCTAGCCTATGTAATCCTTACTCAATTTCATTTCAAATTTATCTATGAGTTAGTCATAGAAAAAGAAAAACCTGGATGTTCTATAAATAAAACAAAAGAGCCATTGACATTCGTCATCTTGTGTGTGTGTGTGTAGGTATTTGTGTATGTGTGTGTGTGTGTGTGCTGGTTAATATGATGATGTCGCTATCTATAAGCCTCATTAAATATGATTAGGCAATAATGAAAAGGCAGCAGCACTTGAAACTAATTAGACAAAAGTACATGGGGAAACATGAGAGCAAATGGACATTTCGAGGAGGGGTGTGGGAATGGGAATGGTTAAAGTGGACAGGCATAATAAATGACAAATTTACATGTTAATATGAAAGCAGCCGCAGGACCAGCAACGGCAAATGGCTGACTTAATTATCGGATCAGCATCATCAGGCCAAAAAGGGAAACTTATCAAGGCTTAATTTTCTTGCAAAAAGGTAAAGTGGAATGGAGTGTGCCGGACGGGGTGGGTGATGGGGTGGGGGTAAATCACAGCAACAGAAGTTAAGTAGCCAAAAAGGATCCTGTCCTAGACTGCCCTGAATTGGCTACTCTTGTTGCTGCTGTTTTTTTCCAACTTACACAGAAGAAAACTGCTTACGAAAGGAAAAAGTCAAACACGCAGATGGCCAAAGAGATAGACAGTGAGAGAGTGCCTTTTACCGTTTGCCTATTGCCATTTGACTTTTGTGTAGTATAATTTTTCGGGCAAAACTTTTTGCTAAAGTCACTTTCATCCCACCCATCGTCTTGTAGTTACATCTCTCCCACGGTTGTCGCTCTGAATCTCTCTCCCTGTCTCTCTCTATCTATGCAGGCTATCGAGAGTCAGGGAATTAATTATACATGCAGGTCACGTAAATATGATTGTCATGCCGGCAGGCAGGCAGGCAACAGCAACAAGGACACGCAGATTGACCAGCATCAGGAGCTCAGGCAGGAGCAGTAACAGAAGCTGGCACTACTTCAAACGTTCAAATGGCATTGCCATGGCATTGGCCAGATCCTGATAAACTTAAGGACTTAAGCGACTTGCATGCTTTGCTTTCAGCTTAGCATCGAGTTCAGTGATTGAGGCTGAACGCCCGCAAAACTTTCGGCTTTAGCTGCCCTCACTTTCCACCCCCTCCGTCTCTCTCCCGTACAGAAAACTAAAAGTATTTAGCTAATAAATTATACAAAAATTGAAACAAATTCCTTAAGCATTTCCAGTAGTAGCTATAGCTGACCCAGACCCAGATAGATAGATAGATAGAGATAGAATGAGAAAGATTGTTAGAGATCTAGGAAACTTATTTCCCTGCTTTTTTTCTTTTTTTGTTGTGTGTTGTTGTTGTTGTGGAAATTAATATTTAATTATCCTATTTCTAGGCGGCTGAAGATTGTATTCTTTATCCTTCCTCTGCCTCTCTCTCTCTCTCTGTGTGTGAGTGTACCCTTTAAGGACTGCCAAACATTCTAATGGAAATTGCAAAAACTGGCGCATTTATTAGAAATGTAGGGGGCGAGCGGGATAAAGTTGATTTTGGGTCGGGAGCAAGGTCAGCTTACTTACATGGCAGGGAAATTGCAATTTCTGCAAGTCAAGTAGCAAAAGTCCAGCTGGCAAAAAGTGTTGCATATACACATGCGTCGCTTTCATTCTCTGTCTCATTCGCATATGCCTAAACAAGCAAATTATCTGCCATATGTGTAAGCACATTTCTTATTTACACTAATCAACAAATAATGAACTTGACTAATAGTGTAATTAATATTTTAACAATCTTTTGGGGCACTTTGGCTACAAATCTTTATGAATTTGTTGGTAAATTTAAAAAAAAAAAATTTTAATTTGTAGATATGTATTATTTATTTCTTAAATCATGTTAGTTAGTGTTAATTTTGCTCGTCAGTTATAGCTAGACAAGCAACCCCTATTAATAAATAGACTGCAACTATCATGTAAATGAAAAAGGATTCCACAAATCACAAGACATCTAAAATTCCCATTGAAAATATAATTGTGGGTTAATTCAAGCAACTGTCAGCAGCAACAACAACGGACAGGGAACGTAAAAGTTGCCATGCAATGTGTTGACAACTGATTCAATTTGACTTTGAGAGTTTTTGGAGATGTTTCATTGTTTTATTTTTTTTTTTTTTGAATTTTTGAAAACACATTAAACAAAAAGGAAAAAAAACGAAAACTCTCATTATATTTTGCAAATTTTAATTTCCTGCCCGGACATATATGCATATAAAAGAAGGGGAGCAGAGGTAAACAAACAGAGAGACAGACAGACAAACAAAGTTTTTTTTTTTTTTTTTGTTTGTTACATGTGAGTGACTGAGACTTAAAGGGACAGGCCCAACCCAACCCAATTCCTTCAGCCCCTCAACACATTCCCAATTTAGAGCCCAAAGTAAAAGTTCACCAAGGAACAACCGCAGCGAAACGACACCCAAGGAATTCAAATAAAGTTCATGTCCTTCGTCACACAAGCTACGAAAATGCGTAGCAGTCACGTTATAATTGATAGACAGTTGCGAGGACGTGTGCGAGGTGCCTAAATTGTTGACAGGACCAGTAGAAGCAGAAGAAGTAAGGCCAAGAAGGAGGAGAATGACGAGAGATTGCGAGAGGCCTTTTCGGTTTTGTTACATTTCGTTTCTTTTACTGTTATTTTTTTCCTTTGGAATTGTGTTTGTGAAAGGGGAGGACGGGGCTCTTTCTGTAAACTCTGGCAAGCTGCTATTTTGTGTGTTGTTAATAAAAACGCAAACACAAATGAGCGTGCGTAAAAAATTCAATTATGGCACGAGGAAAAGATCAAGAGGCGAAAGTGCAAACGAAGGGGAAGGTGAAAAGGAGCATAGCTCAGGAATTAAATAAACTCGCAGGTAAGTATGCTACATAAAAATGAGGGGCAAAAGTGAACAATGACAGTTATGCGAAATCCTGTCTGTCTCTGCAAATGTATATATATATATATGTGTGTGGGAGGGTGTGTATTCGTGTGTGTCCTAAGCAAATAGCAAACGGTTCTCACATTTTTCCATCTTACAACATGACTCTTACTCCATTTTCCTTAGCCATTTTGTGGTCCTTGCTTGGTTAGATGCCAAAAGGGTCTATATCTTTAAGCGGGGCGTGGCAGTTCTTGGCTCTGGGTCTTGCACTTTATTTGTTTAATTAATGTTGCCTTGTAAACTGCAAAATGCGAGAACACTCTGCTGTCACTCTTCAGTCAGTTTGTCTGTCTGTCTGAGGGCTTGTCTGTTTGTTATAGGCAAATAGACACTTGACATAAACACAGCTGAGCTGAAAACTTGATTAAATGCTACCGCATCTCAGAGCGAAACGGATATAAAGTTAAAGAGAGACAGGGAGAACTAGAGTACGAAGGGCTGTCAAAATGCGTGCGACCAACGGTCTGACAGTTGTCACCTTGACTTGCTTTACTCTAGTCCACTCTACTCGACTCTACTCTACCGCTAGCTGGCAGCTTGTGGCAGTTGGTAAATAACCTAGCAGCGCTGAATCTGCAATGAGTTGCACACCTTGATTAATCTGCGGCCTTCCAGAACTTGCAATTAGAAAAGAGCGAGGCAACACACCAAAGCCACCAGCAACATCAACAACAACAACAACAACAACAACAAAAAAGCACACAGTGACATAACAGCGAGTTGAACATAGTCGCCAACAAAAAATCTACAGAGATGAAAGATTTCATTCTTAATGTACACCAATTTTGAGGCACTGTAGAACTCTTGCAATATTTTAACATCTAGAATGGCTTTAACTCTCAGATAAGCTTCAAACAGTAAAGTTGGGTAACAATAATTGGTTTTTGCCTTTATACATTTATCTAAAATATCCCATTCAATAATGTAAAATTTAATAGAACACAAAAAAGTTAAATTTGGTTGTTTCGAATAAAAAAAATGCAAAGTAGTTAAATTTTTTAAAAAGCCTTGTTTTAGGTAAGTTACAAAGAATAAAATCATTTATACACTAATGAGACGATTTGTTTTTAATAAATTTTTGGAGTTAAAAACAATAAAACCGTTACTTTCAATTTCATTTTGGGTTGCGTAACAATATTTTACCAAAAAAAAAAAAAAGAACTCAGATACTAACCTGATCTACAACTATATAGTCTCGGGTTAAATTTGTATTCGTTTTGTGTAGTGTATTCACTAAAATTAATTCTTAATTCTGATACGAATTGAATATTTTTAACATTTCAACCCCTTAACTCATCCTCTAACTACGCTCATGTGAGAATACATAGATGGAATGCTAACAAAATGGCAAATTGTTGTACACTTATACAAAAGAACTATACAAATATTAATATATACATACAAACATACCTATATATACGTACATATACATATATAAACCAAAGAGAAAACTTTTAGCCCATCTCTCTCACACTTTCTGTGTCTCTTAGTGAGTCATTTAAATTGCCTATATTAAGAGTGAGTGAGTGAGGATAAAGGATAAATGGAAGAAGGAGCAAATGGAAAAAAAAGAAAAGGAGAAACAGCAGCGTCAACAACTCGAGCCATCGACAAGGCCATTTAAAACTAATTATGCTTTTACGTGACGTTGACTTGGAGATGTAAATACACTCGCACAGACACACACACCCACAACATTTAAATAGCAATTGCGTTGGCATTTTATTTACTACATTTAACTGCATAATGCACACGGTTCATGCCACAAACACACACACACACACACTCGCACATCCAATCTAACCGAAAAACTACTTAAATCCAAACGAAAAGTAGGCAGTTGAACATCTTCTCTCTTTTGTCGCACGTCTGATATGAGTCTCGTCTTGATTTAATGGATAATTACACCCATTCACCCACCCACCTTTCTCTTTTGCCTTTCTTTCTGGCAGGTCTCTCACTCAACTTTGAATATGCACTCAAAGTGAAGAGTCCTACAAAAGGCGACCAAGACGACGACAGGCAAGTCAAGGCAGTCTTAATGAGGGTTAGAAATCGAGTCACTGTGTGAGTGAGAGTCTCTAACAATGTGCAGACAGGTTAGTTAACAGAGTTAAGAGTTTATTTTAAATGATATTTATATTTATAATGTTGTCATGGCTGACGCACAAGTGCAGAAACATCTTTGGCAGAAACTCATTTAAGTTGCAGATTACTTTAGTTCTCTATGCTAATTCCCTACAAAATGTATGTTTTGTGTATGTGTGTGTGTCTGCCTATTTCTCATGAAATTAGTTTCAACAGATTTCCTGTGCAAATTATTTATGCATGATAAGGCGAGAAAACTACTTTTGCTTTTGCTTTTAGGTGGAGGGGGGGGAATCTATCTTTTGTTTCCTTCTTATTCGACCTGCAATTGAAATTATTGTATTAGATAAAAGCAAGAAGCCAAAAACTGTCATCTAAGCAAATCAAATGATTTCTTATAGCAAACAATAGTCTTTGTCTCTGTATTTGCTTTAGTTTTAGTCTTGTTTGGTTTCTATTATTAAATTGATAATTGCTTCTCTAGGCATAACTTTTTGGTTATTAAGCTAAAAATAAAAAAAAAAATTTAATTACTCTTAAAAGTAGGCAACATCTTTTTGTGCTTTACATGTTTCTTGATAAATTAAATTTAAAATATGTCCATTATGTGTTTTTTTTTATGTTTTCCGTTGGCACACTAATTTCTTTACAGTCTCAGCAATTATCTTTGTTTTAATTTTTTTTTCGTTTCTTGTTCCTAGATTCCGAATAAGCATCTTGCAAGAAATAAAAATGTCAACTTTGTCAAGAGAAGGGGAGAGGAAATCTACTTAATAAATTCTTATTTGGGCATAAAAATGTGGGTCGCTGAGGAGGAGAGTGGTGTGGGCTTGAAGGGAAGTACAACTGACAGCACCTGTGCCAAATAGACACGATACCACCATGAGGCAGGTGGATGGCAATGTGGGAAGTTGGTCAACAAAGTTGAGCGCCAAGAGGCATTAGTAATATTTACAGTCCTTCTCCTGTTTCTCCTTCTCCCATTTGCCCCTCATGGATGGGAGTTACTGCCTGGACATTATTAGTACTCTGACAACCTGAAGCACAATAAATAACATTCTGTGTATATGTGTATGTGCGTCATTTTGTTTTACTTTTGTTCTTCTGCCATACAACCTCTCTGTTCCTTCTCCTCCCTACCTACATACATCCCACAAACATCCTGCATACATGTATTTATGTTTGTTTGGACTTTCTAAAAATATATATAAAAAAGCACTTCAATCTATGTTTGTGTGCGTAGACAATGAAAGTAAAAATTGAAAAAATATTAAATTATTGCTACACTTACTTTAAAAACTACAAGTACTCTATTTAATTACTTTATTTAACAACAGGGTCAATATTAACAACAGAGGGAGAGTAATTTGATTAACATTGATTGAAAACTTTGACCATTAGGGTTGAAAATTTTGGAAGGCTCTTAATATAGTTAGAAATCACAGCAAGTTATTTGGCTCTTAAAAAAAAATCTAATTTAGATCCATTAGAGTATCTCGGCAATATTAGTTTTAAGGAGCCGTCCATTAATCACATGACGCAAATTTGTTTCATTCAAATCTATCTATTCAATTTATTCTTTTTATTTATAACTTGGCCTAAAGTTCATATCTATTGAGAATTTCCAACCAAATATAAATCACAAAGACAACCCAAAAAAGAGGCAAAAGTGGAAATCTCTGATCAAAATTCTTTTGTCGCCAAAAAAAAAGAAAGGAAAATAATGCCAGGATATGTGAAACTTTATTGTTTTGTCTATTCACAAAAGTGGGTGATAGGAGATGATGTATGGCCACGCCCACATTTCTGTTTTTTTTTTGTGTGCATCTACACTAATTTCGATTTGAAGTGAGCTGTGAAAAACTGTCTATACAAATGGTAAAAAAAGGAAGAGGAGAAAAACGATTTTACAGCTGCCTCAACGAATCATTTCTCACATTTGCAACGTGGCCACAAAATTGCGTGACCTGTAACCCCTGCAGCTCAACCTGCCCCCTGCTCAAATCATTTCCTCCCTTGTTTCCATTTTTTGTTGCTGTAAAGCTCGAATCAAATGCAAAGGCAGGGCAATATGACATTTCAATTTTCATCAACAATGGCAAAAGCCGCAGACAACTCGCACACACACCTGCCTAGTCCATACACACACACACACACACACACACATACCCATACGCAGATACGACAGGCGACATCGACGCACTTCTAATACAATACAAACGCAATAATATCGGATTTCCGTTTCCGCATCCGTTACGCAGCGAAGTTTACAGTTTGCCAGTTGTAAGGATTTTCTTTTCCACTTTTTCCACTCTCTGCTTATTGTTGTTGTTGTTTTTTGCTGTTGCAGCTATGGAAAAACAATTTGAAGCTCTTTGCTTGGTCTTCTCATCTCTCTGTATCGTTTCATTCCTCCTCTCCTACTTCTCTCATTCATTTCTCGCTTACTTTGCGCACACCGAAGCAATAAAAACTTGTCGAGGCCAAGTCTCCAGTTGGAGTCTGTTGGCCAAATGGTGAGTGGGTAGAAACGGGTGGGAAACGCGTCAGGGCATCAGGGAGTTGGACAAACGTATGAAATAGTGTGAAAGGCTTTCATAAAGTTGCTATGCCATGGCACACACTCACACTTATACGACTAGACGGCGAGAAAGAGGGATAAGAAGGATGGATGAGGACGGAGATGGAGACGGGGACTGTTCATCGCCTTGCATTTGAACGCGTGTTGACAATGACGGCAATCTGCGCAAAGTTCAGACGAAGGATCGGAAATTGCTGGGCAAAGTGCAATAAATCGCGCCTTCATCTTTGGCTTGATGTCTAACCTATATACCAGGTGTATGTGAAGTGTGTGTGTGTGTGTGTGTGTGCATGTGTGTGGACCATAATGGATATTGATTGAAAAGTTTGATTGATTTTGATAGGTAACTTGAAACAAACACAATGTAACTCGACATGACTAATTAAAAGCTTAGAAGTCAGAGCACTTTTAAGTGAAGCTTGAACTGTTTTTGATGTTCCTTGCACTTTTGCTTAATGCAATTTTTCTACACTTTTTTTGCTCATTCATTAATGTACGTTAATTAGAATAACGTTACTTGATTAAAATCATTTTTAGTTGCGACTTAAAGTTGAATTTAATTCAGGTCTTACTTAAACGAAAAGAATGATTAAGAAAGAGGCCTACAAATTTGAATTAAATTTAAACAATTTCTAAAATCTCTATGTCAAAATCAAATATTTTTGTCGCCACAGATTTCGAGCCAAATTATTCAATCTTATATCAATTGCCTAATCCTCAGTGGATAATTTCATTTCAACTTTCAATTAACAAGAATTATTTTTAGTAAAGTAAAGAAAGCAGTCGTTTTTAAAAGTTTTTACCTGAAATTCTTATGCCACATTTTATGTTTATAAAGACACATAAATTCAATAAATAAATGATTCAAATTTTGAAAAATTAAATTAGTTTGCCAGGAATGAAACAAGTGATACCCGAGTTATTTTTTTTCAGATCCTTAAATTAAAAAGCTTAGTAGTCCTGTAAGATAAAATAGAGAGCGAAACAAAAGTGTAATCGACTTATCATTAGCTTCGAAAACGAAAGACATTTTATTTGAAATTTAAAACAACAGGTTCCAGAACAATGCTGTCGTACATTTGAAATTGATTTGAAAACGAGAATAGGGTTGAATATGTTATTTGTGATTTTCTACCTGTTTAGTTCTCAAGTTGAATATTTGACTTTTAGAATTACTTGTTTAGCTTGGATAGCACACAGAATGCATTGATGCCAACTTCTGTGTATGTAGATATACATATGTGTAGAGAAAGTTTCGGATGTATTATTTTCACAAACCGAATTACTATTTTTCACTGGATAAATAATAGTTATTAGATAATGCAAACGTATATATGAATATAGTCTAGTTCTAGCACCTTTTCATCAAGTTTCAATAACATATTGGGACAGATAACATTTTAAGATTTCTGCAGGATTTTTAATACCTTCTAAACATTTGAATAAAATATTTCACGATAAGCGTGATATTAGTTGTTGACTAGATCCTTAAATAATGTTTTTTCCGTGCCAATATAGTCCTCTACTTAAGTCCCATTTCGTATATCAACTTTCTACATCCTGTCATAATATCCCAGATAATAATTAACAAACTTAAATAATTGACAACAAATTAAGCTTCGTTCTGCATATGTTGTTTAATTATTCATGTTCCGAAATTATAAAATTGTTTGCTGTTTAATTTGTGTTGTTCAGCATTTGATTTTATTTTCAACTTGAATCTCGGATAGCCACAAACAAATTTACGCTTACATGTGGCTGGTAATAATACTTCCTACAGGGCATTTGAAAAATTCACTCAATTACGGGCAAATGTGGGAGGATTGCGCGTTGAAGGAGGAGGAGGAGAGGGTGAATGATGAGAATTTTGGTCTGGTCACTGAAATGAAACCGTAAACCCAAAAAACCAAATGGTAGTGGTCCGAAAAAAAGCCGCATAACAATAAACAAAAGTGTTTACTCTTTTTGTTGCCTATTTTTTTTTTTACATTTTCTGATTTAAAATTGTTTTACATCAGTATAAACAGACACCAAAAATATATGTATATATTTTTCTATATTGGGTATTTGAATGAAAACACGAGATTTTAATTTCATTTCGGTTTTGCACAAAAATGGCAACAATTTCCATATGTGCCACCAATACCAAAATCGCTTTTCATTGTCGCCCAACAAAAAGTAAAGGAAGAGGGATGAGAGAGGAGGAATCGGGCAGTGACAATGTGAGTGTATGAGGAAGGCTGAAAAAGGAGACAATGAATAACAACAGCAACAACAACAACAATAGAAAAACAGAAAACAAAAAAACTTTCACTTTTAGTTTTAGCTTCGATTTATGGCCAACTTTTAAGCGCCTCAATGGGTTTTATTGGCAAGTGTTGTTAATAAATTTTTTCTTTATTTTTGGTTTATTTTCAATAAACAAATAGTAATGCTAAAAGAACATAAAATTTATATTTTTATTATTGTTGTTGTTGTTATTGTCTGAAAGTAGAAACGAAACAAAATGAAATCAAATGAAATAAATGGGTTTTATTTTTTTCGCAAAAACTTTTCGTCTTAGATTTTTGGCAATTTTATGACATTAATTTGTTTAAGTAGAAATGAAATAAATAGCAAATGGAAATGGCGGAAAGAAGCATTGTTGAGACAACTTTTTTCTATATTATAGTGGCTCAATTTTACGCATTTCTCTCTACTATTCCCATTTGCAGATAGAGGGAAAAGAAAAGAAAAGCGTTTTTTTCCTTCTCGTTTTTCTTTGCCAAGCGTTAAATCAGCATCTAATCCCAAAGTATTTCCAATTTCATACACACTCAGTTATCCACACACCCAAAGTCATGTCAAACAAACTGAAAAACACACTCACCCCCATACACACACTCACACACACACACACATACGCACACACGCACAACAAGAGCAGCAAGTTCTTAAAGGTATGCGCTAAAAGTTATGCTACACTTTTTTCACTTTATTTTTGTTTTTCTTCTGCTCTACTTTTGCTTGTTATGAGCCCCAACTGAAAGGCAGCATTCATTCGTTTATACATGTACATATATCCTGTGCGTATCCTTCGTATTATCTGCTTATGCCTCGTCAATCTAAGCCCTGGAATCTTGTTGCTGTCATGTTGTATAAATTAAATGTTTTTATATTAAAAAAAAAACAAAAACAACAAAAAATAAACCCTCACACATCCTAAAGAGAACGTCACAGAAAAAAAAAACACAAATCCGAAAACACAAAAAAAAAATTGTACATTATAAAGAAAATATCAGTTCTCTCGGTTTTGATTTCTTTGGCCTCTATGCATGATAATAAGCAGTGTGAGTTGTTTTTGTCCCTGATAAATATTGACATGTGTGTGCGTGTGGGCGTTTGAAGGTGTAAAGGAGGAGGGAGAAACCCAGTTTTTGTTTCTATTGGACAAATATGACTAACAAGGGGACACTAGGAGGAAGGTTAGAAGAGAAAGAAGAGTTGGGGCAAAAGGGAAGATACATAGCATGTTGACACGCAATCATTTGAGATCAGTTAACATTTTTTCCCTTTTTTTTTTGGGGTTTCTCTATTCCTGTTTTTGGTTTCATTTGCCATGGATTGGCTGTCGTTTTTGGTTTATGCTGACAGCCAGTGACATCTCCTGCAGGATATGTGAAGCGATTGTGTGATTAGATATGCAATAGATATGCGTAAAAAAGCGACAAGGATGATGTTATACGTTGTTGAGATTTTTAAAATCATTTCGCCACAACATTGCAAATGAAGTAAAAGTCATTGAAAAAATCGAGTACTTTTAGAATAATCCTCTATATGCGTGGTCGTCTCCTAAAGTTGTATTACCTTTGTTCCCTTATCAAGGTTTTAAAGGTAGAAGATGAATTTTCTCATTCAACTCTGTTTTGGTTCTGGTAGGAGTTTTACGTATCATTACAATATAGAGTTGAAGAAATAAAAGAAATTCGCCTCCAAAAGCATGCAATAAATGAATATTTTTTCAGCCTATTGCATACTTAAAGCGGGCTTAGTCAATTGCTTAGTCAACATATGAGAAGTTATACATATTTTCCACTCATTATCGTGTAAGTAAGGCATCTTATCGTTTGCTTACACTTGCCTAATTTGCATTGTTGTAGGTTTTTTGAAACCTTTCTCTTCAATCCAATCTAGTATTAACCTTATTTTTCTATTACTTTATTCAATTCTTCTCTAAAAAAGTCTCTTTGCATAGTAATTTAACATTTTGCAAACTTTGCATTCACATAATTATACAAATGGTAAATTAGAATTGTCCTAACATTGAAGTAACCTCATACTTATTCATTTTGTTTCATCTATCATGCTTTGGATATTTCATTTCATTTGCCTAACTCGACAATATTGAAATTTTAGTCCTACTTAACTTTACATGCATTTCTTAATGCATTTTCGTTTTCCTTTTGGCTCTCTCATTGTTGATTTAAGTCATTGTTCCAGTGGAGTGGAACTCTCTTAGTGTTGCTCTTAATGATTACAATCCAGATAATGATACTGCTGATAATTATGCCAAATGCGGTGGGTAGATGGGGATGGTGGGCAAGGGCGTGGTCGTGGTTGTGGTCGATAGCTGGCTGCATGTGGCATGCAATAAACTGCTTAATTTAACGAAAAGACGGATCAGAGAATGGATTTTGACCGCTGTCTCGTTGCTCTGTTTCTGTTGAACAGGATCAAAGGTTGAATTAAGCTTTCAATATATTTTCATTTACACCGCATTCATTGTTGCGCATCTCTCTGTCTCTCTCTCACTCTTATTGGGTATGTGTGTGTGTGATTTCTGAATTTATACATTTTGATTTTCCTCATGCGTAATATGCAGAATTATTCTCAATTTTTGTTCATGTTTCGTCTTTTTTGTTGCTGTTGAGAGTCGAAGCACTTCATGCGTAACTTTTGCCTTTATCTCTTTTGTTGTTTTGTATTCTCGATGTTGTGCATATGTAATTTTTTGTTGCCTTTCTCTCTCTCTCTCTGTGTGTGTGTGTAAGTTGGTAATCCATTGCAGAAATAATTAATTACTTAACAGTAAACCTTCAATGCTAAGTAAGTTGCCTTGATGAACGAACATTGCGTATACGCAACGTGAGCAAAGGATAAATGCAGACTATGTATGTCAGTTAGCCTATGTGTGTGTGAGTGTGTGGCAAAGGTCAGCTACATGTGGTTCATGAAACTGGAAAATTTATGAGTTATATAATATATGATACATACATGAATCAAAATAAGCTGTTTTATTTTTTGTGTTCTTTTGTCCATAATATAAATGAACAATCAGCAATAAACTGACTTGGCTTTAAAAAGAAACCCTATGAGAAAACGAAATTAAAATTATATTGTTAAAAGGATTCCATTTTTAAGGTAACACAACTTGTTGTTGATAAAGAAAATATATAAGAAATTATGAAATTTATCTAGCATTAAGAAGGCTCTAAGATGGATAAATTTAATTCTGGTGAAAATGTGTAAGTCACAATTGGTTTTGTGATTCTCAACAAGAAGTGTGCGTGGTATGCTTGATCGTCCAAATAATTCTTTTACTTTTATGAAATAGTCAATGGTGTAAGACATATCTGAAAGCGTTAAGAAAGGTGCCTGGAAAAAGTGGGCCACCGACCTGACAATTTTTCTAATCGGCGCATTTTTTGTTTTTCAATCATTCATAGATTCTGGCCGGTAGTTCCCCCACATATGTAATTACTCAGGTAACAGTCCCAACACTGTACGTAAGCAGAATCGTTCGACCATATTATTTTACTTCAGAAACCGGGTTTAAGTTCACCCGAATCCTTTTTTCACTATTTCAATTTGTTTAAAATATAAAAAACTCTGATTTGAAGATAAATTTGAATCATTTAAATTATTTTTTTGCTAAGACAAACGTTAGATAAACTAAAATAAATATATTAAAAATTAAATTAAGGCAAACATGGCCTTGATTTACTCTCCAGGAGACGAGCGAAGCTGTCGAAGTGGTTTGGACAAACGTTTGAAACGTTTACCACTGACCGCCAATACAGTTCGCCATTCGCAACAACAACAACAAAGTAACGTCAACCTGTCTGTCAAATGATTCTGAAATTGAAATTGAAATATCAACTGTGTTGCGGCCATTTATGTTGGCATTGGCCGTAGTTGTAGGCTGCTTCTGTTTTGCTGTTTGCCGAGGCCAGAAAATATATGGCGAATGTGAAAATTTGAAATTAATTTCTGAGAGGCCAGAGAGAAATGGCTGACAGAGAGATGAAGGCGGGACAACAAAACGACCGCAAAACGTTAGCCGCATTCAGCGAACCGGAAGGAAGCCTATGACCAAATGCCGTTTCCGCTGTATATACCACCGGTCCGAGCCGTCTCTCGGTGTGTGTGTCATCTTCCGCATCCGCATCCTGCTGCATCCGGTGGATCTATTCTATGGGTGAGTCTCTGTCTGAACAGAAAACAAAAATTTATAACTGCCACGCACTTTGAGCCATAGCCGTGTATCCTCGCATCCTCATATCCTTGTTAGCCATCCATCGCTCTGTGGCCGTGGGTCACATACATATTTAATGGCCTGGCCGACTATTGGAGGCGAGTATTAGCTGCATATTTCGTCAAGTTTTTGGGTTAGTTCCAGCCAGCAGCTGGCTGGCTGACTGGCTGGCCTCGCAGCTTAGCCTAGCCCGCCCAGCCACGACATATGCAATTGTTTGCCATGTGTTGGACAGGGTGGACGACTTTTGGCACAGCATTCACACACAACACAATAACAACAACTAGAAAGGGAGAGAAAGAAACAAAAGATGGGGATAAGAGTAGAGGGATATGTATGAAAAGTTTTCTGTGAGATTTGCGCTAAAACCACTTTGTGGTGACGCCAAAACTTCTAGCCAAGTTAAAAACTATTGTCATTCTGTTAAGTGGTCACATTTAACACTTGGAACGTTGTCTAAAAAAAAAAAGAAGCGAAAGGAAGTTGGAGATGATATGGAGCAAAGAAGTGAAGTCAGTGAGCTGAAGATTGGCTTTGCATTTTGAATTTTCGGTTGTGAATAAGAATGAGTTATGAGAGCTCTTTTTTCTTTTTCCCCTTCTACTAAGCAAAAGAAAATTAAGAATAACTAATTTAGAAAGAGTTTTGGTCGAAGGAAAGGAAAAAAGAAAAAAACCAACTTTTCCCCCGTTGAAAAAATTTTTCAACTACTTTAATTGAAGTTTCTTGTGAACCAGTAGAGGATTTTGATGTGTGAGGGTTATCTTGCCTTATCTTCTGTGTACAGGTTTTGTTTATTGAAATTAAATTTATTTTCTTGCCCCAGAATAGGAGTTATTTGAAACCTTTTGTTGTTCATTGCCCATATAATTAATGTTGTGAATCATCAATCACACCACCAAGTCATTTTAGCTACCTTCGTGCTAATCCTTGCAAGTAATGCAATCCATTTAAACAGCACTTCATATCGCCATGGTAATAAACAACAACACCTTATTGGCTGGCCCTATATTCACCAAGAGGTGCGCATAAGAGATGATGCTGTGGTTGATTTGCCGCAACTAAGGATCAGTCAAGTGGTTATAGTCCTTGCCAAGTCTCATTCATGTTGCCCGTATGTGTGGCTTAGTTGGCGATGCGTTTCCATTATTAGAGCGCTAGTCAAGTATTGTGTTTCAGCTAACTAAAGCTCTTTATATCTACAAATAAATATCAAAATGTAGTAAGCAGTTTGTGATTGTTAATAACCTGTCTTAAATTAGAAAATAAATGGTTCAACAAATTGGTATAATAACATATACTATATAAAGTTTACTTTCTTAATTCTCAATTTATATAAATTTCTTTCTTTTTTTGTCCACATTTTTTCATGGTTTGATTTATAGCTAATGTTTAAGTAAGCTCCTTGTTCGTGCTGCATTTATTTCTTTATAAACTTTTAAGTATATTGAATGGGTTTGCCAAAGGTTTGTCAAGGTCTTACAAAATTCATTTTTCAGTGTTATTGGTGTTTCAATTTTTAAAAGATTGTAAAGCTATATTTTTTATATATGTAAATTTTGAAATGTTTATTGTTCCATAATATTGATTTATTGCAATTTGATAGCTTTACTTTCGTAAGCAAATTTTTGCTAATTTTGTTATTCTTTTTTTGGCCCCGGATTGTACGCTATGTATGATAGTTAGTTTCTAGTCCAAGTGCACGATAAAGCGCTACATCCAAATTATTATTATTAATATGTACTAATATTTGGCAACTATCAAATATATACTAAGTATATCAAAAACGACTGCCGTCTTCTTGATTACCGATCGCCCTAATAAGTATGCCCTAATAAGTTTACAACTTTCTAATTCATGCTCTTTAGCATATAGTAGATAGTTTGTGCCTTTACGTAACTTAGTCCAGCCAGGGTCATACACATTGACCTCTAAAGTCCAGGCCTGGTTTGAAGTTTTCTAATGTGATTGCTTTAAATAAATTTAAACTACATTGGCCAAGCAATTAAAACTGTTTTGCCTTTAGGGGGTTGAATATAATTTCAAAGTATATTAAAATATATACCTGCCCATTACTTGGTTAAGTATTTCTAGTCCTTTTATGGTCAACCACATATTTAGTTTAAGGATAAATTCATTTAGCCAGTTGTGTAAATAAAACTGCTGGCAAATTAACATTCATTTGACCTAAGCAAATAATTTCTTAAAAATCTCATTTCACGCTTAAATGGTCAACTTACCGCAAAAAGGAGTTGAGAATAAGAATCAAACAGAGAAAATGGCCCAAAGCCAAAGGCCAACAGAAAAGCAAAAAAAAAAAACAACATATTAATGCGAAGAGTTTATACTCTCGGCCAACTTAATGGACCTTGATGGAAAATTCATAAATTTTTGTCTTTCTTTTTTTTTTTTTGCTGATTAACTTGAGCCAAAAAGCAAACACACACACACACATGCATAGATGATTATGTTCTGTCAGGCAAAAGTGGCCAGGAAGTGCAAGTGCCAACGGAAACTTTTAATTGTTTCTGCTGTTGCTTTCACATTTCCGTTCCAGCGGGAAGAAGGAAAAGTGATGAAGGGAGGGTTGGAGAGGTGTTGCAAGATAGAGGGATGGGGTGAGGAAGAAAAAGAAAAATTCCTCACATTGTTGCTTGCGGTTATTTGGCCACTTCTTTTCTTTCATTTCATTCAGTTCTTTTACCCACTTGGCTTATATCGTTGCGGCCTTCTTCTTCTGAAGTTTTTTTTTTCTTGTCCGCCGCCATTCATTGTTGCCGCTTAACCGGATCCATCCCGGCAGAAAAAAACGAAAGAAAAGAAAGAATTGTGTTAAGGGAGAGAGAGAGAGAGAGAGAGACAGGAAAACCCGTAACGTAACGAAACGAAACGAAACTCAACGCAACGAAACGAAGAAGGTTATTAAAAATCTCATTATCATTGTCGTTGCGGCGTAAATTTTAATTGTCCGTTAAAAGTGTCCTCCTTTTTGCTACTCTCTGTGGTCATATCCTTCTTGGGATCACTGTCTGAGTGTGTGTGTGTGTGTGTGCGTTCCAGCGAAATCAATTTAAACTTGTTTGACCAACTTGATTAGATGACAAACGAATTTGCTTAATGCCGCCGCCTGCGCTCTTCTCTTACGCAAAGTCTCTTGGACTTAAGTTACCTCTATCATAAAGGACCACGAAGGACCTTTAGGATACTAGCTACTGCTACTGCTGCTATCCAATGGCATTTTGCATGTTAAGCATGTGCATAATGCAAATTGTTCACTCACAATTTATCCACTCTGCTCACTTGCTCGCACTGCCATCTCTTCTGGCTAGTTAGGCACCTTATCCTGTCCTTTTGGGTAGTGGATATCCTTGCGGGCTTTGTTACTCATTCGTCAGGTATCGAGAGCTAAGGGATTTACTGGGCTTGAGGTCGCTGCGCAGCTTATGTATATGCAGTTTCCCCATATTCAAATCTAAACGTGTCATAACACATACACCCAATCACACCCTCTTTCCTCTCTCTCTCTCTCTCTCTCTCTCTCTCTCTCTCTTTCTCTATGTATCTCTCTGAAACTTCAGAGTCCGTACGATAACCGTGTCAAACGGCATGTGCATATGAAAACAGTTTACCCAAGCCCAGGACAACAATGTATAGAGATTGAAGTCAATAGCTTCGTAGAGTCCAGTCTAAAGATGGGTTTCAAATTACCTTTTCATTTCGATAATTAGTGAAAATTTTACAAAATGTTAACATATGTATTCACCCAACTAAATTTGATATTTCATTTAATTACGCAACATTCTAAGCTTCATTCGTTTTCATGTTTCATTGGTTATCATGTTTCAATTGAGGAGAATATTTTCTATTTAACAACAATTTACATCATGTCTGTATTCCTTTGTTAAATGCTTACTTTGACATAAAGCTATGCTTCATATTTCATGGAATTTTAATTGCCTGCAGAGCTAAAGCCAATAGAGACCAGATCAAATGAGTTTTCAGTATAAAATTATTGATACCTAAGCCACATGAAAATTGTCTAAAGTTAAACAAAATGATAATCATATAAAAGAATAGCTAAAAAAGAGAAGCTTCTTGTTCTTCTGTTGTTAATGGTTCGATGAACAAAACATATCGAAACGTCGACTACAGTCAGCATAAATAAAAAATACTTGATAACACAAAATCCACCAAGATTTTTGTAAAGTTTTACGAATCTTCTGATCATGATCAATGAACTTTTGAGTCAATTTCCACTCTTTTTAGAGTCACAGTTTGTAATTGTATTTCGTATGAATTAGATGTTATTCATATGAAAGTATTATATTAGTGTCTCCTTTGAGTGAAATAAGAAAACAATTATTAGTCAACAAGAGTACTTAACTCTGATTAAATAGCCTCACCAATGAGATTTTTAGTAAAGCAATATTTTAAAAGCTAACTACAAATATGTATCTTAATGGTTTAAAATGCAAATTAGAGCAAACCCAACGTTCTTCGGTTTTAGGAAAGCTTTTGTTTCTGAAAGTTTTTACTTCATTCGACGTGACAAAGCTACAAAGATAATTGACATTTATCCTTTATGAATCCCAGAAAAAGATTGTGAGCTTAGAATCACAGATCGTCACAATGAAAAACCTCATTTTCTAGCATTAATGGTCTCATTATTCCGATTTTATTTCTTATTTTTAAAACCTTGGTTACATTATAAAATAAAATCATTATATTAACCACTTTGGATTCAAAATTTATTTCGTTTAGCTTTAGTGCATTGGAGTTATCAGCAAAGTATGCTACAAAAAAAAAAATAACGTTGTACACAATCATAGAGTTCTCAAGAGTCTATAATCTTGACGATCTACCGAGATACTTTTAGGCCAAAACTGTGTTGAATATTATATTCTATAAATCATAAGCCAATGACTCTTTTCGATAGATATAGTAACAGAAAACATCAGAAAAGTGAATTCATAGATTATGATGTTGAGTTTTTAGATTGTCATCTATTTTATAGTAGTCATAGTTCAATGGCATTAAAAAGACTTCCTTGTAACTGTAAATAAATTCAATATTTATTCGATTTTTTACTCATTCTTTGCATAAATTTTGGTAAAATTGGTCTAGAATATTTCATTAAACTTGCCGCTTGATTCAGGAAGAAGGAATGAAATTTATGGGCTCAACTCAAAGTACACACATTATCTATGCAATGACAACAACAACAACTCTATAACCACACACACACACGCACACCTAACGAAAGAAAATAGCTCGACGTCGAACAACTGTCAATTCCAATGTCTCCACCTCTAGAATAAGAGTTGGTCCAAAAATTGCTTGGTTTATTGAACCAAATGACAAATTGTATGAAAAGCGTGAAATCAGTTGGGTGGCAGCCGCATATGCGGAAAAAGCAACAAAGTTTTTCTTCTTATTAATAATATATATATATATATCTATGTATATAATTGCATACAGTAAACACTCGTAGTAAACAACAAAGGCAAAAGAGTCTATGGCCTAGGAACTTTACATGTTTTCTTTACTGTTTGTGTCGTCTTAGTTTCTTATTTTGCTTTTTCATGAAGAAGTCGTCTCAACCCAAAGAGATTTATTAGTTGGGCGTTAATCCCCGACGGCCTAATACATCATTTCAATTTGTTGCAAGTCGTGTTTATTTGTTGTACATAGTTCACGATGGGGATGGAATCCTCCTCCCTCTTCCCTTCTAAAAGACACTTTTTGCGCCTCCAACTACAACTATTTCACTTATTTACTTTCATAACTTGCAAATTTGCAACTTATTGTTGACAAAAACAGAGACAGAAAAAGATGTAGAAAAACTTCCCAAGCGTTGAAAAGAGAACGAAAATAGTGATGAAGAGTGGGAAAATTGGGGAAAAATGCCCCCAAAGTAGTGGAAAACTTTTGCTTGCTTATTAGTCTGGGCCTGGGCGTGGCTGTTGGTGGTTCTAAGGGGGAGGCTAGTGAAATGATTGCGAAAGGTTTTGTGTATATATAATTTAATTACCCAAAGAGTCGAAGAATTCTATGAAACAAAATGCCAAGTGATTTATTCAGTCCTCTGTCACGGGGGAAAGGGGAGACCAGGAATTGGGGGTTAGTAAAGAGGAAGGCAATGAGCAAAGAAAAAAATGATGGAAAATTGGCAGTACTAGGAAAAAAATCACTGTTTGAGACATTATAAATCAGTTCTCTCTTTTGGATAGTTGGAGTAGCAATTATTTCCTGACTAAAGTAGTTAGTTAATAGGGAACTAAAGGGTGGAAAATTATGTTTTTGCAATATAATTGATTTTCTCTTGAGTAAGCTAACAAAGACAAAGAAGGAAGAAGGAAGGGAAAGTCACATTTTTACCTTATGACTTTTCCGAAATAAATGCCAAGATTTAAAAGGTTATAAAGACAGGAGAAAGATCTGTATACAATTTATATTTTTTAGCTCAGTTTTCGCAATGGCATTTAATTTTCATTTTTCTAGTAACTTTTTACAAAAAGCTTCTTGTTGGGCTTCATTTTACCGGTGTTCGCTCAATTTCCTTTAATCAACTCAATTAGTTGAAATGTAATAATAACTGAGTTGTTGTCGATGTTGTTGTTGTTGTTGTTATTCAACCAAAATAATATAGAAACGAGGGCAACCACACACACACACAAAAACAAACACTTTGATGAGTGGCTGAGGGTGAGATGAAGAGGTGGAAATAAAAGCAAATTTGCATTGCCAAGCGAAACAGAAAGAGAAAAGTATTTGCATATTGTTGAAATTGGCTTACTTCACTGGGGCACACATACACACACACACATGCACAGGATACAGATAATATGAATACAAATATAGTTACAGTTACAAATATACAGAGATACAGATAATCACATGACCTTCCTTTTGTGTTGTGCCCCGTCGCCCGTTTTTCTTTCCTTTTGCTGTGTTGTTTTCGCTTTTAATTTCCTACACCGTTCGCTGTTTATGAAGGCGGCCCCCACAAAAGGGGAAAAAAAGAACCAAACTACCCCGAAGCGAAAGAAGGCAAACCAACAGGGAAGGACATGACACCGCACACATACCTCTACATATACAAACACACGCGGAACACTCACATGTGTTTGTGTGTGTGTAAGTGTACCCCACACTGTGGCAAAGGACTTTCGATCTCTGTCTGTGGCATTTGGATGATTAATGTGTTTACACAGGCCACGAGCGTTTGCGGTCTGAGCTGATTTGAAAGGGTTAAAAGGCGTAAACACAAACACACACACACGCACATCCTTTCCCCTCCCATATATGTAAATGGCTGTGTATTCACTTTTATTTATTTATTTATTATGCTCTGTTTCACCGAAATTGACTCCACATATAGAGTGAGAGAGAGAGAGAGAGAGAGACTTGAGAGAGGAGTAAAAGAAATCCTTTACATCCATTTTATGTTATTTATTTATTTTTTTTCTCTTCTCTTCTGTCTGTTTCTCAACAATTTAATTAGCCAAAGAGCAAAAACAGAAAAACGAATTTAATTGCCTACTTTACAGCATTGCCAAAAGCCCAACATGAATCCATCTTAAGGATGAGAGGATGTGTGTGTGTGCCACCATTTGACTTCATTTTACAACCTGCGTATGTGAGTGTGTGTGTGTGTCGGTTCTGTCGCATAATCTTTTTTTCTCTCTCTGTTTCTTTTCCTGCGACGAGTGTTAAGTGGCTGGAATTGAAATTTACGATTGCCCTCCGAAAAGGTAACACAAATAAATGTTTGTAAAAGTTGGTCAAAAGCTGACAGAGGCAAAGAGAGAGAAAGCCAAAGAACAGCAAGCTTAAGGTGTAAAAAGAAAGGATAGAAAAGGAGAACGGGGAGAAAAGAGGCACCAAAAGAGGCATTAAGAAAAGAAAACATAGCGATGGCAGCTTCTTATAATTACATAAAGAAACTTAAACTATAGTTACTATATAGAAAATACGAACTAGTAAAGGGCTTAAATAATATTCATTAGATATTACTACTAGCTTATACAAATTTATTCAGAGGGTTATGAATCTAGTTCATATTTCTGTTAATAATAAAAAAAGTGAACTTGACTTAACTTGAAGTTAACTTCATATAAAGGATTATTACGTTTATAAACTTGAATATATAAAAAGGAGATATCATAATCCAAAAACGCCATCAAACGTGCTAAAAATTTGAAAGATGTCGACAAGTACTTATATTTCAATCACATTTAATAGTTCATTATGAAAGTTATTAAATAACTGAATTTTAATTAGTCTTTATATAACGTAAATGATTTGTAGTTTCTTTTATTATGATCACTCTATAGAAATATGGACAAAATAGACTTATTTTGCATCGATCGTTCAAATAATTTCGTATCGGCAAGTTGCTTCAAACAAAAAAAAGCCGGCTTTTATTCAAGAAAAGACATGACAAGTGTATACATTCGGAAGTGTAACTACTACTCTTTTTTATAGTATTTGATGTCGCATTTTCTTTAAGTTTATCCATTTAAACCTGCACTTAAGTAACATTTCACCTTTTTTTTGTAAATTTGGACTATAAGGACCTATTGGCTCACCTTGTCTTTATGAAGAAGTTTTAGAGTTCTTATAATATCCTTAGTAATTGTGATGAAATTGATTTTAACCAGGTAGTCGCAATGTCTAACAATCTCTGAATTTAAGCTAATTGAAAAATCGTTGAACACAAGAGTCACGCTATCATCTCTAAGTTAGATCAGATTTTAAATAATTTAAATGGCACCGGGTGAAGGGTGTGGGGTGTGTTTCAGATTCTTTTGGTGGTATTCATCCTGTGTTTGCTATTGCTGTTAGTGTTGCTGGTTTTTGTGGGCTCAGTCAGGTGCCAATATTAAATAGTTGAAATGAGGAAGGGTAGCCGAAAAGGAGAAGATCCGAGAGAGAGAGTTCTGACTTTATGGCTGTGTGATAAGCAGGCCAGAGACCCTTTTGATTTGGTTTAGGATTTGCGGTTGGTTGTCGCTTACCGTTTGCCTTGGCCGGGTTGGGTGTTTGCCTTTTAACTCGTTAGTTATGCACATGGAGGGGCAGTGGGAAAAGGATTGGTGGGCGGCTTAAGGTTTATTTAAAAAGGCCAGTGCCACATTGGTGGGGTTTGGGGTTCGAAGTCTCTCTCTACCTCTCCTACCTCTCTCGCTCTCTCTCTCTGCGTGTTTGGATGTGTGTGTAAATGTTTGGGTTTTTAATATGACACCTTTGCCAATGGTAATTTATCACCTCGACACTGGGGACATATGCTACTCTCTATCATTCTACCTCTCCTCTTGCTTACCGCTTTTTCTTTCTCCCTCTCTCTCTCTCTTTAAATCTTTTGTCCTTCCTGGCCAAAATTGGTCTTTGTGTCTTTGTGTGTGTGTGTGTGCATAAACACTGTCGGGACTAATCCCCCCAAACTGACTTTAATGTGGGACCAACAACTGATGTTGCCCCTTAGATAATTAGAGCTCCTGACCAGCAAGCAAAGATTTATGCATGCATGTAAATGGCTTAAAAGAAACCCAAACAAAAAATGAAAAAAAAAATTGGTTAGGCAAATTAAATGCAAACAAGTTAAGCATTTAATTAAATAAACTAACTTAACTAAACTAGTTTAAGTCTAGGCCGATGTGTCAACCTTCACGTGTCAGAAATTTTGAGAAGCTTCATCAATCTTTTTGTTGTTTGTTTTGGGGGGGACCGGCGCCTCCTGTTAATTAAGTTTTGCCACTTTCTTTTCGTTTTGCATACCTTTATCAAAAAGGCGGTAATACTGTCACATTATAACTGCTAAGCCATATTCATCGATGTCAGGTTCCTGACCAAGGACCAGAAGTCTCTGCACGACTTGGACAGCAAAAAAGGATTCTGTCCTAAGCCAAGCTAAGCTGACTGAGCTTCCCTTATTCTCATTCCGACATACAATAAAATAAACTTAGATTTTATTTTCATTGCAGAGTTTTTTTCTATTTTGCCTGTCCTTACCCTGTTGTAAGGGTATAATGAAATTTAGCAGATGTTTTTAACATTCCATAATGACAAAGATCAAGTTCGTATATATCTTTATCTTTATCTCCATGAGTTCTGGAATTTAAACTCGATGTTATTGCTCTTTCTTCTTGGTATTTATAATATTCTTTGGTTTCAGGCAGTGTCATAACAGCTATGTGGGTGCGAGAGAGAGAGAGAGAGAGTTGCCTTTTTCTTTCAATGCATTTCAGTAATTAAGCATTTCTTATTGTTCTAAGTTAATTACTTCCCATAATAGGTATTAAGTATGAAAAAAAGGTATTAAGTATGAGGAAGGGACAAGCCAATTTTACTACTGCCATAATATTTTTTAAAATCTGAGAAACGAACCTTAGCAATATCGTATGACTATCCAAACAATTCCTTGATCAAAGGATATTGTAATCGGCTTTTATGTGACCCTGTGATGAGCGTTACACCTAGGTTATTTCATAGTATCAAAAAACTAATTTATATGTACCTATATTTTTGGGGTATAATATGAAGATAATAGAAAGGAAAATCGGTTTATAACATTGACTTTTCACGTTGTTCTCTCTTTTAAGATCCGGCACTGTTATTGTCTATATAAGTAAATTGCAAATAATCAATCTTTTAGACTTTTATGAAAAAACATTTTGAGATGAAATCAGCATAGTCCTTCAACTATTGGGTGCAAGCGAGATGGAGTACAATTGCCGAAATATAATGTTCCCATCGTGGGACAAAAAAAAACATGAAAGGTTTAAATGGATTGAAGGGGACAGGAAAATAGCTTAACGAACGACGTTTCGTATATAACACAGACATAGTAAAATTGCTTGGAATTTTATTAATAAGGAAATGGTTAGGGTATATATCATTTCATAACCCTCTTTTCTTGTTAAATATTGAAATACTTTATTTAAATTTGACTGCAAACATATTGTGTGTGTGTGTATTTTGAAATGGAAATATATTTGGCCAACACTTTAAGTTAACTGAGCCAAATTCAAATGTGGCTTCAAGTGTAGTTCATCGATATCTCGAATGCAAATTTAAATGGCACTCATGTGGATTTTATATGAACATTTTTTTTTTTGGCAGAGATTTTGCACAAAAATCAGTTAACAGGAAGTAAGAAACTTGCTTTGCTGTGGGTGGGAAAATTATAAACGAATTTGTATTTTTCATGAGAGCGAGAGAGAGAGGGAAAGCAGCTGCTTTCATTTGGTATGCATGACATGTAGAAAGTTACTTTGCCGGCGGTTGACGGGCCAAAAGAGCAGATCAAAGAACTTCTGACAAGAATCGGTAGCATCAGCAACCGAACCCAACCCCACCCCACAATGTAAACCCAACCAAACCTATTTGCCACGTCTGCGCTAATGAGCCATAAAAATGTTGCCTAAACGGCTGCCGACTTTTGTAACTTTCATTCGAGGACACAGCCAAAAAGAATACAAAAGAACAAGCCAAACGCATTGCTAAGGTGACAATACTGTTGAAATTGTACAAGAGGAACATGACATGCTAGAAAGCGCACACACACAAACACACGAATATATGTATGGGTTACGATTGGATGTGGTAAGGGAAGAGATGGCTACTGTCATAGCTACACCGTGTCTCAGATATCAAACTTTAGACCAAAGCGAAATACATTCAAAAATAAACTTTCAGTTGGTAAATTCAATTCAACTTTGGTTTTTACTTCTTTTTTTCCTGATGCTGCTTCTGATTTTTGCACTGCAGGGTATTCAAGATGATTTAGGTTGAAAGAATTTTAGGTCCAAAATACGACCATCAATCTAAGTCATGAAAATTGGGGGAAAAAGTTGAAAGAACTTTATCTTACTGTCTTTTAAAATCAACTATTAAAATAAGTTAATTAATCCAAAAAGTCATTGATTCATTTAGTTCACATTGGAAATTACAGAAGATTAATATCTAAATAACACTTTAGTTAGTAGTTATTTTAAAGTAAATTTATTTTCAATATATTACTCTATCAAACAAAATAGTTTTGTTTACAAATAATATTTTTTGTAACACTTGTAAAATTGTGTAAAATTTTGAGTGTTGAAATATTATTTGTATAAATTCAATTTGTTTATTTATTCCGAATGTGCATGTTTATAATGTACAATGTGCAGTCAATCGTGACTATGTTGAAATTCATATGCATAAAATTTTGTGCTGTCTTTTTATATTTTTGTGCAAAATTCGTGTATAAACTGCACTCAACTAATTGATCCTGTGTCCTTTTTTTTGAATATAGCTATATATTCAAAAATAAACCGGTTGTGTAATATATGAAACATCGAAACGTTAGGTAAATATTTACAAAAGAATCCTCAAAAAAAAAGCTTTAAGCCTTTATTAGTTCTTATTGGGTGGTCAAAGAATTGTGTTCTGTAGTTTTTGTTAACTGAAGTAAAACTGAAATTTAAAGTAAAAACAAGTAGCGAGTTTTAAAACCAATATGTAAGTACATTAAAAGTGTTGTCCTAATATTTGAAAACTAATGAAAAGTTGTACAAGGTATAATTACTAGTTTAAACATTGGTTGTTAATCAGATAAGACTTGTCAAGTCCAAATCCCAATTCTGAGATGTCACCCAGGAGAAGGCTATAGACTAAGAAGCTGTCAGGACATAGACATGCGAGACTCGTAGGTTTAGGTAGACAATTAATATTAGTTTATTATTCTAATCAAACTTAACAATATAAATAGGTTTTCAAAGCGATGGCGTTGGTTTCGTTTGTAGTGGCCGTTCTTTGCAACCGATCGGAAAAGCTTATTCGTCACACCCTTTGTCGTCAACGTTTTGTTATTAACTTCATCTTATACTTATCGATAACACCAGGGGTAGAGCATGCCGTCGCTCATCTACAACTACAATAAATCGTTTCTTAGATTCTGAAATTAAAGTTTCCTAGGGTATATCGAAGTCGACTTCTCGTTACCCCCTATTCGTCCATATTTTTGGGGGGTTTCTTTGTTTTTTTGGTGGTATTTTTTTTGTGTTGCTTTGCCTTATCCAACTTTGCGTTGCGTTGCCAAACTTTTGTTATCGACTGTCGCAGCCAGTAAAGAGGACGAAAAATAAAAAGTAAATTATGAAGTAAAACATTATGTTAATACAACACTTTGTTTTGTTGTTGTTGTTGTATTTTTCGTATCTCGTTGCTTATGGCTCGTTTTTCCATTTTTTTCTGCGTTTTTCTTTTTTCTTTCGTTTTATATATTTTATTTATTTATTTTTTTTTTTTGTTCTGGCTTTTCTGCGGCTTGTCGTCTTGTTGGCGTCAGGGCGACAATAAATCAAAGTTTATAATATTAATTTTAAATTCAAATTCAAAGTCGAAGCAAAAAGGACAAAAAAAATATACATAAAGAAGGGAGAAACAACTTTAAAGCTTCGACTTCGGTGACTTTTTTTTTTTGCCTTCACTCTTCAACCTAACTCGAACTGTTTTATTATTAACTTCATTTGTGGCAAAAAAAAAAACTTAAGTTGAGCAAACCAAAAAAAATCGAAAATATAAAAAAAATTAAATAAAATAAAATGGCAGTTATAAAAAAGAAAGAGCAAGCCAAAACTTGTTTGCTTTCAAGAAAAAAAAAGTATTTTTATTAGCTGCCCCGAAAGTTTTGCCACAAAAAAAAAAAATCCAAAATGAAAACACACGAGCGGTAAAGAAGTCAGAGGGTCAAGGAGAACTCAAACGTAACGAATTTTGTATACCCTAAACGAATTTTTAATTAAATTGACCGACTGATATAGAGGAATATTTTGAATAGTTTTAGGACATAGTTATCTACAGAAGCATCACTGAAAGAAGTTAGAAAGTTTTGATAATCAATCAGCTTCAATTGGTCTTTAAAGATTTGTAAATTAGTTAAAGCGATCCATCCAAGCCAATTTCTCCCATGAAGTTAATCGATTTAAATCACAACCTACAATAAATTTTCAAACTTGAAACAACTCCCCATGTATGACAATCTACATAGAACATCTGTCACACATCTACATAGAACTTTCTTCAATCATTTAATTGCTACAATACCTTAACAATTATTTTATCCCAGGATCCTAGTTTCTAAGTCCTATTCACCTCGAGCCGGTAAAGCTTTTTAAAAAGGCGTATATATGTATAATCCCAAAAATAATTCAACGTAGAGAATGAACTGAACAACGTAAACAAAGCAGATACAAATTAAAAATTCTATCCTTTTGTAAATCGAAGTAGGTGAAAATAAAAGGATAATAAACTAATGTTACTTTATAATGCCAGCTCTCTTGGCTAGATTAGCCAATATACTTTTCCTAATCACAACAAACTACCTATCAAAATATCTACACCCTTTGGCAAGAGTATTGAAGGCAAAGAAGAAAAAAATACTAAAGAAGCGTAATGGAACCGACGAACGGAATCAATCCCTACGGCCAAGTCAAGAATTCTGAGTATTTTATTTATCAACTCACGCAGTCCAACAAAAAAAAAAAAAAAATAAAGAAACCAAAAAAAAAAAAATAAAGAAAAACTGGTGGAAAAAAAAAGAGAAAAGGAAAACTGCAACCTGAACAATTTCCAGAGTTTCAATTCAACTTATGAAACAGCTCGCGGCCATATCGATTTCACGCTTGACGCTAAGAAAATTAACTTTTCTCAAGTACGAAAGACCAACACACAGAATGAAGAAGAGTGAGAGCGAGAAGGAGAATGAGTGAAAGAGAGTGGGGTGAGGGAAAAGTCTGCCTCCACAAAGATACTTCGATGCGTATGACAGTGAAAAAAGTGGGAGTAATGGAATGATGGTGGTGGGGTGGTGCGGTGGTTTGCTGCTAAGGCAATTCCTAAGCCCTGCACGTACTGTGGGTCCCAAATATTGTAAGTGATTTGGTGAAGTTTCTTCACTGACTGAAAAAAGCAACCAACCTAAAGTAACTGCAGCCCCTTCTAACCCCCTTACCACCTCCCACCTACCGTTTGTACCCTTCTCCATATATGTGTGTGTGTGTGTGTATCCTGGCCAAAAGGTGTACACCAAAAGCAACGTGCTTGTAATGTCGATTCAGTGCGCCTAATTTGCCATACTCAAAGAAAGGAGGGGCAACATGAGGCTGGTGGGGTATAAATGTAGGTATGCAGGGGGAGAATGGTGTGTGGGGTATGGTGTACGACTGAGGGCAATTTTCATAATTCACTTGCCGCCCTGCAGTCAGACTTTGAACTTCACTTCAAAACTGGTCATTAGCCATACGCATTGCAAGCACTTTTCAAATGTCATTTGCCATTTTTGTGGAAAGCCAACTTCATTAGGCTGCCTAGCACAAAAGAGAAAGAGAGAGAGAGAGAGAGAGTGAAAAAAATGAGAAAGAAAGCGTAAAGTCATGGTCCAGAAGGGGTATGGGGTCTGGTCTCGTTGGTGTTGATGTTGGTTAGATGATGGTGGCAATGCAATTACTGCAAAAAGTTCATACAAACAACTTTTTGACTTTTGCTACGCGTAAAATTCAATGAAAATGCCATTATTCCAACCAGAGAGAACCACAGAGAGAAAGGGAGAAAAAGTGGGTGAGTTAGAGAGAAGGAGAAGCGTGGTTGACAGTGGCAACAATGAGTTAGGTTTGGTTTATGCCATTGCAAAAAAAAAAAAAATCGGGTGGAAAATGCAGTTCGGACAACATTATCAGCGAGTGTCCAATTTTGGATGCGGATGTAATGTGAACCAATGAAATGGCCCCAAGAGCAAAATGAAACTCATTCTCGGTAGCCGAAAATAGAGAGAGAGGGAGAGAAAATGACAGCTCTGCACGTTAATTTATTGACAAGATGTGTACCCAATGCAGGGCAAACTCCGGAGAGGAGTGAGCCTGGAGGTGAAAGATAAACAACGTTGGTTTAAGCTCAAATTAGAGACTAGAGTTTGAAAGATTCAAAACACTCAAATTTCTAAAGACTTTAACTAACAGGAAAATTCGTGATTAAAACAAATTAAAAAAAGCGTTAAAAAACCTAAATACTTGTTTAGTTCATTGAATTTGTTTGGAATTATAGCAAACCTTGAAGAATACGTTTTTAATGAAGCCTTTTTTCATATTGGACTAAAATCTTCAGTCTATATTAAATAACAAAAATAGTTCTTTACACAGTTTATAAATATATTTTTTTCAACTCATTTAATAAATACAAAGTATAGCTTATTGCCTCTAAAAGATAATTTTAGGCCTTTTCAAATGATTTTCGAATTCTTTTGCCATTAGCAATACAAATTCAATTATTTCTGACTGGCTAACCATTTGAAAGTTTCTACATTAGATGGACTAAGAAGACATCAAATGCGTTTAAATTTGTTGTCAAAATAAATGTTTTCTAAAGTTGACAAGCATTCAGCAATCGGAATCGGGAAGAAACCTGAATATAGTACTATATAATTTGGTTTACTAATGGAAATTCATTTTTTATATCAAATAACGTCTGTTTTTTAATGGCATCTACATGAGTATTTACTCTCCATTGATGGAATCTTTGGGATTCTTCAGAATCTACAGTCATCTAGGAGATTTGGGGATTCAAGAAATATGTAAAATACATAGTAATTATGGACAAATGGAACAAGTATTTTAAAAGTGTTAAATAAATAATACTAAAAGTTTTCCAATAAAAATTCTAATCCCTAAATCACCATCCATGTGAAAAGTTTACAAAACTGTATAATTCCACTGCCACTTGCATTGGCACTCTACCGTATTAGTAACAAATTAAGTGTCATCACTTGGCCTGTTGACCAATCCAATCAGAAACCAATTATATTTCTGCCAGTCTAGAGAGCGAGTGGAGCAGCAACAGCAGCAGTTAAGCTGACCAAAAAAAAAGAAAAAAATCTAAAAACTAGTTGAAATTGTAGGATTAGGTGAAGGCCACACACATTAGGAGGTCGTCGTTCCATTGCGAACCAATCGGAATCAAGTGGAAAACATGTTTAACCGCTGCTGACACGCTGCTGACACAAATATGCCAAATTAGCCCCGAATATTGCAAGGAAAATCAAGGTAAATTAAGCATACGCAGTGTGTGCCTGTCTAAGTAAATCGATGGCAAACAATTTTTGGAATTAAATTTGAAAGTTTCAACTTGAACTTTATGGCGGTTGCATTTACATTTTTTTAATATTTTTTTTAGGTTTTCTTTGTGGACAATTGAATTTTAAGAAATTTAGTTTGGATATGGGTAATATTAGTGACTTTTCACTTAAAAACTGACCAAAAAATAAATGCAATGTCAATTGTTCATAGTTTTCTTTATTTAACAATGAATTCGGCAATACATTTTGATAACTGAAAAGATTTTCTTATCTCGAATCTAAAACGACTATAAAAGTCTTTTATATGGTTTCATTTTCACACGGCATGTGCAATAACAAGGATGTTAAAGTAAATGAAGTTGTCGAACTTAACTGGATTCTGCATTTAATTGGTTTAATTACTTGTCTCCTTTTTGGTCTCTCTTTGCACTAAATTACAATCATCAAGGGATAGAAAGCAGACATCTATCTATCCATCCAGACATTTATCCTGGATGTGTGAAAGGACTCGAGGGTTTAATGTGCTAATTGTTGTTGTATTTGGTTGCTTGCTTATTGAAATCGAATCAAATCAATGTAATGCGACAACATTCAACAAAGAAAGACAAATGGAGATAGACAACATAGAAAAAGGGAAGAAGTGAACTAAAATATAAAATTGCAAGAATTAATTGCGTATTAAGTACTTACTCTGATGGGAGATAAAGGATTGCCGAGGAGAGCAGTTCAGATCAAATTCGGATCAATTGAAATCAAGAGAAAGCGATAAACTTTGCTTTTTATGGCTTTTATTTAATTGCTAAACAATTTTTTCTACTAAATTAGAATGCAACCATTTCATTTTTATAAATAGTTTTATTTACCCTCCATCCATTCTACACACACCCACGAGCACACACAAATTGCTCTCTAAAACTAAAGTCATAATTTTTTGTTTTTGCCAAGCAACCGCATTGAATCCGTAGCATTTCCTCACTGGTGTAAGATGAAATTGAGCACGTAGATTTGCAAGTTTTGCGGCAATAATTCATCAATATTTTATGCAATTTGCTGCACGAATGCAATCAAAAACAATTTTCGCAGCTTAAAAACCGCATTTATTTACCTCGTACGGGCAATTTCTTAGTGCTATTCCCCTCCACATTTTTCCCTTTGTACCCTCTTTCGATTAGTTTACCTGCTGCTGCTGCGAAGGCTTTGAAATATCTAAGCCATAAAAATAAATAGAAATGGAAAATCCAGCAAAAGAGAAATATATGTTAACTAAGCAACAAACTAAGCTTTATCGAGATCTACGTGTCTATGGCAGAATGAGGAGAAGGCAGGACAGGGATGAGGCAGCAACAAATTGAAAATGTTTTTTTTTTTTTTTTTTTTTGTGGTGATTGAACTAGGCGATTTTGGTTAACAGCAAATGGGATACATGTCCAAAAAAGGAATAAACGAATATTTTAAAAATAGAAAAATCAAAGTTGAAAATATCAAGATAACAAAAGGAAAATATTCATCAACTAAATAAAAGAAGAGAAAAAAATAAAACAAAATGAATATAGTCCGAGGCGAAAAAAAAAAATGATAATAATAAGACTATTGAAAAAATTATAAAGTAATATAGGAGAGCATGGATAACATAAAATAAATTTCAGTTAACAATGTTGAAAATGAAATGAATTAATTAAATAAATAATGAGTGAATGATTGAGCTGACATACATAAGTCTCACAATCAGTCGAACAACATTCAAATGAAATAAAAATGAATGAATTTGATTTTAAGAAAATGAGTTGTATTCGAATGCCACTGTCGATTTTAGTATTTATCATTGATTTTCTTGTATTGTGTTAATTTCATATTGTAATCAGAACATGTTCGTAGAAAACATCTGATTAAACGATACCTGTACTTCGTTTAAATAAAACCAGAAGCTGAAGTTACACTCCAAGACTTCCACACAGGCTGTATAAAACTTTTATTTGTCACTGAACTCTGACTGAAATCTGCTTGTTAAGACGATGAACTTAATAAGTTCCATGTGACTTTAAATTGAAATTCTTCTTCTGACTATGACATAGCACTAACAAAATCTTCCAACAAATCCTCTGACCTACATCGGTTGGCTGTTCTACGAATCATTCCCTAGTAACTAAATGACCAGATGTCATCAATATTTCAAATTTTATTTCAACCAAAATTAATATAGACGACCATTCAAAATTGATTTTTATGGTGTATTCATTTCATTCAATTTTAAAACTTTAAAAAATACAACAATAGTTAAATGTGACTACTAAAACTAACAACTAAAGAAAACGATAAACTACAAGAACTTGATAAAAATGAATAAAGGGTTGCCAAACAACAACAAGTCAATGCAAAAAGGATATATTTAGAAATAGAATAGCCTGAATTAAGGTAGCGTAAAAGTTTCATAAAGTTTAAAAACTAAAGGTGAAAATTGGTCAGAACAATATGAAAAACAAGCCAAAAGCCTAATGCTTTTAACCAAAGTAAATATCCTGCCTCGTTTACTCTGTTCTCTCACTCTCTCTCTCTCTCTCACTCTCTCTATGATAATTTTACAAGCCTTTCATCATTTGTTTTGCCTATGAACGAGCATCTTACAAGTATTTAGCAAATTTTTGGTATATCTCACGCACGCTTTCCCATTGCTTTTCCATTTCCTTGTTCTTTTGGGGGGTCTGGGATATTCTGAGGGCTTTCAGCTCATAACTCAAAATGTATTTAGTAGCCAATCAAGCAGAATGACAGGCACAAGTTCAATTCATAAATAAGAACAACAACAACAGCAGCAGCAGTAAAGAAAGCAAAAAAAAAAAAAAAAAAAAATAAAGAAGAAAAACAATTTTCCTTTATTTTTGTTGGTAGTTGGAGAAAATTCCATATCCATAAATGAAAATTGATAAAGTCCTGGACACACGTGTATATACAAGTATGTTTTTTGGTTTGGGCTCCCTGCCAAAAACTTAATGTATGGATTTATGTGTCTTAGTGTCTATATGTGTGTTTGTTTATGTGCGTGTTTTTGTGTCTGTGTGTGTGAAAATATTGTTTTTCCCAAAATCATTCAGTTATAGATTAATGCGTTATGTTGATTAGATGCCACATCATCTTTATTTGGTCAGAGAGACGCTTTCATCAGGAGAATTCTCAACAAAATTAAATTGTTGTTTTTACGCTTTTTGCAGCTGCTGCCAAATGTTTATAATTCAATTAACTCTCTTTCTCTCCCGCTCACTTCTACTAAATAATATTACCTACCCACACAGAGCCAAAAATGCTCTTGACAAAAGTAGACAAAAGGGCTAAAAGGTTCAACAACTACAACAAACACCCTTAAAAAGGTCACCAATAAAGTAATTAGGCGCTCAGTGTCCGAGAAATTTGTTACATCAAAAGGCGTAGTCCAGCCTCCACTGTCACTCCCCCTGCCACCATTTCTGTCACTTGGCCTCCTAAACCCCACAAAAAAAAAAAAATAGACATTTGCTGTCTTTTGTGTTGAAACTTTTTAGGTCCACCCGACGCCCTTCCAACGCCCATTTTTAGATGTCTAAGCTGTCATTATAAGAGGGCTGGTAGGTAAGTGAGTGAACGAGGGGATGGTATGTGGGGCGGGGGGAAGGGTACTGTTAACTGGCCTTCGGGCCAAGAAGCTTGGTGGAATTTTTGCCTGCCAACAAATTTTAGATTCAATTATTTTCAAAGTGAACAAAATAATCGTGACTATGTCACCCTGTTGATAATCATTGAATAACTAGCTGGCGAAAATTCTCTTAATTGCTTTTTTGATTTAATAATTGAAATAGATTTTCCACACAGTCCAACACAGCTCGTGCGGAATCCCTTTAGCTGAAAATCGGGTGAAATCTTTTAAATGGAATTAGCTAACACGAAGATGAAGAGAAAATGAAGAGCAATGAAATGCAATTTTTGGTTCAAATAATATAACCAATATTTTTTCCACTTCATGATTTTAATATTTAATTGTCAAATTTATGGTGTAGTTGGCAACCAAAATAAGTTATAAATATAGGATTAGATATAGAAATAAGGAATTTTAGTTCTGTTAGAATACAAACAAATCAAAACCCTTGTATATCCTTCAGTTTAGATTAGTTTTTAATATTGCGATCTTGACTATGTTGCATTTGTCAAGGAAGATTGCTCTTTCTCTCAATCTATCTATCTATTTCTCTCTATCTCGAACTCTCTGTCTCTTAATGTTCCATTACAATTTCCTGACTAAAACTTTAATTTTCATTTGGAATTTATTCTTTTTTAGCCTCTTAAAGTATTTTCTCCCATACCCATTTGAAGTGCGCGTATGTTACGCTTCTTCTGTTTTTTTCCTTTTGCTTTTTTCTGAATTTTAATTTCTGACATTGTTATTTTTCGTTCTCTCATACTCTATTTCTCCCTTTCTCTCTCCACTTTTTGTTCTTATCATTTTCAAAGATCTAAGCCATCGTGTCGATAACAAGGAACAATATTCAGAGTATTATATTTTTGTGTTTTTTTTTTTTTTTTTTTTGCCTAAATTCGAATACCCTTTAATGCCAGATGGTAAATTTAGCTAAATAATTTCCAGAATATATTATTTAATATAAATATTTGTGTATTGGCAAAGCCAAGAGTGTTAATTCATCTGTGAAACCTTTTTGTTTTTGAGACTGAAAAACTTAAATTTGATCAACGAAAAGTGATCTAAGGATATATATCATAATATAGCATACATATATAAGTGCTAGAAGACGCCATGGAGCATAAAACAACTTACTAGAGACAGTTTTTTTTATCCTTTTTGCATTGTAGGTTAATAGAGTATCTCAAAGTCATCACCTTTTTGGATTATTAATTCCTTCTTTTCGTTTCAGAATCTGTTTCTTTTTTTTCTGTTGTTTATTTGCCATCAAGCCGATACGCGTCGAACAAAAAGATCAAAGATAAATTTCCAATTTTTTTTCTTTGCCACGCCTCATCAACTGCGAGAAAAAGAAGCAAAAAAAAAATAATACACATACAAAAATAAAAACTGAAAGACATTGAGAACTCAACTCATATGAAAAGCTTTTCCTATTATTCTTTGCTTATTGTGGCATTAGTTGCTGCCGTTGTTGTTTCTGTTGTTGTTGGTGGTTGTTGTTGTTCTTGTTATTATTGTTGACTTTATTGTTATTGTAACGCCGCATAGACGACACTTTAACAATGTTTTTTCCCCCTGGTTCTCTTTTTTTTTTTTGCGCTGCTGAAGCTTGAGCTTGAGCTCCTTCTTCATTCACTCGTTGACAACTTTTGTTGGTCATGCCAAACACTTGACTTTTGCACATTGTGTGCACGGCAAACGATGGTCAGAGAGAGGGAGAGAAAGAGCGAGCGAAACTGGCTATAGCTGGCCACTTACTGACGAAACACTTGACAACTTTTAGCCCACACACACATACACACACACCAGGAGCAATTCTATGACCAGGCGATGCAATTAACTTGAATTTGTCGTTACCAGAAGGTGGGGAAGTAACAGTTGAAGAAAAAAAACGATGACAATTTGGGGCATGTTGCTTTGATGTTTATAGGAATTTCGTTAGTTGTTTTTTTTTTGCTCAGGGGTTCGCGACCCAAATTAATAAGCACTTGCATTTGTCGTTGAGACCGCGAGGGAGTGAGCGAGAGCGGGGTAGGTGAAGCAGGGTAGAGGGTGTGTGGCTCTTTGATTTTTAATGATGGCACGCACACCAACAAGCAACAAAACAAAAGTAATAACAAATGAGAATTGACAGCAAAAAAGTATGCTATAGAAAATGTCCAAATAGTCAACTAGACAAAAAGCGGCAGCAATTAATTTCTTATTTCCTTTTCTTTTTCGTTTAACAATTTTAATAAAAGCTTAAATTCCTTTTTGTTACTCTATGGCCACTTTAAATGCAAGAAAATTTTGTTGAGTGTTTAAGTTAACAGATAATTTTACTATTGATATGTGTAAATTTTGTCCGGCAAAAACATTTAAACACTTATAAAGAAAGAGACAAAACAAAGTTTCCGTAAAGTCCTTTTCCAAGCACAATTTCCTTTTATCATTGATTGATGACTGTACAGCTGTGATATAAAAGAATTTTGCACCCTGAAGTATGCAATATGCAGTCTTTGAAATATGATTTTTGAAACATATGAATAAATTTGAAATCTCTAATGGATAAGATATAATTATAAAAGCAAATATTGTTTATAAATAGATTTCAAGTTTTAAATGCACTTGAAAACTAAAAAATTTCTTGAAAAGGGGTAAATTTAAATAATTTCACCCTATATCAATTGGTAATCACAGACTGACGTTAACTAACTGCCGTTATTTTTAGGTCGAGTCTAATTTGTAAGAGGAAAACCATAAACACATAAATGAATAATCTTTATAAGACTTTATATACCACAACTCTCTCCCATTTCGCTCAATTTTTTTTCTCGGGGTCTGTTACCTCATTTTTGGTTGGTTAGCTTAGCGAATCTCTATCTAATTTAGAGACAACTTATTAAAGAATTAAACTAACATAGGTATAAACAGCATCTAAAATTTCACTGACCTTTCCAATTATATACGATACTTGAATCGTTTAAAATAAAGCAATTATAACTTGTGGGTAGCCTATGATAAAATGAATTGCTAAAATTTCCTTTTAGCTTTTTTTCTTCTTTGTTTTATCTCTTAGCTAATTAGTTTTATAATAATTAGAATTTTGTGGCCAAGACTAATTTATTATGATTTATTATGAGAACAATAAAAAAAAAAAATAAATAAAGAAAAGAACGTTAAAACAAAACCGCAATTTAAAGTTGCGGTCTCTTCGCCGACAATCGAGACTCGGAGAGACCCTATCTTCTTCCTCTGTCTCCCTTCCCGTTGTCTCTTTTTCTCCTTCCGCTGACAATTGCATAGTCCAGCGAGCAATTTGTTTCGCCTGCTTTCTGTTGCTATTGATTGTCTGGCACTTGGTGTTGGTTGTCTCTCAAGTTCTCTTCATCTAGTTGTTGCTGCTGGTGCTGTTGTGTTTGTTGTTGTTGTCCGCCACTTGGGCGACAGAAGATGGAAGCCAAGGACCTTTTGCAAGCAATATACACATATACATATATATACTGATATATGTATATATATATAAATTCCTGCCCACTCAAGCGCACACATTAAATGTAATTTTTTAAAAAGCAATTTTTTGTTCTCTTTTTCTATTTTTTTCTTTTTTTCTGTATGTATTTTTATCAGTGTCAGGCCAGTTGCTGCGTCAAGCCAAATGGCAGCAACATAAACAAGACCAGAAAATTTGTATTTGGAATTTATGACAGTTGCTTGTCTTTCTGCCCTTAACCTCACACTCTTTTTTGTTCTCCTCTCTCTCTCTCTCTCTCTCTCTTGGACTTTATAAGCGTCTGTCTGTTCTTCCCTTTCTATCCCTATATATACATCTCTATATATATCTATTTTTATATGCCTTGGCTAGGCCAACACCTCTGGACTTTGTCGACGCCAATTTGACGCTTAAAAACTGAAAAACTGAGAGAAAAGGGCCAAAACGAACGATTGAAGAAAGAGGGCGAAAACTTTAAAGCCATATTTCGGCATATCGCCTTGCAGTTTTCTTTACTTTTCCCCTTCTTGTGTTGCCTCACTCCAACATTGTTATTGTTTTTCTCTCGTTGTTGTTGTTGCTGTTTTAGTTGGCATTTTGTTGCTGATAAGACTTTGACTTTTGCTTGGCTAGTTTTTTAAGTTAGTTCTTCTACAACTACGACGTTTTTCAAGACGGTGGAGGGTTAAGCATATTGTTTTTTTTCTCGCGCTTCTTTTTCCTTAAGCTTTTTATAACCCACACACACAAACAAGAACATAAAATTTCTGACACTTTTCCTTTGTTTCAATTGCTATCAGAGATGATAGTACGGCTTGGAACCAAAAAGAAAAAAGGCAAAGCCATTCAAATAAAAAGTTGAAGTTTAAGAGCAGGTCCTGGGCCATTGAATGGTAATTGATAGACAAAGAGAAATGCCCAGCAAAAAAAATGGATGAAGGAAGAACCAATGCAATTTTTGTTGCTCCAAGTGGCTCATTTTATTACCTAGAGCATAAGATTAGATAAAACAAAATTAAACTTACTGCTTGATGCAAATGACAAACCATGGATTAAAAATTGTATTTTAATTACTAACTAATTCGCTTAATTAATAAAGAAAATTATATTCCAAAGCCCCTAACTCTAACTCGGATAATTTCAATTTCAAAATTTCTTAAAAATTGAAACCTTTTTAGCAAGTTTTTGGTTTCATTCTTTAAAATTTAATTTTATTCAAACACCACTTTGTTATTGAAAATTTATTTATATTTCTAATATGTAAAATTTTAATATACAAAATTGAAAATTTGAATATAATAAAATATTTTCACAAAAGAAATTGACCTATTGCAAAAAAGTTCATAAATATTCCATGTTGAATTTTTTTTTTAAATATTTCAGAAATTTTTGAGTAGAAAGATCAAACCAAATACATATATAATTTAAAATTAATTAAAGTAGTTACAATTTTAATAACTTAATACTACCACACAAGCCGGAAATATTCAGACTTGTACTTATGTATCTAACAGATTATGGTGAGCTGTCTATGAATCCAATCTAAAAATGTTCGGATCTGCTCAAATTTTATATCACTCGAAAATTAACAAAAATTTACTCTTATAATGAAAAAGTTAAATAATGGTTGTTTGTTTAATTAGCAAGCTATATCAATATTTGTTCTACATAAATTGTTTTTATATCTTTGGCTGACTCGTTTTTTTAACTATTTGCCATTTTACAATATTTTAAATTGTCTATTATTCTTATTTTGTTTTAATTTGAAGTTAAGTACTTGAAGAAGTTAAGAGAAATTTTTTTTCAGTAAAGAGCTTGAGTTAAACATTTAACAGAAAGCTTTTTTTTTGCTCTTACATTTGGATGCTTTTACTGTTAACTAACATTAACAAGGACTAGACGAAGCATTTGAAAATTTCACATTATGAAGTTGCCTAGGAGTAGGCAACATTTTTTATGTTGATGCACTAACGTACACACACACTCCCACCTACTGGCCAGTTTATAATAGAATGTATGTACATGTGGGTTGAAGAACTTGTTTTTCAGGACACTTGAACACCCAGCCAAGCAAATCAAGTTCATAAACTTGACGCAATGGCAAACACTAGAAAAGTCAGCAATTTATGCAAAATATATAGAATTTTAATCATCATCGTCGTAGTCATCGAGAAAATAAAACACACATATGCCCAGAGCAAATAAAATCGTCTATAATTGCAATTTAATGTAAGGGCAACAGCCACTCACAGAAAGTGGAGGGGGGAAATGAGAAAACTGAAGTGACCGAGAGTTAAAGCTGAAGACCAAGCTGAATATTTGTAGTCAATATTTGATATTTGCACAGATGTTCAGCTGCCAAATTGAATATGGATTTTGCATAAAACACACATCACACACACACACACACACACACTGAAAAGGAAGTAAGTGAAAGAGAGAGAGGGAGCAATAAAGAGCTAGAGAAAGACAGACAAAAAGCCAAAATGTATATTGTACAAGGCCCGGAGTAAGTAGATAAATATTAAAGTGGACTGACCGGAAACCAAATTGAAAGCAACAACCAACCGACCAAGTAACATCACCATATAAAAGCGAGGAAGAGGGGTACATAGACCTTTTATTGACCTCAATACAGTCAATATACAAACAATATATGATAAAAAAAAACACAAGTCCCCATATTGTCCTCAGTCAACGACTTTTAAATTTCCTATAAAAAACGCGGCAAGTTTACCATGATATAAGTAAACAAAATTGTGATATACCTTTCAAATTTTAATCATTTTAAGCCACCTAATGTTACATAAATGATTTGGATATCCTTTATAAATCCTCACATTTGTAACGAAACCATACCCAGAAGTTGTTAATTTCATATCAAGTTTCTTAAAGATGGAGCTTAGCTAGTTGATCGCTTGACACAATAATTACGAAAATAAGTAAAAGACAAGTACACCTCGCATTGAGAGAACTTAGTTCAATGTAAATATATGTAGTTAAGTGTTTTTTGATAATCTACCAAAAATGTAAATGTGTTTTTGAAAACATGGCGTATACGCAATATATTTTTCATTCTATCTTTATGAACTCAACGCCCTATCAAAAACTTCAAAAAAAAAAAAAAAGTGTGTAACAAGGCGTATACATAATATATTTCTTATTCTAACATATGAGCATTTTTTTTTAAGCATGTGAATCAATTTCTTGCTAGTCGGAAGCCTTGTAGGTAATACTATTTTTTTTTTTAGGTGTGGTACTAATTCTTTATCTTACATTGTAAACAAGTAAATACATTTCATACTAACAAATCAAAATCTTAGGTTCTTTCCTTAATTTATTCAACAGTTTACATCTTAGTCTTGTAAATTGAAAGATTTGCTTAATCCAGCTTAGAAATTCAATACCAAAGCATTCCATTCAACCTTGCCAAACTCTTATTTTTACAGGGCACTCAACAATTGTGTTAGAATCAAGAGGAGTATGGTTCTTGGGTGTGCAGGAGGGTAAAGATATCTGCTTGGTCACATGTGAACATGGATCAATAAATGCATGAAACATTATTTTCCAATCAAATAATTTTCGGGTCACTAGATTTGCTTAGAAAACAAGAGATGCACTGCATCACCCGCCTTTATCTCTCTCTTTCTCATTCTCTACAACCCAACATAAAGCATCATCATCAACTTCAACGTCGTTTCGTTTCGTTTCGAGTAAATCATATGGAATGATTTTATGCCTAACTCTCTTGACGTACTCCTCTTCTTCTAACTTCGTTTACGTTCTCCTCCTTCAGTCCACTCTTGGAAATGTTTAATCAAATGAACCATGCACAAATTGGGGTTCATATCAACCTCGACTTTTTCATCATTTTCTTATTCATTGTCTCCGTCGCCGTTGCCGTTGCCGTTGTGTTCCTTTCATCCCGACTGGACATTGCCTTTTGACTGGGCTCCGGTCAATTCTTGATTTAATAAACATAAAATGTGTCAGCATTGTAAAAATTATTTTGTCGCCCCAGGCACAAACAAAGAAAGGCAACAGCAGATTTAATTTTTTTTAAAACTTTTTTCCCTTCCATTTGGTGTTTTTTTTTTTTTGCAATTTTCCAATACATTGAACTCACATCAAGCTCAGCTCAGTTCAGCTGCATGTCATGGCGTATACGCAATATATTTTTCCCTACCGAAGTGAGTCAATTTTACCACCGATACCTCCATCTCTTTGGCTACATTTCTCTGTCGCTCTTTTTGCATACATATATGCAAATTGAGTGCCATTGGTTGGTGGCTGATAGGCGCGACATGGCTGATGTCCAACATATGACAACAACAATAACAAAAAAAGAATCGAAACCAATAAAAAATGGGAAAATAACCGCGAGTTATGAAAAACTTGTCATACACTCTCTTAGGGAGTAGATACATATATAGTCTATATTAAGCCGATTTCAGTTAGATTTGTACAAAAGCCAAGAAATTTTATATATTTTTTTCCACAAATCTTATGTGTTCTCTTTTGATTCTTTGATTTAATTTATGGATTTGATACATATCTATCAGATAAAAAGTCAAAGGAACTTTAGAATAAAACAAAATTGTCTACAAATTTGGCTGAATAAATAAAAGAAGAAGAAACAATTAAAGAAAGGAAACGATTTCAAAAAACAAACCTGAGGATCATGAAGACGATGAATAATTGCCAAAGTGGGAATAAAAACGTTTGATTGTGACAGGTATGAAAAATACCATCCATATTCCTTTTACCCTCTTTTTCTCTTTTTAGCTAGAATTAAACTTTAACTTTAGTCTTCATAAGAAATGTCTTTTCATTTATACAACTTTATTCATCTCTCTGTATAGTTAGAATTAACCATATATAAATTAAGTCTCTTAAAATAATCCTTCTCTCCATTATTTGTACAAAACTCTTGCCAAAACATATACACCTTCTTGGCAAGAGTATAGCAAATGTTGCCATTGCCATTGACTCTGTTCATTATGTCTGTGTGTGTGTAAATTTGCTTTATGTAATGAGCAATAAGTAGTAAATAATTAAAACCAATATGTTGCTGTTGTTGTGGTCATTTGTAATATGAAAAAGGAAAAAAAACAATCCAAACAAGATTTTTATGTCATGCAAAATGGCAAAATGATAGAGTCAAAAGATACAGAGAGAATCAGACACCAGACAAGCGAGCACAATATGCAATATATTCATTTCGTAAAAAAAAGAAAACAGAAAAAATGGGAATATATTTGATGACTCTTTGATAAATCAACCAAAAAAGTAAATACATTAAATGACATTACAATAATTGCATATAAATAATGACACTATAAATTAAACCGCAAGGGTATTTAGTCCTCCTGTTATTCTAATAATCTAAGTATGAAGATCAAAGAATAACTCAGCCGAAACAACAATATCAGACTTCAAAAATTTTGATGTTAAAGTTTATGTTTACAATAATAAAATCTTAATTTATTATTAAATTAAAATCAACACTGATTCGGTAACACACAGAGAAAATAAACTTTATTACGTTTTGCTCTTCAAATTACCAAGAAATCTGTTGATTTCAAATTCAATCGATTCACTAGAATTGATTTAAAATAAAATTTGAGCAAAAATTTGTTGCCATCAAAAGATAAAATCTTACATTAGTGTAATTAAAAAGTTTAATTAACAGATCATTAAAATTCATTTAGCACAATTTAATCAGCTTCGGGACACAACTAAAGAGTTGTTTTTTGACAAGGCATTCTAGGAAATTTACTCAAAAGTAATAGAACCGCAATTCCTATGAACTCATGCACAGAGATATGGCCACAAATACATATACATATATCTTAATGTATGTATATGTATATACGTAGAAATATAGAACAAACCAAGACACAAGATAATAAAACATATTTTACAGCAAGTAGCAAGAAAAAAAAAAAAAAAAGAAACCGAAAATGTGGTGGAAGGAAAATGCTTACAGATGAGAGGGCAGTTGCCTTGCCAACACCCAGGAGGCACACACAGAGAAAGAGACAGAGAGAGAGAGAGAGAGAGAGAGAGTGTATGAGTGAGAAAGGCAGAGATAGACAAAAGAGAGATAGTCAAGCTCTTTACCATTATAATGGCAAATACAAGAAGGGAACTACTTATGTTAGCCCAACTAAAGTGCAGGAAAAACTATTGCCAACACACAAGCACACACACACACACACAGGCACATGCATATAATATATGTGTGTGTGTGTAAAACATTTATTTGTTTTTGTCGGAAATACTTGGTGCGTATGATAATAAATACTTAATCCTCAACAAAAGAATATTAAAAACAACAATAAATGGAAATGCTAAAAAGCATAAAGAAATGCATAAAAACAAATGTTGAAAGTGGTGAATAGAGGGGTGGTAAGGAGGAACGCTTTTGTGTGTGTGTGTGTGTGTGTGTGTAGCATAACAAAAGGCTCCTTTTGAAATGTAAAATGAACTTGCTTCTCCTTCTGTTTCTTGCTCTGTTTCTTCTCTCTTCATGCATGCATATAAAATTGTATATAAAAGCCAAAGCTTAGCAGCTAGCAGCAAAAGGAGGAGCGGAAGAGTGGTTGGGAAAACTGGTGTAAAGGGGAAAGTAGGAGGTAAAAAAAGTCAGGTAACATTATCAAAAGCGAATAAAACTTGCCTTGAAAATGTCAACGAATGTCAACGAGTATGTGTTTGCTTATGTGTGTGGGCGGGCAGAAAAGGGGGGTGGGGCCTCAGCCACAATAAGCTTGAAATTAGACCGCAAAATGAGGCATTTGTCACAAAATTTTCGTTTTATGCCGAATGAAAAAATTGTCATTAAAAAAAAGGTATAGGCACCATAAAGAGAATATACCAGAATAGATGAATGAGACTATAATAAATGTAGACAACGCATAGAGAAAGGGACAAGGCAAAAGAGTGAGAAAGTTAGGAGAAAAGGTGATTCATAGACTGCCTTTTTCCTCAATAACTAACTATATTTTTCAGGCAATTATAAATAATGGCTGGGGCAAACAGGCCAGAGTTCATTAATATTATTAGAATTGCCCTTAATTACGTTTAATTTAGAAGTAAGAGCAACGCAATTATATTTTGCGCAAACAAGCTGCTTGTTCATAAGGCCATCCAATAAGGTCATATGTTGTTCCTATCTGGAGCACTACATGCGAAATAAACCGAAATAAACAATATTTTGCAATGATGATACATTATTATCTATATCGCAAAACTTTTAATAAATCTATTTATAGATTTTTTGTTATAATCTTATTAAATGATAATGGATACATATGTATATATTTGTGGGTAATTCAATTAGTTTTAACTTTGACAACGATTAAAGCAATACAGAATACCTATCAATGACTCTTTGGCATCTGAACTTCGCTGAGAAAAAAAGGCTATTACTAAAGAACATTGGCTAATTAATCTGTAGACTGATTGAACCAGCTAACTTTGGCTACTGCAATAATTGATGTCTTCTAGTGAGCCTGGGTCCCGCTTAAACACTTATATTGTCTCTGTCGTCGTAAAGAACTAGATAAGTAGAACAAATGTCTAAAGAACCTATATCCAAATGAATATAATCAAGTCTTCTATAGAAAGCTGTTGGGGAACTAATAACTTTAACTAAATAGTTGTTAGGTAATATAAAAAATCAACGCTTACTTATTACCCATTATAAACATAATACTCAATTCGATCCGAGTATTATGTTTATAATGGGTAATAAGTAAGCGTTGATTTTTTAAATCACTCACTAAATCATTCAAAACTCTCAATTTTTTTAATGTATTTATGATATAGCTAAGAGTTACATAATTTATCATAATTATATTGTATTAATAAAGTTAAATCAAATTGAAATACTTGTTAAGCTTATATATAAATTGATACAGACATTTAAAAAGAAAGAAACACAAGTGAAGGCCAACTGAATGCAATCTCTAACTTAAGCTACACAATCTTTTCATTATTCTAATTTGCATGCTGGGTCAATTGCTATCTAGTACTTACCCTCTACAGCTCCCTAGCACTCTCTCTAGCATATCAAGGACAACAACAAGAATAATAATAATATTAATAATAGTAGTAACAATAACAATCATACGCACAGTTGCACACAGTTGAGACAAGCAAATCTATTTCAGATATATGTACAAACATACAAATATATGCAGTAATAGGGCGTTCGTTTTGGTTTAGTTTTATAATTACCATTTTATGCGGTTTATGTATATTTACACATTGGCACACCCACTGAGTGAGAGTGAAAGATAGAGAGAAAGAGAGAGAGAGAAAAAGCCGAGGGGATAGATTTTGTTGTGCACAACATTTCAACAAATGTTCACATTTCGCCAAAACGATAAGCAAAAAGTTTTCGTAGTGTCCTTCCCTACCACTTTTCTTTATTCTGTTCCCTGCTTCTGCAGCTGGTGTGAGTGTGTGTGTGTGTGTGTGTATGTGTGTGTGTGTGTGCGTATATTGAAGCTGGCGGCTTATTATTATAGAAATGTCTCGAGAGGCGAAAATAGACAGAGAGAGAGAGAGAGAGAGAGAGAGCGAGAGAGAGAGAAAATAAAAGTTTGTATTACCATTTCAGTAAGCAATCAAAAAGCGGCAACAGCAGCCAAATTTTGAAAAGTTGCTTGTAGAAAACTTTAATTACAAGTTCTCAACCCTCTCGCACATACAGTTTCTCTCTCTCTCACTCCATCAGTAGATATAGCTAACAAAACTTTAGCTATTTACATATGTAGACAATGTATAATAACATATTAAATGGCATTCAGTGGAGTAACAATACACAAAAGCAACAACAATAAGAAGAGGCAATACCCTGAAGGAAAATCCGAATCCCAATTCACATCACAAACATTATACGTTCAAATATATTTAAGGAATCCTTTGATCCTTGTACGAGCCTTTAACTCCGCTCGTCTGTTAATTGAAATGACTTCGCCTCGTAATTACTTGTATTGGTAGATGTTAAACAAGAGTTAAAATTTTGTAATTTTTTTTCACTTCAGAGATTTCTTTAGAACAATCTACGCATGACTTAACTTTAAACTTACTCCCTAAAGTTTGAGATGATTTAAGATATTATGTTCATGATTAATTTTGACCCATTTAGAAATATATTGAAATAATATGAAAATATTTATCAAATAGTTATGTTGGAAGAAAGCCTGTTTTTTTTTTTTTGCCATAAATCACTTAGTGTTAACCACTTGGCGAAGTTTGAGATGAGGTCCCATTTCTAGTTAGAGTCTCCCTCTCCCCTTTTTCTTGCTTTCACGGCTCTTGTCTAATTAATTCAATAAAGAAAAAAAGAAAACTTACAGTCTAACTTTTTGGCATCTTATAAATTTTAAAATACTTAACTGCAGTAGCTAAAATACTCTGTCTCACTCTTTCATTCTGGCAGAGTTATTTTAATGGCATGTTGCTAATCGAATTTCAAGACATTTCCAGCTACTTCTTTTTGTTTTTTCCTTAGATGTTGTTCTTGGGTTTCTTTTTATTTGGTCGTCTCACTTCAACAACATCAGCTTTCCATCAGGACAGTTTAGTTGGCAGTAGTTTACATTTTCCTTCTCAAGTTAGAGAGAAAATCCATTTAGCGTAACTCAACACGTTAAGCATATTGCTTGTTCCATTAAACTTGCTGATTTCATTAAGCAAAAATATAGCTGGGAACTTCAATTTAATTTAATGACGAAGTTTGTATACTCTTGTGCATCTCTAACTTGATAATCAGTGGCTCAAATCAGTTGAATATCTTCTTATAACAAGTGCAGGCTATACCTATATCATTTTAAAAAGAGAGAGAGAAGATGAGACTCGCCTCTAAAAAGAAAGACAATTTAAAGGATTTTCCTATGATTCTCCTATCTGGAGAGTTGTAAAGTTTTTAAAAACTATCAAAATTAAAGACCCAAACTTATTGTAGAAGCCACGAATTGAAAAAATTCAGCGCAATCACAATTGAAAGTTGTTCTTAAAAGGTGGTTTAATGTTTCTTTGTCCAAGCATTTCAAAATTTTCTTTTTTTTAGAGTCGGACATTCTAATACACTTACTTTTTAGATTTGGTTGATGCCACAATGTCTAAAAATGGCGAAATGAATAATGAAATTTCCTTAAATCCTTTAGATTTGTATTATAATATGTGGATCTTTTTAGGCAATAGAGTCAATAGAAGCAAATTTTTTTAAACTAATTGTAAGAGTTTTTTGAATATTTTCCCATTAGTTTAGGCGCAATCATCTTTGTTTGGTTATTTTAGAAAGACAAGATCCAAACAGAGTTGTCTCTATTAAGCGATAAATCTTAAACTAATCGATACAGTGTTGTGTTTCCTTAGAATCGTTTCTCTAAGTGTGCATATATAGCAAACGACTTAAAAGTTCCATTATACCCAATTTGACACACGCCAAACGGAGAAAAGCCAAATAAGAAACTACAATTTGTGATTTTTGTTGCAGTTGAAGATCATCATGATGAGATGATTAAATGACATTGATATGATTAACCTTTAACCTTTCCACTTTCTTGTTTACAACTTAACCGATTATTCAACGAGTTGCTGCATCTGTGTTGTGGGGGTTAACAACAACAACAACGACCGACTTCAAAAGCACAAAAACTCATTGAAAAGTGGAAAAGCAGCAAGAACAGACAAGCAAATACAAACGGAAGCGAAAACAACAGCAAGAACAGCAAAGAAAAAAGGAGCAGAAAGAAAGCAACAGAGAGAAATCTGCACACTTGACTTTTCCCACCCCACACACACACACACACACCCATGCATATAACACGGAGAGAGAGACCCGCAGGCAGAGATTCCTCTTCACCCCGCCACTAAGCTTACCCGCCACTCATTCACATTCACTCACTCACTCCCGCGCCAGCTGCCAACTCAATTAAATCTTATCAAATGAAAGAGAAGCGTGAGATTCAAAGAGAGCGAAATGGACAGCGGGAGTAAAAGCCAGAGGAGATGAAAGAGAGAAGAGCGAGTTAGAGAATGAGGCAACAACACAAATATCAAACAAACTAATGTCAGTTGTCATAATAAAGCGCAAATACTTTTGATGCCACTTTTGCTGCTTTCTTTTTTTTTCTTTGCCTTACTCCAAGTTCTAGATAAGATGAGAGAGGGGAACCTGGACGGTAGTTGCCTGACATGTACACGCACACACACACACATACACACACAAACATCTACAATAAAGTGAAGAGCAAACAGCTGCGCAATTTAACGTCGAAAGTAGAGCCAAGGGCAAACAGCAGAGCAATGGAGGATAAAGGCGATGCGAGATGTTGGTGGGCGGGGCGGGAAGAGGCAAGAAGAGTCAGCCAACAAACAAAATATACAAACAAATATACAGTAAATATATATATGTATATATACAGGACATATAGAAATAACCATGTGTGTGTATCACCGTGACTGTTGCTGCTGTTCTACCTCCTCCTTCTTCCACCCATCACTGTTTCCACTCTCGTTCATACACATTTATAATAACTTTAATTAAGATTTTACAAGTAGATTATTTCTTAACAACAAAGGCAACAACTATACAGCAATAACAGCTACAACAACAACATATATCCTTCGTATCATCATCATCATTATCATGATAACAACTATGTACAACTAAAGCAGCAGCAACTTGCGATACATCAAACAGAACATCTGCTAACGATTTTAATATAATTTTTGTTGTGTTTACTTCTCTATGGCTTTTTGCATAAAATTTAATTAAATGCCTCTATTTTTTTTCTGTCCGAGGATTTGTGTGTGTGTGTGTTTATCATTCAAAGAACATGACAAATAAATAATGCATATTTAGTTTTATTTAATCAAATTGATTCCAATATATTTTTCTATATTTCATTAAAAGGAAACCCTACTAATGACTGGCAAAACTTTCACTAATCTGTAAAAGTTCATTTGGTTAAATTAACCTCTTGAGTAAATTTTTAATCAATTTAATGAATTTTATACTTGGGGCAGAAAACTGCAGACTGCAGAAAACTGTCAGACAATCGTTTTTTTTTTTTTCTTGCTATTGCTAATTTTTTACATTGGAATTATTAAACATTACCAAAGAACCTTTAGGAACATTTTACTTTCTTGAGTCAATATGCTAGGATACCACTTTAATACATATACATATATCATGATATTAATTAGTATTGGTATTAACGCCAATAATTAGTTGAAGTAAGCACTTCACTGTGTTTTAGTGGGTATTCTTCAAAACACTTTCAGAGATATTACGTTTTTTGTGAGGCAAACTGCAAACGCGTCTTTCCAAAAGCTGCTATCTATTCTGGTTGTGGCCTTAATCACAGTTTTAGGTTTTACGATAGTCAGAATTTGAATGAGAAACTGAAACATACTTTTGGCGATTACAACTTCGCTTACATTTTAAGGGGCATGACACATATAGTTTCAAATCAGCAGACAAAATGTAATCGCACACATGTCGACACAAATCAATTACAAAACTGTAAAATATCGGGAACAGTAAGAACAACTACTAACCTCATTACTAATGTCGAAACTAAAAACTCATTAGATTGTCATCATTACTGCCGATAGTTCATCTATTTTGCTGTACAATTTTGCTCACTAAACTGAGGAGGAGAAACAGTTCAAAATACGAGCCAAAAATATAAAGAGACTGGTGACCAACAACGATTTTTCCGTCCCATTTCACGTTCCAAGTAAATATTTACCAATACCAATACACATTAACTTCGTTTATTGTTGGAAAAACTACAATCAATGTTTTTGAAATGTATTCCTCCAGATCAAATTTACAAGCGCTGGTCTGCATTACCATTCCAACTCATTGGAGCGCTTCGAATCCGATCAATGGAAGCCGCACAATAGGGACAACATTGAAAATCCATTAAAAAGATGTCCTTGTGAAGGGGACAAATTTCACTTAGACGTCCATAGAAATACTGATGACACTGACCGCATTCGTAGGCCTTCTTCTTGCGAAAACATATGCATCCATTTTCGGTTCTGGCACTAATATCTTCTTCTTCATTGGTGACTGGAGGTCCAAGCGAAGGTTTAATATTGCGATTACAATTGCCCAAGGGTTGAGTCTTCTCCTTGTCCTTGTCCTGAGTTGGTCTGCTGCCGCTGCAAAGCCTTCCTTTTGAATCCAATAGTCCAGATTTTCTCATTTTTCGGAGCTTTGTTTCGTACAAAAGGCAGGAGACTAATGATTTTTCTTTATATTGAGTTGAACTTTTTGACTTACCGTCAAGTCAAGGCCTACTGAGATTATGGAATATTTATGGAAAAAATCAAATCGACTGCAACTCTGTAAACTTTCCTGACCCTTCCCTATCGATTATTGGTACTTCTTACAAATGTCAAAGCAACATTTTTGGCCATTTATGAAAAGATTTTAGCACCTCAAACGATTCTTGAGCAAAAGTGAATAACCTTTTAAAGGTTCTTTTATCTGTAAAGTATTTTGATCAACTAGACTCACTTTAGTATCATTTGATGAGAATATATTGTTTACTATACTGTCTGACTGGTCTAAGTCACAGCTAACAGTTAGTTATAGTTGTTGAATGTTGGCTAATTTCATGCAATTCATGTTAATAAATTTCCATTAAAGCCAAACAAATCTGCAGCTTACCGGTCTGCTGGGTTGTAGGTGTAGGTCCTCTTAATCTTCTAGCCAGGTTGGGAAGGTGGCCAACCTTCAGGGTAAACAGAACACAACAACGTCTAATTTCATTATGGCCAGCAAATCACATGTACATAATATGCCGTGTTGGTATTTCTACATATATGTAGGTTTTTTTTTTCATTCTGTTTTCTCCCTGCTTTGTTGTCTTGTTGTTGTTTAGCATTTAGCCACAGCTGACTGCCATAATGAAGAAGAAGGAGGAAGAACCTTGGAACTTGTAGAGAGAGAGAGAGAGAGAGAGAGAGAGAGAGAGAGAGAGAGAGAGAGAGTTCTAAGCAAGCGTGAGTATGTGAGTGTGTGTGTTTTGGCTGTGTGTTGCATCCTGCAAAGTCATGTCCTTCAGGCAGTTAGCAGTAGCACTTAAAAATTAATTAGAGAACTTATAAACAAGTGCGGCATGTGCAAACTAACTCGAGCGGCAAATCAAACGCACTTGACGATGCCATGCCACATCCTCGGCGAATGCAAGGACCTAACTAACTCTAAGGATACTCACACGAAAAGCGGCAAACGGCAAAACGGTGCAAACATTTGGCGTCGTCGTTTATTTAATGAAAAATTGTGTGTGTAATTATGCATTAAGCTAGGTGGCAAATGGCGTTGCCGTCGACTACCTACTTCTACTTTGCATAGGCTCGCACACACACACGCATAACTTGTGAGGAAAAAAAATACAACAAAAGCATACCTTAGGGCGCAATGTTAGCATGAAATTTTAATTAGTTTGGGACACACACTCGGATCACAGACAATTAGGAGAAAATGTGCAATGAGAAGAAGTTTACAATTTGCGGTCAATTAGGACATCTTGAAAATGCATTGCACCCAAAAGTCGTAAGGAGAAACTCAAATGAAATCAAGTTTAAAACAGAGAGCAACCCAGTATGTATATGGAGTCCTAGTAATGGCATTTTGTTAGTAAAACGAAATGTCGGACAATTAATTTACGATAACATGTAATCGTGGTAACTTAAGTAGTTTCCTTTGTAATGCCTCTCGGACTATGACAAGAACAACTCGAACGAACAAACAGACATACACAGAGAGGGACACACACACACCCACAAAGACAAAGACAATCTGAAGTCGACATTCACATTGATGACAATGACTTGGACATAGAATGACACGGTGGGAATTGTGTAGAGGGCTTCTCATTTCTAATGAAATTGTTGTCTACTGTTCTCCTCCCCTTGTCCCAAACTAACTGACTAGATAGGGCGGGGCATATCGACATCAACATTGGACACATCTGATTTTGCTTTGTGCCTGTAGAGATATTTGTATAAATATATATATATATATTTGTATGTATATACATATACACACTTTGGTGAATGTAGAAATGTCTATGGCATTCACATGTTGTCATGCCAATTATTTAATTTGTCCTGAGAAAATATACAGCAGTATCAGCTATAGTATTTTAGAAATGTGATTAGTCAATTGCTTGGCATGTGGAAAGTTTCCTTTGCTTTCGTTTGCCATGGCTATAAATGAAGGGATGAGAAAAAGTCACATACAAATCAATTGTTGAATGTGTTTAACAAATAATTTAAAGTACGAACACATTAAATTTTATAGCTCTGGTTAAGTTAATCAATCAATTAATTATTACGATAATAATACTATTTAGTGTTCAATTTTAAAAAGGCAAATAATTTATTTAAATTAAATTAAGTGAATTGTCTAATCGATTTAGTTATACTTTTTTTAAAGAGAGTATTTTAAAATGTAATGTATTTTTGTTTTTAAATTTTATAGTGGTAAATACAAATGTTCACTTTAACTTTTTTAGGCTATACCAAATATTAATGCTGGGTCATTGGTTTAGCCAGATTATTTTTCTTTAAGAATCTAGATTTAACTTCTGTTTTCGACCAGAAAAAGTTATTGGAAAAAATTTACTCATGTTAATATAAATGATGTTGATTAGGACGCCCTTGTTCATTTGAATTAGTTTAACCAATAATTAAAGATAGAAGTAGAAGACAGATTTGGATCTTACGTGAACAACTGGAAGGAGTAGAATACATTGTACACCAAGTAAAGATGGATTGCAGGAATACAAGGTGCTATATTAAAATGTATTAGTCGCTATGACAGATTTAATGAGTCAATTCAAAGTCCCATACCTGAACGAGCAGAATCTTCCGACGCCGCCGATTTCGATTTCCGACTAGAATCCAAGCAAACAAACTCTTAAAGCTTTCTATAATTTACAATAATTTTGGAATGTTATAGTAGTTATTTTCACTTCGAATCGTGTACTATGTATTAATTTTACGGACAGATGGACTTGGCTATATCGACTCAGCTTCTCATTCTTTGTGCGTTACAAACATCTGACCAATTTTATAATACCCTCAGCAAAGGGTATAAAAAAACCATTGATTTTTAAGCCGCTTAGTTAATTTGTAAATTTGCATTCTGAAAGTTTTTAAAATGTCTGTTTAAATCCCGACCATTTTAAAACATAAATTAAAACTTCCATGTCAAACACAACGCAGAAACGTAAGAAGGTTGTCTGAATAGCTATTTCAAAAACGGTCAAGTTTTATCATAAGCAGACTTTTCTAAATAATTACAATGGCCATGTCATATCATAAACGCCAATTCTAGTTGGGAGTTACAACTAAATAGTCATTTCTTAAAGTTTGATCTCCAGTCCTTTTCAATACTCAGAAAGCTTTTATAGCAAAAATACAAAAACAAAAACCAGAATTATTTCTTTTTTTGCCTCATTTTAAAACATTTAATAAAAAACCTCTAAAACTCTAAAACTGTACACATGACAATCATGAGCCCAAACAATGTTTAGTGTCTGTTTTATGTGAGTTTGTTGTGTGTGTGTTTTTTTTGTTTTGGTGTTAAACTTATGGCTAAGACATGACTCCGCATAAAGAGCACAAATCTCATCGAGGAACCGATATAACAATTTATTTATTATTATTAATAATTCACACAAAAAAAAAAAAAACAGAAAACAGAACCAAATACCAAACTGCATAACTAATAAACCTGCCGAAGCAAACAAACTATACGAAATAAATAGGCTCTCGAAGCAAGTCAAGTCAAGGAATTCCAAGCACAAAAAAAAAAAAGTAATAATAAATAACTAAAACCTTGTAAACATGTGCATAATCCGACAGACCCTCATGGCAAGCTAAAAGGAGGAATGGGACAGGAGGATATTGGGGCACTATGGGACGATGGGGAGTGATAATAAAAGAAGGACTCCCCGCTTGGTCGGTGGCCGAAAAACACTTTTAATCCTCGACATACAATCGACACATTAATTTATCACTCGATGTCGAGGCCAAAAAACACACACAAACACACAGAAGCAGCAGACACTGAGCAATGCGAAAGCCTCTCAACTAATTCCAGAGCAGGGATTCTGATTTCAACGCAGGACAAACCAGGAGTAGGCGGAGGAGTACGAGAGACAAAAGAAAAGGGCAGCAATTGGGTAGCACAACTCCATAAATAGTTTATCGTATAGAAATATTTTCATTAAGTTATAGAGTATTAAGTATAGAGTGAGCTTCTAAGTTTATATATTTTTATGATTCTTAACCTTGACTATAAATTTTCATCAGTTTCACTGCATAAAATTGATTTATTATAAAGTTTTTGTTTATGAATGGTTTTGATTTTTAAGAAATTGGATTCGGATGCACTAGTCTAGTCTTACTCGATGACAAATCTTATATTTCAAACATTTCTTTAAAGTTGAAAGTAATAAAAATCGGTGTAGCTATTAAGTTTTTTTTTTCTTAGCCGATTTAGAACAGCTTCTGCTTTAGCTTTTGGATTAAGTGTCATTTCGAACACCAAAATATACGCTTGGCCTACAAAAAGGCAATTATTCAGTCCGATTCTCTTTTTTGATAAATAAATTTTTCCGAACTTTAATTTATTTCTGGTAAAATTGGTTTCTTGATTTGCCATTAAATTACCTTTAATTTATTTATTTATTAAAATTAAATCAATATAAGTTAACAAAACTATTTAGAGACGAGATCAGTCCTAAATGTTTGGTAGTCCTTGATTTGGCACATGTCAAAGGGTATTTTCTAGTCAATACCTAATATTTTTTTCTCGTTTTTGCTTTTGCTCCAGCTCTTGGCATCTGGCATATTGACTTATGAGCGCTGATTTGTAAGCAGATTCATTTGTAATTAATTCATGTCCAGTTTTTTTCAATCCCCAAAGAGAAAGACTCTAGCAGAGTGCACAGCATTTGACTAGGAGGTGTGGTTAAAGTAAAAAGGGGTCTTTAGCTAGTAATTCATACAGAAAAGTGCAATTTTGGCAAACACTCAAGCGAAAATGCATTTTTGTTCCGGGCTAAGGACATTTTTGTGGTCTGCAAATGTTTTACTGCCTACTTAAGCCAAAAAGAATAGAGGCCAAGAGCCAAGAAGTCAAAATTGCTAATGTAATTATCAGAGATTTTTACGAATTTTCGTCCCCGAAATTTATTTTCTTTCCTATTTTTAGCGGTTGGACGGAGGTGTATGAACTCATAAAGGGTAGCAAAAGGATTGGCAGATTGGGTGAGAGAGTGTGTAAGCTGAGACAATAAACGGAAATGTTATTCCGTCAGGATGACAACAATGTTGCAAAAAGGATTCTTCGGTGAGCTGACAAAACAAACCGTTGGATACACTTTGCCTTATTGTACATATGCAAATGCTGACAGGCTGTAAAAAGGAGCAGCAGTAGCAGCAGCAGCAGAAAGAAGGAGCAACCATAAAGGATGTGGTAAGTAAATACTAAATTTAGTTGGCTTTGCAACACAACCGCAGCGACATTTCCTCTCTTACTTGGCAAGGCGTCGACATTCTCGTCCTTCTTTACTTGGCCCCTCTTTCTCTCCCTCTATATCTATTTCTTAGTCTGTCTGTCTGACTGTGCCTCAACTTCAATTGTATGCACTTCGGCTCTTTCTGCTGCTACTGTTCCTCCTCCTCCTCCTGCTCCTTTTTAAGGATTGCTCTGCATAAGAAAATTATGCAAAATAGTAGCAAAGTTTCAATTTCCTTCTCCTCAGAAAACCAGAAAGAGAACGAAAAAAAAAATACAGAAAAAGCAAAGGAAAGAAATATAAGCGAGAGGGAAGAAAAAAAACAGTAGTAAGGCTGCGGCGGTTGATGGAAATGCCAAAAACGAAGCGAAAAGCTGAGCAGAAATGTTGGAAATAAAGAAAATGCAAAGTACAAAATTGTGGTCTCGTATAAATAAGCGTAACTTATGAAAAGTTATGAAAAACTTTTTTTCCCCCCCAACCAACTCTCCGCTTACAAGCAATACGTAATTTGGAATGTGAATGTATATGTGCATGTGTGTATATGTGTGTGTGTGGATGTGTGTCTGGATGGTAAGAAGAGTTGACTGACTACATGCTACTTGCTACTTGGTACACTTGCCTTTGGTTACCCAGGGCGATATACTTGCAGTACTTACAATTTCTATATAAAATGTGTAAAGGGGCAACGGGATTGTTATCACAAGTGGGCGGGGCAGTGACAACGACGACAACAACTTTGACGAAAGAGTTTTCCGATTTCCCCCTTTACTCAATCCACCACTCACTCCACCCTAAATGTTTACCATGAATGTAATGATATTTTAGCTGCCAAATAGATGGCAAATTGTCACCAAATATTTTCAATTCAAATAAACCTTTCTGCGTAATGAGAACAGAAAAAAGAATAAATGGAAAATATAATCAAAGTGCTTTGGTTTAGTTAAATGTCTTAAATAACTTTAGCCCTTTAAAAATACGAAATTATCTCAAATTGTTAATTCAAACTGGAGACTTTATATCAATTAAAATTTTTTTTATAGTACTATATTAATTGCATTTAATTCCAATCTAATTGTTTGGAGAAATGATGAAGAAAATATATACAATGTTCATAAAAAATGTAATTTCCTTCATTAAACATCGCCTAAGGTATATAAATATAAATGGTATTTTTAGATTACCTTCAAAAATATTGTTGCATTTTCTGAAAATGCAAATAATGTGTTATTTTATTTATCTAAAATATTTCATATTTATTTAAAAAGGTTTCTTTATTTTTAAGACCTTGAATTATATCAAACTTTTCACATTTCCGGATCTAGGTCAAAAATAATAAGAACTCGATTTTAATTTTTTTTTTTAAATTTTAATATTAATGCGAATCTAATTAATGAATCGCTACGACAAAGAATAATGACCAAGAACCGAGTTTTACGATAAATTTCACAATTCTGCAACGTGAATTGGTTTTAAGCCGCGTAAAAAAGTTTGTGAAAAATAAAACTCAAGCAATCTGGTGGTTTTCTGGTTTTTTTCTTAGAACTTGGCAACACATAATCATTCAAAAACTGTAAAGCTGCATTTGATTTATGGAAAGATATATTCGTTTTCTTACAAAACTAGTAGGCTACAAGCACTGATAAAAAGTCCCACTTATTTCCCACTCTTTTTTATCGATTTCTTTTTGCCTCGATGCCTATCGAGCTTTCATCATCACTGGTACATCATCATCACTGGTGAATATAGATGGAATACGTTATATTTATATTATAGTTTAAACTAGTTACCCTACTATAACATCAAACGAACACCGATAAGTATTGCTTACACTGTTGTGGCAGAGCAATATGCACGTTGATTTACTGTAAAGAATAACAAGAGAGACAGACAGACGAACGGTGAATCTCTCATAGGCTACGATCAAACAAGACGGACGTTTAAAGTAAAAGCTGTTAAACAAATAAATTAAATAATAAGCCTGTGATATCAAATATAATAAATAAAGAATAAACCTTGCTACTACAATGTCAATAATAAAGAAAAAGGTGACAACGATTTTTGGTGGCATCTTTAATCTGTTTTGTTGGCAGGATATAAAAATGGGTTAATTAAAACTAGTAAAATTTGTATTTTAATTTGTAATAGCTTAATTTGTCTTAACAAAAATCATAGACAAACTCAATAACAAGTCATTAGATGAAGCCTAGTGAAAAAAATGGAACTAATGCTTAATACTTGAACTCGAATGCTCATTTTTCCCCAAAACTTATCCACAATATTGTGGCTGTGGTTCTTCTAGAAAGAATTCAAAAGATTGGATGTCATAATTTATGCCAAATTCTCCCGTTATTGCAACATATTTTAGTGTTTACCCAAAATCTATAAAAGATTTTAATTTAAAACAAAAGTGCAGTTTAAATTTTTGGACTCATGTCCATAATGTTTATCGTAGGTTGTAGTTCTTTCCACTATTAAGTTGATATTTCAAATTTCAACATATTTTATTCTTATAATTTTTTTCCACCTCAAGCATTTTAGGATCGACAAAAAAAGTTTGAACGTTTTTGTTAAAAATAAATTGTGCAATTTGGAAAACTCCATTTCAGCTAACTTTGAGTTCTTTATCACAAACAGACTCACACACAAAGTTGCCAAAAGGTCTTCTTCGACACAGTCGCCCATAGCATTATACGTACAGACATACATATGTATTTCTACTTAAACTCGGAGCCATTACAAAGGCAATAACCTCCAAAAGAAAAAGAAAGAGAGAGAGAGATAGAAAGAAAGAAAATATAGTTTATAGTTTTAATTTTTGCCAATTTTGTTGGCTGGAACACACACACACACACACATGCACACACAAAGGGCAAGCAGCAGACAAAGAGGAGTTGGAAGGGAAAAAAGAGTTATAGAGATAAAAAATTAGCATACCACATAAGACAATTGCCTGTCAAGAATGGAGACGTCGTCCTTTTTGGGGGTCGCCAAAAAGGTTTTTCTGGTTAGGGTTAGTTTTCGGGTTGGTTCGGGTATTTGATTAGGCCAAAAGCTTGTTAAGAAAATTTGACTGCCAAGTTGAGTGGCTGGCTGGTTGGTTGGTTGGTTGGCAGCATCATTTGCATATAGTTTTGCCATATTTTTGCATTGACTTTTTTTACCCTCCTGTTACCCCCTTACAACCATCTTTACCTCGCCTTGTTCTGTCGTTCTTTCTTGTACTTTGTGTTGAAATTTTGTTAAAATTTAAATTTAAGTTGTTCGGTTCGTTGGCTGCAGCTGCATAAGAAAATTGAAAACTATTTTGAGTGCTAACGAAGGTAAATATTGTTTCATTATATAACAAGAAAAGAGCCAAAAGAGTTTCAAGCAAAAAGAATAAAAAACGTATCAAATTTTTCAATGGAAAAGAAAGAAAGTCTGTCTTTCTCTCTGTTTCGTTTCGGTTGCATAATAAAATTGCAACAATTTGTTTGCGCATGTGTACGTGTGTGTGTGTGTGTGAAAAAAGCATTGTCTAAATAAAATTTGCACAAATTGTAATAAGTCTTTGTTCTGCACTTAATTGCCATCTGCAAACTAAAAATGAAAAACGAAAAAAGGGCTCTGTATTTGCATAACTTTTTGCTGCATTCGCGCAGATTGCCGTTTCGCTCTTTTTCTCTATTTCTCCCTCTCTCTCTCTCTCTCTCTCTCTCTCTCTCTCTCTCTCTCTCTCTCTCTCTCTCTCTCTCTAGGTGAATGTGTGGTGTAAGGGTGTATGTGTGTGTTATTGTTTAAAAATTAAATGCAATTAAAAGTTTCAATTAAAATTAACAACAGCATAAACCGAATGATGCATTTAACAAAGTAAACATTATGCAATTATAAATAATTGAAGTGCTAAAGTCACGTGCCGCAAATGCATAATTTTTAACACTTCAATACAGTCAGCGTCATAATTACAGTTACACAAAATTGTACAATTAATAGATAAATAATATAAATAAATAATAATAAATATAAATAAATAATAATATAAATTCAATACCAATTTAAAAACTTCACCTATCCTGAGATTTGATTTCATTAGTTAGGCTAAGATGGTTTTGTCATTCAGGCTCTTTAGCTTTTACATGTTGTTTATGGCGGTTTTTTCTTACAGCTTGCTGCTTAGAATCATCCGCGAGATAAAGCGAAGAATGCAAATTCCCAAGCAATATAAGGAATCTATATTCAAAAGATCCTAGATTTATTCTCTAGCATTAGAAATCCTCTCACAACCCATACACTATACATACACTCGATATTTTCTTTAAAAGCGCGAAATGCTAATAAATCTTCTCGAATTTACTATTATTGGAAATTAGTTTTCGTAATGGAAAATAATCCGTTCTATGTATTTTAATTCCTATCCAGCTTAAAATAGAAATATAAGTTACAATAAAAGTTATTGACTCTTATTAAGTTTACAGGTTTCTTTTCGTAAAACAAATGACGAAATGTCCAAAAAGTAAATCCAAGAGTTTCAATCGCAAAAAGATTTGAATAAACAAGAATAAGACTCCTAAAATAACTTCCTAAAAACTCTTTCAAGATTGTTCAACGTATTAATTTATTGATGAACATTTTTCCAACGTTTCAAAACTTCAAATTCAAATTCAAAATTTCAAATTCATATTGATCTATTCGAGGAATTTGAATAGAATGTAGATTTAAATAGAATGAATTTGAATTGAAATGAATGGAGTAATAATAGTCAAGTTAAATTTCAAAAAATGTAATCTTATCCTCTTATCGGAACATTTCAGTATGGTTTAACCAGAGTTAGAACTCGACAAAAAGAGTATTTTTTCGTATGTATTGAAACTCATTCGTTTGGTTTCTATTTTGTAAAAAGATTGCGCGACTGAGTTTTCTTTCAGCTCAATAATTGAAATACGATTTTACTATACATTCAGTTCATCCATTTCGTTTTGAACATTGTTAAATTTCATTTATCTGTCGTTCATGCGGTTCTTCAGCTAATAGAAAGAACTAAAGAATTTTGTAATATTTTAGAAAATATTACTAGAGTTTCTGCACTGAAACTGATACTGGTTTACTCTGGTGGAAACTTAAACTTGGTTTGTCATAAAATAAAAGTTTTATAAACTTTTCGACTGACAATGAAACCGTAATAAATATGTTTTATTAAATACATACTTAAAGCCTTAAGATGCTTGAATTTATGTGCTTTCATACTTCCTTGGCAAGAAATATTTTCATTAATTGTTTGTGTGGTCACTATAAATATCAAACGAACTGTGTGCATCACACACAAATGTGTATAAACTGGCACATAATGCGTATTTCGTATTGTTTAATGATATTAAATTCACAATAAATAAAATGCAAATATTGCGCATCCCCAATATGCTTTATATGATTAATGAGATTTACATACACACACAAACACAGACATGAAAGCAACAAAATTGTAAATGTCTTTGGTAAAGGTTAATGTAGTTCAATTTCACTCAAAGTAAAGTTAAAGTTTCGACCAGTTTTAACCCACAAAAAGAAATGACAAAGTTTCATATTTCCTTGCAACTTTCCTTCGTTTCCCTAAACTCCCAAAAAAAGAAGCATTTTAAATGTCAATTTATAAGTGACAATTGAGCCACACTCTGCACACACCCACATAGACACACAACCTACATCATCTGGTTGGGTCCCTTTCCACTTTATGCCAATTCCTGTTACCCTTACCATGGCTGCATAGCTTCAAGCATGTGCTAACCGTTTTTGTGGCCGTAATATAATATGCACAGCATGGCTTATAATAATAAAAACGGCAAAAAAAAAAAGAATGAAAAAACTCCATCAGGCCCTGCAGCACTGTAGAGAGACAATCCTAGTGCCATGATAGTAGCGAATGGCAGGAGCAATGCCATGGCCGAATGGCCGAATCATTGACAGCCCGCGGCTGTCATACGCGTGATTGTCCCTTTGAAATATGAGCAGCTCTTTTCAATAACATTTTACTGGTGGAAAAAGAGGCTCCAAAATGGTAGCCATCCAAGCACAGTGTGCCAAGTTATCTACAAAAAGTTGCAATTGTTAAATTTGTTACTTACTTATTTAAAGGAAGTAATCATCATTATAGCATATAATATTCACAATCCATTTCTGTCAGTATAATTTATGTTAATTTTTTTTGTTAGTTAATAAATTATAGAATAATCTTTGCAATTTTTGTTTAAATTTTATTAGAACTATTACGGCAAATATTATAAAAAGAAGTAGAAAGGCTAGCTAATGAAGGGCTTGTTTATTCAAAAGTATTCAAACTAGATCTAAACAAACAAAGCGTATTAGCTACAAGGACTTCTACTCAAAAAATGTTAGGACAAAATATTATTTTTTAATTATCATTCTTCGCCATTCTTTTTTTGCTGCATTTATTGCACTTTCCAACTAGTTTTGGCATTAAAGACATGGTCATTCCAATTCTGGAGTCGGCAACGTCTCCCAATGATAGAATTTGGTGGTTCTTGAAACAGCTAAATAGATCAACTTTTGCCTTTGAAATAATCTCCTTCTTAAAGAGGCGACTTATATTTCAAGCGGGTCGAAATATAACAGATAACTAGCTAGATATTAGATTATATTAATTGTTTATTCAAACATTAATTTTCAGTAGGTTACGCAATTTTCTGTTGTTCTTAACTAAAACGATATTTTTTAAATACTTGAATTCATCAAGAACAAGAACATAATAAGATGAGACGTTACTCGATTTTGTTGTTCTGATTTAGTTATGAATTTAGAAGAAATACGACGCGTATTTATTATTTATTATTATAACAAATTTGATTAAAAAGAACTTTTCAACATCATTTTTAATTTGATGGTGTTAGTTAAAGTTTTTCTTGGGATTTTTTTCTATGAATTTATTGTGGATTGCTTTATAAATTGACATTCTTATTCATTTGGATTTTCAGTCGTTTTTAAGCTGATTTTGATTCTCAAATTCGAATCTTTTAAATGTATCGATTTAAATTGTAGTAAATTTAGGACAAATTTCGGTATGTTCTTCTCTTTTCATAATATTTTAAACGTATCGACATTGATAAAACAAATTTGTCAAATCTATTCTTTTGAGACTTAGTTTGTCAAAGTTGATTTGCAATTAATTACAATCATTTTCAGACGCTGTTTTTCAATAACCGATAAATTAACCCTGCATCTTTATAAAATTGAAAAATCAGGTTTCAATATTTAGTCCAAGTTAATGTGACTATATCAAAACTTATTTATTTCACTTATTTTTAGTTGTTTTAAACCACTGTGCTCTATGACTCTATGACTGGTGTTTGGCCTGCTGTCGACACTATGCTACGCACACGCACTTTTCCCTCTTTCACCTCCTCCACTCCCCTGGCTTTGTAAGTCCTGTATCTCTCCTCTCTCATTCTGTAGCTGTGTGAGAGGTCAAATACAATAAAGGCCGCCAGAGGAGATGGCAGCGGCTGTGGCATGCGGCATGAAAAGAATCAGAGTTATGCTAGCATTTATTATGCCGCAGCCGTCGCTGCTGTGGTTGCTGTTGTTCTTGTTGTTGCCCTGAATCTGTATCCCGGAATCAGTATTCTCTGAACCCAGAGAGAAAGAGAGAACCCGAACCCAAAAACCGAATCGGAACCCAAACCCTCTTCGATTCCCAGTTCGAATGTTTCGTTTGTAAATTAACTTTACAGCTCGCGGCGGCACGCATTTTTTAACGCCGTTTTTTCCGTTTCTGCTGTTGTTGTTGTGTTTGTTGATATTTTTTTTGTTTTTTCAAGTTGAACGTATCAAATGCATGTGTCCTTCCCTCTTTACTCTCTTTTTGTCCCTCTTTCTCTGTTTTGCAGCAGCAGCAACATCATCATCGTAGAAAGTCGGCGTCTTCGTTTCAATGAAAAATAAAGAAAAAAAATGGAACAACACAAAATTTTTTAAATTAAAAAAGTTTTTCAGTTGCCATTCGGCACGTACCAATACGCAGCGACGACAAATGCCAAGCAAGATATATATGTACATACAAGAGTATGTATAGATTCTCGTTCCACATCAGAGCCAACCATCCACCCCCTCGCACTGTCACCCAATTCACCCCCCTTTCCAGTCAAGCATATTGACAGCAGCGAATGGTCTTGGTAATAAATGCGACAGCACTCGGCATGCATAGCATGTCCATTTTCATAGAACCAATCCCATTCCTCCACCACCCCTCTAAAACCTCCCTCGCCAACAAGCTAACGATTTTTCAAATTTTTCCTGCTTTATTTATGCTTAAAGGGGGTTAAAATGTTCGATGGCGAGAGGGCTGTGGAGAAGGGGGGACAAAAGTTTTGCGGACAGCTAATATTTCCGCGTTTTTTGGCTTAGGTGAATTTACTTTTGCCAAAGGATACCAATCGTCATGATGACAATAATGATGATGATGCTGACAACAATGTGGATGAAAGACAGGAGAAAAAAGAAAATCTCTGATTAGGGTTAACAAATTTTCTACAACCATGGTAAATAAACACAATTTATGCGATAAATATGCACTTGAAACTTAATTTAAGTAACAACAACTCTTTTGTTAACCTTCTTGAAAATGTTTTAGCATAGAGCTTACTAATTTGTAGGCTTATCTAAGACAAGAAGTATTCAAAAAAGGTTTTGCTAGAGCTTCTGGAATCAGGAATGAACTTTACTTAAGTTCGTTTTTGGGAACAGAGCCTTAATAATGTCCTAGATCTTAGATCTGGTGTGATTAGCACATCATCACAAAATATCTAAATTAACTCAAATTTAAAATTAGTATTCTTCTTTAATATTTTCTGAGAAAACTTTTAGATTTATTAAATGTAAACATATACAATTATTATGAAGGATATTGGTTTTGTTTCTATATACGATTCAGTTTAAAAAATATATAAATATATAAATTAAAGCTAATCGGTACTACTTGAATTACTTTCGGAACGATTTCCCTTCAGTTTTTGTGGTAATATGTGCAAAAATTCATTCTCAAATTCCTACTAAGAAATAGTCGCTATACCCCTGACTATAATGATAATCAGGTACATACTTATCATTTAGCCCTCGCATATATTTAAGAGAAATGACAATTTTATTGCCAACGCAATCCTATGAAACTCATTAATATATTTCGGTTTTTTTTTTTTTTGTCATCTTCTCATCTTATTTTTGCTAGCATTTTGTATTATTTATTTTGCTGGCAAACGCGAGAGGCAAAAGAATGTCATGGAAAAAAATACTTTCTCTATATATTTTGTGTTGTGCCAAGCTTTGAATGTCGCAATGTCGCAATTTCATTGCCACAAAATTTTATGCCAGTCAGTTATGCCATCAGTCACTCACTCACTCACTCAGTCAGTCAGTCAGTCAGGACAACGCCTAAAGTTTTATTACTTTTGCTGCTGTCAACGATGTTTGTTTGTTGGTTTGGTTTGGTTTTTGTGTCTAAGCATCGGCCTAAGGCTAAACAACAACAAAAAAAAGGGGGAAAAAGGCAAAAAAATAAAGAAATAGAAAATAATAATAAGAAACGCAGTGAATATTATTACATCGTATAGTTGCCAAGCATCTTCTTTTTTTATCTTGTTGCTTATTTTTAAATATTTGAGCAAGGGCTACATGTCGTATGCGCAATGCCACACAACATGAGACTAAAAACCCAGACCCAGACCTAGACCGAGCTAAAATACTTGCTCTGGCTTATAGTTGCTGTTGCTATTACTGTTGTTGCCTGTGTGAGAGATAGAGTTGGGCAAATATTTAAGCTTTGTACGTCATTTGCCCGGCCATGATAATGTGCACGATGTTTGCACTTTGGTTGCTTGCCAAAGGCAAAGGGTGGAGCGGGAGCAGAAGGGAGAGGGGCCGGTTGGTATAGTTTCATGTTTGAACGGTTTGTGGCAACTCAACTCTACTCAACTCGACTCCGAGTCTGAGTCAAACTCTGTTTGCCCATTGGCATTATTGTTCTGCTGCATCGTCTTCTTCTTCTTCTTCTACTACTGCTTCCACAAGGCACTTCATTATCAACTATCTGACAAATAGAAAATATTGTTAAAGGAAGCCAAAAACTAAACTCATCTACATATGTATATGCAAAAAATCTAAATGAAACCAAAAGCATTTCACTACTTAAGAAAATTGTTTGCCAAAAAAATGAATATCTCTCTTATTCTAGCTATCTCTCTATCTCATTCTCTTTCCGTCTTAGTGTGTGTGTGTATGTATGTTTTTGTGTCTGTGTAATAATATTCAAATTGGCAAAATCCATTATGATCGCAAATATTATTTCAACAGCCCAAATGAAAAAAAAAATTGTGCTAAAATTCTTCATGAGTTACTCACACACGAGAGAGAGAGAGTGAGAGAGAGAGAGAGAGAGAGATAAAAAGGCTTGAAGAGAACTTGGTCTATGCTAAAATGCATTCCCCTTGGTTGCTTAATACAGTAAAGACTTACTAAGAAAGAAAACCAATTAAATGAGTTCAAAACGAATGAGGCTAAATATTTTTCCTAATAAAATTGTCTGTGTAAATGGATTTGACTGAAATTTTAGGAAGTTTTAGTCAAAATTAATTACTTTGTTCAAAGACTTTCAAATATTTCTTATGGAATTATAATATTTACTATAAAATACCTAATTAAATAATGGAAAAACTCTAGTTCGGAATTAGCTTTGGTATTTCCTTCTCCACAAGCCTATCGCATCTTTCCATCTCTGTTAAAGGTTTCTTGCTCCTTGTTGTTGGTGCTTTTCCGGTTTAGACTGTTCGATAGATCTTTTATATTGGCCTGTTGGTTCATTATTTAACCCTTCGAATAAAAGAAACTTTTTTTAACTGGAGGCAACCTTAGAAACAAAAGAGATTCATGTACACGAGAAAAAGGCAATAAGAGGTATCGAAATGTTGAAGCCCAAAGCTTTTTATATTTGCCATAAACTTAGACAAACCTCTAAATAAAGACCTAACTCTAATTGTAATTCATAATTTTAATCTTAAAAGGAACTATGTCTAAAGGAAAGTTTTAAAAAATTTACTGAACTAAACTTAACTAAAACATCAACTAAAGGCAATATTTATAATACCTACTCTTGAGATCTAAAAGAAATTAAAGAAAAGAAGTTAAAGATTATTTCATTTTTCGCTTTCAATTGTTTTTAGGGTGTGGATACTGTAGTTATAACATACCAAAGAAAAAAATGGGTTAAAAGTGTTGACACTTTGAGAAAGTGCAAATTATACAATCTGCTTGAGAGAGACGGAAAAATATGATGATGAAGGGGCTGCCGGGCAAAAGAGGCGTGGTAAATATGCTAGCCAGCATTGATTTAGCTGTACCCCTCCCTCCACTCCCCTCTCGCTTACTCCCTATTCGCCGCTGATGCCTTGGAATAGAAAGTTACAAATTTTCGACTTTGGTGGAAAAGCTGTTGAAATATTTGCTTACTATATTGGCAATTGAGTTAACAATGAGAGGAATAGAAAGATTGGGTAAATATGAAATAAATGGGTCAAAAAACGAAGATGAAAATGACGAAGAAAAGCTATGAGGAAAGCATATTTCAAAAGCGAGTAGTAAGAGGCATGGAGAGCGAAAAGAGAGAGCGTGAGAGAGGAGAATGGATGAAAAGGAATAAAACAGAAATAATAAAAATACTAGAAAATTAAATTAAGTCGAGCTCAGAAACGGACGAAAAACGAAAGGCGAAAGGCAAAGGCGAAATTATGTAAATTTAATCAAAATAAGTAGCAGCAGACGCGGATTGTCAGAGCCTGGCTAAAAGCGGCTTATAACAAGAGTCGACAGCAACAACAGCAGCAGCGGTAGGAGTACCGGGAGGACTAAGGATGCTAAGTAGCCGGCAGTTTCAGCCACATGCTGTCAACGCGGAAGAAAACCGACCCAAAAAACAAAACCAAATGGACAACAACAGCAACAACAGAAAAACAAAACAGACAAAACCAAAATCTAGATGAAGTAGGAGAAATTACGTGTAATAGACAGGATGACAGCCGGGTGACGTTGGTGGCAGTAGGCAATGGATGGTGGGAGGACATTGCTGGAGTCATAAAGTAACCACAAGCAGGACAACAATAAAGAAATTTTTAATACTTCTTATTGCTGCCGCTGCCGCTGCTGGTGCTGCTGCTGCTGTTTCCACATTCCATCCCAATTCCATTGTTCTCCAGGCAAGTTATCTGCAGCGGTTTTAAGAGCATTTCGTTGTAGTTCAGAATTCGCATAATTTTTTGTTTGCTTTTTTATTTGCATGTTCTTGTAATGAAAAAAATTTAGTTTAAATATTTGCGACAATAAAACACTAAATTTAAAATTGTTTTTTTTTTTCGTTTGTGCCAAGAAGAACACACACAGTCGTCTCTCTCTCTATCTACATAACTGAGCTAGGTGACCTTATCGATCCTCTCACTCCCCCTTTGTGCGTCTTTGAGTTTATCTGTTACTGTCCATCACTGACATAGTCTCCCTTATACGAAGAGATAACGGCATGTACAAATAGAACTAACCTACGGTAAGTACGCTCTCTTTCTCTCTTTGTCTCTTTTGCCTTTTTAGGCCGGCTACGCCGATCTAAAAGCCAAAGTATCGACGACCAAATTCTGCACATTCATTTCATTTCGGCAAAGCTACTCTCTTAATGCTTTTACTCTCTCACTCTCTATCGCCTCTGATCACTTTGAAGTCTCTCTTTTGAAGTTTCCCTGCGCCGACGCCCAAGCTACAAAGGCTGACGGCTTGCAATCTTTTTGACTTCACTGATAATGAGATGATGAGTTGACGCTGATGTTGGCCATTTTGACTACCAACTTTGAAGCTGTCTGTGATGTTGACGCCAACGTCGATGCCTCCCATTGCTTTTTTCACTTCACACATTAAATAAATGTTAATTTAGCCAAGCAATTAGCACTTTAACCACTAAACGGATATCAGTCTCGTTTACAGCAATTGCATGCTAATTAAATTATGTTAGTTTGTAATAACTAAATTTATGCATTAATCGTTTTTTAAAAGCATATAAATTAAGTATAACCACAATTAGATGGAAACGTTTTGCTGTCAAAGCAAAAAAGTGACAGAAGCTAATGAGAAAGTGCTTTCACTCTTAGTTTCTCTCTTTTTAGAATGCAAATCAAAAAGCAAAAAATGGCAGTAGGAAGGATAGGAAGGATAATAAATAAATGTTTTATATATTAGCATAAAAAGCATTTTAATTTAAAACTTTCAGATTTCAACTTGTTTTTCAGATTTGGCCGAATCAGAATATTATTATTGGAAAATCTTTGTTTAATGCATTTAGATCTCATATTTTTCATAGGTAGTAGTCTGCCTAATTAAGCTTCTATTCATAGTCTTGGTTTTAAACGTCGTGATATCAGTTCACTTATCAAGTTGTGTTGTATAATTTGTCCAATCTAAGCTTACATTCTTAGATTTCACAGTATTTTAGAAAAGAAGCAACCAACGACCTTTCAGAAGTTAATACTTATTAGACATCTGCATGGTTTCATTCACATGGGTACACAATTGAATTGAAGTGAGCGAGTAAGTGAGTGTGTTTGCGTATTGTATTGTTTGACTACTCCTACAAAGCATGTTGAGTGAGACTAAATATGGCTCAAACGAAATGAGTAATTGGCAAAAGTGACAGGATAAACAGGATAGTACGCAGAAAAGGACTCATTCATTTCGATTCAACATAGTGTGACTGAGTGTAACCCGAGCTAACTGACTCACTCATATTCATTCTGTTTCTCACTCATACTCACTCAATTCATTTTGAGTGGTGTATTTTCGAATGTGTTTTTTTTGCCACTCATGCAGATGTTTAATACTTATGGAAACCCTTTGAATTATTAATATTACTATGGTAAACTAGAACCTCTGGATATTCAGCTCGTTTTATCTTTTCATGCACATATTCGAAACTTTTAATTAATGTACACAAAAGCATTTTTATGGCTATACCACAGAAATTTTCTAATAAATGCAAAGTACATTCCCACAAACACACACATACATACATAGACACTCACCAACTCCAACTTGTGCCTTCTAAACTACTCTTTCACAGTACCAAAAAACCAAAGCCATTTTGGAGCACATTTTAATAGCATTGTAGAAATTTTTTGCACTTAATTAAGTGTAATTAAATTTGCGCTGCTTACTCGCACATTTTTCGACACTATATAGTACATGTGGGTGCAAAGAGAGAAAAAGAGTGTGGGATGAGGAGAAAAGAGGGTTATGTGTTGGTAAAGTGCCTACAAAAATTCTCTACGCCGTGTTTTATGCAACGATTTTTCACTTGAAGTTTCCAAACGGGCCACAAACTCGTGTGCCATTTACATTTTACCCAACAAAACTTTTTTACTTGTATATACATACATACATAAGTAGATGAGGGAAGAGGAGTAGAAATACGAGATAGATACTATCGGAAGAAGTGGTTAGCGCTTACTCTGCCCTTCCTGGGAAACCTTTGGGATATAATATTTTTGTTCAAGCTCAAGTTTGTTCTTTATTTTGATATAGTCTTGATTACTTTGAAATTAAAATAGAGTTCAAATTAGACTTTTAAGCATTTCGTTATCTAATTTCTATTCGAAATTGGAAAAACAAATATTATTATTAGCAATTGTAAGTTAATTAAAATGTTATCCAGTAACAGTGCGCACAGTCAATATTGATTCGTAGCTATTGCACTTTATGATTGGCTGCATATATTTCCTACTTCTATTTGAAATCTTCACCTTATGTCCATAATTTGCTTAATGTCAATTTCTAAACCGAATCTAGCTGTAAGTCCACAAAAAGATTGCACAAAATTGTTGCACATCAAACGGTGTAATTTTGAAGCCAACCATTTTGATCTCATTCCGATACCCATATCCCAGGCATTGGCTGGTTTACTGTTTGCCCAAAACTGCAGCGTAGCCAGAGGAGAGAGAAAAGAAACGAAAGGGTAGGTAGAGTAAGGGGAAGAGGGATGGGAAGCTAGTGAACAATATGACCTAGCGAACAAAAGGCGGCACGTCAATGCCTTGGGGGACTGTTGACTCGAGCGCAATGGCGTTAAGTATACGCCATGTATGGCCTCTGCATCTGTGTGAAAAGCCTTTGTGTGTGTGTGTGTGTGTGTGTGTGTATATGTCCCCGCCGGATGTCATATGGCAAAATTGAATTTTTCGGTGCACAGCACTTTTCTGCTCCTGCAGCTGTTTGCCTCGTCATCATTGCAATGATTTTGAATTGTTGACATGGAGACCAACATAGCCAATTCTCCATGCCTGACTCTGACTCCGCCACCCTCTCTCGCTTTATCCTCTCTATAAGTTTCTCAATATATCTATATGGATAGATATATCGAGAGAGACAGAGGTATATATATTTATATATAACTTACGCTATCAGCTTTATTTGATGTTTAGCAATTTCCTGATTTATCCCTCATGTTATTTCCGTTTTGCATTTGTATGCGTTTTGACCAGCGAAAAGTTCTCCCTTTCCCTCAATCTCTCTCTCTCTCTCTCTTTCTAGCAGAAATGATAAGCATTGAAATGAAATTTTCTATTTTACTGTGCAGGACTGAACAAACCAGCATACACAGAGAAGTCTATGAATTTCTATGGGTTTGTGTCGCTGTGTGTGTGCGCATTGTGTGTGTTGGTCTATGTGATTACGTGATTTTCAATGGCATTTCCTGCTTAGCCATTGAGCTATGTAGTAAAAACTGTTATCGCTTTTTTTCCGCTGTATATATTTGTGGGAGGAAAAATATTTCTATTCTATTATTATTGCTGCCCGCTATGATTAGTTTAGAAAAGAAAATTCAATTGGCAGAGCTAATAGAACGAAGCTTAAATACTCTGCGAAAGAATAAGGAAATCAAAGTTATCTTGAGTAAACTTTAATGTTTAAAAGGGCCTAACAACGGGTCTATGACAAGCAGTTTGAATAATGATTTGTTATTAAACTATATGTTTTTAGCGAATAACTATGTTTAGCAGACAATCCCACTATCTTTAGCGAACAAAATGGGTCTGTTGGCTCATGAAACAGATCAATGCAATCAGCTATTTGAAGGAAACTTCAAATTTCCATTGTGATGTCAATTAATGCACTGCCCCTGATTCCCATTTTAGCTCTATTATGTCACTATAGCGAATTGGTTTCAAAATTTCTTAAAGGAAAATATAGTAGGCTAATAAAAATATAAACTCTAGACCTTACAAAAATCTTTGTTTACGGTTTCCGTACACATTCATATCGGCAATCTCTATACATTCTATTTACAAGTGATTACTCTGCTTATTTAAGTGGATGGAGCACTCATCATTACATTTAGGAAAATCTTTCACTTCTTACGTTTCTTCTTGCCAACTATGTTATGAAAGATCATGATTTCTAAAATAAATGAAGTAATTGAATGGGAATAGGATAATTCATTGATTCAACATTACAATATCCTGGTAAAAAAATTGAAAATATTATCATTCTGCCTTTGAATATATAACAAAACGAACAGAAGAAACCTACAACAAATATAATAACTTCTGCTTCCCTTTCCAACCCATTATATTCTTTTTCTATTTAATGTTATTTTATTTAAGGCATTTAGCATTTATCAATTTGTGGTTTCTAAATTCATGTTAAATTCAATTTACACTTGATCAGCATCAGTTAGACCAATTTGAGAGCTAATTGTAATGTTCCATCAGCACCACCCATACCAACCACTGACTGACGCACCACTCACTTATCACATGGAAAAGACTAGAAAAAAAGTATCTAAACCTCATCACATTCTTTTCTACTTCGGTTTGGTTTTTTTCTCTCACTCTCTTTTATTTTCCGAGTATTTTTATGCAAAACATGAACATTTAATAGAACGTTCTACGAATTTTTAATGAGCTTTTGCACACAGCCATGGCCAACAGCTGCATGTGAGTGTGTGTGTGTGTATGTGTGTGAGCCTTTTTTAGAATTTTACATGTTTTATGAGCTTTCCTTCTGCTTGTTTTTCGGGTTTTTCTCGTTTTATACATTTTTGTATGTGTTTTCGGTCCAGGTAAGTTAAGCTTCCTCAGTGCTACAACAATCTCAATTGGCCTTCTCTTGCTACATCACCCACAAGGTGAACCAACCTCCTGCCACCCCACATTCATTTTTCGTTACACTCTCTCTCTCTCTCTTTCTCTCAAGTCCTTACCACACGTACGGGTAATCAAATCAGTTGCGTGCGTCACATAAATTTGCCAACATTTAACAGATAATGAGCACAATTAGCTGCCAAACCAAAAAATGAATAAAAAAAAACACAGTCACACAAACGCGAAATGTATATAAAAGATATGCATAAAAATTACTCTTGAAATTTTTATATTTTTCTTAACGAATTTAAAGTGTTATTTATTCAAAGCCGAATTCTTGATTCAAAAGCCATTCCTTTAAATTTGGATATAGCCGACTTCGAAAACCGATCTTATACCTCAAAAACTACACGTGTTCTAAAATAACTGATTCCGTGAATCTTGCTCAGGCTGCAGGATGTGTTCTTATGCCGTCTTTGGACTTGGACTTTGGTCGCTCAAGCTGCAGCTTTTTATTCTTGTTTCTTAACTATTCTTTCTAAACGCAGAGTTGAGTCAATTAAATCCTAAGTGCCGTATTAATAACAGTGGGAAAAGAGACATCTTTGAAGTATGGCACAGCTTCAGCTTAGCCACATTTTGAGATGACTATTCTCTATCCAAACATAGCTCTACTTTGTTTTCAAGCCCAATTAGGCAATAGAAATCTTCAAAAGATAGTTTTGTAAATTCACAGGATTAAAATTCATCGCTTACAATAATATTTGAATGGTGTGAATGACTTACTAACTGACTTTCATAGTTTTAGAATCAACTAAAATTAGTTTAAGCTTTCAGGCGAGTTGCGAACTCTTAAGAACTCTTAAAGTGTTAACTTTCTGTTATAGCTTCAATATATAGTAAATTTTCTGGTAGAAATTGATGTAATAAAATTGAATTTCACTTTGTCTGCTACAATTTCTTTTTGGTTAGTAATTTTTTGTTCTCTTATTTATTTTTTTTTGCTTTTCATTTAGGCTTGTGTTTTGCTGTGCTTCTTCTTGTTGATTTCGTTTAGACCAAGTTCAAAGTTCAAGTGTGTTGATATATCACTTGAAATTTTCCATTTGCCCTGCCCTTCTTTTGTATCTGTGTGTGTGTGTGTGTATGTGTATGGCTAAAGGATCCTTGAGCAAAGCGACTGACTGTCTGCTTCTGTTCCTTTTTAGGTGAGTATCCTTTTTGGCCGTCGTTAAGACAGCTTGTTCAGCGAGCTATATTTAAACTTGAGAGCTGTTTATGGCGTTGAAACAATTTTCGGTTGAATATTTTACAGGTATTCGGGTATTTGTTGCGTATACGTAATGTGCATGTTCATGCCAAATGATAATCGAGTTCCTTATGGCCATATACATGACATAAACCGCTCTCGTTTGCCGTAATTCTTTAGACGCATTATAAATCTTGAGTTGGCCAAGTTAATTGCAACATCAATTACCAAAAAAAAGGAAAATGTTGCCACAAAATTCTCTCACTGTCGAGCATAAATTATGCAGTCAATGCTTCTTTCTGTTTCCCGTATTTTTTTTTTTTTTTTTTGGTCGGCGACTTTATTATAAAATGCGTGTTTATTATGCCATAAAAGTGGTAAGAGGAGATTGGTGGGGTGAAAAGTGTTGAAAAGTGCGCAAGGAGTGTCAGTGTTAAGCGTGAAATTAATTACAAACGTTTACTTAAGTTAAATATTTGAGCGAAGCCAGAAAAAAAAACACAAAATTAAACATATATAAAAATGTTGAGTGTGTGTGTGTGTTTGTGTGTAGGTATACTTGGAGAAGGACTAAGTAAGAAGCTGACAACAAGGAAGTGGCAAAGTCACGCCCGTTGGCAGAGAGTAGCTTCATTTTACATTTCCTTCCCTCACCACCCAAAAAAAAAAAAAAAAACGGAGAGCCAGCGAAGAGCTGCAGTAAGCCCAAGCACTTTGTCAAGTAACTTGGGCACCCAAAAGTATACTACACAATTTTTTGCCAACCGTTTCTTTTTTTTTTTTTTTTTGTTTTGCTCGTTCTTGCTTTTGTTGCCTGCCTTTAAGCGCAAGTTGAACATTTCATTTGTCATGCTTTTTGCCACTGTTCGTTTCGTTACCTGGACCAGGATACCAGAACATTTGCAGCCTCCCCCTCCTACCGTTCCACCATCCACCTCCTTGGCACCCACGCATATGTTGCCCGACATTTTTTGACTGATTGCATGGGACAGGACAACGCGGAAACTGAAACGAAGTAACGACGTCAATGCAAGGCACAAGTGATGCTAAAAAATGAATGGCAACGCTGGAGCGTAACTGTAATGCTAACGGTAAAGTGTTGCAAATAGCTTTTTTGCGTTTTTGAATAATTTATAAGATGTGTTTACTCATGAAACCAAGTGACTAAGTGTTGTTCTTGGGTGGCAAAAAGAAAGAAACCTAAGCTGGTCAACTGGAGGCTGCTGCGCCTCCACTTCACTAAAGGACTGAGAAATGGGATGGGTGGCTTGAGTTGGGTTGGATGTTTTCTGTGGTGGCAAATGAAACACGATAATTTACTTAGGTGCAATGCGGTAATACGAACTAAGTTGAAAATCCTATAGATGTGGAATTCGCTCTCGTTCTCACTCTCTTTTTTTTCTCTTGGTCCTCTTCATCGTCTGTATTCACATTCGAAAACATGAAATATTAATGCAGACGATTTGACTGTTGCACAACAGTTGGCCATGAACAGAGGCAAAAAAAAAAAAATGCAAAAACATATCGACTTTTTGAATATATTCTAAAGAACGGAAAGAAACGTCTTGCTTAACAGTTTTTCATTTCCATTAAGGGCCAATTGACGGCAGCTGTAGACAAGCACAAAGTCATTCAACAAATTTATGAAATAAAATATCTATCTTTAAAAACTAAATTTTAATTGGCAACTGAGAGAATCTTAGGTTCAATTTAATTAAATCTAAAACTATAACCAATTCTTGGGTGAATTAATGAAAAAGAAATAATATCAAATTTAAACTTGTCTAACCAACGATTATAATATTATATATCCCAAAAATACAACATCACATACAAATAATTTTACTAAGTAGTCCACTTGGTAGATTTTCACACTCATATTTCTGTACTTTCATTTTGTTTGCCCCTTAAGCTGCTCAAATATTTGCATTTTGTGTAGCTTTTTATCTCTACTCTTGGCTAAGTAACCTTATCGCCATTGTCAGCATTAACAAAATGTGTTTAATTTCGAAACGAAATGAAAATACATTTCATTCAAGTTGGCAATTAAATACTAAATACATATATGTAAATATATTTATTTACTACAAAATTTGAAATGTTTCTTTTGGCCAAGGACCAATTACTTGCAGTCACTCGAGGCGTCATATTTCACGGTCTCGCACTGCTACGAAACATTTGTTCGTTTCCATATACTATTTCATTCAAGATACAAATTCATAAGCACAAAATGCAGATACAAATTCAATGAATATGTTAACAACATTTTGCCTCAAGAGGCAACAAGGCAGTTATGCAGGCAGAGAACTCAACTCAAATGCATGGCCTGCAGTGGCAAAATCTTTTGGTATATATGTATATATACAAATATTCAGATATTTGCATATAGTATATTTCATTATGAGATAAAGCAACCTGCACTAAATACGAAACAACAACAAACAAACAAACAAACACAAATACAAACAACAACATGGCAACTTATTAGTTTAGACAAAAATAAATTGCATAAATATTTTAGGCTAAACGTAGATCCTGGCATGAGGCATATGGGTAAGTCCATGGGGGTCAAGAGCTGACTGACTGACTGCATAAGATACATTTTACAGTTTCACATTTTACAGATTTTAATTTGTCTTGGGTGGGCAGAAAGGTTATGGGGCAAGGGTATGATAAGGCAACAGCCTTGCCTGGCCGCACATCTTGCTAATTGTTTCATTTTGCCTTCCAGGCATACATATACATACTTACATATATACAAACAACATACATACGAACAGACGGATAGATAAAATGGATAGATACATTTTGCATTCTAACAAAATTCAATTTGCTGTTGCTGACACTTGAAGGCTCGCTGGCTCTCTTTAGCATATCTCTCTCTGTCTATCTATGTACATCTCACTCTATGCTAATTGCCTTGGCCAGCAATTAATTAAACTTGACATATGCACAAAAAAACTAAAAATGAAAAGAAAAAAATCAGTTAATAAACTCACAAAGACAAGTTAAAAAGAGTGAAACATTTTTTTTTTTTTGACTTTATGAGTTTTTTTTTGTGGCCAACTCATATTACTTTTGCCAAAGTTTATTGCAATGGCATTTCACAACGTCAAAGCCTGCCTTCTCCCCCGCTGCAGCATATATGTACATATGTAGATGGATTTTTCTCAATCGCACATCTGCCACGATTTATGCTTATAATACTGATCAATATACGCTGTAAACATGTGAAGCATGTGAAATATGTGAAAATCATGCGAAATGAGATTGCCCTGTAGTGGTAGTGGGTGAAGAGAGGTTAGGCAGAAGATGTTGCTGGTGGTTGAGAATGAGGTTTCGAAACCGAAAACCAATTGCTATGCGGCAACAACAAAACAGCTGCCAATATCCATAACCAATACTACAAAGATAACAAAGAAAACAATACATATATGTTACATGGCAAAGGAATACATATATAAAAGAAAAAGCAAGCAGAGCTGTTGCCCATCTCAAAATTTTGAATTTCCAACTAAACACCATCAAAAGTGTAAATTTTCAATTTCTAATGTTACAAAAATTCATCTATAAATTGTTACAAGTCAAATATAAATCTTAAATTCTTTTACATGTAGTCTATAGTTTATGAGATTTAACAAGTTTTACAACAACGGTTTAAGAAATATTACAGGAAACTTTACAAATAAATTAGTTAAGTCGGATTGCTTCAACCTAACTACATTTAACCAAAAGAGATGGTGAAAAGATATGAAGAATTATTTTTTCCCCTTTTATGTTGGGAATAACAACCTGAAGTTTGAATGACTTTAATTTCCTTAAGTCGATGAGTCGAGGACCCGATAGAACGAATCTTTGAAGCGATAATGTCCGATACTTGTTCCATTCCATATTATAAGATTATATGTATATAGAATTAATTTGTAACTGATGATCTGGCTTGGCCACTATTATATTTCTTGGATGTTTTAGACGCAACAAAGAATTAAAATTTTCGTGTGCAATCTTTAACAAAAACTTTCCTAATTTAATATACAGTTTCTAATCATGATGATCCTCTTAATTTCTTTAACTAATTTCCACGTATTTAAAATATAAACTTATTATAAATTTACTGTATTTACCTCATACGCATCGTTTGTTGTTTATCTAAAATCTTAGCTTTAACAAATTCTCACATTAAATGTCAACTTTTGTGTGACATTTAATTGGAAATTGGCGTTAAAATATTTCCTATTTCTCTGAAAAAGGTTAAAGTTAAAGGTTAGCCATGCCCATTTTCTGTCACTACCTATCATGCTTTCACTCTCTTTCTTTTCCTGTTTGCTTTGTCCTTGTCATCTATCTCTGTCTTTGTGTTGGCATAGACTTTCACTTTGGGCCAAGGATTGTTTGTTATTCCCACTGACATTTAGGCTTCTTTATGGTCTATATGGATATTTCGTATATTTTTAAGCCCCTTTACGGTAATTTATTGGCTTACTGTGTGCCGATTAGCCAAATATCAAGATTATGTCTGAAACGGAGCACAAAAACCCCAAAATTCATCCAATTCAATTTCATTTCATAAGCAAAAGGCTTAGGGCGCAAAGCAATCCAATAATTGACACTGACAATTTTTGTCGATGATTGGAGGTCATTCAACTGAGCCACTTGTGTGGGCTAAAAGCCAAAACGAGGGAAGGAATAAAAAAAACCGAAAAGCAAACAAACAAATTGAAATAACACCAAAGATAACTGTGACGCGGTGTTTGCCAAAAACGCTCTCTGTGTGTCTCTCTCTCTCCCTCTCGGTGTGTGTGGCAGGAGCCAAAAAAGTGTGAAAACCACAGCAACAGAAGCAGCAGCAGCAGAGGCAACCGAGGGGCAACTGTGGCAGCAAATGACTGACTGACTCTTGTCTGGCAGTGTCGGTGTTGCGGTTAGTTGCCAGTTGATTTATTTAAACAAAACATCCCAAAAAAAGAAATCATGGAAACCCACTAAAATAAGGTAACTTATGAATCACATCAACGGCAGCAGCAGCAGACTCCACCGAAAAAACAAACAAAATGAAACTAAAATAAAAACTTCTACTGGAACATATAATAAATTGCAGCCATAGAAACCACAGGAAAGAAACCCCCCATTTAAAATGCCAGAAAAAGAAAAAACGCTGAACAAGTTTGGAATTTAAAACATATGAATGATATATAAAGATATAGAATGTGGTTTGGATAAACGAAATATTTGAAAATAATATATTTTTACAAAAGCAAAGTCAAAATAGTCATAAAAAAAAAACAAAAAAAGTAGATCTAAATCGTACATAATCTTAAAAAAAAGAATTAAAAAGTTTGTGTTTCAAATAAAGAGTTATATTTTATAATTATGTTTTTCATTTTATGATCTTAATTGTATGAGAGAAAGAAAATTTGGGGAGAATGAAGAAGAGAGAGAGATTTTATTTAGTTTTATTTTATTGCAGAACTTGGCAACTCTATAAGCGATAAATAAATGACTTATTACGATAAACACATAGTACTAACAAATCTTCTATCAACTAATATTAAGTAATTTCTTTAAGCCATCCAAAGGTTAACTTAAAGTGCTTCAATTAATACAGAACATTTTCACGTAAATTAAGCTAAAGTTAGAACACTTCTCATCTTAATTAATTTATTTTTTGTGTCTTTTGACTAATGTTCAGTTCTTTGAAGGCCACTCCAACCACCTAATAGTTGCTGCCAGCCCCAGGCTCCCACCTGGGCGTCAATCCAGTTCCGAAAAGCACTCACATTCGCATAGACACCCGGATATTGAGGATTGGCACAGCCCAGACCCCAGCTAACAATGCCAAAGAGTTTACCTTGCCGTTGGCCTGGCTGATAGCCGACTAGCGGACCACCCGAATCCCCCTGGCAGCTGTCATGACCCTCGCGGGCAGCACAAATCATGTGACGAGTGATGGGCAAGACTTGCCTATAGGCCAAGCGACACTCTTCTATGGCCACATGGTCGACATCCACATAGCGGAGCACAGGTGAGACACCTTCTTCACCCTCCTCACTCTGAAAGCCCCAGCCGCTGACCATGAGACGTGTGTCAATGGTCAATTCATCGCCCAATGGCAAAGCCTGCAGCTCTTCGGTGTAATTGAGCTTGGCATTGAGTAGCAACAGGGCCAGATCATTGTCATGGGTTTGTGAATTGTAGCCACCATGGCGTATGATGCGCTTTAGGCTCAACAATTGTCCACCATGAGCATGCTCCAAGCTACCCAAACGCACACTGTAATCGATTTCAGTCCAGGGCTCCTCAAAGCAATGGGCAGCTGTCAATACGAAATGATCGCCAATAACGGCTCCACCGCAAATATGTTGACCATTTAATTGCACCGACACCTGATAGGGAAAATCCTCAACAGAACTGACCACTTCTCCTCCCACTATACGCCCATCATAGGGATAGGCAATTACGAAGGAGTACAAACCCAAAAGAAGACCCAAGCTAATAAAGGCAAGTAAAGCCATTTTACCGAATTTTTCAACTATGAATGACTGAGAGTAGTTCCCTTTGATTCATTTTATATATAACTTTCCTCAAGGGCAAACAACCGAAAATAAGGTAATGCAATCTGTTGCCAATTTGTGTGTTTGTTGTCATTATTCAAGTTCGTCTTATCTTGAAGTCAGTCAACTATTTGCTATCTTTATCAGTTGTAAAATATTTGAATGTAATTTTTTCGGTTTTTTTTTTTTTTTGCATGTTATCTGACTTTGACCCCAAAACCTTGATAAGTGGCAAAAAAAAAAAAAAAAAATGAAATGAGGAAAATATGGAAAATCATATCTACCATCTACTAAAATTTGCACTAATCTCTGTTTGCTTCAGCTAAAAAACAATTTCTTTTAGCATTTTCAATTTGCAAGTTTTTATTAATAACTTGAAATCAAACGAAACAGCTGTTCAGTACTTCGAAGATATTGAAGCAATATTATGAAATGGGAAAAAATAATTTATTTGTTTATTACTGATATTAACTGTTGGAAAATTGTTCAGTTCCTTCACATATTAGGTAATTATTATGTAATACTTTGTATATTGTCTGTTGACAATATAATTAGACAGATAATTTTTGAATGCAAACTTTTAGTTTTTAGAGGCACTCGTGGGTGGATTCATGGGGGATTCCGGGAGATATGAAATTGTCATTTTTTAAGCGGATCCTCCCCAAAAATATTTTCTAGAATTATCCATGAATAAAATTACAAAATGTTTTAGGTCATGAATAATATAATTTAACTATAATTAACAAGACTCACTTATTTGCGTCTTTTCTTTGACGATTCGGAAACATCGTCAGCTCAGAACTCATTAAAGTAGTTTTTGGTAAGTCAAATTTAATACATTAACAAGTATTCAGAGTAATGCAGATTTTCTATAAATAAATTATTTTGTCCATCCATTTGACATTGCTCTAACCTTAGTTATAGACTAGTCAATAACTAATCAAAAATTAAATACAATTTGGTAACTTTTATATAATATACTTAGGTACACAATATACGGACCTTTGTTAATTACATTTCTTATATAAAAAATGAGAGAAATTGTTATTTTTTTTTTGCAAACATGAATTTAATAGGGTTTTTAATATAATGCATTTTTTTTTGCTGCAGTTGAATGCTAATTATTTGCAGTTTTTCCTTCACCGCAACAGCAAAGAGAAATAGAATGGGATCGGAGTGGAGGGCAACTCTAGGAGCTGTCACTAATTTGAAAGCTTTTTCTTTGCCTTCGCCTTCAGCCCAGCCGGGCTATCGCATTCCCCACTCTCTTGAGCCCTCCTTCATTACCTGCTATGCGTGTTTGCCAGGACAAATGCAAATGTCAGCGCACTGCAGAATTGCAGGCGTTGCCAACTTTTCTTTCCACTGTTTTTTTCTTTCTATGCTTCTTTTGCTGGCGTTGCCCCTTCTCTCATTTTGAATTTTGGCTTGGGTTTGCAGTTGTCATTTTACGTTGTGCAAATGTCAAACTTATCGACGCTAAGCCACGTGCCAGAATCGAGGGAAGCCAGGGATCCAGTAGTCGAGGTGCCAGAGGGAGCCCAAGGTAGTGCATGTACTTTGCCATTGTGTGGCCATCTCTCTGCCTTCTTTTCCCCTTTTGGCTTGTCTTCACCTTGTTGGTGTTGCCATTGCCTCCACATTCGGTGGCATGCCAATGTTGCACGTTCAAATTAACTTTAATGAACTCAGTTTAGTTGCAAATGAGTTACAAAACTCGAAAACACATCGAGACGTGTTTAGTAAAAGCAACGAATGCATTGCAGACCATGTGGGCACACACACACACAGTCAGACAGACAGACTCGAGTGAGTGGGGCAGAAAAGAGCATACTGAGGTTGCCGTGTTTCGGTGTCTGCTTTAATTTGTTGTATTTTCGTATTTACACAATTGGTGGTGACTGTACTTGCAGCCATAAGACGTCTATACACTATCCTTCTCCGTTTCTGTAAAGTTTTTCTTTTGCAGACCCTTTTGGTTTCCCCTTGGTGCTATCTCTCTTAATTATTTATTTATTCTTCAATGTTACCTTTCGTTATATTACTCCTTTAAATAGGGCGGAGCTCCTATAGTGACAAACAGCACGATCTGGCAGTATGTTTCTTTTTTGTTACATTGGGTATAAAGAAAAAGTCCTTAAGTGTTTAAACATACTTTACACATACCAAAAGCATATACAAAAGCACTTTGGTGCGATTTATAAGTAAAATTGATTCGAAAATGACATCATGTCTGATGAAATCTTCTCTTTCATAATTTTTTCTGGGCTCATCATCTCTTCATAGTTATTGGTTAGTTATCTTCCCAAACTTTTTTCTTAAACTTACCAAATGCAAAATAACATTCAAAAAGATTACAAAAATGTATACTAGAAACCAGTTTTCTTTTCCCCAACATAGAAACTATTTGCCCTATGTCATTGCTTTAATGGTCAGTAAGACAATGCAACTTAGTGATAGACATGTGATCGGTACTTCAAAATTTTTATAGCCACAATCTTTCATATAGTCCGATCCATAACTCGACAATAGGCTCAAATATGCCATTAAAAAATAAATCCAATTGCCCTCAACTCTCACGAGATGAAGCAGTGAAATGATATTAAGTCCTGTCATCAAATCCAACCAGATATTCTTCTTGGGCACAAGGGCCATGCAGTAAATTAATGGACATAAACATAAACCAAATAAGATGGAACTTCGTTTATAATCAATTTTCTTATATATACCCCAATTGATAAGAGAAATTTGACCGACATGCAATATATTACTATAAGTTGAATGTTTGCTTATCGTAACCAATTCTTTATCCCTGTTGTTGTAGGCTCTCACCAAACCAAGGAATCCCTGGGAGCAGGCAACGACACAGGAGGCAAAGCCAAAGGGCTGAATCGTGGGATCAATCTTATAGCAACCATACAAACTAATGCCGCAGAGTAATCCATTATAGAAACCACTGATTAAACGACTAGACATGTTCGAAATATTTAGGGGAAAAATTAATAAGAATTTTGTTAGATGTAACTATCTGGATTGAGAGTAAAGGTAAAGAATATCTGATTTCCTAAAATGTATTTGTTAGCTTAATAAGATAGATAAACAAAGCTAAATAAGATAGACAAAAGGCTAAGCTAAAACTTATTCATAAGGACAAGAACAGCTCGAAATATTTATTTTAATGTAAAGAAACGGTAAATATAAAACGTTTTACTTACATAGTCAAAACTGTGCTCCATAAAATATGCAATTGGCAGTCAAATAAAGCTTTTTGAAAGATCATAAGAAATTTTTCAATGTCCTGAGAATAAAAATTAATCCTTAATGGTGTACATTGTATATAGACAACTTTTAAGTTACGAAAAGCATACAAAAAGTTATATGTAGTTGCATATTTAAAGAGGCAACGAACTCTAGAAGTCTAGCCTAGTACATCATTACCAGATAGAATTTTCAAGCTTTCTCAGATAATTGAATAAGCCGAAATAACTAGACTATGTCGTTTACTAAAAATGTTGTCTTTCTTAAGACGTAAGCAGGCATTGCTTGGCCATTAAGTATTTATATACTGAAAATTGGCCAACTATTTGGACAAGGAAATTCTTGTGCAAAACCCAATTTCATGTTGCACACAACTGATGCCCTTAATGCCCCGCAGCTAAGCCATTGGTAGTGACACCAAGTCAGGTCTTGGATAGCCCTTAGCTAAGCCAAAGTTATGGCAATGCATTCAGACGACAAGTTTCTGCACACACATACACAGCAACAGAGATAGAAAATCAGTTGGAAAATTGAATTCGAATTGCAGCAACTCACTTCGAACTTTCATCGAACTGTCTATTTGTCTCACTCTCTCAGTAACTCTATGTCGCTGTCTCTGTCTTTCTGTCTGTTTGTCTGACTGGACACGAAGTGACTTTGTGCTTTGCCATTGACTAAAACAAATGCGACTTCACAACATCTTTTACTGTCAACTGCAACTAGTCCATTTCCCCCTGCGCAACTTTACCTCTCTCTCTCTCATAGTCTTTCTTTCTATCTCGTTTGTTTGTGTGTGTGTGTGTGTTTAAATAAAATAAATATTTATATTGAAATGCAACGCAATCGAGCGCAACAGAATTGAATTTCAGAGCTTTTGCTCTTGGCTTTTCTTCAAATTCAATTTTCAAACTTTGTTCGGCATTTAATTGCATTGCAAAGAAATTCTAAAAATAAAGAAAATGAAATAAAACAAAAATACAAAAATAAATCAGTAAACATGTCATTGGCGAATTTCAGGTACCCTATTGAGTTCCATATTCCTTGGTCAATCGGTGAATCAGATATGCTTTGAGGGCTATAAATCCAAAACAAGATGTCTGCTAATCCTGAAAAACTCTCGAATTTATATAACTTAAGTACAACTTTAAAAAGAACAGAAAAAAAGACAGATCGCTCTTCAAATATTTAAAATCCTTAATTCACCCGCCAGCTACAGGGTATCAATAAAAACAAAAAACGGAACTTGGGCAATTTCAATTGATAGCAAGTGATTTGGTGCACAGGTAAAGGAAATCTACAAAAATGCAACAAATAGCTAAACTTAATGATGACTTCTCTACTAACCTTTCATTCCTCCCTCTCTATCTCTCCCTCCATTTCATGTCGATTGAATTGTCTCTGAATTATTTGGCTTGAAATTTATTTAGTCGCGAAATTCAAACAGAAGGAAGTCAAACAGAAAAAAAGTGGAGAAGTTTTTCCACAAAGAGGAAACGAACTCAAAGCGGAAATACGCATATTATGCATGCATGTTGAAGGATGGCATTGCGTGTGTAGGGGGGAGGAAGCGAGGCGGCCGTAGGGCTGCTAGAGGGAATGGTTAGTGCCTTTTGTCTACTTTTGTCTATGGTTTATGCATGCTTTTCGCTTTCTTTTTCTCTCTACTCAGCATAGGAAAATTACATTACTCAACAAACAACGCAACAAATTATCATTTAGATAATACTTTTTAGTGCTTTTCAGCATTCCATTCCCCATTCGCATTACCCCACCGCTTTTCCCTTTTCTCTCCGCTTTTTTTTTTGCTGTCAGCTTGCCACTTATGTATGTAAATATGCATGTGTGTGGGTATTTGAGTGTGTATGTGTGTAGCACATTTTTCTATCTGAATATATTTTTTAAGGTCCATGGTAACTAAAGTTTAGGTAGGGTATATTAGGGACCAGATTAGAAAGTTTTCCCGAAGAATAAAATTGTTTACATTTGAGTCTCTTGAATTTTATACATGATGGAAGTCCCTAATGAGCTTTTTTTCTCTATGAAGTTCTTATGATTCAACCACGAAGAGAATATTCAATATTCATTTCCCAGGATATATTCAAGGTTCATCATTTGCTTGATCTCTTACTGAAAGGGCTATAAAAATACGCGTATAAAGTAAAATTTAAGTGGCAGACTTCTCTCCCTACTCTTGCGCCCTCTTCACTGCTTGGTAGGGTAAAGGTAGTAGGGGAGCGGTAGGTGTTCTAAGAAGGAGCATACAAAAAGAGCTAACATAATACGCATAATAACAAAAGCGGAAAGTGTGTGAAAGCTGTCTAGCTAAAGGCAACGAATTTCAAATGGGAGTTGCTCGGTTATCCTTCTCCCCCTTCTTTGTCATCTTTTTATTTTTTTGCGGCGTTTTTTCTATTCTACTCTCCTCAAAATGGCAATGCAAATGGCCTCATGTTTGGTTTATGTCTTTGTTTTTGCTTAGTTAAGCGGAAATTATATGGCTCATACTACACAAAAGTGTACCTAAGTATATACATACCTCTACCTACTTCCAGAAATATCGTTAAAATATATATTTTGAACTTATTTTATAACTAAGATTTAGTAACGAAATTTGCCAAAAGTAAAACGCGTCAGGATTCAAAAATCTTTTTTCCAGCTGAATGAAATGTAAAATTGTTGAAATAAATTCCAAAAAGGATAATAGTTTTCTAGGACCAAAAGCCAACCCAAAGGCTAGAAAGGAGTTCTTATATATCTTATTGGATAAAACATATGTACATATATATTGGTAGTTGATCGATCAAATAAAATATTGGATCTTCAAAAACAACCAAAATGTTCTAAATTGCTAAATCAAAACTTGAATCATCATTTGAGTTTTCATTTTTCATTGTAAAATATCCATAGAATTCGCAAGAGCTAAAACTGATTTTAATATAAATTATTTAAAAGCTTATACACACACCTGACTCCACACACACACACACACACACACACACACACTCACACCAGATACACAGACAGACAGGCAGCAGCTTTTATGTATTGAAATAGGTAAATTCAAGGCGCATTAAGTTGATAATGCTGTGAGAGTGTAAGTGAGTGTGTGAGCACCTTTTATGTGTGTGGGTGTGTGTAATTATTCTTTGTTTAAATATTTTACAAAGATGCACTTAAAATGTCAGCGAGAAAAAGTGACAGAGAGAGAGAGAGGAAGTGGAAAGAGACAACTTTTGCCGCGAATATTTGTTTCTGCCCTTTTCACACATCCTTTTTATGATGATTTCTTTCTCTTTCGCGCACCATTTTGCACATTTGCATTTTTATGAACATTTTGCTGCTCATGGCTGAATGTTGTTTTTGTTGTTACCCATCACACCCCACCTCGCCATTTGCCTAGTCTTGCTCTAGCTCAGCTCTCATAATGCATGTCTTTTATATGCGCATACACTAACTATGCATTATGTATGTATATGTGTGTGTGAAAGAGAAGGAGGGGGAGAGGGAGGTAGAGTGAGAGAAGAGTGAGGTAAGAATGAGCTGGCATTAAAGTATATTAAATTACTTAACTAAAGAAACAACAACAACAAGAAACAAAGACATATGCTGAACTTTTTAAAGCACAATTTCAGTACCATAAATCTTTGTGGCAAAACAAAAATTAGTTGCACTCGCGCAAAAGGCACAAGTAAGAGTAAATTATGCTATGCTATATGTCAGTACACTACCCTTACCCACCCCTCTCATACCACCTATAACTGAGGAGACCCCCCTTTCCGGGCACCCCTTGCATTTGTCACACAGCTGGAGGTAAAGAGTGGAAAAAGTAGTGGTTAGTAGTGGGAGTAGCAAAAAGAAAGAGCTTAATCAGAAATTATTTGAAAATGTATAGTCAACATGTCGTCGTTGTATTCGCACACACACACACACTTAGCACGGTGAATGCATTTCCCCCATTCACCTTCTCCTTCACTTCTTATTTTTTTGCTCCTGCTTCTCTTGCAATTTGCACACACCACGACCCTGTGACCCACATCTACTACAAGAACAGCAGCAGCAACAAACAAAAGAAAACAACAGAATGAAGGAATAACCAAAGATGTAGCCAAGTTTCATAGACTAATACAGAGAGACTTTAGTATACTTTGCTTTGGCTGGCTGACTGGCTTGTAGTCTCATGCTGTGAAGCAGCAGCAGGCTCAGCAATGACGACGAAGAAGACGACGACGATGTTGGTGGCAATGTCAGTGCTTGTCCCCCTCCTGCCTTCTCGCTGATGGAATCGTTGTGGCTCATTTGTTTTGCCGACGCTGAAAAGTATGCTAGGAAAAATGAAATGCACACAATATCAGAACAAAAAGAGCACCGACCAAATCTATACCGTTAATCAAGGAGAAAGTTCATTGCATTTATGATAATATATGTAATAAATATATAATCTTAGATAAAAACACATCAGTATCAAATTTGCAGCTTTGAGAGTAAAGAGGCAGAGGTTCCCTGGTGCTTAAATATTGAACTCACCTTAAAATGCGACCAAACGAACAGTCTACCAACTCATAGCACATAGCACTCCTAAAATCTTACTGAACCAAATGTGCTCTAAAATGTCTACAATTTTGGTAACTAATTATTAGAATTAGAAAGTCATTTTCTATATCTTAGGAATGAAATGTCTACAATTTTGGTAACTAATTATTAGAATTAGAAAGTCATTTTCTATATCTTAGGAATGAAAATACGAACCAAATCGTACAACCTTTAGTTAAGAGTATTGTTTGACATCTATCACAGAACGGACCCATGACAAAGGCAACAAAAAGAGTAACACTGTGCCCTACCCCATCCCCCACTTCTGCATTGAACTACACGTCCACCCGCCTTGCCATTCTCATTCTTATTTTGGCTTCACTTTGAACTACATGAAAAGATGTGGCATAGAGAAAGAGAGCAAGAGAGTGAGAGAGTCAGCAGTGGCAGTGTCTTTCTTTTCCAGTCATTCCTTTTCTTTTGCCACACTGTAATAATAACTCATGTTAACCGAAAACCGTGAGCTGTCTTCTTGGTTTCTTCTTTGGGGTTTTTCTTTTCATACAGTTGGAGTTGTGTATTTTCCCCTCCCCCATCCACTTCTCCCTCTTCTTCACCCACTTGTTTCTTTCGACAACAAAAAACTTTTCGCGCACAATCAGTTGCATTTCAACATGATGCTGCTGCATTGTTGGCTTTTGCTTATAATTTACTTTTACTTGTGCGCTTTGGCTTTGTCTGTTGTTGTGCCCCAATGTTGTGCTGCGTGTATGTGTGTGTGTGCTTTGCGTGTAAAATATTTGCACAGCCAAACAAATGACGACGACAATGGCACAAGCATTAACCATAATAATTTCTCTTGAAGTTTTTCAGCATAAAAAACTTACCAAAAGTCATTTCTATGTAGCAATGTCTACAAATATGTACATATGTACACACATATGTTTGTAGGTATAAATCTGCTGTCTGTCATTGTTAATCAGCCAAGTAGAATTGCAATCCATAATAAAAATAAAGTAATTTTCCTTTAATTTTAAAGCCAGCAAAGAAAAATTTCACCTTTGTTCCCATCTTGTTTTATGTCAATTTAAAAATAAAAAAATCATAAAAATCATCATAAAGTCATATTTTTTTCAGATCATCTTATTTGTATCTTTATAAGATTTGTTATCCTCGGCTATTCGGTTCCTTCCTGAATTAATTTCTAGCTGTCTTGAGGTCAACAAATCTTAAATTAGTAATAATTTATAAGACTTTAAATCAAAGTCAGTACAGTGGTGAGCAGGTTGTCTGTATAGCTATTTCAAGAACCACGAAGTTCTATTATCAGCAGACTTCTCTAATGAATCCAGAGTTGTAATGGTCATACCATATCTTCAAAGCCAAAAATAGTTTGGAATTCAAACTAGATGAAGCGAAAAAAGAACGGCAAAGCTTGCAACTACAGATTCCTCCAATCTAAGAAATTAGTTAACGCAGTTTCGATTAACTTCAAAAATGTCGAAATCTAGACAATTCAAGGAATATTTTCCTTCATTCTAAATGGTAGTTACTGTAAATAAATGTATACATCATTTCTCTATAAAAATCCCCTTTGAAATTTAAAACTACTTTAAAAATCTATGACTAATTTAGGAAAATATTTAAATTTCGCTGTTATAGATAAAAAATTCCTCCTCGAAAATTTGACAAACCCGAGATGTAAATAACTCATACGCAGCGTAAACCCAATGCTGACGAAATACAAACCTACAATGTTGTCCCACATTTCATTTAATTTTAACCATCATAACAGAATCATTAGTAACTAGAATACAAATTACCTCGATTAATTACGGAACTCTTGGTGCATACAAGGAATCAAGTATTGAAATACACTAATCAAATATGAAATCATTCCGCAAATGATTATATTCATTGATTTTTTTCTTCAACTGTTTAAATAAAAAGACATTTTCATTTGATATTCTTATATAGCTTAGTATACGGGTGTACTTATAGTCCATAAATCAATAGGTAACAGACATAATGGCAAAATCGTCACATAAATTTGACCCTAGTGATATATTTATACGTTCAATTTTGTAAAATCGACAGAAAGTTGTGCTCATCGTTCCCATATTTCCTGGTGTCTGAAGGTAAATATCCATATACACTGTCCATATGCTATATATAATCCCATATGTGCATCTATGTTTTGCGGCATAGAGCAGCCAAGTCAAGTTTCTTATCACATTCCGATCGCTTCATCAACCAAGAACGCTTGCGTTGTAGTCGAGTTCCCTTGTATTGTGTTGGAGGATATAAATTTGGTTTCATTTGATTTTGCCCAATTGATTGTAGTTGTTGTTCCTTGGGATTTCTTGTTGTTGTTTTCCATTGATATGGAGACGCCGGCTTTAGGTTGCTCTCATATAAGGCCAAGTTGTTTGTACTGTAGACATAAGGATGTTTCCAACAATTTGCCCTATGACTTGACCCACGAATTATAAGAGGAATTGATCGCATTAGCGAGCTCCCAGGAAAATGTCGCAAAGACATAACAAAAAAAAAAGAGACCACGCACAAATTTGTAATAGAAGTTTTTTAGTTTTTGGTTTTTTTTTTTTCTTTAGAATTTCAAGAGTAGTAAAGAAATAAGTAGATAGAGAAGGATAAGTAAGAGAATGAAATTAAAAATCTAGGCACAATGATTGAAGAAAATTGTAGCCAAAAATTAAATGAATGAAAAATAAAGGAAACCAGAGAAAGAGACAAAGATAGGAAGGGCTGATTTGAAGTCATCAAAAAATGTTCATCTATATGCTGACTTGGCAACTCAATTAAGTTTTGTAAAACCAAACACACACACACACACAATCACGGGTAAAAGAGATTTTTCATTCAATTCAGAAAATTGAGACCCAAATCGACCCATTTTTATGACCTCGCGCCGAATGAAATGAAATTGCTTACAAGCCAGAAATGTTAACCAAGTCATAAATATGTGGTAAAGTTTTTCTAACTGCAATGTGAGCGTTTTGCAAGTTTTCCAACAAACTCCAAGACCCCCCCCCATTCTCTCTATGCCCCAAAAAAAAAAAAAAAAAAAGAGAAACCATTTCTCTCCCAACCTGTCCCAAGCCTCCTCTCCTTGCTTGACTAAAATAATTGATAACAGATTATGTTTTACAATCTAGGCAACGAGATATTATACGAAATTTTAATGGCCACACGTAGAGAGTCAGGCCCCCTCCACAGGGGTGCAGGGGGAAGATAGAGAACAAGAACATGAGATATACGTACATACATATATACACAGGGATATATCGTGAGAGAGAGAGAGAAAGAGAGAAGGGTATCGGGAGGGGGACCTCGAGAGTAACAGAACACGATTACAGATTCCGGCAAAACGTTTGGAAAACTTAATTATTTCGTTTTGACCTTTTTGTGTGCAGCACACACACACACACGACTTTCGACTTGTGGAATAGAGGTTAGACGGTGAAAAGGGAGGCCAGTTGGCTAGAGGTTAGATGGGAGGGGGCCGTGGTCTGTAGCGTAGAGATGGACAGTTAAAAAGTTATTTATTTTATGGTCAAAAGTTACTTTCGGCTGTTTTATGATAGCAGCAGAGCAAAAGGCGCATGGCTCACAGTTGGTGGTCGTCCCAGTGCTGGCAATTTCGGCCTTTTTCTGGCCAAACAATTAATGAATTTAGCTATCACAATTTCCACTTTAAATTTAAAGTATCTTAAAACCTTTTATTTGCGAACAACAGCAAGCTTAGTAAAGCGAATCAATATTAAGTTTTAGAAAATATAATCTCCAATTCCTACCTAAATCGTCAGTAGTAGGTTGGATAGTTATACATAACTATGCATATCTTTCCAACTATTTCAACGACAAGAACAAAGAAAAAGGTTTTTGTTTACTTGATTAAAAATTATCGACAAGCTTGGAATTTTAAAATCAAGATTGATAAACCACGATCGATAAATAACCTCTGTTAAAGATCTATCGATAAACGCCGATATTTGGACCGATTAATAAAGATCAATAAATATCGATATAAAGGTTTAGCAATGAATTCAATTGGTAGATAAGGATTGAAGTAGAAAGTTTAACACATGAGAATTTTCATACTTATCGATATAGAAGGTATCGCTTATCAAGCATTGTTAAACAGGAACCGATAAATAAGAAACTATATATGTACTTACTCTCTCTCATAACAAATTCAAAGTGTTTTTTCTTTTAACATTTTAGGAAATGATAAGTACAAGAGTAAATAATTTGTCAAAACATTTTACATTTCTTTTTAAGATCTTTATTGTTAATATAGTTTTAGCTATTCTTTTGTCATCATTCTTAAATGCCAACATTTTTAGTGAAGGGTGGAAAGCGGGTTACGAGGTATGAGGCTAAATTTACTGGAGCATGGAGCATAAATCACAAAACGAAACTATGTAAACGTGGCTCGTGTGTGTATGTGTGTGTCCGATCTTTGTGAAATTTTAATTGTGTGACCTCATGCCTCAGCAGGAGCTGGTTCTGGAGCAGCTTCGGGGACTTGTTCAGCAGAAGCAGCCGCTACATCTACAGCAGATATAGGAGGACTTACAACAATATTTTCCGAAGGCTGAACCGACACTTGTAGGGGCGGAACAATTTTCTCCTTCGACATACTTTTAGGAGTTCCAGCCTGAACTGGTGACGGTGCCTGCTCTGGCAATTTATTGGGCTCGACAACTTTGACGAGACTCTTCTTAACAATTGCCTGATCCGAGTTAGTAATACTTTCGGGACGTCCAAATACGCTCATGGCACTAGCTTGCTGATGTATATCATCCGACTTAATGGTATCTCTTTCGGCATATTCTTGAGCCGCTAGAACGCTATCCAAAAAGAATTGTTTCTCGTCGAGTTTCTTGCGATACATGCCAGTCGGATGATCAGGATCGAATGTAATATCTGGACGTATATCACTATCGGTGACCAAAACTCTGGCTCCAGGAATGGGTAGAAATTTGAATAAACGCTTTCGTAACTTTGGCAAATACGTGACCTTCTGATGTTCTGGTACATGAAATAATTTGCTAACAATTCTCGAACGACGCAATTGAATGGGATTGTCGACTAGTCGTCTTTCAGGTGGCAAACTCTCCTTAATAGCCTCAATCTGGGCGGTTGTCAGCTGCAATGGACGATCGCCATCCTTCCAGCGCTCTTGCCCACTATTGAAGGCAATTTTCTTATTATTTCGCAATTGTTTGCGTGCCACACGCTTGGCCACACAATTATACACGATTTTCGGTTCATATGGTGGCAGATTGTAATCCCTAAAGGAAATAGGATGATGTTTGGGATTATTTAACATATTCAAATATTTGCCATCGGCAAAAAGATTTAAATGCTTCTCTGGTTGCTTTTTTGCGGCACCTAATTTTGTTTTAGGTGGCGGCAAATCATGTTTACCCATCCGGAAAATATGCTCATGTCCGGATCCAGGAACATGTCGCCAATCTGGCTCACAATAAGTCTTCGGATTGATATGCTTAAAGGGTAAACGACGAAATTTTAAACGTTTCTGAGCATCAATTATTAGCTGGAGCCCTGGCATATTAATCTTGCCCGATGGACAAGGACAAACATTGGCATAACGTGTCTCATAACGTCCGGGTCCAGGTTCAAACGATATATGCCGTCTGATCATAGTGCTTGGTTTGGTAGGCACACAAGAGTTGCGTAGAAAAAGATGAGGATTAGGTCTTTGACTTTTCTTGATAGGGGACACATTAGCCCATAGTTCATGTCGCCAGGTATGAGTGTCACAGGGTCCAGGATCAGTAGGGTCTCGCCAGCAACCACTCACACTCGATACCATTGTGCGGGACGTGGGACGCCGTTCACGAGCATCTGTTAACCGAAACGTTTAAGCAGCATTTGAAAAGCATGAAACGTTATATAAAAGGTAGCGATACATAAATAAAAGGTTTAAGAAACATCTAAAGCTTTAATGTTGAGCCCTAACAAAACTGAAACATTTTAAAGCATTCAAATCAACCGCTTGGTGTATCGAAATGAATTAAAAACCTTTAAGGTTAATAAATAACGTTACTGAAACGCTTAAAATGCATTACAAAAACTGTCTAGATAAACCAGTATGTAACCGAAATGTACGGATGATTCAAGCGAAAATCATTTAAAACCTTTATTATAACTTTACTTTATTAAAAGGCAAAAAGCTATTTAGATGATCTGTTTGGCAAGGCATTTTAAAAAGCACAGATAACAGTACACATTAACTTTTATATAAGCTGAAACGCATTTTAAAGACTTTACAATGTTAAGCAGCTGAAGAATGAACTTTTAGAGATATACCCTAAGACTTTATAAAACATTTCAGAGCCTAGAGATGAACTAAGACATTAAACAAGCATTACAAAACGTTAAATTAAAATTGTCCCATAACCGAAAAGTTAGAACAGGTAAACCATTAAGTAACCCAAACATTAAGAAATTTCGTTCTTTAAATCATTACGTTATTGAAAACCTAAATAGGCATCTGAGGTAGTCAAAATTTAAGTTTTACTAACTAAACGTTAAAAACCATTAGGTTACAACCACTTACTTGAAAGAAATACACCCTTATGTCTATTCTCACTGCGATGAATTTTCTCCAAATCCGATGGCAGCTCATAGAACGAATATTGAGGAGGTTTCGTAATAACACGTGAACGATGTGTATGTTGTTTGGGGAATAACGTTCCCTTGGAACCCATTCTACTCTGATAGGGTATTGGTGGTACGCCATAACGATTCGGTGCCATCTGCCAATCCTTCGTAGTGGTCAAATCACGATTTTGACGTAGAACACGCTTCTCTGGGTTTGATTTGCAAATGGATTTGTCATGGCCTGTAACATGACGATAATGATCCAAAGTTGCAGCACTTGGACCCAAGCCACGATTCTCATTCTGGCAATCTTTATTATAATGCTTGCCAGCCAAGTGAAATTGCTTTTTCACGCGATCCAAACTCTCGGTACGTATACGATTGCCTGCAAAAAGAAAATATACTCACAAGTCAGAATTTAGAAGGGAGTCAGTTTGGTTTCCATTCATACGTGAGACCATAAAGAGGGGCAGACTCATGGGTGTCGAAACAAAATTCTGCCGATCCTCATGTTGCAATTTTTTTGCCATCCTCTCAGCCGTATTTCTTAAATTTTAAAACACAAATGTAAGCAAATATATCTATAGAGAAGAAGTGAAAATATTTGAAAAATATCTAAAATTACTTTAATGACAAAATATTCCAAACGTCATTTTGTCGAAAAAAAATGTGAAAATTGTATTAGATATTAACAAGGTCTTTAGTTCAGCTTAATAAATTTCTATATTTTAATAAAGAATTTCAAAGCTGAAGCTTAATTTTGATATTAATTATTAAGAACATTAAATGCCCTTTTAATTTTACAATTCATTTGACACAAAGAAAAAGCTTTTAACTGATGAATTAATGGTGTTTCCTTTATTGTTTGTTTTTTTTTTTTTTTTTTGTTTTAAAATTACACTAATTGATTGATAAAATTAAATAAATATTTTAAATACTTGTTGATAATTCAATTTAAATATAATTAACTTTAGTTTTCCCTTTTGTTTTGTTCACCCACACAGAAGTCACATCACATTGGCAAATGCAATGAATAATTTGCCCGTATACCTCATCCAATATATGTACGTATATATATGGGTACACATATATATTTGTGTATACACCTATATACTTATGTATATATGTATATTGGATAATCATTTTCCGATTCCCGTTGCCGAATGCTGATTACCATTTGGCCACATAATTAGCGTAACCAAGCGAACTGATTAACTTGCATTCAACGATTTTCAATTGAATTTTGCAGTTCGTTGATTTGTGCCAAATAAAAAAGAATACGAGAGGGGCGGAATGAATGAATGGTTATATATATATATTAAAATTGAAGAAAACACACGATTGCAATCAGCAATATGGGCAACTTGGGGGGAAGCTTCAGCGGAGACAAGAGTGAGAACAAGTGGATACAGAGAAATGATGAATATGAAATGTGCCATTAATTAATTCAATTAAATGCAGCAATACAGGCAATCAGCCAAAAATATGTATATTCATTCAAATGATACACTGACCACAAAATACCCTACATGAAATAAGTCGTATCAATATACATTTCTTTTCAAGAATTGATTGTGAGCCAATTTAATATAAAGTTTTTGATTAATTTATAAACTTTAATTTGTCTTCAATCGGGCAAGATTTCTCACATATAGCTGATAAAATATCAGCCTGACCTACTGTCCCACATTATACTGTATCAGAAAAAAAAAACTTTAAAAAAAGAAAGAAAATTACTTGTTCACTAACATTCTAAACAGATAAAGTTCTATTTTCAGTTTTGCTATATTCATGGATAGTTTCCTTGTTAATAATCGATGGCGTTTTGAAACATTGGGCTAAAATCTATGCATCGATGCATGTCTGATGTTTTTCTCGATTAATAAAGTTCACTGTTTTCCAATATTCAAAAATTCATTCTTTTCTAATTGTTAGCCTTTTATTTCAAAAAGTATTCATGGGCTTTACTTTCCAAAATAAAATTTCGTTTACCTGTTTTGGGCTTATTCATTATTATTCATTAACATTTTGTCAAACGGTGAAAAACCCTTTACCTTATTTTTGTTGACAATTTGAAAGGAATGCGCTTAAAGTCATAACATAAGTAAGGTTTGAAAGCGCTTTTTATAATTTGATAAAATTTAGTTTGAAGTGATAAACAAAACAGATGTTTTGTTCGAACATCGATGCATCGCTAAAAATCATATCAGTAAACGTCGAGAAACATCGCCAAGAGAACATCGATGCATTACCATTTACTACCTCCCCTAATAGAAAAACTAGAAAGTTTTTGAATACGTATTGAGAAGGGGAAGGGACAAAATACATTATCAGATGTAAGATTCGATATAATCAATTCTCAAGCAATATAAATTGGTTCTTTGAAATAATTAACTATAGTTTTTCATTAATATTGGCTATAATACGTAGGAGTCAAATGGTTGCATCTATTCCTTCTTTTCATACTTTAGTTAATAGGGTATAAAACATGCCAGAGGTGTGTGTGTATTTGCATGTACATATTGCTGTAATTGTGTGTGCGTGTGTGCGTAGTTGGGGTTTACTGAAAGACGAACCCTTTTCCAAACGAAAAGTCAATTAGTAAAACATTTGATTGATTTTTAAATATGGTTAAAGTTTTCTCTTTTTATTTATCAACATTTTTATACGTGATGACCTTTGATTGAGAGCCACCCTTACCACCCTTGCCTTTATCCTTGTTCTTATTCTTTTTGGCATTCTTGGCCTCCAGTTTGGCCTTTTTGGCTGCCTTCTTATCACGTTTACGTTTCTTACGCAACTCAACTGCAAGAAAAAATAAATATTCAATTGAAAATCTCAAGCCTTCAACTGCAATACTTACCCTTTATGAGTCTGGCTTGGGCCAGATTCACTGGCAAAGGAGCACACTTGAAGCCGGAGGGTTCTGCCTGGGCTAAACGTATGAAACGATGTCCTGTGGCATATAGCATACCCAGACAGGCTTGCGGACGTATACGGTTCTTTGGCCAATCGGTAAAGTATAAATCCTTTCGCTTTACATCCGCCATTTTAGAACCCTCTATGTCACGCCAGTAGATCATCACCCGACTGCTCGATTTATCATAGAGTTTCCAATTGTGACTCTTTGGATACTTTTGATAGCTATTCATGCAGCTTGGCTTATCCACATAGAACCAAACATCTTCATCTGGATAGAATTTCATGTTGGGCTATACAAGAATTTCGATAAAAAACACCAAAACAAAATGGGAAAGAAAAATTTGGAAAAAATAAAATATTTAGTGAATGTTTTCGTTTGACCTCACGAATTACAAATGAATTAACATTTTTGACAGGAATCGAAAAGGAAGCTAACTTATGTCTATGGCAGCTTTATTGAATGATTTTTTTAAATTTTTCAGGAACCATCAAGTTTTACCAAACTTTTTCTTTTAACGCTAAAACCAGTTGTAACGTATTATTTTTTGATGCAGGGGTCTAAATTGGGTAAAAATTACTAAGAAAAGACATAATGGACACCCAGTCCATCGATTTATAGAAATATTTTGGCATACAAACTAATTGATTTTCTCACTATATTTTCTTTCGCTTTTAATTCAATTTTTATATAGGAAGAGTTGCAGAAAGATCTCTCATGTCTATTTGTCTATATTTACGGCTTTTATGCTGGGCTTCAAACTCTAATCTCGCATTGACCGAATCACTTTGGTCGCTTTACTGACTCGAGGCTCTTAAACCTTTTTGAATGCAGCAGCTACCTACAAATTCAATTGAGCATAAAAAATAAAACAAAATATATCAAAATTTTACATAAATGTCTTTTAAATGAAAATCAAAATGATCCTATGAATGTAAAATGGACGAAATGAAATTTACAGATAGCCCTAAAAGTAGGCAATGAAAATGGTTGTGTGCCTGTTTAAGTGTGTGTGTGTGTGTTTATTATACAATCATAACATTTATTATTATCTGCAGCAATTAAGCATACTTAAGTTGTTTTTAACAGCGTAAATTGTAAAATTTTCGTCAAGTGCTTTCACTCGTTTTCTTTCAATTGGGTTTTCTTTTTATGTCTACAACTCACTCGTCCTCTCTCTCTCTCGCTGTGGCAGTCTTTTCCTTTTTGATTATGGGAAACGATGCAAGTGACACCGATGCTCATCATGGTGTAAAACTGTAACTGAGCTACAGTAAAAACTAAGCATGACTAAAAAGTTAAGCTCATTAGAAGGCCAGGACAAAGGTGATGCCGAAAAAGTGTCAATTAAGTTTAATTATTTTAGGCAGAACCAGCAAACGGCAAAAGGGAAGAACGGGGATGGGGTAAAGACAGAGAGACTTTGGCACACGGAAAATCTAATACGATGATGAGAGGTGGGCACAAGGGAGGCAGGTTTGGTATGGTGTTCGCTAAGCAAAGTCAATTATCCCAGCTGCTTTGATGCAAGTAATTGGCATAATGAAATTTTCTCTCCGACAAGCGACAAGGACAACCGCAAAAGAATAGAAACCACCAATGGCAGGCAGGCAGTAGCAGGAGCTGAAACTGAAGCTGATGCAGTAACCATAACCGTATTAGCATATCAAGAGGACGACCAAGTGAGACAAGTATGTATATGGAGGATACACGCTCTAAGCGAGAAGTTTTTTCTTTCCTCTTCGTTTTTTTCTTTTTTCTTTTTTTTGCGTATTGAGTAAATATTTAAGCAGTCCAACAGCTGTCGCATAATATTAATAGCATACGCCAGGGCGCAACTTTCAACTTCAACCAAAAAAAAAAAAGAAAATGGTAAGGGAAAAAAGAGAGTTCTTCTCTTGTACTTTTGCCCACTTTTGTTGCAAATATGTTGCGACCAAAAAAGCCACAAAACGTTTAAATATTTTATAAGCCAAAAGGCACTTGGCAAAAGGCAAAAACCAAAACCAGAAAACTGAAGACCAAGAGTTGCAACTCGAAAATGGTTAAGGAAGTCACTGGCAGGCTGGCAAAGCAGACAAAGAGGAGTAGCGAGGAGAATTCAGCTAACTGCTGCAGTTACCAAATCGTCAACAACTAAGAAAGACACACACACACACACAACAACAACAACAACAAACTGCGAGTCCATTGGGCATAGTGTTGAATTGTAAAGGGTATATGAGAGGGTAGTTCGATGAGGATATAAGATTAGAAAGAAAGAGAGATGGTAACATGTAAAATTTATTCCTCAATCTGGCTTATCATTAGACCTCTTACATCTGGAATGTAGCTTTTGGAGCCTTTGCCTGGAGAGATTAGTGGCTTAAAGCATAGTGAGCGTTCTTAGGTGAATCACAGGATGACCTGCCCTGTTATGACAATCGATGGGCCAACTAAGATCGGTTCGGTTTAATGGAATAGAGTAAGTTCTCTTGAAGATATGGAGGTACATTCGCCTGGCATCGGAACTTTCAAATGCGTTTTTCTCGAAACCACTTTTTTCCAACTGGTCAACATGGCGTCGATCCTTTTAAAACTTTCATGACTGTAAGCTGAACTAGGACATTTCAGAGAGGATGCGGTGCTTTGCTGTTCTTCATACTATTCTCTCCTGAGTCGTGTACAATTAGTATTTTTCATTCGTCACACAGGTAAGCGCCCCTAAGTAGATTATAAAATGATCTTTTTTGGAATGTAGGTACTCTTCCAATATGTTATCTGAGTTCTTCTTCTCTTTTCGTCAGCTTTGCCTTATTTGAAAAACTTTAAATTGAACAGCCAAGCCTCAGTTATAATATAACTAGAAAGCCGCTATGACTTTAAAGGGTATCTTGTTAGTCGTTTTCGTATTTATTTGACTTCAATCATTGCTCCAGCTGTTTCTTTATTTTATTTTTGTGTTTTTGCCTTGTTGCCCAGCTCGTTTGGCATTCCCCTAATGCCATGAATTTTCGTTGGTTACATTCAGCCATTGTCTTTGGTGGCAACCGAAATCTTCCCCCTCTGAACCCTTCGATTCCCAACAAAACCTTCTCTGCCATCTCTTCCTTCTGTTTGGCATTGTGGTTTGTTGCATTGTTTCGCTTGCATATGAACGACAGCGTTCAACGCTTTTTATCGTTGCCATCGCTGTTACCCCTCTTTCCTCCTCCTACCCCCTCAACCACTCGCTGGCCCTTTCTACTGTTGCTACTTATTATCATGCACATGCCATCTATTTTGTGTGTGGTATTTTTCGTTCTTCTTCTTCTCGTATGCTTTCTTTTTGAAGCGCGAAATTTCCATGGGGGATTTCCGTTCTTTGGCTAAAGTTTTTCTTTAATTTTTCATACAAGGAAAAATTAAATTTTCACTTTCAATAAGTGTAAAGATATATAGATGTATATTTAAATTGCATATGATTTCCATCAAGATAAGTTGATTTTAATTCAGTTTTTGTTCGCCTTTTTTTTTTATATGGAAATGTAAAAATTTCGCCTCAGCATACTTAATTATAGAAGAATGGGTAAAGGGGAATCGGTGGGGCGGAGCATGGCGATGGTTGCTTGATGGTTTTTTTACATATTTATCGATGCGCATTAAAAGGCTTTTAAAATTTATTGATATTACCGACTCTATTAAATTATGCCACGCCCATAATATCACCGCCTTAAACCCCACCCACACCTCGTTGCTGAGTGAGTGACGTGGCAATGGCAGCAAATTTTCCATGTCCTGCGATGACTGGCAGCAAAATTGGCAATGCCAAAAGCAGCAACAGCAGCAAGAGGAGATGATGGAGGAAAAGCAGCATCAGCTCCCCTGATGATGACGAAAACAGCGACAACTTTTTTTCCTCCCTATCCCAGGAGAGAAGAGGTTGATTGTAGGATGGTGAGGAGGAGGAGTTAAGAGACGGGGAGGGAAACGGTGGGCTGTGGGCGACAAACTCAATTTGTGTGAAAAATACTTTTAGTTGCTGTGCATATTTTTAAAATGTAATACAGCAGCAACCAAACAGCAGCAGCAACAACAACAAGTACAAATAATAATAATAAAGAAAATCTGTAGGCAGATTATGATCGATTGAAGACTCTACCAATACCCTATAGAAAATGGAAAATCTATGGATTACTTTCCACTAAAAACCTATAAAGAGTCATTTTATTTAACTTTAAAAAGGACTTAAACCTCTTCAAACTTTAGCTTGGAAAACGTTAGCTTTGAAAACATTAGATCACATTAGATTCATATTAGATCACACCGCATAAAACTTCATTTCCGGTAGCAAGATACCTATAATGGCTGTTAAAGTTAGGAATTAATAAGAGGTTTGCCTCTAAATAAAGCAATCTAGTTATCGATATTCTGTTTTTGAAATCTTTTATCCTGCCCTTCCTTACGTTATAATCAAAAAACTAAGCAGTCGATAATTTAAGAGAATTTTTTGTTCTGGCGGCAGTTCTCATTTGCTTTAGATATTAACCTTTTTATATGATTAACAAGATTAAATACGACTTTTTCTCGTAGATAAGTTTTCTAAGTGACCCAGTCCTAAAGGTAACTAAACAACAATAGTTCGGGTCAGAATCCCAAGCTATAGTGAGTGTAATTTTTATCCTTAGTTGCTAACGCTAAAAAATAGCTTTATAATATTTTTTTCGGAATCAGATTTAATACGTTTTATCGATTCCTAGCCTTAGAAACAATTAAATATTCATATTTTTAAGTGGGCGTTTTGTAAGTGAATATAAAAATTGTGTATGATTTGTGTCTACAAGAATTAAATTATTATGTGAATACAAGTTTGAACAAATATTTGGATGTCAACAACAACAACAAACAATGTAACTTAATTAGTCATTCGTTGTCAATCAGGTGCTTCAAGGTAGGTCTGATCTAAATTTACTACAACACGTTTAATATTTTCCTAAGGATATAATTATTATACCGAATTGTTGGAGTGATCTCAACCAGCCAAGTATCCAATTGTCGATGTCCATTGTCTTCTTTGAATCGAACTCAAGTGATAAATCTGTTGCACTAATAAACTCTTTGCATTCACAATTAGAGGGTATTCAATATTTAAAAATGTTTAACGTTGAGCTGCGTGCATACATCCCATATAATATAAAGGGTAAATTAATGCATAAAGACAGCCTCAGCAAGCGTGCATTGAAAGCAGTCTATTATGCACACATTAACATACACCCAAACACAAACACACCCTAACACACACCAACACACTAACACGTTCTCACATACTGAATATGGCTTCTTTGCCCTTTGGCACACAGGGCGTATGATTGATAAATTTGCTTTTTGAAAGCTTCCACAAATTATAAAGCATATTTTGCGGCAAAAAAATTACCAAAACCCAAAAAATAAATAAATAAAACAACATCTTTTAATATTCTTGCTCACATTGTGCTAATTCTTTGTGAATATTGAACAAATGATTGATGATTGAGTTGAACCTTGAAATTGATGGGTCAAAATTGCAATTTGCAGTTGAGAAAGAAGACTTAAAGGGAGAATGGCCTTGTCTGGGTTATCTAAGGTCCATCTCTAGTTATTCCTACGTTATTGAGGTTAATCAAGACTTCATCAACTAAAGGTTTGTCTTTGGCTTTACCATTCACCTAAATCTGAAATAGATCTAGTAGTCTATTTACTTTAAAATTTTGGAATAATCTGTCCGTAAATTAGTTTTTGAAGCATTTAACGAAATTTTCAAATGCCCCGTGGCTAAAAGATCTAATAGGCTGAGAGCCCTGCATACTAATTTACAACAGTAAATTCGTTGAAGCAGATTGCGTTAAATAGCACAATTGTATTGAAAATATTCTATTCAGGTCTTTACGATCAGGATTATTCAGGTCTGTAGGATTTCAAATTGTAGAACAACATGTGATCACAAATACATGCATCTAAATATTAAGGCAAAATTTTCATAATTTATAAATCTAAAATGCTTTAAAAAGTTTTGAAATCAAATTCTGTTTATGTGTAGTTGGCAGTGCATTCAAGGAAACGTTCAAAAGTTTCATTTCCCCGTAAAATTTCCCATTTTACATTTTAGATTGCAAAAACAAAAATTTAATTGCTCTTTAAAATGTTTTTTTTTTCTTTCTCTTTTGGTTATTCATATTTTATCTTCTGTAGGTTTATATTTATAGGCACCTACAACTCACATATTATTTTTGATGTCTTGTTGTTTTTGAGGGAAAAAAATTTTATTTTTAGAATATGAATTTCTTTATATGGCCAACAAAGTTAACGATTCATCTTACACACACACACACACACACACGCGTAAAATCCAAAAAGATGGAAAGATGAGAAAGAGAGCGAACGAAAATCATCTTTCCGCACAAAACATAATTTCATTATGACAAGCAGATGACTGTGTGGCCCATCCTCCTGCTCCCCCTTCTCCACTTGTCTGCCCGCGGCAGTAATTGTCAACACGGCACAAACTGCCTCCACCCAACGAATTTCATGGCCCACACTTTTGGCCCAAGGGCCACACACAGTCAGATAACGTTTTCTTTACTTTCTTAATCTTTGTACATAATTTTTTGTGAGCTCATGTTAAGTGAGAGAGAGAGAGAGAAAGAGAGAGAGAGATAGAAAGGTCTTACTGTCTCTTTGTCGGCCTGTATGTCTATCTTTTGGTTGTTTTACTGTTTGTGTCATTTCTCTCTCTGGGTTTTTTGTATTTTTTTGTACTGGCCTTGAGGCACACTTACACACATGTCTTTGTGTATGTGTGTGCAATGGCCAGGTGTATGTGTTGGTTTTTTTCCTTCCTTTTTATTTCCTTCAGTTAACCCCACAAACAAAGTCAACCTCAAAATCATTTTTCTCAGGGCTTTCAATTACCAACTTAGCGTTGATTACTTATTCGTCTCAACCCAACGCGAGCCAACCCCATGAAGTGAATCCCACAGGCATATTAGTCAAAAGGAGTTTTCTTCTAGCCATCTTTCTCAATAGACACTTTCACTTCTTTGCCCCATCGTCCCAACGTCCTTCGTCCTGCTTAGCCTTTTGCACACTTAATCTCGCCTCTTTGGTATGCACGGACTGTATTCAAATGAATTCTGATTGAATTCATTGAAGCTCATCAGTAAGAAGCGATTTTTTTTGATCTAAGAGTCCTGTCGGTATCCTGATGCCCTCTCTCCCGCACTCTCTCTCTCTCTCTTGGTGTTTCTCATCCTAAGGCACATCCTTCAGACATTTATTTTCAGTAATGGAAAAAATGTGTTCTGCAATTTCGCTCATTTTTATACATAAATTTGCCAAGCAGCGGAATGTGAAAAACGTAAAAGAAAAAACGTAAAGATAAAGAGACAGCGAGCGAAAGAGAGAAAAAAAGAAAGTAAAGTAAATAAAGGATAATGCAGCAAGGATATAAATTACATAAAGCAGCATGAGATGACTAACTGTGGCAGGCCAGCTCCGCCAGCATCTCCAGCTTCAGCTCCTCTTTTAGATCCTTTTGCTGGACGCCAAGGACGAGGTGAACGTGGCCAGCATTAGCTTTCAGCAAACAAGCCAACGAAAAAAAAAAATAATATATATATATATATATCGCGGCATATTAGAAAATGGCCCCGCACAGGAAACGGAAGTGGAAGTATTTTTTTAATGATTGGTAAATTTTTTGACAGCTCTCTCTCTCTCCTTCTCCCTTCGGTACGTACTTGTTCTTCGTTTCAATATATTTATTCCTCTTTTGTTATTGATGGCAAGGCAAATTGAATTTAGGAAAATTTATTTTCTTTGTTTGCTTTGGCAAAAGCATTGCGCCTTGGCCATGGAGTCCTTTTTCCTTTGGGTAATATTCTAAGCGACTTTTTGCCACGTTTTTTTTTTCTTTTTTTTTTTCTTGAAAATTATTAACGGCAACCAATTTTGGCATTTATCATTAACAATTTTGTGGCAAATATTGGCAAGAATTTCAATCGAGTGATACTATATTACATAATTAAGACTCCTAAACTTTTTATTTTTTGGTTAATGCTTTTTCAATTGACCAAACTTCAAAAAGCTTAAGAGACGACAAAGTCTTTCAATTTCGTTTGAAAAGAATTAAGCAATCGTTTCAAGCGTTAAAATGACTGCGATGAAATTCCCAGGTGGCTAATGTAGGAATGCAAAATGTGTGAAATTTACTCCTTAAGGTATGCAATGCGCAGTTCACAATTTCCATTTTTAAAGTCAACAAACGTTTTGTTAATTATCTTATCAATAAAACAAAATATAAGATAGAATATATATAATATAGACTCCTGCATTATGTTTATGCTAACCTAAAGAATGTCCCAAAAATCTTTATAAATCAACTGTGTATACACACCAATATCCCAGTTAGCTAGTTTTTCATAGCATACATGAGGGAGCAACAAATTAAATAACTAGCCCCTTCAACTCTCAATGCCTTTAATCCAGTTTTCAACTTTTCTACTTCAATTTATACGCTTTGGGCCAAGATCAACTCCTTTTAAATCCTTTAAGCATACATACAATTATATAGAAAGAAGAAAAATTTATGAGTTTTAAGCAACTAAAACTGTTCATGATTAATTTATGAAGATCAGATTTAACATTAGCCAAAAGAAAATCAATTAAAACTACCTTCTGATTAACTAATTAATACTATACTATCAATTAATTAAGAACTTAACATTTTATGCTAAATATTTGAATGGCTTAGCCCGCGAAAGTATGCAACATAAATCGTTTTGATCTGCTGTCGATTGGTGTCTTCAGTTGGTGTTGCTGCTGCTGTCGTTTTCTTAACTTTCCTAAGTTAATTAGCTCAAAATATGATAAAAATTAATATCAATTATCAAGGCGCTGGCTGTCAAGGACTCTCCAAGGATGATGATAATGATGACAACGACAAGAGAGAATAGAAGACGCACGAATAAGGACACAGATCAAGTGGAAGTGCAAGTCCCTGTGACTGTCATCAATGACGAAGTCCTTAATTATAATGCATATATAAAGATTTTTTTTTTTTTGCTGCTTGTCGAAGTGTAACTTGGATAGTGGAGAAAAGAAAACAAGGAGTTCATTAGCAGACTCTCTTTCTCTCTCTCTCCCTCTATCGTTCACTCTTTCAGTGTCTCTTTTCTCGGTTGGGCAAGGGCGACATCTTGCCAAGCAGCAGAAGCAGCAGAAAGGAAACTAATAATTAACACTTTTTACTGCCAAGAGTCGATAATTGAATTACAGAGTGCAGTCAATGGCAGTTCAAACTCCCGTACCACACCCACCTCACACTCACAGTCTGAGAGGGGTGGAGTGTTTCTCCTTCTTTTATTCTCTTCTTCTCAATATTTTTTCTGCCAAGCTGCCAGAAAAATATTCGCAAATGCAATCGCTTTCAAGGCAACAGACGCAGAAACGACAGAGAGAGACAGAGAGCAGCTAACTAAAGCAGAAGGCAAAAATTCAAATGCAATAGCAACAACAACAAAAACTGACGAGCAACCAAAATGAATTTTTAGCAAAAGCAAAAAAAAAAAACAAAAAAATACGAAAACATACAGAAAATGCTAAGGAAAAGGCAAGAAAAATGAGAAATGCAAGCAAAAAGAGAAAGAAGCAGAAGAAGGAGGCGGCGATGGCTTCTTGGATCCTTGCATAAAAACGTTTAATTAAAATTCAAGAGGTTTTGTTTTCAAGCTGCAAGTTTACCCCCCTCTCTGTCCATCCCCCCACTCGAAACACACCCACAGAGGGTCTCTGGGTTTAACTGTCTTGAGTTATAGTTTGTTCGCGAATGGAAGGAGGAGAGGTCGCCGTCGTCGTCAGAGGGGCGTGCACCCAAAACGAGGGTCAGCTATGCAAATTGGCGTCTGTTTTGGATCGGCGTTAATTACTTTGAAGTAAAGGCAAATCCTTGGGGGAAACAACAACAACAACAGCAAACCAGAAAAGCAACAACAATGGCAACAATTGCATTGATGGATTTGAAATTTGATTAAAGTTTTTTTTTTTTATTTTGCAACGCGCAACTGTAAAAACTTTTACCAAATAGATTAAGACTTTTGGAGGCAAAAATCTTGTCAACAATATAAGTAGAAGGATATTTTTGGAATAGAGTTCCGTTCCTAGCTTCTAGACAAGCCATTAGCCATATAGTCTTGGTTGAAGAATTGCAATTTAATAAAAATTTGGTGTAAATTTTAATCAGGTTTGTGAGGCTCCTTTGACTTCTTTAATTGAAGCACTCACCATTAAGTTGAGCACTACTTCTATTATATCTTTCAGACCTCTTTATTGTCCTGGAGTCCTCCACCTTTTCCTGCTCTTCTTAATTTGATCATATCTTTGGTATGTCAAGATAATACACTTCATTCATTTTTCATACTTACATTTAACCATCTTTCTTTATGATTTTGTTAACTTTTTTTCACATTTCATTACTAGAAACAGATAAAACATTTAGCATATTTTCCCATGCCAAATATCTTAACCTAATACCAAATCTATTAGAACACTTTGTTTGTGGTCTAAATGTAGCATACTTTTCAGCGCATGCAAGGAAGATGGGGAAAAAAGTAGCTTCAGTATGTTGATGATTGAGTCCTTTAGGCCTGATATGGCGAAAGATTTCACGGCTAAACCTTTGCTGTCGACCCAGAACTGCAAACAACAATGCGATTCATGGGCGGCAGTTGGAAAATTTCAGTGTGCGGGGGGCTAGGCAGGCCAGGGCAGGGGTTTGGTGGATGCTCTGTGGTTCAAATTGAATGCAGTCGAAAATTTTTTTTGGTTCCTGCCATCGAGGTTTCGAGATCGAAGCAAGAGGAGGGCATTTGGGCATCAAATTGCAGTAGCGACTACCGCGTGCTGCATAATTTATGGCGCCCAATGGCGAGGCATTCGTCTCCCCCTTTGCCCACCACTCTCTTTTCTCGCTTGTTGGAAAATTTTTTGTTTGGTTTTCGCTTCCGATTTCGCATTTTGCCTTTGACACTGGCTAAAGGGGTTATGTGCTCCTCCGCCTCACTCATTTGCCACTCTTCACATTGCTTCTTCTTTTTCTTCGGCTTTCTCCTGTCTGCTCGTCTGTCTGCATGTGGAACTTTTTGCAGTTTTTCCGTGACTGGGATTTTGCGTTTTCCCGTTTGCCGTTTTTCAAATGTCTGCGCCATGTGCATGCTAAATGTTAGCCCTCTCTCCCAGAAAGTGGGCCTGGAAGGAGGAGGCTATGATAACCTGGGCTAATGAAGTGTGACTCTTAGCCAACAAATGGGCGCCCGTTTTAAGCTGTTTTTTCTTTGTTATTCCGTATGCGAAATGAATTTCAATCAGTAATAAAAAATAACTTTAAACAAATATAAATATATTAAACCTTAAAAAGGAGTTAATAAATTAATATTAATATTTGTATTTGAAATGTTTGTTTCCTTAATTAGAAATATCTCGACTTTAGTTTCACAGAAAGATTAGACTAAATTTACCGTTTTTTAGGTTTTTAAATCGATTCAGGCTCAATTTTTAAAATAAAAATCATTTTTCAAAAACATGGATTCAAATTTTAATAAGAATTTGTAAATTAACAGAGAAAGTAAATGAAATTATTGCCGAATTAGACGTATAAGAGAAATACCAAATGTTTTAAACATTTCTTAATAAAATCGGTTAAGAATTAACCGAAATACACATTAATAACCCCAGAAAGTGAAAATTTCTTAAAAAACTTCCAATTAACTATGCCAATGGGTAACAACTTTAGGACGATTTGAATCGCTGGCTTAATCAGGCACTGATTGAAATACTGTTAACAATTATTATTATTATTTGAAGTGGTCTTTGGATTAGATTTAGACATGTCAAGCTATTTAGATGCTATGTCGATGCCTCTTGAAGCATTAAACCAAAATTCAAAATATCTTTCCAATTTAGCTTCAGAACAAAATTACAATTTCAAAAGATTTGAAAGAAATAAAGTTTTGAGTTGGTCTTAAATGCGGTTCACAAATTTATTTCATGCATTTTCTTTTCTTACTTTGGATATCTGTGAAACTTGTGTAGGCCATGTAAATGAAAGCAAAACATTCATTTTCAACTAGACGCTTCAGTTTTCTATTTGGCCCACTTGAGAGATGATATTCCCACGTTCAATTCCAACCACTTTAGTTACCTATTCTCCTTTTGGTCTTGCTTTTGGAATCTTTGACTGCATTTTTGCTAACAAGAGGAGAATCATTTACCTGATATCCGATTGTGATTCTGATTACCCTCTCAATGTCTGTCTATGACTATTTGTGTGTGTGTTTGTGTGTATGTGTGCGTAAGTATATCCGTGTGTATGTTGTTTCCGTTTTGCTTCGTTTGATTTCGATTCTAATTGTTTTCCCTCCTCCCAAATCTCTATCCCTTTTCCACTCCCTTCTGGGCCCACCAATTGCTGTTGTCTGTGCAAATTACCTCTGAGCTGAGGGGCTGTTGTTAGACCAGCAAAAAACAACAACAACAGCAGCAACAACTTGGCCAACCCCAAATGGGCAAATAATTATTTGCCACTCCTCTTCAACCCCTTCCCCACATCATGGAGCTTGCCTGGAGGCAAAAATTAAGCAAATATCACGTCGTTCACATTCGAACTTTTTTGGACAAAAATCAGCCAATGGAGTGAATCAGAGGATGAGACCATGAGAATCGAAGTTGGAAATGGATACAATGCCAGCCATGGAACTTAATCCAGGACTCACCGAAATTCTTCAACAAAGTGCGTGTGAAAATTCTCTGGTTCTCTCTGTGTATCCACCCAAAAAAAGTTTTCCTACGATTGAGTTGAAGGAACACGGACGAGTGAAGAGGGTGTGCGTCCCTTTTCCCCCCATTTGTATTTCTGATTTTGTTTTTTGAGGGAGTTTAATTACGAAAAGTGCTTGAATTCCGAAAAGAGATTGAGTTTTAATATTCATACAAAATGAATGCTATAATGAGTCTTTTCTCTCCGACACAGGAACAATTTACTTTGATAGACAGACAGTCAATTTTATATAGATTTTGAAGACGGTTATGAGTAAATTTATTTTGCTTGCCATATTCCTAGATCTAAGGCATATCGATCTGTAGAATCATTTCGATATAAACGTGATCTCACTGCTTTAAAATGTCCATTCACAATGCCAACTTCAATTCGATTATTATATGAAAAGCCATCACAGGAATGAACTTTTATGTACAGATAAGTTTTTGAAATTTTCTAAATAAAATTCACAGTTTCGACTCTACCTATAACATAAAATTCGAAACCATCCTAGAACTTCGTCTATATATAACTTCAAGTTTCTATATATTCATGTTTTGGAAAGTTTGAAGTGAACATTACTGTCTCACAACACCCAAATTTTACTAGAATTAAATTTAAAGATGCTAAGAAGAAATTTGGGAGGCAGTTTTTTTTTAAGTTCTAAATTATTTTGACAGATTGTTCATAAACTTTTGCTAGTTGGCTTTTAAATACTAACATTAGTAGAGTGCCGGACTTAGAGCTGTATTGTATTAGTGCATTGTGAAAACTTTTTCCCCTAAAGTATGCAATCACTACATGAATTCACTTGTTAAGACAAATAAAATATTTAGGTTGTCCTGGGGCTAAATACTTATCTTTGTTAACAGACAAATTTTCAGTTACACGGCACATGGAATGTTAACAATTTGTTGAAAGCAATGAATACTTTTCCAGCTTATTGCATACTTTAATGGGCCAAGTTCTATTATCTATCACAGCCCTAGATCCATCTATGCTAAGTATGGTCCTATATAAGATTTCTTTTTCCTCGCCAATATTGATCTACTGAGGACTTGATGCTACTTATATAAAGTAAGGGGAGATTACCTCCTGGGATAGTCAGATCAGCTTAGAGACTTTGTGATAGTTTAGTCATTTACATCTGTTATATTCCATGTCATTAGATGTCTCTTACCTACTCATTATGTACACTCAGCCTCTATGTCTTCCTCGTCACTCTTCAAAAGCATTTCAGCCTCAATTTGAAGTCATCAAAGTTGATACTAGAGGGGATTGTTGGTGGTGTCATTATCACCATCGGCTGTGTCCTAGAACAATTAAGTTCTAAATAACAACAGAGTGAAGAGGACTTTAAGGCACCAAGAAACGCCCTCTATGCCTAAACTCATTCATGTCATATTGCCCCGCGCGAGCCTCACCCCTTTTTCTAACACAAAGAAAAACTTGAGGAAAAAGTCACGTCTAATTACACACACATCTTGAAGCTGCTTTTTGACCTGGTTGAGACATGGTTTTTAAGAGGGGGAAGGGGGAGAGGGGGAAATGATGTTGGTTTGGTCCTCGCTAAATTGGTTTTAAAAGCCACAGTAAGAACATTATGAGAGTGGGGCCCATAAGCGTGAGAACGTGAGCAATTATTATGTTTAAATGGAAGACTAATCCCTAAGCCATTTAAGAAACGGGACCAAGCACCGCCCCACGCACACACACCCACACAGACACACACAAAACATTAATGAAAATAAAGAAAATAATTCAATTTTTCTTGAAAATCAAAAATCAATGGAAAAGAAGACAGAAATAACAGAGAGGTACAGTCACCGCAAGGCAAAAAGAAAAACAAAATAGTTGAAATTCACCAATCACGCACAAAGAATTACACACAGAGTAAGACATGGAGAGAGATAAAAGGGGAGATGAGTATGTGAGAGAAGGAGGGGCAATGGTTTTTGGCCCCAGTCTTGTGAATTAACAATTCCTTTCAATTAAGTGCGCAACCGACAAAAAGAAAAGGAAACACACACAAACCGACAGGAGGAGGAGGAAGAGAAAAAAATTGATAGGGTCGGCCAGCGATATTTTCGTTTCAATAAAAATCAGCAATAGCAGAGCAAATGAAAAGCGTTGCAACAGCCCCCCCCAACCAACAGATTGGATAACTCCATCAGGGAAGAGGAGTACAGAAGAGAGAGAGAGAGAGCGAGGGGAAGCAAGGTTGGTTAGGGTTGCCCTCCGAAATCAGCAGCAACTGTAACAAGTTTCGTGTTTCCCCCTTTTTTTACAGTTCTTCGTTACAGTCAATCAGTTTTGCATGAGCGATTTCTTTACTCGTTTGCGCCAAACTCTACAATTTACTTACTTTCAACTCCCCCTACCCCCTCTCTCTCTCTTCCTCTTCCTCTGTTTGTGCCACTAAAAAGAGAAGAAGATAGTAGGGAACCTGGTATAACGTTACCTAAAAGGTTTACATCATTTTGTAGAATTCTTTTCCCTTTTTAGCGACACAAAACTTGTTTGTTCTCTACGAAAAATTTCTCTGCCAAAGCCCAAAGTTTATCTAACAAATTTTTTCCCATGATACAAGTCAAATAAATTCAAGCAACACAACATGAAACAATTTTCGATTTGGAAAAATTGTACATAAAAAAATAGATAAAGATAGAAAAAATAGTTACGTAAATGATGAGTAAAAGAAAACAAATTTTGTAATAATTTGAACATTTGATAAATTTATATGCAATGGCGAAAAAAGATGGAAGGATCTGCGATATTTGCTCTCTGGGTTTGCTCTTAGGTTTTTCTTTCCATAATAAATTTTCTCTCATATTCCTCGCTCTACCTTAAAGTTAGATAAGTTCCTAAGAAAAAGTTAAGAAAGGAGCCTGGTTTGTTGTACGGCAGAGACACATAAGCTGTCGCCATCCCGACAATTAGTAATCTCAGGATCCGAATGGGTTCATGAACAAACAAGTTTATAGACTGAGAAACGAAGGTGAAGGGAATTTCCCTCGATTTTTCACCAAACTCCAAATTTTTTATTCCAAACTGCTTAAATTTTGCTAACTAAGGACCAGTTCTTTTAGAAGTGAGTAAACTGCTAAAGCTAGTTTCGAATTATAAAGGTTTTATTTGTAAATATTGTCCGTATTGGATTTTCAGCTTAACATGAATTCTACATTACATTTCATATATTCATTAAAGACCAATTTGAACGCACCAATTGAATACTGTTCTCTTTATCACCTTCTTTGAGGGCTTTTTCGGGAGGGGGGGCACAATTCCCTGTACCAACTCCGAATTCTAAGCTCATTAACGTGACTCCCACCAGCCGTTTTCTCCCGCAATTAGAAATGATTTTGCTATAATCGAATTATCAATAACCTTCGAATATCTCTCCAGCACCCCCATATTTTCCCTTTCCTGTTCCCACTCTGGACAATCTATTCCGTTAGCTAATTTGTGCAACGGAAATCACACCTAAGAAACTCACACACACACACACACACCAAAGAACACGTACTGTGACGACCTTCCCCACTATTCCCATGATTACATGTTCGTGAAAGGGGGAAGGGGCTTATGCGTGTCACCTTCAGACACATTGAAGTCCCACTTCCCCACTCCCCCAGCCCAAGGTCCACCCCTTTTCGATTCGTGCAAATTGAAAATATGCCATATAATTATACATTTTTATGGAAATTTTTCAATTTATATGCCGTCAAATGGAAAATGCTGCGTGTATAGATTTCATTTTTTTTTTTGCGCGCTCTGCCATTATCGACATATTATTTATCTGAAATGCATAGTAATTTTTTTATATACAAGTAGTACCATTGATAACACTTCACAACTAATAATGACAGGTAGATGAATTAGTACTTAAAGGGTTTCAAATTCCAATGTCAGGCTTAATCGATTAATTTGGTTTCAAGTGGATGGCTCAGCTATTTTACGAACACTTAATGTGCTCTGAATGTCAAAATAAACATTCAATTACCTGTAGAATCGCTTGAAAAAATGTATTTTAATCGCTCTGACATTTTCTTTAGCAATTCACTCGATTTGAAACAACAAAAACATTAGAACTTATTTTTCTTTTAAGTAAATTCTTAAATTATAATATTTATTAGTGTTTTAATTTAAGAAAAATTATACATATCTTGTCAATTCTAATTTTGTTTAACGGAAATTTATTTTCAAACGAGCATAGTGGCGCCATGCGACTAACACAGGTACTAAGTCTGTAATAGGGGTAAAATACTGGGTCATTTACTTTTAACATTACTGGCAGCTGTTAATTAACAGGGTTTTTATAGACTATGTTAAATCGAGCGGTAGTTTCAAAATTTGAATGACAAAATGTAAAGTCCGATCGCTATAAAACTGTTATAATTATTACATTTCAAAAAATTTCGATAATCTATAATTGCAAAAATGTCGACAACTTTTTTACTTAGAAACTTCCAAATCATCAAAAAATCTATTTGTAAAATAAAGTAAAACACAAGGTGGTTGAGTTTTTTACTAATTTTGTATTTTATTTTCCATTTTTAATAGTGTAAATGTGCGGGGAGGATAATTGAAGCGTTTACAAAAATGTCTTTGATGAAACCCCCCTTTTATACGTTTCTCTTCTCTTCATTTCTCACCGATTACACCATAAATATATATATATATATTTATATATATAAATAAACACTTTAGATCTTATTTATCAAAAATTGGTTAGATACAAAAGCAAACAATGAAATGCAAAAAATTCCTTATTTATACATTTTCAATGTACAAAATGAAGGCCAAAAAGGGAGTAAAAGTGAATAATAATAGGGATAAGGCGAGGTAAAGATGATTAAATGAAGTTAAAACACAAAATGAAAGAGAAAAAAAAAATGAAAAACAAAAAAGTATGGGAATGAGTGTTTAGTGGGAAACAAATGAAAGTGGGAAGAAAAAATATGTCCATTAGAATGATGCCACATAATTGCTAGCTTATCACTCCCTCTTCTTGTATGGGCGTGTTCAGTTCAAACGTTGAGTGACTGGCAGCTTCTTACGACGCCGTCGCGATCGCAGATCCCAGTACTCATAATAACGTTCTTGTTTCAACCACTCTTGATATTTATACCACCATTCTTCCCATTTGATATAGTCCTAAAAGAGAAGAGAAATTTGATTTTCAAATTGCTTGCAAAGGCTTTTAGAATCCGTGGATCTTACCTTTAAATCCAGATCCCTTAGATAACCACGACTCTTGTAGTATTCGTAACGAACGCGTACATCATCCCACGATAGCATACCCGACGGCGCTGTGGTTGCCAACTCTTCCGGGAAATGACCAGCCGGTGCTGGTGAATACGAATAACGACGCGGCGGCGATTCGAGACCCTCCTCGATCATCACTTTTAATGCACCGCCGGCGGAATCTTTGGTGATGCGCATATTTTCCATATTACTGCGATCAGCCATTTTACTCCATTGGGCCATTTTGCCGAAACGTTCCGACAGTGTTAGACGCGTTGTTGCCGAAAATGTGGGCAATGAATTGGTTGCCACCTCACTATCGCTATCCGAGCCACCCGAATCGTCTGAATCTGATGAGGAATTAGCCCCATTGCCGCCTCCGCCGCTGGCATTTGTGGGCTTTTTGCGTTTCTCACCTTCAATTTTGATGCGCGGTCGCAGCTGCGAAAGAGAAATGGTTTAATAGGACTTTCGTTTGCTTCTTGGGATTTTCTTTCTAGACCCACCTCCTTTTCCTTTTTCTTTTTCTTGGCCTGTTGGGCAGCAGCTGCTGCTGCTGTTGTTGATGGTGGACCCGAACCACCCGTGGCCGGCTCTGGTGGCTCTGGAGGACGATGCTTGAGACGCGGATCCTCTGGCGGAGGTGAATGACGTGACGAACGGCCAATTTTCATATTATGGCCATCATTCTCATGACCCAAATGACGCATTTTGGCCTCGCGATATTTATCAACCGTTGGCGGAGTTGTTGGACGTCCATGGACACGACCATGGGAATCCGGGGGCGGCAATGGCGGTGCCCCAGAACGATAATGGCCGCGCGGTTTAGGCGGCGGGGAGCGCGGACCGCGGGATCTGCAAGGAAAATATACAATTAGTGCTTAAGTCCCAATAAGATAAACTTAATATTTCCACTTACCGAGATCTATGACGATGACTGGGCGAGCACAGAGAACAGGAATCATCCGAACTGCTGCTCATCGAGCTATTTGAACGCGAACGCATCGAATGCTGTTAAAAGAAAAATGGCTTGTTATTAATCTTAAATGATAATCTTCTGGGCTCAACTTACCCTTGGTGGTGGCGAGGGTGGACGCTTGGAACGCGGTAATATATGTGCTCCCGGTGGCAAACCACGCTTATCCGACGGCGGCAATGGTGGCGGTGATCGACGACGACCCAACGGGGAACGCGACGGATTTGTTGGTTTACGGGCACCACCGCGACTATTTGGCTCTGGCGGCGAACGTGGACGTCCACCGTGGACGCCACCATGGCCATGCCCATTGCCCGGACGACGCATCATCTCGTTGGGTGATCGTGGTGAACGCGGTCCACGTCCTCCATGCATCGGCATGGGCATTTGTGGCGAACGACAACGCGGTGGCGGTGACAATGGCGGCGATTTGCGCAAACGGGAGCGACTTCGCGAATGGGGGGAACGTGAGCGTCCATAACGCGCCGATGAAACTGAACCCTGCGATGGTCCTCCAACGCCTCCCCCTCCACCTCCCGGCGGTGGTGGATAACGACTGGCACTGCCATAACTTGGTGCTCCCGCATCGCGTCCATCGCGTTCGGATTCGCCAGAACTGCTTTCGCCTTGTATATACATTTTCTTGTAGCCAGTGTGACGCCAACGATTTGGATCCTTTTCCTCGGCTTCAATAAGTTTCTTGTCCCAATAATCATTGGTGGTATTGGCTCGTGCCTTCTTCATGACGTTATCGATTTCACGACGCTTACCAGCGGGTAAAGATGGATCTGCAAGAAAGATATAAATCGAGCAATTAACACATTGATCAACAAATTGTCTCTCAGAACCTAAAACCTTTAATTTCCCATATCCGGGCGATGGGATATGAGATAATGATTCTTCCACTATAGCGGACCTACACGCAAGTGTTTCACCAAGATTTCTGATCTAATGAAATTCACAATGCAATTATAGTCAATAGTTAGTTTTTATGGGTGAATCAATCAATATTGGCTTATCTTGTTCCCAAAAGGAATTTCAACGAACGATTTTGTTCAAATTTGTTATAAACAATCTTTACAGAGAAAGTGATAAACTGACGTCGAATGTTTTTCGAAAAGTGCAACGAAATTCGTAATTCCACGAACGATATTAACTAAATTTGGAATAAATAATCCACATACTCAGACGGATGAACAAGCATTTAAAGTGTTTCGAACAAATTTTTAAAAGTTCTCTAATTGAAACATATACATATGTGTATATATATATGTATATATGTAAAGTAACTCACACATTTAACCGTTATCCGTTTTAGTAATTTATAAAAAATATATCACTTTTTGGAACTTGAATTGTCGTTTTACTTGCTTATCGTCTTATCCCTATGGGAGTGATCTTGCAAATGAGTTCGAAATGTTTGAGTCTAGTTTAGGTTAAGTTCATGAAAGTCTTTTATTATCATCGGCTTAAACGCTTCTTCAGACTTTATCTTCTAGGTATCCATTCAGGTAGCAAATTCTTAATATTTTTTGGGTTTTTCCTTTTGTCGGCCATGTTTTAGATAATATATATCTACCTGTTATGCGTGCAGCTGTGGGCTGCCTATCCATATGCAGCTTACGTGAAGCCATCGCTCGATGCGATGCCGATTTATATTATAGCACGCGTGAGTCGACGAGTATCCCGCGCACGATTTATAAACAATTTTGGATCTCTCTCTATATTTGTATAGATAAAGATATCTACTTTGATTTAACACGGCTCAGCACTTTTACCATTTCAAATGCAAATTATTGCAATTTTCTTTTTTTTTTTTTTTTTATTTATTTCTCTTTTTTTCTTTTTATTTTTGCATTGAAAAAAAACACAAACAAAAATAGCTGCAAATATATTACAATTATAAAACATGTGAGAGAAAAAGAGAGAGAGAGACATAGGCATTAGAAATGGCGTACAAAAACAACAACAATTAACAGCAATAAACAACAACAACAAGAGCAATAACAATGAGGTGGTACGAGAGAAGGGTCAGAGAGCGAGAGCAACAGAGAGAACATAGAAGAGTTAATATTGTGGCAATCGCGAACGCGAGGGCAGGTCAAAACGTATCGTAAAAGGGGATCAAACGAAAGCGGCAGCTGTCATATGTCATCGTCAGAGAGCGCGAGTAAGACAGAGATATTCCGTACGCGTACCGACCCGGCTGCGGCTGCCCAATGCTTTTTTTCAATACGTTCTCCGAGGGGGACGCGGTGGTACGAGACAGAGAGAGTATAACAGGCCACGGGGTCATGGAGCAAGGGGTTTTTGTGGTGGCGGCAGTTCAAGGGTGCGCGTTGATTGCTTTTGTATATGTTTTTTATCTCAGTTCATTTCCGAATCGCGACGCGTTCTTGAGACGATTTTTTTTATACAAGGAAAAAACCAATTTTCAACATTTTTATTTCCTACATTTCCATTTTCATTATATTTTTTCGCCTTTGCTTCTAACTTACACACACACATTCACATACACACACACTACGCTGCACACAGATGCACGACGTCCCGTATTTGCTTTGTCAGCAGAGTAAGAGCGAGAGAGAAGGAGATGTACATATGTAGGTAGGCAATTGAGACACCCGAGACCGACGTGAATTGTTAAATTTTTCATTTCAACAATTTTCAAAAACGCTTGCGATAGTACAACGATAAATTAAACGATAATAACAATCACTAAACTAATTTGCTTACATTTTTTCACGTTTTGCTTGCACGCTTGTGTAATTTTGGTTATGATTTAACAAAATTTTAGACGCGTTGCGTTTCAATTTTCAGTCAATACACACAAGTGTTGAAAAATCCATCGATGTTGCTAACAGTGTTGATCAATAAAAAACTCTGTTAGCGTAGATTTAAATTTTGGGATTTTTTAGAAAACGTAAACCAACACCGCTAGTTAGCTGGGTGCCAATTTTAATTTAAACACCTGTTATTTGAAAATTCAAACTTCTAGTTTTATAATTAATTCATCGTATTTATGGATTATGAACTTGCATCAGTTATATTTTAACAATATAGAATTTTGAAAGTTAGCATTATTCTCATTATGAATTTTTAAATTAATGGTGCTTTCTGGCCATTTGCCTTGGCTGCAGTTACTCCCATTCAAAATAATTGCACAATTTCTACAATTAGCAAAATTTTGCCAAAAAAAAAAACTTAAAAGGAAATCAAAGAAAAAAAAATTAAATCCTAACGGGAAACAATCACAAAACGTTGAAAAAACGAATGAGATTGGAGAGACAGATGTATTGCTCTCTACTTATTATCCGGGCAGGCCATTTGGTACAAGAACTGGATTAGAGTACGCGTTGGACGTCCAGTCATGCGATCCTTGAGCAAATATGGCAGAGGATTATATTTCGTCAGCATGCCCACATTACGAATATCAATGTGAGCCCAATCCACACAGGGCACCAGTTCATGCAGGACAGCGGCAGCTATGCAACTTGATGCCGGACCACGACCACGATTAGAAATATCATAAGTAATATTGGGGGTGATCAATTGCTTAAAGTATTGCCACAATGGCAGACGCCACACACGATCTCCTGTGAGTCCACCAGCCTTTTCGAATTGCTTATAAACGAAATTGGAATTACTAAATATGCCAGCCGCAGATCCGCCCAAAGCAGCGCAGACACCAGAACCCACGGTAGCCAAATCGACTACAAGTCGTGGCTTGAACTCCGTCTGGGCATAGAGCAAAGGATCTGCCATGACGACAACTCCAGCCTTGCTGGGATCCTTAATGCCCATAGTTTTGCCATTGAGCAGGGTGACCACATCACCGGGTTTGACGGCCATGCCGGATGGCATGTTCTCACAGAGCGGCAGCACAGCGGATATATTCACAGGCAGCGATAGTGCAGCTGCAGCACGAATGGCAGCCACACAAACAGCTGCTCCGGCCATGCAACCACGATACATACTCAGGCACTCCTTGGGACGAAGGCACAGACCTCCACTGTTATAGGTCAGACCTTTGCCCACCAGCAAAATGGGCTTATCCTCCGGGGCAGTGCCGCAGTAGTTGATCTCCAGAATAACGGGCGGCTCACAACTGCCCTTGGCCACCATCAAGAAGGAATTCAAATGATTTGCCTCAATCCAATCCATGGAACGTATCTCAACGGATACACCACATGGACACAAAGCATCCACCGTCGATTGAGCGAATATAGTAGGGGTCATTTGATTGGCCGGTGCATCACTCAAACGTCGAGCCAAATTTTGGGACTCCGCCTTGAAAAGACCCCTGGTCCAGGCATCAACATCGGGTGAGTCATACAAATCCAATTTGGGGATATGTGTACGATCCTGTTTACGTTTATTACTATTATAACGCCAAATGGCCAAGGCGCTTCCCTCGGCTGCTTGTTCGGGATACTCCATGGAGTCCACCAGGATATCCGTGCATCCTTGCATTTGCAAGGCTCTGGCTCCAACGCCAGCTGCCACACGAGCATTCTCCATGCCCTCATCGATCATTTCCAGATCATTGAAGCCGGCTCCCTCTTGACCCAAGCCAACCACAGCTACTGCCCGGAACTCAGCGTCGACATTCATGAATACTCGCCCCTTGCCCAGTTCACCCTTCATGGTCGTTTCGCGTACCAATTCCGAGATTTTGCCCTGCGAACGATCATCAAATTTCTCGCCACTTGACGTCAATTTGGCATCCTTTTCGCCTTCCTTCTTATAGACGCCCACAACGACGCCTTTGATCACGGATTTACTTTCCCCCGTATCCGTAGCAAATAGACGGCGTTGCAGCTGCTTCTCTTCCACGCCCAAAAATCGCATCCGCGAACTGGAACTCGAACGAGTATTTGGATTCGAGCTGGTCAGACGTCTATAGAGATTAAGGTTCCTGTTGAACACATTCAACATGCGACTTGATGCCATCTTCCTTGTAAAGGATGCTGCTGCTGCTTCGCCTAATTCAAGAAAAGAGTTTGGTTTAATTGCATAAACTTAAAAGCAAACTTTCTAAATAATTTATTGTAATTTTTCACGTTGTTCCGAATAGAGTTTTGTGTGAGAGAAATTCTATATAATTATATAGCCAGTGTTTAAGGTTTTTTTATGTTATGTTATTGCTGAAGGGGCTAAAAAGACTGATTTATAAAAATGTGTTGAGAAAATCAAGTTAAACAATTCCAGAAGAGCCAACTAAGATGAATGAGTAAAGGCAAAATATAGAAAACTGAATTGAGTTTGCTTCAAGTGACACTAAAGTAAAGGCCTTTCAATGGAGAGAGAATGCCTTTGAGAATTTCAGAAACAACTTGCAAATTATGGCTAAAATAAATACATATGTATAGATATAAAAGGTTTTTCGGTAATGAATACTTTCCCCTTCCGAAAGTTAACTATCAGACCTGTTTCTATTTTCGAATCGTTTTATAAATGATACGTCTTTCATTTCCAAATCTCTTTAAAACTCTCCCTTTGAAATCCAATTAGGCGGATAAATTTAGTTAGGAAACATGAAGGTAAAGAAATTTCAAGTCGGAATCGGACAAATTTATTTGCAATCGAAAACACGAGCAAAGTTAAACTGTATCTAATTCCCAAGGTTATCAATATTGACAATATGTAAGGCACGATGGAGAGTTACAGAGGTTTAAAAGCAGCCGGTGGACAGATGATCACGAACCGCAGAGTTTAACAGCAGACCAAAAGAGAGTACAGCAGCTAGCATAATAGCAGATTACAGGAGAGACACAGTTGAAGTTGTGAGAGTGGGCAACGAAGAAGCAGCAGTGAGGGCGAAAGGAAGTGAACCGAAGCAGCAGAGTATACGACGAGATTAGAATAATTGTAACTTTTCCAAACTACCAAATAACCTTAGTTGAGAAAACCCCTTCAACTCACATACATATATGTATATATATAGTTCTCGAGATTTTAACGACGATTCAAAGACATTATTCTAACTTGGAATACTTTGCCCTGCTCTGATATTTTTAAACTTGCTTGAAATGATAACTTGATAATTTGCGGGCTTCGCATTTCAAATCGAAATTGAATTTGAAAATGAGATATCAATTTCAAAAATCAGTTAAATTTGACCAAAGTTACAGATTCGTAAAGTTAAGAGTTTTTAAGAATTTTTCAAACTATGTGAATTTATCAATTTTGTTCACAATTATATATTGGTGAATGAATTAATATTTAATCAACTTATTCAACTTTTTACAGCGCGCGCCCCACAGATTATCCTGATATATGTATGGCTAAATCCGCTGATTTTAAGTTATTTAAAGAATTGAGAACATCGATTTGAACTGTCGTTTGTTTAAATCAATTAGTTATTACTATATTTTAATGATTATTTATAATTTGCAACCTATTCTCATATTCCTTAGTTTATATAACATTTTCTTATCCTTTTCTCTTTCTTTTCAAGTTTTTCTGCTTGATTTTCTTGATTTTAATCATCATCAAACGAAGGTGTCCCTTCATTGTCTCATGTATATTTTAAACATTTGAATCTTTTTCCTTAGCTTAATTGCTACAATTGGACATTTTTAGATTATTCCTCATCGGAATCGGCCTGTTGATTGGTGGGCTTTAGAGTGCCAAATACCTTTGCTGGTATGGCCTTTTGTTCGAAACGTAATTTCTTCATGACCAACCCTTCGTCATCGACTTTAGTAGAAGCTTCATTGGATTCCTGATTTGCCCCATTAGTGTTCTCCTCTTCATCCTCGTCTTCGTCCTCGTCACTGTCACCCAAATCGATTTCATCTGGATTAACCACCGTATTCTCCTTGTCTTTTTTGCCACCCTGAGTCTCGCCACGCACAAACATAATATTCGATGGAGCAGTTGTGGGTTTCGTTTTATTGGCCGCTGCCTCGGCAGAAGCTTTTGCGGCTGCTTTCTCTTCCAGCTGCCGCATGGCATCCGTCCCGGCGCCACCATCTGCGGCAGAGCCATTATTATTGGTCTGCAGAAATTGGGCAGCCATCATATTGACTTGGGTATTGTAAGTGGCCTGGACAGAGCGTTTAATGCGTAGCATTTCCCTCATAGTATCCTCATTGCCATGGCGCACTTCGAATTCCTTCCAAGTTTGCCAAAAGTCAGCTGTAATGCGAGGATCACAGACCTGGCAAAAAGAGAAGTAATTAATTAAAGACATCTAAAAGGTTATTTCAGGTCACTTACCTGTGAGCAATGTGCATAGATGGCTCTGGCTCGATCCACTTCACCCAATTTGGTTTCCAATTCAGCAAATTTCACGCACATATGACGCATATTCTGTTCCGGCAAGGCTTCAATAGCCTTCTCATAGATCTCTCTAGTCCTAGGCAGGCCATAGATTTCGGCTGCCTTCCTTACGAATATATTATACATGTCATACATTTCATCTTCCTTGACTGCTGAAGTTGCCCTATCGTAGACGGCCATCGCATGCCTGGCCAGACCATGTTCCTCCTCCAGTTTGGCATAGAGTAAGTAAAAGTATTTGGCATGCTCTGCCGGGCAATCGCTTAGACATTGCTCGAAAAGATCACGAGCACGCTCCAATTTTGTTCCACCATAGCGGGCCAAAAATTTGGTTAAATACGAATTCCATATATCATAGACATTGGGCCATTTAAAGAGAGCAATGCCCTTCTCATACGCTCTGTAGGCATCCTCATAGTAGTTGTGCTCCTCCAGAAATAAGCCATAATTGATGATAATCTGTGGTGTGCATATTTTCAAATCTATTATACGCTCATAGACCGCCTTGCAGGTCTTAAAGGTACCAAAAGATTCCTCCAGATCGGCATACATGGACCAGACTTTCAATGACTTGAATAGACGCGTTTGGACAGTCTCGGTGTCATCATGATAGGAGATTTTACGTTTGGGCATTACAGTGGCCTTTTGCATCAATTTGAGGGCAGCTTCAAATTGCTGTTGACGCAATTCCATTTCGGCCCATTCACACCACACGGAGGCCAGATCCTCAACCTTAATATAAGCCACTTCAGTGCCACGTTCAAAGACCACACGGGCATCTTCTATTTGACCATTTGTCTCATAGAATTTGGCAAATTCCACCCACAGAGTATGTAATTTACCCACTGCCAATTTGGGTTGCACTGTCTGCACAGCTTCCGTAAAGGTATTGATTATATCCGTGGGCTTATCCTCATACAATTTGACCCGTTTATGCCATTCATGGACATTGTGAGGATTCTGGCGTAGTAGAACACTGTTTAGCAATAGCAGACGACGCTCCATTAGATACTCAAAGCGTGATAGACGCAATTCCACCTCAATGTCATCCTCTTCGGTGGCATCTTCACCAGCAGCGGCCACTTGTTCCATGCGTTTGTTAAGCGACAATTCCTCAAATTGGGCGTATTCATCGAAGACCTGAGTGAAATCTCTTACTGTGGTCACAGTTTGTATGGCCTCTTCGTATATATCCCTTGCCCGATCGAATAGACCCGAACGCACATAATAATCGGCTAGAGAATTCCATAAGTGACCCAATTGATCGGTATATCTACGTAGACCACCTCGAATTATAGCATCCACATTTAGGGAATGAACTTTGTGGGGATTCTTTGATATCAAATCGCATAGCTCGTTCCACAATTGATGCTGGGATTTGCCATGTTTCGAGGCAAAATGTTCATTATCCACAATGGAGGCCAATTGCTGAGCAGCTTCATCCAATTTGCCCACACTTTGTAGATACTCGACATATTCCTCGGCATCTTCGGGAAATAGTTTCAGATATCTACGATATACACGCAATGCCGTCTCGGGAATATCAAACTTTTGCACAAATTTCAAAAACAAGGGCCAAATCCTTCCATGCTGGGTAATGGGCAATGCTCTTAATGCTCTATCGAAGACGTGGCGCGTTCGGGTGATTTTACTCTGCGATGTCATAAAGACACCATAATCCATCCAAATGCGTGGCATTTTATGCATAAATACCAAAGCCCGCTCAAATGTATTGTTCACCTCCTCCCACATGGGATCGGTGGGTATGCGGCCACGCACCTGCTTCCTGCGGGTCCGAAGATAATTGTACCATATTTTATAACTGCCCGGTAGTTCCTTTAATGCACGTTCATATACCAGATTAACACCATTGTTTGGAGCCTTTGCCTTGTGATCGATGTAGCGCAGCCAGTGCTTTACCGAATAGGCATTCCTTAGGATTTCCTCTTCATATGGCACATCCTCTTCGTCCTAAAGAAAAAATTTTACTATTATTTAGGATACATGACTTATCACGGGGTTATTACTCACAAAGTTAAGTTCCACGTTCAACGTTTGTTTTGCTGTTTTGGCCAGCATTTTTAATGCAAAATTGTTAGAAAAAAAATGCCGGAAAACGTTTTCGCGTCTTCGCAAACAGCTGTTTATTAGTGTGACCAGCTAGAATAAAGCTAAAAATGAACATAAAAAGCTAAAAAATATATTTAGCGGGAAAAGGTATCAAGCCAAATATTTACCGATATACATATATCGACATCGAAGTATGTCGGCTGACATCGATTTATCGATTAGTGTTGTTTTTGTTTTCTTACTGAGCGGTACTGTGAATATTTTCTTCGTGAAATAATTTAAACTAAAAAAGGAAATATTATTACGAAAAAAAAAAAATTTATTGCCAGATAGTTGTCAAGCACTTTTTTTGCATAATCAAGTAAAGTTGATGTCTTTTGCTTTTGTCAAAGAGCAGAAAGATAGAGAGAGAGAGAAGTAAGCAGCAGAGCCAGAGGAGTGATAGAAGGAGGCGGAGAGCAGGCCAGTTGGCAGCAACAATAATCTAAAAAAAAGTAAAAAAAAACCACGAAAATCAAAGTTTGAAAAAATTGAAATTCTAAAATTAGCTGAAAATGACGCGGTTGAAACATTGTTAAAATAAAATAGCCAAGAAAAAAAAACCAAAAAAAAACCGCAAATAATTTTGGTAAGAGAAATTAATCAGTCTCACGGATCTTCTGTCCTATATGTGTGTGTGTGTGTGTGTGTATGTGCGTGTTTGTGTGTGCGTGGGTGTGTGTCATAATACAAAAATATTTTCGCACTTGTTTCCCCCGTGCATTGATTTTTTTCTTATGTTTGCCTTCTCACGTGCGGCATTCCAATTGGTCCACAAAATATCCAATTAGCTTTGTTGTTGTTGTTCTTTTTGCTTTTCCACCCTCTAATATTAAATCAGCTGTTTCTTTGAGTTTTTGGACAAAATTTTCCATTCACTTTTTTAACATTGTCAAAAGACGGAAAATTTCGGCTTAGAAGAGCAAACTTCAAGAGAGAGCGAAAGAGAGAGAGAGAAAGAAAAATTGGGGGAGTGTGGTGGGTGTAAAAGAGGGGCCTGCCGGTACCTGACATACTAAGCCCCAAAACAAGGAACTTGCCAGGCCGTTGCAGCTTTTTCTGAGCTGCTCGTTGGCCATCATCATTATCGCATTTACCTTCAAGCTTTCTGCAGCAGTCAAGTGAAAAGCTTTCTTTTTGCAGGGATTTATTCATTAAAATACCCTTCAAGGCAAGGTACATGGGCTTTTGCCCCAAAAGAATGTCGCACTACTATCTACGGGAGCAATGATACCTTAATCTAATAGCCCTTAAGACCTTTTCTAGCTTTTCTAGCGGCAAATTTACTGTCATTTGCTCAAAGAAAATATCGAATTATTTTGGTTCATTTCCTCTTTTCCATGTATTGAATTCAACCTACATGTATCTAGTTTGAATAATAACCGGATATGGCATTGGCTTGGATTACTGGAATTTTCCGCAAGTGTGTTCTCCAGAAACTCTAAGCAATTGTTTGTAAAACGAAAACTCCGGAAATTTCCAGATAGATATTGGAGATATCGGAAAATCACCCTCTTTATGAAATTTAGAGAGTAAACTTTTGATATTAAATATATTAAAATTAAAATTTCTCTTATTTTCTTATTTAAAATTTAACTTCTTAAGTACTTCTTAATTTTCTAGTCAACATAGGATTGTTTGTACAAAAATATATAGTTTGAATTAGGTTATGATGTTCGAAACTGTCGGTTCAAATATATTAGATCCTAAAATCTTGAAAATGTTTTAAGATCATGTGGCAATTAACCAATTAAACTGTCATTTTAATATAACCTCAAAAAAAAAAGGAACAAAATCAAAAATCGTCTCTAGAATAAAAGAAGAAGCATACAAGAAAGATCGTGAAAGAAGAAGAAGCATCGTAGAGATCATCAGCAGCAGGACGAGAGAGAATCGCGAGAGGGTGGCAAAAGAGTGGGATAGCAGCTTCTGCACTTTCTTTCTCTCTCACCACCTGCGCTGAGCATATAAAAGAAGCTCCATTTGCGAATTGCAAGGCAATTGCTGCGCGGGCGTTCTAGCGATCGGTCGTGCGGCTTGTTTTTATCCAGTGAACTTTAGTGTGAGAAAAAGATTTCAAATTTAAATTTATTTTTAATATTTTCCAAAAAAAATATGTGAAAGTAAAAATAAAGAATTATTGACTAATAGTATTGACTTTTGTGAAGTGCTTTTAATAAAACAATTTGAATTTTAATTCACTTTATTAAACTAATTTTTGAAAATTAGTCCCAACTAGACGTAGTAACTCTTATTAAGAAATCCAAATTTCTTCGTTAGAAATTAGATTTAAAATTTTTGATTTAGATTTAAAAAGTTGAATTTTTTGTAAATTATAGATTGATACGCGATTTTTTTTTTAATTTTTATTTACTCCTCAACTTTAACAAATAAATTAAGATACCTTAAGTTCTAAGAAAAGTCAAACAAATTTTAGTTTATTAATTTTCTTTAAGTTCTAAGAAAAGTCAAACAAATTTTAGTTCAGTTTAACAATTTCGATTGCTAAATTTGAAGTTTCTGCAGTTTAGTGTAATAATTTCTCAATCAATCTCGTACAGTAGAAAGTGCTTGGAAAATGAGGGACTACCCTTACTCCCACTAAGTGTGTGTGTGTGTGTGGGGTGTTAAAAAGCTTTTCACAAAACTTTTCTTTATTGATTCTCCTCTTCTTCCATTTGCAGCGTTAACCAAAAGGAGCAGCAGCAGAGCAAAGCGAAAGCCTAAAAATATAATTTTTCTTTTATAGTTAAAAAAAATATATTCTAAATTTTATTCAACATGTCGCGTTCAAGTATTTTGTTAAATAATTCCTCAGTGAATTTAGAGACTAAAAAGTTTAATTAACCCAAAAAGAACAAAACCCGCTAACAAATAATTTAAAAAAAAAGTGACAAGTAAAATCTACCGAAAGACAATTTAACATAGTCAAAAAAATCTCGTGTTTTGTAATTTTTCTCATTGTGTGGGGTTAATTAAAATAAAATAAAAGTGCAATCGGTTAGAAAAATAAAACGGAAAAGTGCAATAAAAACAAGGAAGACAAATACATTCCAGGGAAAGAGTGTGAGAGAGAAAGAGAGAGTAATCCCCTCAATCTCTTTTATATACGAATATATATTTATATATATCACAGTTTTCGAGCATTCCATTCAGTTTTAATTCGAATTAATTTTTGACGGCTAAGTGCCTAATGGCAAGTTCGCTTAACAAGACGAGACACAGGCGCAGATTGGCTGCGATCTCGTTTCTATCGAATATCTCATTAGATGGCACACACAGGGATACAAAATTTGGCGCAACATTCGGTAGCAGCATCATCTGCGGCACGCAGCAGCATAAGCATCCCAATAACGCAGCGCAAACGTTGGGACAAAGTAACACTGGATTGGGAGCCGGTGGCTATCATCAGCATTATCAACAACATCATCAACAACGAAGGCCGCAGCAGCAGCAGCAGCACAAGCAAAACCATCACCAGAAGCAGCAGCAGCAACAACAACACCAACAACCGAATGGAGCCGCATCCATATTACTTTGCAATGCCGATATCCATATGGGAGGCAGCGGATCCACTGGCTCTACAATCTGTGGCACCTTTGGATTGGACGATGAAATCTCTGGCTCTCAGGCTACTGCCGCCAGTGATGGTGATGAGCATTTTAGTGAAACTGAAAATATGGGTCAATACCTGATGAATGTGCTAATGCCAGCCGGCGGTGTCATCAGCCAGATGCAGCCGGTTGAGAGACGCAACATAAAGCGACCCACATCGGGCAGTGGCAATAATAGTATGAGCATCAATAGGGGCAGGCAACAGCAGGAGCAACCCCATCGCCCTTCGACAGCAGGCGGCAGCGGTGGATCGGGTGCCGAGAGTGGCAGCGATTCTGATAGCATAAAGATACCGCTCAAAATGTCCAATTTGGGCACTGGCGGTGCATCTAAGCTATTACCCCTAAGGGAACGGTAAGTTTTAAATCAAGCATTAAAAGTTTCTATACGAAAATGTCTTACCTAGAGCCGAGGCGCATTTAGAAGTGTGAAATTTGGGGGAACTTTGCCCCTTAAAGTATACAAAATTACTTGTTTTTGTAGGCTTGCATTAGGAATCGTATTTTATCCAAAATTTGTTGACATCATTTTCAAAAAACGGATTCATAGACTGCTTATTGCATACTTTAAAGCGCAAAGTTTTTCCAATATCCGCCTAGAGACTAAAATCATTGTTATTATAGGGAATTTCATTACTTCTTTGGCATGGATTGTTGATAATTACTTATAATTCTTATCTATTCCAATTATTTTCCAATGCATTACTCATTCCATTTCCCATTCGAAGAGATCAAAAACTATAATACTTTTAGTACAGAGTAAAGTCCAATTTATTTAAGGGAATTTCTTTGTTTCTATGGCATCGATTTGATATATTTTTCGACGATTCTTACCTATCCCAATTATTTTTCCATGCATTACTCATTCCATTTGTATTCCAATTTGCTTTCTTCCATCTGACGTGGCTCAATGTGGGGCATTTGATTGACAACTGACGTCAAAATGGGCGAATACGAATTCTTCGAAAAATTCTTTTTCCCCCGTTTGTGTGGGCAATTTCCGTATAAAGTCAATTGACACCTGACAACTAATTTGTTTCTCGAAAACCTTTTTTTTTTAAATTTAGAATCAATTGAGACAATACAAAAGTGACTAAAACAGCTGTTTTTGTTTTCTTTTTATAGTAAAGGTTTTTGACATTTCGCACGCTGTTAAATTTAGGCTGATGTGATGTTGATGATGACAATGATAGTAGTGCCCCTCCCCCTTTTACTTCCCCTCCTACCATTCGCCCGTCAACGTGTGTTCATTCAATTAACATTAAATTAAAAAGCGTGCCGTTCAAATTTGTTTAAACAAGACAACAATTGCATGTGAGAGAACTGTAGGAATAGGAGGGTGAGGCAGGCGGTCTCCGATAGGGTGTTGGTTTTGATGATTGAAGCTTAGTTGGGCTCCTCCTAGTCACGCACTTTAAACGCTTGTCAACGTTAAATCATCTCAAAAAACACAGCGCTAAATAATCGCACGCAACAATTTTGATGTGTCATTAAAAGTTTCGGCGAATCCTTTTTGCTCCCACTATTTCCGCTTGTTGTAATAATAAAAGCTTCCCCCAAGGAACACCAAAATAAAACAAAAAGCTCTCACTAACAATGCCAATGGTTACATTGAACTCTTGCTCTTGCTCGGTTTTTTTTCTTTTTTTGTTATTACAATGCAACTTGCTCGCTCGTTGCGCTTTGGCAAACTGACCTTGTTTCTTATATATGTATATATTCGCGCTCTGTTGGGAGCTTGGCATGTGTCAATACCCTGCATACTGCACATAAAATGCAAATGGTTACATTAAGATTATCAAAGTGTTGGCAAATATTTTACAGGTTTTTTCATTCTCGTTCGAATTTCTATTGCACGACTAGGCAACTAGAAAGTGTCTTGACCTACCTTATTAATGGGAACTGTATACTCTTCCCATGGCGATCTATCTACATTCTATTTAGTCTAACTTAAACATATTTTAACTTTCAAAACTAACCCTTTGCTTTGAGAAATCTCGCTCTATATAGTCTTATTGGGTTATTTAAAAGAGATTTCAGTTAAACTTTGCGGTTTTATAACTTTTAATTTGGTATAGAATGTTCTTTATCTTGACGAATGGCTTTTCAAAAATTTATTCTTATTTTTGTTTAATTTTATGGCAAACCTATGAAATTAGAAAATTTCGATAAACAATTTGTAGAATTTCGTTCGAATTTTTTCTAATATTTTTCAAATTTTCATTTATATGGTAATAAGCAAAGCAATCAAAATTTATTTGAGTCAGCTGACTTAACAAAGCACGACAATCTAGAAACCGGGCCAGCCACAGAGATTGTGAGATATGACAAGAATTAAGATGACGAAAAGTCCGAAGAGTAAGACGAAAAGATGAATCTAAGACGACAAAAAGAGTTAACAAAAACGACGAAAGACTAATTAATTCAAATCTAGTATTATCTAAAAATGATTACTTATCAAAACTATAACCAGGACTATGTTTATTCATCAATCAATACCCCAGCTTCACATTTATATTTTCTATCAACGGGGCTAACTTACAACTGTTCTTTGAAGAGCATTTCCAAGTCGTTGTCCGCATAAATGTTTTGAGATTTACTTCTCACACTTCTCTCCTTGCACATTAATTAATGTCCATCTATATGCTAAAAGGGCTCAATTTAATTTCATTTATTTAGATGCATTTTTGCAATTGTTTGCCAAAAATCTGATTAAATTTTGGCATAAATCCAATTGGCTTTTCATCGATCCGACGACGGGAACATTTGTTAATAAAATGTCACACATCGTATACAGTTTTCATTTTGTTCTTTGGTAATTTAATTTCAATTTACTACAAAGGAAGTTTATAAATATTTTCTTATCATCATTTTGAATGGCCTTATACATTTGGTTTGACATGGGCCAGATAAGATTAGTAGGCTTGATGTTCTTAGTTTTTTATTAGTCGAAGATGTATTATCTTTAGAACAATGACTGGAGTAATCTACGCCTATATATATTAACTATATCTTATCGGATTTCTATTGTTTGCAAAATGAATTTACTGCAAGAAATGAAAGGAGATCATGATCAGTCAAATAAACAAGCAAATTATTGGAATCGACTTGATCTGTAGTTATCCATGATACTAAGAAATGATATTTGAACGAATAATTATAGTTTGTTCCCATTATTTGAAGGCGTTCATAAACTTCTTCGAACTGATTTATTGATAGTCATCAAATTTCCAAAGGCTTCGATTCGAAGAATGTATTTGCTCTTACAATTATTTATTTTATACGGAACAGTTGTCATATTTTTTTAATGCAATGATACAATTTTGTTTAAAACATGCATTTATAGAGATCCAATAGAATCCAGTTATAACGACTCCGCTTATAACGTCCGTCCGATTGTAGCTACTAAATTTGAATAAGTGATGGGTTGGTCCCAATACAAACTTATTCGAAAGGGTCTCCGCTTAGTAAGTCTTTTGGATATAATGACGAAAATCGTCGGTTCCTTGAGCGTCGTTATAACCGGATTGTACTGTAATATCTTTTTAAGGAAAACTCTTGGCATTCTTTGATTTTGTCTCAGTTGAAAAAAATCTTATGAATTTAGAGATATATTTAAGGAATATGCTCGTTATAGAAATTTGATATTCAACCTTGAGACACTCTTAAGTTCAAATCAGAAATGGAATCAAAAATCGAATTAAAATTGGGAGCAAATATGATTGGTAAATTTTCATAAATCATAGAAATCTTGTCATAATCTTCTTTGTTTTAATAATTTATTTTCTTATCAGAGATCTTATTGACCCAAACGAAACTTACATATCCTTTTTTTATATGTGTATATATTGAAGGCCTATTTCTATATAATTGTTTTCTATTTTTGAGTTATTACTCCATACTTAGAATTTAGAAAGTATTTAAAAATTAAGGTTAGACTTTTGAGAAAAAGAGAATAGAAGATTTCTTTAAGAGGTTTCATTCTATTTGGGCAGTTTAAAACATCGCAAAGTTGGAAATTAGTGAGAACGACTTTCTTTTGTTTCTAACTAATCGTAGTCAATCAAATATTACATGGGCGTAAAACTTAATCGAGATAAGTGTTTGTATTATAAAGTTTTGATTCTTTTCCACTAGACATTTAAGATAAGAAATATCTCAGGCAACGTGCAATTTTTTTGATTGATAAATGAGCTCGAGCCTGTTTATTCAAAAGATCAATAAGTTTTAGTTAGTTAATCATAAACACCATTAATTGAGTTAGATATATCCCCTTTGTTTACATAGATTTTTAGAAAGATTCAAGTTATCGTTTATAAATTTATTTCATTTTTAAAATATGTAAATTTGTGTGACCTCAAATTGCATTTTCAACCGCAGTTTGTCAAGTCTTTATCGAAACTTGGCTGTCGACTAAACGAAAATAGTCTTTGTGTGAATATCTTAAGTAATTAGTCATGCAATGCTTGCTGGAGAAATATACAAATATAAATAAATAGAAAATGTAGAATTTGCAGTTTTCAACTTGAAGTTATTTACATTCCTAAAACTCCTCAGCCGCCCCCTCGTTGCTCGAACTAAACTTGATCTTTGTTTGATTTGTTTTTTGTTATTTTTCTCCATTTCTGTTTTGCTTTAGTCTTCCATTTGGCTTTTGTATGAAACAAAACAAAAAGCTCTCCATACCGAAAAGCGCTTGGAACCACTTTGAACCGCTTTCAAAAGAAAAAACACAACAAAACACAAAATGTAAGGGAAATCAAGCAACTTCTACCACGACTCTTATCGTGGGCCATAAAGATATATGTATAAACAGAGGCTGAAATGACTGAATGACTGGTCATATCAAAGTATATATATGTATATGTACACAGCTAATATCGAGTTGTTATCTATGATGGTATTAGACTTTACTTAGGGTTTTAGAGACAATAATTTCGTAGAGGGTTGCATAAATTGCACTGGTGACACACATTTTGATGCCTTTGTCATGATTGCAACCCTTTCGTTTTGTTAAGAATTTTCTATCTTATGAGAAAAGAGAACCAAACTGGTTCTTATTACGTTGTTACGTTGCTTCAAGGTTAACTCAGTTTGTGGGCCAGGATATATGTATGTACATATGACAAGGAGGAAGAGACTTGGGGGGTGGGTTAAGGCTTTTTAAAAGCTGCGTGTACAGGTTTCTCTGACGCGCCATTGACATTGACCTTGAACATGGACACAAGGCGAAGGCGAAAAAAGGAAGCTTTAGCCGGTTGTCCTTGAATCAAGCCATGTTCCAGTATTCCAGCTGGCAAACGAGGCATTAAATCAAATTATTTAACCCATGACGCAATTTTTGCATGAATGAAAACTGAAAAGGAGATAGAGAGGAGGGCAAAGAAAGAGAGAACAGAGTTGTTTTTATTTTTGCGCTTCATTCGAAACTCCATACAAAATAGAAATAAAAGAAGAACAAAAAAGACAAGATCAAATTTCAAAACAACAAGAACTGGATATAAGTAGTTTGTTTTGGTTATTCCCGGCTTGCATCTCATCATCCTCAATTACGATCATTATGATTATCTCTCATGGATGAGGCAGAGTTTTGGCATACTCAGCATATTCCCACAGGAAGTTGAGGGAGTTTCGCATTACAAAATATTTTTATTAGCAACAAACTGTGTTGTTTTGTTTTGGTTTTTATTTTTACTGGAATGCTGGCTTGCTGCTGCTGAATTGATGAATTTCTTGTTTATGTTTATGCGAATTGTAGAACGGAAATAACAGAAAAACAAAAAACTTTATATGTAATTGAAGCTTTGTGGGTAAATTTGAAACACTTTGTAGAACTTAATAGAATGACATCTGCTGCTGCTAATTCAGGGGAAACTCTTAGAGACATTAATCTGAATCACTTGAATTTCTAAATTACATTTCCTTTAACTTTATGCCACTTAACGTCTCTAAGAAACAAAGTTTCATATTTTTAGTAATTTGTTTTGATTTATGATGGAATTTTTTAGACTTCCTGTTCTTAGGGCAGAGTTCTTATTTGGGAAATGTATATAGAAATTATACCAGTTCAGGAGGAAAATAGACGTGAAATGAAGCTTCACAAAAGGAATCTATTCTTTTACATCTATTTTCTCCAAACTCTTCTACTTATCGTTGTTGATCTTCTAAACAAAGTGTTTATTATTTATGCGAAATAATTAAGGGTAATAGCTATTACTTAAATATTATACATTGTATTTCCTTGTACTTTGTCGACCTATCTTGGTTTGATATAATTCTTAGAAGTTGGTAGAGGCGAAGCCCTCTTACACTAATTCTGCACATAAGAAAGGTGGAATCTGAAGTTGCAAGCTTTGCCGTTCTTTTCTCGCTTCATATGGTTTAAATTCCCAACTACTTTTAGCGTTGAAAAAAAAACAGTGGATTCTTTAGCGAAATCTGCTGATAATAAAACTTGTTGGTTCTTGAAATAGCTATACAAACAATCTGCTCACTGTGATGCCTATGATTTAAAATCTTATAAATTAGTAAGATTTATTGACCTGAGGCCGTCTGAGACCCAGTTTTGATACTTAGAAATATTTAAACATACATAGATTTATCTTAGAACTTTTATAAAAAGTTTATATTGCTTTTCTAATAGAAATGACATATGTCTTAGATCCAGAGTATAATTTTTAACAAATACTAAATACAGTAAAACAAATTCCAAGCATATATGTATATAAATACTTATATATAAAAATTTGCCTGTATTTTATGGAATAAAGAATCTAGACAGTGTAGGATCTCTGTATAAATTTCAAAAATCATTCATTTTAAGGTAATAATTGGCCTTGGATATTACCAATTTAGCAGTTTAAAATATAAAATATCCTTTGTGTGGAAAAAATTACTTAATTTGATCCTCCGATGTATATAGAAATATCTATATAATATTGAAGTCCTTTTGTAAGAGATTCTGCTGCTTTTTAAGAGATGTTAAATGTATTTTAGATCCTGAAATAGTTTTTCAAATGGTCTAGGAGGTTTTTCAGAATCGCAGTTATAGTCTTCTTTGATTTCTGATTCCCAACTTCCTAATATCTTTGAAAATTCCGACCTTTCTCAACTAAATATACCCAACTATATGCTATATTAACTTTAATAACTAACAGTTCTCATACAATATTGTTTATATGCACATAAATTTTAAAATAATCTAGAAAAACCCCTTATACAGTATTTTTAGAAAAAAGAATAGCTCATTAATCACAATAATTGTAGCTATTTTTAATGCCCATTTTACCTTGATAGAAAACACTCTTTCCTTTCATCTGAAAACGATTCATCACACTAAAACGTGCCAATTGTTCGATTGAAATTCATGTAAAATATCGGCCAGGTGAACTCAAAACTTTGAAGCATAGTAAAATGTTAGATGAATGACTATTTCCCATTTCATTCATAAGTTTTTACTATTGTTACGCCAAAAGACTTTAAGGAGGAAGTGTAATAATGCGATTTGTTTCATATATACATATATTCTACGAAATGCAATTGGGCCAAGAACAAAGAAGTAGGCTACTATATATACATATATATACCTAAACCAATTGGATTGTTTATACAATTTTCTCCACTGTCCCAAGCCCAAAGCTAAACACAACTGTGCGGGATCTCCTGATATGAGTTTTTTTCCACTCCCTTTTTCTTATTTTTGTATTCACATATTCAACAATATAAGCTACTAAATGTGTAAGCAAATATATAAATAAATATATATGTATGTATGTATATAATTTTCACATCTAGACACGAAAGCAAAATTTTGTACATACAATTTACTAAAATGAAATGAAAAATGAAATGTTTAATTGCCTCCACTGTAAATTGCTTTGTGCCTTTGTGTCTGAGTCTGATGTGTGGCAATCAAATCAACTGAGTCAATTTGCGCTTTTTTATCAAAGTTGACTTTGTTTTGTCATCATCATCATCGTTTACTTTGTTATCATTATTAACGTCATTATCATCATTATGAGGTCTGTCTGTTTAGACTTGTTATCAGCTTGTTTATGAAACAGAAATTCTATTTTCAAGCTCACTAAAATATACGGAAAAATTAAGTATTTCAATTTAATCACGTGTAGCCAGATGTGCAAACTTATGGACAACCATCTAAAAGCAAATTTTGGTTAAAAGTTTAAACAAAACAAAAGGCAATAATAATAAATAACCGAAATGTATGAACAAACAATTTTGTGAATACTCTACGCTAAGTTAAGGAGAAACCTATCAATTTTAAAGGCCTGTGTTCACTTTTTGGGTTTCTTTTGTCGAAAAAGAGCGCCACCTAGCGTTAGAAATAAGTCACTTTCAGTGTCTATATTTGAAAGCGATTTGATAGAAGACATTTAACTCAACATCTATTTTAATTTGTAGTCTCAAACTTAAGATCTAATCTTATTTGAAGTCTCAAACTTAAGATCTAATCAAATTTGAAGTATCATTCTATTCATTATCTAATCAAATTTCCGATTATAAAATACGTCAATCTGTTCTCGGAGCTTAATACTTCTTTAATAGAAACACGTAAATATTAAACAGATCAAACCTTTGGTTAGTTACAGTCAGTCCATTTTAAAGTCTCTTGCAATTCGAAGTCTCTTACGGACGTTTAAGTCTAAGTCTTTGCTTCTTACTGAGTCATTTAACTTTCTGAAGTTCTGAACTAAAGAATTTTACTTATTGGAAGTTTCTATCAAATGTTTCAGATTTAAGTCTTATTTAATATTTCTGGCTCGAAAAGTTTCTTGCTCGACTTCTAAGAGAATTTAGGTTTAACATTTCGACGTATAATGGAATTTGATCTTTTTCTAAAGTTTCTAATTCAAGATTATAATTCATTTGAAGTTCCTTACTGCAGATTTAAACGTGTAATTTCTATATTTTCTTACAATGTCAAAATATTGAAAGTTTCTAAAACCAAATTGTGCCCGAAACTAACAAGATTTACAAGGTCTATCCTTACTTAAGAATACTCATCATGCCATTTATTAAACGCTCTACACATTTCCAAATACATTAATGTACCCTATTTATGACTGTAGAGTATCTCGGATATACAAATAATTTGTTTTTTGTATGGTTTTAAACAAGTTTGGTAACCGGTGTGAGCCGATTATTTTATGGCTTGGCTCAGCTTGTTTTTGTTTTTAGGCAAAACTTGCAAAGGCATCGGAAAAACGGCAGAGAAACGCTAGAAATACGCTCATTATGACACTCAACCAAATTTGAGTTAGTTTCTTGCATGAGTACCTTTAATGTGTATATATACATATTTTGGATGACGCAAATTTAGTGTACGTGTGCGACATTATCAAATCTTCAAACTAGAAAAAATACAAACACAATTTGATTTTGAAAACGCAAAAAAATCGATAAGACAGCTAGCCAAAAGCAGTCTAAGCTGGCCAAAAGCAAAAAAAAAGTAATACCAAACACCATATAATCAGGTTAGGAATACACAAAAACAATAATTGCTTGTAAACAAATAACCAGCACAAAAGGTAAAGCACAAAATTGCCAACAACAAACGAACGCAAAAGAAATAAAATTGTTTATATGAGCAAAAGAAGAAAAAAATGAAATAAAAGTTGCCATACATTTACATTTAATTGAAGGTTGATTTCAAAAATAAAAACACAAGAAAAGCGCAAAAAGAATGGGAGAAAAAGAATATTATCGTATGGGGAGAATATATGTATTTATACAATCTTTTGATTTCGTTTTCATGGCGAATTTCACTTTTTCAAAAGTTGTTGCAAAAATAAAAAATTTTCTAAACATTTAAAAATAGTCGAAATCGTTAAACAAGTTAATATATTATCTAATATCTCGGTTAAAAGGACATTTGATAAGTCTAAACTCCAAAATATATATAAGTTGCTTAAAATAAAGCATGAAATGAAAGTTAATAGAATTATTGATCTGTAGATCCTTCATAATTGAAAATAAATGCGTTATTTGTGAAGGCGCCTAAATTGTTTAAGTATAAAAACTACATAAGTATATGAGTGGTTAGTGATAAAATGTTGTAAATATTAAGATTCTTTTATATTCTTTTGTTTGAAATTATTGCCCATCGAATTCACATTTATATGTTCTGAGAGTTTCTATTCGTGGCTCTTGAAGAGCTTCCAACTCATGAACCAGTTACTTACATATATTAGATACTACTTACTCGAAATCGATCAGGGTAATGCCATTCAACAGTTTTGTACCAGTGGTCGGCACGGCCCATTTCCCGGTCTAGGGCCTAGTTCTGCCGCAGCGCTGCCGTCTGACATACACTGTAAATGCTGGTGTATGTAGGTTCGGCAACGACACTTCGGAAACGATTCGACTCGTGCTTGTCAGGAAAACAATTAATATAAAATTTATACCATCTGCAATTGGGCAGATCAAACAAATAAGTTTTTTGTTTTGATTTATGACATCGATAGATAAATTTAGGTTAGAGTCCTCTTCAAGGCAGATTTACGTTTCTCAAAACAATAGTTAGTTCTTGCTTTTTATTAATTTTTATGGCTAATTTTGGATATCTGTTGGTTTATTATGAAACATATCTAAGTTTCTAGGACTTCATTTTTCATATACATTTTAAGCTCTATAAATCGAATAAATCATGATATTCTCTTGAAACGATTAATTTCAACTTAATAAAGTGTCTAATAATGGTTAATTTAAAATTATTTTATGTATTAAACAAGAGATTTTTTATATAAATTAAATGACAAATTTACGTCTTGAACTGTTTGTCTGAAATTCTTTAAAGTCAAATCACATTTTATCTAAGTCCACAAAAGTCTGTCAGATCTGTGAGATAATTTTTTGTAATGTCTAATGGATCTCTTATACAAATAGTTTTCCCTTCGACAAAGATAAATATGTTGAATCATTGTGATAAATGATTGTTGAAAATTTAAATATTGTTTGTTCAAAGACCAGGCGGCCAGCGTTGCAGAGGCGTAGACAGTTAGAGTTCCACAAACAATCGAAAAAAAAGAAACTATCAAAAAATGGCCGCACTCACACACTCACGCACCTGCACAAACATACCAACACTTACACATAATCTCAAACATATGGTGGTCTAACACTTGCATATGCAGTTATTGTTTGCCCTCTCTCTCTCGCATTGAAGCACGCACGCTTGTCTAATCTGCCGTTATTAATAGAAGAAGAGAAGAGCATATGGCCCCTGTGCTTATCAGTGAGAGAGAGAAACACGAGAGAGAGAGAGATAGACACGCACTCATTAGCGAGTCAATAAGTTACACAACGCAATGCGTCGAGGTTATGTTGGTGGGGCCCTTTGGATTCATCGCATAGCGCGTCTTCTTTTTTTTCATTTATTTAGCTGTGCCTCCCTTTGCTTGCTGTTCGCCTGTTAGAATACTCCAACTAATTAACGAGTTATGACAGGGCTTGGCGCCACCTTTATCATCATCGCCCCACAATTTGTCACTTTTCCAGAGGGGTTTAGCCTAATTAATGCTTTTTAGCTTGTAACCTCGACCTAGACCAATTATCTCAAGGTACTTGACCAGGCGTTCATCGTGCATTAGGAAGTCGTTTGCCCTTCCCAAACAAACAAACAAAAAACTACCACGACCACGATGATCGCAGGTCATTTGGCCCTTCTCTCTCTGTGTGTGTGTGGATTTTTAGTTTTTCTGTTTGCCTGTGAAAATATCGATCTTGCGCTGAGGGGTGTGAAAATTTAAGAAACCACATGCAACCAGCAGTGTGAAAGAGACCCAAACACTTGGTTGTGTGTGTGTGTGTCCAATGTCACTGAATTTATAAATAATGCGATGTATTTTTATCAATCTACAAAAACTGCCTCCAAGGTCCTCCAAGTTGTGGTGTTTATGGTTTTATTTTGTGTTCGTCTTGTTTTGCTTTGTTGAGCGCCTAATCATACTAAGATCTTTTTTCGGGGCCCAAACTATTCTAACGCAATTCTCTCCCTCCATTCTTCTATTGCAGCACTTTTAGCAATGGTGCCGCAAGTGAGAAAAATCTACAGCCCGAGAGACGGGCACGTTTGAATACCGCACCGGGAATGCGTGCAGGTGTGGCATCTGTGGGTTCCTCTCAGAATCCCAACAGCATCAGCACCAATAGCATTCTAGTCGGTGGTGGAAACCTCAAGCGTGCCTATATATTGAGTGGTTCCAGCGTTAGTCACATCACAGATGATAGCAGTACCGAGAGTTTGGCCCCCATTGGTGGCAGTTTTCGCAATAGCCTAAGTAAATCGGTCCAAATAAGCGATAGTCGACGAGGAACAACAACACTTCAAGGACTAAATGGTCAGCGGGATGAGCGTATGGTATTGGTATCGAGGAAAGTTCCGTTTTTCATCTTCTCGGCTCTGCCCTATTACAAGGGTAAAAATGGAAGGTGAGTTTAGCTAAAATTGAAATCTTTTTACAATGTTTCTAATGTGATTTTCTTTTTTTCAGAGCTGAATTCCGCAAGGAGGATCGTCGTCGTCGTAATCCATCAACATCACGTCCTTTGAGTTCCATTAATGATGCTCCCTTTGATCCTTTCGATTTGCTGGGCATACAAAAGGCCGAAAGTGGTCAGGTAAAATATTGAAATTATTTCTACTCGAAAATTTGAATTCATATCTTCGTTTTTCTCTGTTCTTAGGACATTTCCTATGGCCATCTACTGATACCCTCACGACAATATGAAAAGGAACGCAAGAAGCATGGCAATGCCTCAACAAATCCATCAATTTTTGAAAATCAAATAGAAATTACCAGCACAGCAGCCCTTAAAAATCATGGCATAGCGAGGTTGGTTTGACCTTAAATTAAACCACACTGATACATTAGGATATACATATGTATATATAGAGAGAGATAAAGAGTTTTAGGTTTACAAAACACACATTCGAGTCATTTAATATTGTCATTTAAACCATTTCTACTTCATGTCATACATTTCAAACATTTCCATGTCATATTCTCATCATATATATATACATTCATACAAATATATGTATAAATCCAATTAACCAAACCCAAAAGTCTTAAAAGATGAATAATATATTGAAGGACAACCTAAAGGGCCTCAAAGTATCCTGTAAATATGCGAGAATTATTAAAATTCATTATAAAAAGAGTTTATAAGATGAAGACCTAGATCTAGGGAATTATAAAAGAATTATTAACTCAATTGAGGTCCCAAAATATCTTGTAAATAAGTTAGAATTTTAAAATTTTTCACCAAAAGATTAGAATTCAAATTACCCTATATGTAGTTATTCCATCTGGAATCATAGTTGATACATCACTTCAAGTAAAATCCTTTTTCTTATGGGAACTAGGACTTCCGGCAATAGTTTCCCTTACATTGCAAACACTTTACGATCAATCAGTCACGTTTTATATACAAAGAACAATTTAGCTGAAAATGTCCAAAAATAGATTTATATTTGATTATATAAACAAGAGCCACATAATGTTTATGTGAAATTTGATATTGATATAACTTGCTTCACCTTGTTGTTAACAATTAAAGCTGATTCTTGCAAGAAATTTGAGAATTTATTACGCATCAATTGCAATTTGCTGTATAAGCCCATTTGGAAAATTTACACCTGAGTCCATTTAGCACTTATTGCAATTAATTTATATAATATTTACCTAATTTAAAACTTACTTCAGCGTTTTTAGTTGTTTTCATTATTGGTCTTGTTTTTTGCCTACACAGAGTAATCCTAGAACCCCAAAGAAGAGAGAGTTCCCCCTCCAACCCCAAATGAAATGAAAATTCCAACATTATTTGTAATTGTACTTACATTTTGTGCCATTAACTTGTATTGCTAATCATTTAACGCTTTGCACTACTTCGTTTCAGCACAAAAACCATAACCAAACGTCAAGGCAAATGGTAAATGTTTTTGAAACAGCAGCTAACCACAAAAGTTACTTTTTCATACATATAAAAAAAAAATCACACACATCTCAGCTATGGAAAATATTTAACCCAACTCCGCCTCAAAGTCATATCAATGATTTTCCAAAGCTGAAATGTATTTGTAATTCAAATTAATCCTTAAACATAAAAAACATATTTTCACAAAAACACTTCACTTAGAGCACACACACATCCAAAAAAGAAAGAAATAAACGCTTCAACTAACAACACTAACTAACAAAACTATGCTTTCTATCAAGCTTTACTTTCTTGAGTTTCAAGTTGTATTTGAAAAAAAAGAAAATAGAAGATAAATTTAGCATTGAACTAAATGGTGTATATAAATATTTCACAGGTGTTTCACATATGAGAATAACAATCGTAATAATGCGGCCAGTCCAACGCCTGATCTTAAATTGGATATGGATATGGAGAGCATTATATTAGCTGGAGATGCTAGAGGAGTAAGTCTACTTGAAAAGTAATATGAATTTTAATAGGAACTAACTTCTTAATATTTCGCTATGCAGTGTCAACAATATTCGGCCAGCATTTTGGATGATCCGGAGCTAATAGCTGGCAAACATCGTACATTGCTCACATTTACCTCATATATGACCTCGGTCATTGACTATGTTAGACCCTCGGATTTAAAGAAGGAGTTAAATGATAAGTTTCGTGAGAAATTCCCAACAATTCAGTTGACTTTGAGCAAACTAAGAAGGTAAGTTTTTTTATTTGTTTCAAGGAATGTTAACTAATTGTCCTTAATTGTCTTGCAGTATCAAACGGGAAATGCGTCGCATTAACAAACTGGATACACGCATTGATTTGGTTACCATATCCCAGGCATATGTTTACTTTGAGAAATTGATTTTGGCCAATTTGATTAATAAGAGCAATCGCAAATTATGCGCCGGCGCCTGTTTGCTGCTCAGTGCCAAAATGAATGACGTTAAAGGCGATGCATTGAAATCGTTGATTGAGAAAACGGAAAGTGTATTCCGCTTGAATCGCAAAGAGTTAATATCATCCGAATTTGCCGTTTTGGTGGCTCTGGAGTTTAGTCTGCATGTGCCCATGCATGAGGTACTGCCGCATTATCAACGTTTGCTCTATGAATCCTAGAATTGGTCCACGCGCTGCGTCGAAAAATGCGTTTAATGGCGGCAGCGCAGGCGGTGGGACATCATTTGCTCCGCAAGGGTAGTCGTAAATGAATTGATTTGAGACAAAGGCCGTGGCATACTTTACGGCTGAGATGTGTACTTAAGAAGGCGTTGCCTACTTTACGGGTGTTGGGTTTAATATACATATATATTTTTTTTTTTTTGGTGAAAAACATAATACATATACATACAATACAATAAACACATATTTACCTATTACATATATCTATTACGATATTTAAGCTATTTAGATAAGTTTTGGTAAAAAGTCACAAGAAAACAAAAAACAAAAAGAATAGAAAACAACAAAAAAAACATTATATAATATATTATAAATAATTGACAAACAATTTGTAACGCCCCCAGCCCCTTGAAACCTTCCAATTTTTACATAAGTGTTTACGTTTTAGCCAAGTTATGTTTATTTCATTCTTTATTTTTTCCGTTATAGACATTTCAAAAATGAATAAAAACTATAAATATATATATAAATGAAATAAGAGAACTATGTGCATAGAGCATTTTTACTCCCCGTCCATGTTAACGCTTTGTGGTCAGATAAGTTAAGGCCAGCGTTATCAAACGACAATTGTTAGCCCATAGCTTTAGCTTTAGAAAAATGTTAATTTATTCAAATTTCCCTGCTGACACATATAGAGAGAACAGAATAACCTACTATGATCTTCTGAGAGCCGCATCATTAAAGCTAACTAATCCGTTAAAACCCAAAAGAAGATATTCATTCACCTTCGACTGTTGGTAATGTGTCATGACGGAAGGCAGGAGGTGTGTGTGTGTGTGTGTTTGTGTGAACAATCAATCAAAAATCAATAAATTACCAACGATCGATTATTTGTCAGGGCAACAGGCGCACAGCAAGCGGTCACAAGTGGTCCAAATGAAATAAGAACAACAACAAATGCGGGCGATAACCGAAAATACAAGCCCCCCAACTGGATGGAGTATGTGTGTGTTTTTTTTCGCTTAAACGTGAGTGGAAAGGGATAGAGAGAGGGTGAGAAGGGGGGCGAATGAACGCTATGCCCATGCCCTACTACCTGCTGCACATTATGGCTCTCGACTCTCGGGTCTCTGAGTTTGTTTGTTTGTAGCGGCTGTTAACTCTTTTGTCTGATAAGCTATTTCGGGCTACCAGCAATTGGACAGAGGTGGCGGCTCTTCATATACAAGCATGAGGGCAAAGATTGTGTGTGTGTGTGTGAAATGCAGTGCCATCGTAATCAGTTTTTCATTTCTGTCTTATCAGCAGAATATTATTTTTCGTTGCCACACACATTAAAATGGCAATTGACTAGGGAATACCCTTAGTTGCAGTGCCATGTCATGGAGGTAATTTGTATATTAGAAGCCAGTGTAGAAAATGTAATCTCCAAAGTGGTTAGGGTTCATTTGTGAAATATTTCTAGTTTTTCCCGGTTGGTGAAGGTAAAAGAAATATTGAATAATAACCTATTTCAAGTGCTAATTTAGGTCGTTTTCTATTATATCAGAAAGGTTCCCAAATCGACAGCTTTTAGAAACTCAGTGGCCTAAACAGTGACGAATTTATGAATACGATTGACAGTCGGATATTATATTTACATACATATGTATGTAATTTTTAATAACTTTTCAAATATGAAACTTGTTAAATGTAGGCTGCATATTTAAGGGGGCGGATGTCAATTTTTTTTTGCATTCTTAGAAACATTAAGTTTTAAAAAATATCTTGTATGTTGCATATTTAAGGGGGCGAATGTCAATTTTTTTGCATTTTTAGAAACATTCATTTTTAAAAAATATCTTGTATGTTGCATATTTAAGGGGGCGAATGTCAATTTTTTTTGCATTCTTAGAAACTTTCATTTTTAAAAAATATCTTGTATGTTGCATACTTTATGGGGTGTTTTTTTCTCGAACCTAAATTAACTTATATTTAGAAGAAGGATACATGTGTATTTATTTGGAACACGGTATTTTATAAAGGACTATTTTTTTTTGAAGAGTGGATAGTTTAAGGCTTCCATTACTATTCTTGCTGATCGAAGAATAGTATGAAATACTATATATAGTTTAGTTTTAGTTTTTAGTTAGTTTTCAGAAAAAAATTAAGGTGGGTGACTAAGTTTCGAAATTCTTGGACCTTAGACGGAGAGGGACGCTTTTCGAGATGTACAAACTCAGGCCGAGATAGCTTCTACATATTTTTGAAATATTTCCAATATACAAAAAATATCTGTATCTTTATACATATTCTTTTTTTCTAATTCTCAACTGGTTCTCGGTGCCGCTAGTCTCAATTCCTCTCTAAAGGTGAATCAGAGAAAGGAACAAGAATATTTGCATACTTATTAATATATATTGTTAATCCGACACAGTTCTATATACATTTAGAAACTAACTTATTCAGTCGCTTAGGCCATAAGCTTAGTATATGGAATACGGATTGGATAAGAATGTCTTTTTAATTTGATTCCAATTAGTGGCGCTTCAATGGAATAATCAGTTTTTGAGACAATTGGTAAACTCATTAGAGTGTCCAACCACCGACTCCTCTTACACCCCTCTTCCCATATACATACATACATCGGTGGGCCATTAACAGCTGATTCTATCCACAGTCTTCTTTTGCCATGCTTTTGCCCACATGGCTCTGCATAATGAAAGAGCTCAAAACTAATTAACGCAAAAGCAAAGCCGGAACAGAACAGAACAGAAGAGAGAATACTTTTCCCCTTGCCAGCCCCACCCAACACATTTCCACCCACTAAGCACTAGGCCATCTGCCATTACCTCTCCCCCTCCATACACACACATTCGTCTCTCTTTCTCTCTGTCTCCCTCTCCTCTTATATCAGCATTTTGGGCCAAAAGTGAAAGAGATTGTTGCTCGCTTGGTCTGTTCGCCTGACATTCATGTCTGAGGCTTGTCTAGGTTATTACAGGCCACCCCCACTAAGAGGAACGTCAAACGTTTATTACTCATTAGCACGCACCCAAATCCAGGCAAAGGGCCAAAATGGCAACTTTTGTGTGCTAACTTTTTGTTGGCCTCTCTGCTCGTTCATTAAGTGAAAGACTCCCGCACCCAAAAAGAAAATAAAATAATATAATGGGGGAAAAAAACTTTTTCATTAAAATTTTCGTTTTTATTTATTAGACATGACACCTCCCGCTCTCTTTCTCTACCGCCTCTCGTTGCTGGAGCGGCCTCAGCTGCTGCCCCTTGATCTTAGTGTGTGTGGTTTTTGTTGTTTTGGGTTCGTTAACAGTTTTTAGTTTGCTACTGATTGGAAAGTTCTTTTCTGCATTTTCATGTAAGGCTTCCGACTGAAATACTTCGTCTCTCCCGTCACCGATTCCCCTCTTCCCATAGTTGGCATTGAACTGATGAGGGACTCTGGCAGCAATGGCCAAGCGAGCATTTTCTGCTACTGCTGCTGCTGCTGCTGGCGCGTTTCTTTTGCTGTTGCTGCTGCTGCTGCGTCGTAGTTGCCGCCCGCCTTGTCCCTGTCGACTTTCTGCGGTTTTCTGTGCGCCTGATACTATGCGCCGAGTTAATTGGTTTGCAAACAAATTAACCAACGTGGGTGTGTACGTTTCCTAATTAGCAGCTTTTGTAATTAAATATGCCCGCAGCCATTCAAACTGTGCCAGAAGTGGTGGGGAAAAGAGAGAAAGAGACGAATCAGAAGCAGTAGTTGGGGGGTAAACCACATGCGTGGCATAACGGTTCATGTGACGCACAGCGGCGTCAGCTGAGCTAAAGCCAAAGTCCCCCATACATCTCGTTTACCCCCCACACACACACAAACATTTGACTTAGCTAATGAACGACAAGAATAATGGCATACAATTCAGTTTCCCCCTTTGCATGCTACGCCTCAGTCGGTCGGTCGTTTGGTCGTTCGGTCGCTCGGGTGGCTGACGTCGCAAATGAAAATGCATTTTAATTAGGGGTTTTTGTTTGGGGCTTTTGTTTTAAGTTCTCTTTTTGTGTGTGAATGCGAGTGAGTGAGTGAGTGTGTGTGGGTGTGCTTGGGAGTCTCTCAGTCAGTCTGCAATCAGAACCAGGCAAGCTTCTCCCTTTAGAGTTGTCGAGTTATTAATGTGTTTTGAGTAATTTAATTAGCCAGGGAAATAATTATTTTTATTTTGTTATTGTAAAACTTTGCGCAATTGCTACAATTCCTAAAAGGAATATACATAACTCTATTTACTCTTAAATGTTATTAATTTTATATAAATCCTTTATTTTTATATCTGCAAAAGATTTGAACTCGAGTTTTCCTGTCAACGTTAAAATTAATTACATAAAAGTAATTGAAAAACTATATCCCCCTTAACAGACATTATATTAGGGACCTATTTAGGGGTGAGGTTCATGATCCTTCAAAATATGTCACAAATTATTACAGTTTTCTCTTCTTTATGGATCATAAAGATCATAATGCAAATTCCACTATAAATGGTCTACAATAAGAAGATCAAAGGTCAAGGAGATATACCAAATGTTTTATCTAATGAAATAAGAATAGAAATATATGTTTCTAATAAAATCGAAGATAGAAATCAAACATTTAGTATTGATTGTTGATCATTATAATTCAGTCACTCGACAACCCTAAAGCAAGACCAACGATAAGCGTACCCAATGGGACATGCCATACAGTCGAATGGAAAGGGGGGAGTCAAAATGTATATGGAAAAAAACTTGGTCAATGGGCGAGCACAGGAGCTTTCGGCATCTCAAGAGACCGCTGTCAAATGAGGGACAAGAGGAGGGCGGGGGAAAAGGTTTGGTAGTTTGGCATGGGTTTTTAAATGCTGGTTGGAGCACCCACATTTTTTTTCTCTCTTCTCTTATTCCTTTTTTTCTTCCATTCATTATGATTGCTATTGGTGTAGTTGTTGTTGCTGTTGTTGTTGCTCAATTGAATTCGAGCAAAAAAAGGGTCCAATTAAAAAACCACAACAATTAACGAGCCAAGTGAGTTAACTTGGCATAAGTGGAATTTTAATTGGCAACACGAGAGCTCTGGTCCAACAACAACAACAACAAGAACAGGAGCCGAGCCGCGAGTGACTAGCCGAGTGCCGATAAGTGCAACAACGACAACGAGTAGCAGAAGTAGTAGTAGTCGTAGGTGGTGGGGGAGGCGAAGTGAAAGAGAGAAAGAGTAGTGTAAGAGAGGAGGAGAGAAATAGATGATGGTGATGGTGGTTGATGGGGGAGGGGAGAGAACAGCTCGTTATGGGTGCCCGGGAGTAGTTAAGTAAATGAGCATTTTGTTTCACTAATGAACACTAATGAATGCCGGAGACAGCACTTCTCTCTCTCTTTCTCTCTCTGCATGGGTGTGTGTGTGTGTGTCAGCCTTTTGTTGGTTTGGGGTTTTTGTGTTGTTAATTAATAAACACGACCAGTGCCAGAGAGTTTCAGCAGTTCTCATTGTGTGTGTTTGTGTGTTTCTCTGTGTGTGTGTATTTTTGAAGGGGTTAAAATAAGCAATTAGTTGGATTTTCGACTAGGCGCACAGCAAATGTGCAGACGTTGAAACACATTGGCCAGAAAGTTTCAAACTGTTGCCCCGTCATCATCATCATCATCGTCGCCGTCGTCGTCGTCGTCGTCGTCGTTTGCCGTTGTCGACGTCGTAGTCTTCTTCTTCTTCTTCTAACGAGCAGCAGCGGCGCAGGAGTTGAGTCTGGCGCCCTCCAATAGGAGGTAATCTCATGCCACACACAAAACACATTCAGTTGCCAGTTGGTAGGTAAGCCTGCCACGCATCGGAGGTCGTGTCTGGGAAACAACAGCAACAAAAAAAAAGCAAAAAAACACAAACCCGGGAGAAGAAAACTTTGTTGCTCATCGGAGGCCTTCTTGTCTCTGTGCCAGGGCTTAATTAGTGACTGGCATTTACCAATTAGCATAGACTTGAACCACACACAAGACGGACAACTTTGAAAAGGGGGTTGGGTCGATGGGGCGGATGAGGGATGTGAGGGGCTAACCAATGCCAGTAGGTCACTCAGCGAGACAATTGCATTGATGTAGGTTATGGTGCGCATATTAGATGATCTCCAAAGATGGCCAAGCGAGTAAAGTAGAAACTGGGTTAATGCACTGTGATGAAATTTAATGTATAGAGTTTTTAGGATCAGCCACTAATAGGTGAGTATAATATCAGTTTAATATCTTCCAAACGAAATCCTTGCTTGGCATTTTCAATGCAGATCAATAGAAATGTGTGATATATGGAGGAAACCAGAGAGGAAGGTTGAGAAGTCTGGGCACCGCCCGAAAGTAAGTAAGTAAGTCTTTAAAAAGGTTGTAGTTTTTGCCTTTCTTGCAAATTTACTTAAATTAGTGAGCCAAAAATCTGGGTATCCCTTCCAGGAACGATTTTCTAGATTCGTTTATGGAGTTATGTACCAAATATAGCGTACAAAATGTATCCTGATGCAATTTTGGTGTAAGGACTCATGTAAGTAATGCTGTAAGTAATAGTTAAATAAATGATTAATTATCCTCAACAATTACATACACTAAATGCTCACAAAGTAGAACTGCGAGAATCGATTTAATCGAAATTTTTACCCAAAAATACCATAAAAAATTTGAAATTTTTATGTTAAAGGGAATTTTGTTCAAAACTTTTATTACACTTGCTTATAGATAAGTAATGTATCCAAAATACTCTACAAAATAATAGTAAGTAATGCCAATAATTACATAACCTAACGCTATCATAAAAGAATTGCTAATTATAGTAAGACAAATCTCGTCTCCTTTATTGCATCTCTTGAATTAAAGGAAACACAATTGAAAATATTAACAGTAACGTGAAAATTTTTATGATTCTAATTTGAAAGCGTTTAATATATCTCATCAGCTTGATAAATTAAATAATCCTTTCATTTATACTACAGAAATACTATACCAAAAAAAGGGCGCTTTTGTGTCAGATTCCTAGTATCACCCGAAAACTAACTGAATGAAGTAAAAAGTAGCGGAACCAGTTTGTATTTTCGCCTAGAATGTGCTGTTGCCTTGCTAAAAGTTATTTGTAGATATGCAAAATCATAAGTACTACTATTAATCTCTGAAAACCAGTATTAGAAAATGCAATAAGCAGCAGTGCCAGATCAACGGAACTGGCAAATGGGCCCAGAGATTTCAGAGCTTTGCTGTGATATTTAATCACTGAAAGGTTCCTTCATTGTTCATTCATTTAGCTAAATACAGTTCTAAGCAAAATTTGTATTAGAAAAATTCAAAAATTCTTAAAAATTGTTAACTTTAAGAACAAGTAACTTGCTCAATTTTAATCGATTGAATGTGAAATCTCTTTTTAAAGCTTATAAGCCAAACTATGAAACTGTTTATGTTCCGTCTTTAAAATATTGTATTAACTCTATTATTCCAAACTGCAAATAGTCAAAAACTTATCTTGAATAAGTTATCCGATCAGTTCTAGGGTGATAAGATTAATGGCTTGCGATCATTATTTCAACGAGTTTTCAACTAGAAATTTCATTCAGAATGACTCAAGAACGGTCCAATACTCGCCTTTACTATTCGATTAACTTCTTTTTTGTGGCATTGTTGAATATACATATCATATTAAATACTTTATATTTACTTTGAAGATAAGTTAAGGTCATCCATTACATTGCATCTTGAAACCATATTCGAACGATGTGAAACGATTCCTGATTAATACCCTTCTGGCTCATCTTTTTTTTCCCAAGGGCTTTAGTCAAATGTAAAGTCGTTTTTAGGCTCTGTTCCTACTTGAACTACCAATTGAAGATTCTCAGTTTGACATTGAAATCAAGCCATTAATATGAAAACAACAAAATCCGAACAATGAAATAAGTAATGTAGAAGAATGTAGAATAAAATTGTAGAATCCACAATGTAGATTTATCCCGAATTAATTCAAAACGCTGTTGCCTCTTTTCATGCAATAGGAAAACAATTTGTATCCATTAACAAACATTTTACTTTGACAATTTTTGAAAGGCATTGCGTTTGTATTGATTTTGAGAATTCTTTAGAATATGAAAACGATGCTTTTCCGAGTCTTCTGACTAGCTTCTTTGCGATCTTATTACCTAACAATATAATGTAGGCTAATCATTTCGATCAGGCAAGCCTATGATTTGATTAATGAACATGTCTCAATTTGTTATGCCTTCTAAGCACAACCTTTTCGTTCGGGTTAAAGCCTTTATTTTAAAGTCATTGAGGTGTAGGTACATCTAATTAAAATGTCAGCTCCTTATAAGTCACATAGACACATAATAAACCATCTAAGGTGTTGTTTTCTCATTTCAAAACAATACCTACATCAATTAAAAAGTATACCAAAAAATAAATTAAAATAAAAATAATTCTAAACTTCCACTGTGAATCGAATGAATCATGTTAATCGTTTGGCAAATCAAGATAAATATAGATATATAAACTGTATACGCCTTGGCGGTAATGGGTAGCTGGCATAATCAAAGCCAAGGAGGTGTTTTGTTTGACTGTTTTTCTTGACTTTATATGGCGCGTCATCTTTCTAGCCGTCTAGGCTGCCATCAACAAGCAACAAAAATTGTGGAGGTGTTTTCTGTGTCTGACGACGACGACGACGACGACGACGCCGCGCCAAAAACCCGTTCAACCAACTGACGGAAGAAAAAGCAGCTCAGCAAAAGCTTAAAAACACAAATGAGAATTGACGTCACCGTGTTTTAAAATACAATCACAATTTACATGAATGGAAATGAAATCATATTTTAGAATATCACCAACTTGAACTTAGCTCAAACGTGTTTTGGAACGCCAAGTGATCAGTTCGATCCTCCTGAAGATCGTGTGTGTGCGTGTTTGCGTGTGAAAGTTTGTGAAATAAGTCAAAATATGCCACTACATCGCAAGAATGATTATATACCCATCAAGGTAGAGGGTTGGAATGGCAAATTTGTCTATCCCGATGGAGCAGTCAATAATGTCTCCAAAATACGACGACAAAATCAATTGGTTACCAATACATCAAATTTCTATGGCTTCAATACGGAACCCATTGTCCTGCCCACCACCTGGGATGGAACATTTGTGAAGAGCGGCGAAACACGCATTAAACCCGAACGTAATCGTTCGGATGATCAGGATTACTATGATTTTAGTACCGAACCAACCATTTTGCCTCCAACTTGGAGTGGTGAATTTGTTACCGATCCGAATGATGTACGCATCAAGCCGGAACGCAATTTCTCCGATCCCCGTGACTATGCCGAGGCAAATCGTTTCAAATTGGTCCAAAAGTAGTGAGATCTGATTCCCCTCTATATGGATGTTAATTTCTTAAACTAATAATGTGCAATTACTTTCAAATGTTTTTGTGTTTCTCCATGTACCTAACCTAAGCGTTTACGTTTTATTTTTTGTATTATTACGTTTATTTATTTTTTCTCTACACTTAATAAAAACACAAACAAAATGTACAACAATTGCTAGAAAGTTCGTTTTTGTTTAATCACCTTGAAAGTTGAGACAAATAATAATATTGGCGTAGGCGTTTCACTATGACCGTTAAAGGTCATCATTGTCATCGATCGAGTTTGCAAATTGACTTTTCGTTTGAGTGATCATTATCATAAATATATGTAGAGAAATTACAAAAGCAGACACTGAATGATTTTCGATCTTTGTGACTATAAATCATATTATATAAATGTTTTGTTTTGGCATCTTTTTGTCTAATAGATATCTAATTGTATTGTAGATACAAAGAAAATGTTGGTATGTTTTTAGATTTCTGACTTTGAATTTAGTGAAAGTCATTCAAATATCTTTTTTCCAGGTTTAAATTTTATATATATTCATTTCTTTAAGGCCAATGATAAATTAAGTTAAGATTGTTAACAACTTTTCAATGTTACAAATAGAATTTGAATAGAAGGAAAAAATGTTTATTTCAAATATTTAGTCAATACACTGAAACTTTTCCAATTTTGTAAATGATTCACTTTGTTTTGAAATTGAATTCCTATTATGTAATCAAAAAGTCAGAAACATCTTGAAAATTTGTCAAAAAAATACTTGAAAAATATTGTACTAATATATAGAAAAGTTCAACGATAAATTGGAAAAACAAAGAACACTTATGAAAAATGTTCTAAAACAGATAGAAAAATATATCCATATTGTATGTATGTCCTTTTGAAGCATAGAAGACTGTGCTTAATACATATCTATTTCTTTATTAAGCACAGTCTTTAAGATTAAGATATAGATTAAGGTATTAAGATTAAGGTTTTATATTCCATCGAGATCGGATAGCCAAAATTTTACGAAAATTTGCTTTACGTGGTTTATGACAATTTCTTCAATACTAGTATATATTTCCACTCCTATTAATAGAACAAGAGAACAAAGATTCTGGTTTATTTGTAGAAATTAAATAAATCAAAGTAATTTCATTTATTTGATACCCGCTTTGCTGGCGGCATTGACAATCTTTTGAAGATTAGCATGCAATACTTTGATTTCTTTCAATTTCTTCTCATCCAAAGAATTCAGCAAATCCTTGTTAACTTCACCTTCAACAAGCTTTTTGGAGGTCAAACACAGGACACCATCTTGTATGGGTATATTGACATTGGCAAATGAGTCGGTCATGACCTGTGTCAAAATGGGACTACCGAATTTGGATAGAGCTATCTCTCCGGGCTTGGGATAGCGCAAGAAAGCCAACGGCGATGTGGTGGGGGAATCATTGCGATCGGCACTGAAAAACTTCATTTTGCTGGCCATGGGAGTGCGTGTTTTCTTGCGTGCCACATGGCTGGAGGACCTGGCTGAAATTTCATGTGAGTGGACAGCAATGCAGGGAGAGGATCCAAGATCATTCCTACGTAAAGCCCGAGCCGAGTGTAAGGGTCCTCGAAGTGACCCAACACCTGATGCTTCCTTCTGGTTTAAAATGCTTTCACCCAAACCACTATCATTTTGTCGTCCTGTCGCTTTTAATCTCCGTCCACAGGGTGCAGCACGCGGTGGTCCCTTCATTTTTGTGAGTTCACTAGACTTGAAGTCAGAGAAACGGGAAAGTTCTCCGATTACTTTCATAAACCCACCCATTTTAATCTCTTTCAGGTCCTTTGAAATCATCAATTTCAAACTGTTGACTTGAATATCTACAGAAGCTTTAAAATGTTCCTCCAAATCGTCGGCGGTATTAAGAGTATCCTCCATTTTCCTATTGAAATTATTAATAATCTCCTCGAATTCGACTCGTTTGCGTTTTTGACTCGATTTTTTTGCAGACTTCGGCATTGTAGTTGGTTTTTTTTTTCAATTTTGTATTAGTTTCTTTTTTTAGTTATTTGTATTTAATATTACTTTTTCTGCTTCTGTGCTAGCTTCAACTAAAATAATTTCATTCGTTTAGGGTTTCAAGCGAGCTAATACCATTTTGACATTTCCGTCATAAAGTATTTGATCTAATTGTAAAAGAATTTTCCTCACCCTTTAGTAAAAATCTGACGTCAACTTTAAAAATCGTAAAATACTCACAGAGTACTAGACAAATCGATACTTTTGTCTGAATTCTAGTGTGAATTCAAATACATGTAATGAAACATTACATTATATTCCCCTCTTTGGGGGAAGGGGTTTGACTCAAATATTACTAAATCCTTAAGTCCAAATGACGTTGGAATCTGTTCACAGAATTAATGGACGTCCCCTAATTTATAAAATTTTCAAAATCAAAACCCTATTTTAATTTCACGATGATAGTTTCTAATCTTTGGCTGGGTGGTAGTAAAGTGTTGTGTGTAGCATACTTTAAGGAGTGTAAAATATGCCTTTGTCTATTGAACTCACCGATCATCTGATATATGTACATAAAATGAGTAAAATCTAAATCATTTTTATAAGTTTTTCTTAGTAAATTGAAATATTTTCTAATTCAATTTTTTCCTTTTAGACTTTTATAGTCTTTTTTTTTTACCCTAGATCAACAAATTGTTGTCATTGAAAGTAAATAAAAGATAATTCAACAACAACAACAATCAAGGGTTTATTGTTTGAACTTATTAGGTTGGGTAAGAAAATAAATTTAACGCAAAGTAAATCAAAAATCGATATTGAAGTAGGAAGTGAATCATATATGTACAGTTTGTGAATCATTAAAATATTTTTTAAGGTGTAAATTTTACACTTGAAAAATCGATCAGCAATTATTGAAATTATACAAAACCTGAAAAAATATAAGGAATATGAAGAAAATGTACCAAAAATGATAAAAGTTATGAAATCATTATCCCATTTTTTTTTAATGACAAATATTTGAGATGAATTTAAATGAATTTTAAATGTTTTTTTCAGAGTGTAGGGCATAAGCTTTGGCTTTGTCTAGTCCCTAGACTCGAGACTCTTAACTTTTATATAGTCCCCCCCACCAAAACAATAAATGCAGATATAGAATTTTCTTTAGAAAACATCGCATATTTACACTAATAAAATTTATGATTATTTACCCATTTCTTTTTTGTTTTTATACCATACACCCATAGGGTGAAATGGTATATTAAAGTCGCCAAAATGTATGTAACAGGCAGAAGGAAGCTTTTCCGACCCCATAAAGTATATATATTCTTGATCAGTATCAACAGCCGAGTCGATATAGACATGTCCGTCCGTCCGTCCGTCCGTCCGTCCGTCCGTCCGTCCGTCCGTCCGTCCGTCCGTCCGTCCGTCTGTCCGTATGAACACGTAGATCTCAGAGACTATAAGAGCTAGAGTCACCAAATTTGGTACGTAGACTCGTGTATTACCTACGGTGGTCAAGTTTATTTCAAATTTTTGCCACGCCCCCCTCCGCCCACGAAATTTAAACAAATTTGATTTTCTTAAAGACTATAATAGCTAAAGACATCAAATTTAGTATGATTAATCCTTTAGTAAGCGCGCACAAATTTGTTGCAAAAAAAATTTGCCACGCCCCCCTCCGCCCACGAAATTTAAACAAATTTGATTTTCTTAAAGACTATAATAGCTAAAGACATCAAATTTAGTATGATTAATCCTTTAGTAAGCGCGCACAAATTTGTTGCAAAAAAAATTTGCCACGCCCCCCTCCGCCCACGAAATTTAAACAAATTTGATTTTCTTAAAGACTATAATAGCTAAAGACATCAAATTTAGTATGATTAATCCTTTAGTAAGCGCGCACAAATTTGTTGCAAAAAAAATTTGCCACGCCCCCCTCCGCCCACGAAATTTAAACAAATTTGATTTTCTTAAAGACCATAATAGCTAGAGACACCAAATTTGGTATGTGTATTTGTTTAATAAATGCGCATATATTGTATATGCAACGATTTTGCCACGCCCCTTTCCGCCCCCGTAATTTGGAAAAACTCGATTATCTCACGTAATTTTCTACCTTTTGTAATTAAATTTGGCACACTTGAATTTGATACTAATACCCAGCAAAACACCAAATTTGATCAAAATCGGACAAAAAACAACGAAGTTATGCATATAAACGTTTTTCCATAAGGCCGTAGTTAGTCGTTGGCTGGTGGGGCGCTAGGGTGCTCGAATACTTGAGTGAGGGAGATTCTAAGATATGCTTGTAATAAAAAGCATGTGAAAATGCATATGTTTAATAAATTTAAAATATTTGCTTTACTGGTGTATGGTATACCTAAGTCGGCGAGACGACTTACTTACTTCATTTAATTTAGAAACTTAATTTCTTTTTTTAGGTAAACATTTGAAATGAAGGCAAAAGATAAAGTCAAGTTAAATTCAGAGAAATACATATATGAGAGAGTGTTCTGTGTAAGCGATAATATTATATTGAATGAGATTTTAATAAGCGGACATCTGTTTTATAGAGGTCGCTGATTGTCAGATAGTGAAAGAGAGAGAAAGAGAGTCTCAAAATGGGAAGCACATTGTGATAAGAAAAAATGCGACATTTTTTGCAATTTCTTATAAAAGTGGCTACACTTTGAATCAGAGCCCATTGAAGTCAAGATGTTAAGGAATATCAGTGTGTTTTTTGTGGTTCTCTATCTTGGCCTTAACCTGGACACAATCCAGGGCGCTATTGAACCTCTGGATGAATATGTTACTCAAAATATTCGTCAATACGATGCCAAGCTCAAGCAATACGACGTGGAAATGGCTAACTTTAAAACGATTTATGCCAAACAATTGAGTCCCATTAATGTTCAGGCCGATCAACTGGAATTGAAGATAGAGGAAGCAAATTCTCTACTTATTCCCATTGAGTTGATTGATCCGTGGCATCGTCAATGTGTATTGAACTACAGTTCCAGTATTCCAACTATAGCAAGTTTACGTTCCAGCCTAAGTGCTTGTGCCTCAAATACTGCCGACTCTCTGATGTCATCTCCGAAGTCTACTTACAACAACTTGCAATCATACTACAACAAGTTGCCAAATTCAGTGGCCAATTGTGAAAAGACACATTCAAATTCGCAAACGAATTACACAAACTGTGTGACAAAATTGGTGAGTTGAAAACATTAGGGAGTCGAATAGTCCAATGAGTCTTAACAAAATCTCTCTCTTTCTCTCTTGTAGATAGCCGATGCCAATGTATATACTGTGAGTAATCAGAAGACATTTACAACTTATATGGAATCATCTCAGTGTACAGCAGATAGTCGCATTGTCGCTGCCTGGCAATGCTCTTTCAATATTGTCTATAATACGGCTTCCACTTTGTCCACTGTGTTGCGTAAAATTGACGATTGTGTGGATAATCGAGTCTGGTGTGGTTCGTTGGCCACTTGTAAATCTTCCAATTGTAATACAGTCTATTTCAATAATACTGTTAGGCAGAATGAGACAATACGGAATCCATTATATAATCCCAATAGTACAGTCAATTGTATGGAAATACATTTTCTCAACTGAGTACTTTATGGGTACATGGCATTCAAATGCTTTTAAGCAAATAAAATCATATTAAAACCAGCAATTTAAAGACTTTCAATAATGTTAAAATTTGAAAATATGTGCAATGTTTTCTAAACTTTTTCTAAATTGACTTGAGGTTGCTTAATTGGGGCAAACCATGGTAAGTAGGTAATCTGTGTGTGTTTCGTTACAAAACTATTCAGTTCAGACTAGGCTAAAACTATTGGGAATTACAATTGGATAAAGCGTAAAATGTAAATCACAGTTTTCAGCTTCAATTGTATATCTCGGATTCAGCCGGATCGGATCACTATATCATACAAATGGCAAAGTCACGAACAGTGACTTTTCTCAATAACTTCGTTATTTTCTAATCTATTGTCATGGTAACTTTATGACACCTATAAACGACTGTGTCAAATTTGATCAAGATCGGGTGACTATATCATATAGCTTTTATAGGAACGATCGGTCGAAAACAGTGACTTTGATCAATATCTTCGATATTTTCTATGCTAAGATTGTAGGCCGTTCTTTCGCAAAAATAGTTGCTAGGGTATACAAACTTTGACGCTGTCGAAGTTAGCCCCGCCCCTCTGGTTTTAGTTTTATTTATATAAATTTCTGTGGTACTTTTAGCAGTCTGTCAAAGTTCAAGTAAGAGTTTCCCAAAAAATCAAATAGGCAAGTTTTCTTTACATGAATTCTTACTGTTTCCTGCTGTATGGCAAGGTTTCAAATCCAATTGGATCAGGACCAGAAAGACCCATTCATTGTCCTTTCCATTGGTATAGCACTTACATATGTATACATGTAGATCGGTGCAAAGCATCTTGGATACTTTCGTTCTGATGTGGTCATTCAAATATTTGTGTCTTAAATTTTTTGAGTTCGTGGACTAGTAAGCATGCGTCGCCCTTGGATCAAAAGGATAGATATTCCATTATGATTGGACTTTTGATTCAAACGGAGTACAAGTTTGTATATTCTCTCTTTTTTTGTTTTTCGTTAAAACTTGCTTTAACAACTTTTCCAGTTTCTAATCTGTTACCTGCCATATCTGCCTCCTTTTGAGTTCCCAATGGCTAAATTTTTAATATATTTTAAAATTTAAATAAAACTTTAAATAATATGCGAACTAAAAACATTCAACTTTTATTTTATTAACCATTTTAATAAACCTTTTAATTGCATTTATAAAAAGTCTTCAAGACCCATACGAGTAGACTTTGAAGCTTCCATCGTAAGCATGAACAATTTGTGTTTGGATTAAATAATAAACCAAAATGTGTGGTTCTTGGTTAAACAGTAAGTCAGGTGATAATAAGCCTTTCCACTTATTTATCTATCTTTTGTTTGTTCAAAGCTTGTTGAGAGTAATTAACAGCACCTGTTGATTTTAGTGGCAATCTGACTTTTTCTTTTGAAGCACCTGTTGATTTATTTAATTTAAGATTTCTTCGAAAAATGTAGGATCCTTGGTAATTCGCATTAGATATGCTTGATGAAGTACAAATCAGGAGAGCAGAATTACTAGAACAAGGTTTTTCAACAGATTTTTCTTTCAAAAATCTTAAGCTGCTCAAAGGGACCGCATTTCAAAAACATCAGCAGAAAATTCCAGGAATTCCTAAGATGAAAATATAGAGAGAGCATAATGTATTTTCCTTTGAAATCCATCTAGGCAGATGTTATCGGCACAGGCTACACGGTTGTCTGTGTGGGAAATGCTTCCAGGAACCCATTTTTTTATTTTGTTCGGTTCCATTTTTTGAGAGTTGACACGAGATCGTGAGAAAAATTTTCCAAATGCTTCAAATTATTTTGAAAATTGTACTAGGCCAACAGCAAAAAATGAAGGAAAATGAAATCAGGTAGAACATATTTCAATATGGCACAGGCCAACAATAAGAATTTGTGAAAGAAGAATTCTAAAAAAAACTACGTCTACCTGTTGCTTTGTGGGATTTTCAATAAAAAAGAAAAGGATCATTTTGCCTTTTGTACCCATCCAAAAAAAGATTCCTGAGCAGCTGTGGGAAAATCTCTGAGCATGTGCCTTACTCAGATCGTGAGAATTTTCCGCATCGATTGTGTATTTTGAAGACTCCACGACACGGCCAACAGAAATTTTAGAAGCTAAAGGTTCAGAAAACTGAAAGAATTCAGAACTATTTACCTGTTGATGCACCTGGGAAAATTGAATTCTTCATTGATTCTAATCTTCTTCTTTTATGGGCTAAGGATCATGGCTATTGAATAGAATTTAATTGAGCAGCCGGCGCAGCTGTGGGAAAATCTTTTCCAGCTGCCTGTGTTTTTCCTTTTGGCTCGATCCTCGAGAGCGCTCGTGTGGGAATTTTTCCGGAAAATTGTGTAAATGGAAAATCTTTGGAACAGGCCAACAGCATTTTTAGATAAATAACTTTAAGAATTTTCCAAAAAAATTCTACCTGATCATGGGAAAATGCAGCTGACAATGGGCAGAGCACACGTTTTCTTTCTTTTGTTTTGATTTTGGGATTGGGGATTGCAACCTGTTGATGAGCCGCCTGGGAAAATTGCAGCTGCAGCAGATGTGGGAAAATAAAAAATGGTTCTCATGCGCATTTTCTTGTCCTGTTGATCCTGCCGCAACGATCGTGTGAATATTTTGGTCAATGTGAGAATTTTGTACAATTTTCAACTAGGCCAACAGAAGTTCTAACAGGACACTCTACCAAAAGATGGTCTGGGAAAATTCTCAAGAGATTTTCATGGGAAAATGCATTAGATGCACGTGGGAATGCAACTGAAGTGGTTGTGCGGGTCACCAGGCACTTAACCCTTTCATCATAGTTCAAGTACATATTTTACTAGTCAAACAGAATTTATAGAAACATGATGCTAGAAAATTTCCATCGGATCAGCAGGTAGATGAAATTCCTATCAGTACGCAGGCTAAGCATGTGGGAAAATCGTTCGAGTGGTTGTAAATACTGCTGATTAGTTAATAGGCTAACAGAATATTTGGCAAGAGTTTGGGAGAAAAACAAATCCTCGGCTTCTTAAGGAAGCGGAAGCAGGATCTTGCCTTTTGGCACCCAACAGGAAATGCATTTCCTCACAGGAAATCGTTAAAAAAAACGCAACAGGAAATTGTTTTTCAATCCCAAATCAATTTCCTGTACAATATCCCGTTTTTTATTTATCTTTAGCTCCGTTTCATTTAAGAACAACATGTGGGCGTGATTCCTAAGAAAATATTCTTTCTGGACCACATGCTGGGAATTATTTTTTTGGGTTTCTTTAAGCGTGTGAATCTTTTTGGCTTAATTAGACACATTTTACTAGGCGAACAGAATAGATTGTTAGGATGAAGAAATCTTCTAAATGAGCGTGTGAAATGAAGCTGTAGAAGTGTCTGGTTTGATCTTAAAGGCTAACAGTCAAGCAGGATCTTTAAAGGATATCCCTTTGAAGGAAATTACATATTTGTCAGATATGCAAATTGAATCAAATGGCTAGGCAAACAGCATTAAATTGCTTAAATTTGCTAACAGGCAAACAGTTTTCGCCAGCAAGCAAAAATAAATCAAAACGTGTATTTACCTGAAACACTGTAAAGGTAAACAACCACCAAAATACAAGGTAAGGCTTCCTTTTATAGGCACAAAAACTATACTCACTCCATCTTATCCTGCTTTTTTATCTCCTTTGAAACTAAAAACGTCTTGAGGACTAACAGGATAACATAAGATGGTAGGCAGATGGAAGATATTTGACTTACTAAGGTTTATTTACCTGGCAGGAAACTAATCTCACACCATCTTACGCTCTTTCTCTCTCTTCTTCCCGATCGAAAACGTCTTGAGGACTAGCAGGATAACAGCAGTTGATAAATGGTGGTGAGATTTTTGACTTCTTACGTCATATCTTCGTTTCCCGACAGGATACTATTGCTCTCTTCCTCGCAACTATAAATGTCTTGAGGCCTAACAGGATAACAGCACGTGACAGCTAGAGGCAAGATGTTTCAGTTTCTTACTCTTGAGGGTTGAATTGATTTTCGTGTATGTTGATTTCAATTTAAGGAGTTGAAAGCAACAAGTAAAAGAAGGGTTGAAACTGTCATCTTAAGTAAGCGGCACACAGCATTAACCAAAGGCAAATTCTTCTTCATTATATTGTCTTGAACGATCTCTCACGATCTTTTTTTTGGTTTGTGGTGGGCGTTTCTCTTAATCCTTTCAACCGAGGCAGGTAGATCTGTCGGTGGAATTCCTTCAAAAAAGCGTGAGAATTTCAATCAATTTTTGTTGATCTTTCAACAGGCGAACAGAAAAAACTGTTACATAACGCAGACCCAAAAACCACAAAAAAAAAAAAAAAACGGCTCTGTCACAAAGCGTGTGAAAAAATTGAAACCGAGGATCGCGTGGGAATTGGAAAAAAAGCAACCAAATGGATAAAAAAAATTCGAAAAAAGTGAGAGAGGGAGAAAAGTAACGTATTTTCCCACAGCTCCTTCTCATGTGCTGTTATCTGCATAGGCTTAAATTAGTTTGTTAATTGTTTGGCATGTGCTTGCGTGAGAACTTTCCATTGATTCACTGGAAACGGTAACAGGCGATCAGCCGAAGCAAACCAGTTGCTTGGGATACACTCAAAAGGCAAACAGACAAGAGAGAGAGAGAGAGAGAGAGAAAACAGGAGGGAATGTCGTCTGTGTGTGTGTGCAAAAGGGAACGACACAGACAGAGAGTGATGCGCACACAGAGGTATAGAGAGAGAGAGACGCAGAGTGAGAGAGGGAAGGAGATCCTCATCCGGCCAAACGGATGTGAAGGGTTTCGCTGCGTTCTGCATGTGGATAAGAGGGAGAGTGAGAGCAAGACCAAGAGCCAGTCTGTGGGAATTTCTGGGTCAACTGCCGTTACAAGAAATAAATAACTGAAATTCTTTTACATACATATAAATATATTTTCAGCGTGAGAATTTTTTTAGTCATACGCAGTCGTCTCGATCAGGTCATCAGCATAAAATGTAAGCAAAAAGCCAAAACAAAAAGAATTTCATTTCATTTTATTTCTTGTAACAAGTTGAACAGGTCTATTGTAAGATTCCATGGCGATTGGTAAAACATAAATTTAAATAAACCAAATCAAGCATTATGCAAATGTAAAGGTCAAATGCAGACAGAGAATGCTAAGGGCAACTTTATCTCCAAGTTCGAGATATCAAAAAGGCCAAAAACCCAACACAAATAACAAAACCAAAACACAATTTAAAAAAGGGAATTTATACATAAAGTTTGATTCATTTGAGAAATATTTGTTGAAACAAGGATGTCGAACTTTGTGTTTTTATATGTTTTAAATTTTCACTAAGCTAAGATACTCCAGACACTCAAGACAAAATCAACAACGTTTTTTAAATGCTCTTTTATAATATATAAGAATGTAAATAATAGAAGAAAATAAAAGTTCATAAATTGGAATAAATGTAGCTATAATATAATAAAAAAAATCACAAAAATAATAAAAAATTAATAAATAAAAAATAAATTCAAATGAATATAAACTGGCGAACTGCATAACAAAATCAAAGTATTACATTCTGTGAGGGTATACAAAAAATCCCTTTGTGCAGTGTGTGCACACACAAACTTCAAGTTCTTAACGAAACGTCTTCAAGTTGGTTGCCCTCTTAAGATTTCTGTCAGCCTGTTGCCACTCAAGACATTTACAAGCATCAAATTACAGAACAACAAGTCTCGAGAAATTCAGGCACGTGCCACAAGAAAAAGTCGATTCAGTCGGCCCAGAACAACCCCTGAAAAACGAAATTGAAAAGAAATTCAAAAGGCCGCTGCCTAAGAAGTCTTCGCTCCCATTCCTTTGACAGCCAATTAGTGATCATCAGCAACAGATTATCAACTTTAATTATATGGTTGAGTAAGCACATTTAATGATCGCATGACTTTTTTATTTGATAGGCCTTCTTGATATTTTTGTCACGATAATTTTATGTTTCCTCCTAGGCCAACAGGATCGAAAGTAGGCAAAAGAGAAAAAGAAAAAACAAACGATCTTCAACCACCAAAAGATAGATCTTCTCATAGGAAGAAATACCAACTCGTCCCTCTGAATGCCTGTTAGGACTTCACGCCATATTAAAATGAACAAGAAACGTTTCACAGCCTTTTTTAATATGCTAATTAGGGAGAAAAAAGAGTTGAAAAACTGTAGCAAACGAACAGGTGAACAGCATTTGTGACAACTTGAAAGTCCTTTCTTTCCTTCTTAGTTATGACTTTCCCTTTTTTCGATCCTCTACATCTTGGCTTTTGCTGTTAACCTGTTCGAAATCAATTAGCAAAACAAACACAAAAACTCAATAAACAAACATGAGTTCACTTTTGCTATTGTTAGAATGAAGTGAGAGAGAGAGAGTAAGAGAGTGAGGGAGAATTCCAAGAATATCATATAACCAAATGCCTTCAGGGGCCACCACCTGCGGTTTAAAGTGCAATCAAGCCGAACAAAACGATTAGGTGAACAGCCTAAAGGAGATGCTGCTGTCAGTTAAGAAACAAAGAGCTGAGATTGAAGACACAGTCAGTTAAACAGACAGACGACAGACAGACACACACAAAAAAGGGATCATCATCTACCTGAACATTTGTAAGGGTGTCATTATGTGGGCTACCTGCCCAAAAAGAATCTTCATCATTCCATCTCTAAGGATGCTGTGTGTGATTGATTCTGTTCTCCTATTCGTTTGATACAGTTTTAAGCCTTTAAGGCTTTTGTGTGAAAGTGATTTGAGACCATTAGAGTTAAAAGAACAAAAGATTGAAAGAGTTAAAGAGTTAAAGGTCACAAAACTAAAGCGAATGCCTAGGTAAACAGAAAATTCAACAAGCAATCTCTTTTCGTTAATGTTTTCTTAATCCCTAAGATCAACGATCATAAGGCAAACTAATGATGCATAATTTGAAAACAGGTTCACATCTTTCTCAGAAGATATTTTCAAAAGTAATTTTCCTTTCAAAATCATTGAAGCATTTAATTATATGTATCAAAGGAACAGGCTAGCAAAGTAAATAGACTGTAAAAAGGATCATTAAAGGAAAAATCTCATTAAATTGATTTTCAAAAAATCAATGAAGCGTGACCAAATACATAAATTTGAACAAGTGAACAGCAAACTAAGCAGGAAAAAATTCTTAAGATTATCTCTAAAAACTTGACCCAGCAGGGGATCAATTTTTCTGAAAGAAAAATGCAGCCAGCAGCATCTATTTCAAGAATAAAAAAATTGGAAAACTAGAAATGCTGTTAGCCCAGTCAAATGCTATAGTTTTTCTAATTTTCCAACAAACACTGTTTTTCTATTTTCAATCTAAACATTTTCTTCGACTTGCTAGAGATGCTGTGGGCCTAATCGAATGCTACAATTTTCATAATTTTCAACTCTTTCGGTTCAATAAATTTGCATATTTATGCCGCTTCGAGTTTCAAGTAAAGAGTTAAAGGTCACAAAAGTGTAGCATTCGAACAGGTTAGCAGAGAATATAGATAGTAAATGAGATTTTTGAAAATATCTATTCAGTCTTGACTACCTGCTAATCCCCAAAAGTAAAGAAAATTCTTGGAAAATCAAAAAAGGTTCAAATTACCTGCTAATCCCGAATAGGAGTGGGACATAAAATTCTAGGAAATTGTGAAAAACCATTCAAGCGTGACCAAAATGGATTAAACGAACAGGCCAACAAGATTGGAAGCGTGTATAAAGTAAATATTTATTAAATAAAAATGCATCGTGTGGGACCCTAATGTAAGTGCATCATCATCATCCGACAGATGCATCTCGTGTAAAAGTAAGCAGTCAGTAGGCAATTTTTACTGCACGCCTGTTCCAATGTTACACTTGGTTGCATTTCGACAATGATCCACCACCAGACCGTATTGTGATCGTGGGATGCTGATGAGGACGATGATGATGAATAAGATCACGCAATGCCAAACAATCAACAGAAAAGAGTTAAATGATGCAAATGTGTAGCATTTCAATAGGCGGACAGCATAGCTAGAGACAACGATATGTTTTCCAAAAAGATTTCCCAAAAAAGACATTTTCCAAAAAACATGCAAATGTGTAGCATTTCAATAGGTCAGCAGCTAAAGCAGAAGGTGTTTAAACCAAAAAGTAAGTACTACAAATCTAGACAGGTAGCCTAGGTCTCGAACCCTAAAGACGGGGCTCTCTTTCTCCCACACTTTCACTTGTCGCACAGTGGTTCGTTTGCTTTTAAACTACCGACATAAATAATTTGAATTGTGGCATTTAACAGCTGAGAGTTTGGTAAAGTAATTTGTACGATTATGAGGAATAAATTTGGAATAAAAATTTGCAATTAAAAAGCAAATAAACATAATTTTGAAATTTCCATAAGTCCAAACTTTATAAACTTTTTTCTTAAGCCAATAAATAATATGTGACATCTATTTTTCGAAATTAAATTTCATTTACCTTTTTCAGAGCTTATGAAGAAAAAACACTTTATAAAAAACATCTACAATTATTGTCTATATCTTTAACAGTTTTAAGCCCAATTGGCATTATTATGTTATATATGCAATACTTGGCTAGATGTTAATCCTCTTGAAGAAAGTTATTATTTTTTCAGCCCATAATGAGCAAAACGAACCACTGTGCATTGTCTAACACCGAAGAAATCTTGCTTTCTACTTTTACTGTTTGCCTAGTGAAATTTCAAAAACCAAAACAAACAAAAAAAGTATATAACAATATTACATAATGGCTCCACTTAGCGTGGGGGAAGCGAAATCCAAGACATTGCTCTCTTCTTCTCTTTAAGGATAAATGTGGGGGAAAAACTGTAGCATTTCACTAGGAGAACAGCACAATGGAAAAAACAGAAGAGAAAAAAAGTGATCTGTCTATGATGAGATTTTCTCATTTACTAGTTCTCACAACTGTGCGCCTAATGAATTTCAATTAGTTAAACAAACAACAAAATGTTAATAAACATTTTTCCCAAGAATTTGTTGTTTAACAAATAGAAGTTTTTCTTAAAAGAAAATCCTCTTGCATTGCTGTTCACCTAGTTGGCAGTTGTTACAGTTGGTTACACTTGTAGAACAATGAGAAGAGAAAAATAATTTGCTGGATGGAAGCTGAGAGGGTCGAGTTGGTCTATGATGTGACCCTATATTGAGGTCAAGTGTCGTGCGTCACTACGCTTCGCTTCGATGCCTGCTTGGGAAAATGCGAGAGAGAGAGAGAGGTAGAGCAAAAGTGCGTGGGTGAAAGAAACAACAACAACATGTGTGTCTTGTATGTGCATTTAAGGTGTTTAGTAGCGTTTTCTTTTTGCTGATCGCCTGTTATGTTTCAAGATCTTAGGCTCCAAGTTTTGAGCACCTTAACAAAAAACTTTCTTGAGGGGCTCCCTCATAAAAAAAACTCTCAAGATGCCTCATTGTTTACCTACTCATAGCTCTGCAAGCCCCATTCAAACCTAAAGTCTTTCACTCTCGATTTCGTTTTCATATTTTGGGGTAACCTAGACTATGACCTAGGTCAATGTGTTGTATGTACATACATATGTATATCTCATATTTTTTTGGTGGGGACACCTAAAAATAATGTAATTAATCATAATTTGTAGAGAAAATTACAAAAATTACACATGTCTGGTAACAGGGCAGCAGAATAAACTGTATAATATCACAGTGATCGCGTGTTCTCTTTCTCTTGGCACTTTCATTTCAGATAATTACATAGGTGTCTCTCTGTGTATGTGTGTGCGTGTGTGAAAGTGCCTATATGGCCATCCCACTCACTCTCGTTTTGTTTACAACGTAAACTGTAAAGGGCCCCCCTATATGGTTCAACACGTGATTTATGTTTAAAGTGTGTTTTTCGTTTAAAATAAAAGGTGTTTATTAAAACGATTCACTACAGATTTTGATCACAGTTCCAGTGAGCATTGAGCCTTCATTACAACTTCAGCAGATTTAAGAAGTTTTTCTTGTTCCAGAGCATTGAGTGGCAATTGAAGTACATGACTTATACCTGCGGAGGTAACCTTACAGGGTAAAGAGAGGACCACATGTTGACCTATGGAATTCATGCCCTGCATATCGGTGCCCAAACTAAGTATACGACCAGAGTTCTCCAACATTGTTTCCACGACATTAACTGCGGATAATGCTATCGCCCAATTCGTATAACCTTTGATATTACCCACACTTGTGCCTGCTTGGATAACATCTTTAAATAGGTTATTCCAATTTTCTGTATCCATGGAAGTTCCCAAATCTCTGACCACTTTGACCAATGGAACTCCACCTACTGTAACACTTGACCACACGGGAACAGCACTGGCCCCATGTTCCCCAATTACATAACCTTCAACTTCTGTTGTTGGGACTCTCAGTCGTTGTGCTATTAGAAAACGAAATCGTGCCGAGTCCACATTGCAGCCTGTGGTAAAACAACGATGTTTCTCCAATTTGCAAATGCGTTGTATTGCATAAGTCATAACATCTGCTGGATTGCTGACAATCACAAACACTGCCTTGGGGCTTAGTTCGATTATTTTGGGCATAGCTAATTTTAGAATCTCAACGGTTTTCTTCATAACGAGTAAACGTGAACGATCTTTACCACTTGGACGTGCTCCGGCTGTTACAATTACAATATCCGAATCCTTGGTATGAGACCCATCGCCACATGCCTCTATGTGAGGATTCTTTAGCCAACACGATGCATGAAGTAAATCCAAGGCTTCGGCTTTGGCCCAATCGTAACGTATATCATGGATAACTAAATGCCTGGCAAGATTACGTTGTACTAGAAATGCACAAATCGAAATTCCCACCTGTCCCGCTCCAATAACGGAAATTTTTGGACCAATTTTTTGATTGGGTGGAGTAACCTCGAGTTGTTTTAATAGGCACAAAAATGAACTTGGCTGTCGATGGAGCACGCTATTTGTGATATTCCTCACAAATGATCGAACCAAACCCATTTTATGCAGGAGGTTGTACATCCACCCAATTATTAAAATAAATAAATAAAATTAAATTATTTCAAATTTTTTTGACTGTTAGGATGGAGTTTGAAATTTTTGATACTAAAAAAGTGTCGATAGATTTGTCATCGCTTGCTTCAGAAATGAAATTGCGATAACAATCTAAACGAAAGAAAGCCGATAGATTGCTATCGAACCACTTGCCCATCTCCAAAGCAAGCACATTTTCTTTCATTTAAATTTAAAATTTGTACTGCTAACATTCTTGCTCGAAATAGCTTACTGATACAGTTACTGTCCCATGCACGCCCGTCTGCTTATTTTAACCAGAGCTAACAGGTGCTATAATAACAAGGACAAAGAGAAAATATAATCGGCAATATTACCAGTGGTTTGCTTTATTCAATAGGCTTGGCACTATTTTTAATTGTCGAACAAATGTATTAATGCCATATTTTTGGGACCTTTTTTTTTTTAGAGGCGTTCAACATTTAACTTTAGCCGATCTTTTAAACTAAGCTATTTGTTATGCAAGTAACGCTAGAATATAGTTTCTGCAACATTTAATAATGCTTTGGTCGTATACTAACAAAAATCTCAGCATTTTGAGGTGTCTGCTACAATAACAACGATTGCGCATAGAAATTTAAGTGAGGTTATGTAGGTTAAGAAAAATTTCATTTATTGCAAAATTAAAACTAATTTAAAGTCTGAGCGGCACTAAGCAATCGCTTTAGATCATCATTCTGGGCCAATGCTCTTTTGACGGCCACAAAAACTTGGGAATCAATGGTACGACTATGCTCCTCACTGAAGGGCAGATTGCTGACACGTTTGGCCAATTCCGCCAGCTTGGGTTGCTGCTGCAGGAAGCGATCTAGCACCAGAGGCGAGATATTCGCCAATTGCGCCAACTGACGTACATGTGGAGGCAGCTGCATGGAAGGAATCTCGGAAATTTCTTGCTCCACGTGCTTGGGTGTGTTTAAATGAGGTGATGCGCTGGGAATGGGAGTTGTAGTCGATGTTGTTGTTGAGATGGTGGATGTCGTATTGGGTATCTTTGCCGGACGCAGTGGTATGGGATAATGATAGGGTAAAGGCTGTCGCACCAGCATAGGACGCATGCGGGGATGAGGGGCCAAAAAAACTGCGGCCACAGCGGGCGGCGGCGAGGGCTTTAGTGTAGTAGGAGCAGGTGTGGTAGTCTCTGACCAGAGATTATAATGCTTCATAAAGTCACCAAAACGTTGCATTAGACTGCCTTCCACTTGGCTAACTGATGGAGCAGCTGTTGTTGTCGTTGTAGTCGTTGTGGTAGTGGTGCTACTGCTGCTGCTGCTCTTAATCTCCATTCCGGGTTGATCCTCATCATAGTCAGCTTCTATATCAGCATTATCCATGTTATTTCCATCATCATCATCACCATCATCATTTGTATCATTTCTTGCATCCTCTGCCTCGCTATAGTCCAACGATTCGAGATACTGCTTCATCAGGGCAATGCCCTGCTCATTGGAGGTCAGCGAACGTATATAATCAATGGTCTCTTGGGCACTAGACGTCCCCAGCATTTCACCCAAATCACTGAGACTGGGTAATTCCTTCATGCCCAACTTATGTCGCGCGATATAAAGCAAATCACTGGGATAATCCAACACAGAGATCACTGGAGCCTTTGTGGTTGTCGTTGTCGTCGTTGGCCCAGTCGCTGGCTTGATCAATTTATAGACGGGAATATTATAGTATAGGGCATTCTGTAGCTTTGCATCCATACGCATTGGTAATTTTCTATCCGTATCTACTATAATTGCACTATCCTGGCCATAGAATTTGGGTATTGGTGCCACTCTGGCATTGATGAACTGCAGCAGGGCCAATGACCATATAAATTTAAGCCACATTTTGTAAAAACACTTCACGCCACCAAGACTTAAGGACAACTGATCATCTGCAAAAGACTTGAACAAGCCACAAAGACTTTGTGGAAATTCCTTCGAGATTTTCCTTGAATTCTCCATGACCTCTCTCGACTGTGGCTACCTGCTGAGCTAAAGAAAATCTCGAATTTCCATTGAATTAGCCACCTACACAAATACATACACAAAGAAGACGTGATTGGAGTATTTGAGTTTGTGTTTTTTTGACTACCTGCTATTCATACATGAAATGGTTTTCAATTTCACGCTGAAAACCCTAAAGGGAACTCACAAGAAGATGGAATTCCTTAATTTAGTTATAGGGAAGATGAAAGATGGCATCCTAAATGGTTTGGTCTAGGAATAAATCATGTTGAATTAGTATAAAACCGAGTTTTATGAGTATTTTAAATAGAGTGTTATGAGAAATAATCTAAATATATTGAGAGTAATCTCTTGGATTTAGGATTCTAGTGAAAAATGTGTTGCTTAAGAAGTAGAATTAACAAAAAAGAATGTCTAATAGAGTTCTTTATACCTAAAATATATAAAATTATTAAGCCTTTTCTCGATCTCCATATTGATTTGCCCAAACGATGTTAATATAAAACCTCACAAATATTTTAATTTTGCTTTCAAATTCTGAAACGACACGAATACTAAATTTATATTAGTTTGAAAACGATTAAAAAACTACACCAAGCTCTTAAGATACCTATGTGTCTAATAGCTAATCCCTCTCCAATTCAGTATTTGATTTTGAATTAAAACAGACCTTAAACATTTCCATAGTTTTAAAATATTAACAATTAAAATAATCTGTGACAAAACAAACAAAACTTGACAGACTAGACTAAATTTTAAATTACATAAAAAGAAATTCCATTACACAATTTGTTCAGTTAAAGTAGTCAACGATTTTCAAAACAAACTAAAAACATTTTTCTGTTTTTATTAATGTATTCCTAAAATACAATATCTAAACTGGAACACATAATGGTGACACAATCGGTAATAGAAAACTTTGTGGCCATTAAAGATTCCAGTCCAGAGATTTTTACTTATTTTATATTTTTGTAATTAAGCTTAAGTAAGGAATTTTTAAATTCGCAAGCGAACTAGGTATTTACATAGTTTTGATCATTTTAAGTTTTCTAACTTTTTTGCAGCGTAAGACAAATTTGCAAACAATTTTATTATAAAACTATGTAAACGAAGTCAAGCATGAGGAAAAGAGAAAATACAATGTACACAACAACAACAAAAAGGATGCAATATTTGTCACATACACTTTAAGCTAGTCCATCTTATCATTTGGATACTCCAACCAAGGCTGGACGTATGCAACGCTCATGTAATGTGTAACCCAATTTGGTGACTTCCACAACGGTGTTGGCTTCGACTGTCTTATCCTCTTTTTGGAATAGAGCCTCATGGAGATTGGGATTAAATTTTTGATTTATGGGATCTAAGGGTTCCAGACCATGACGCTTAAAGACCTGCAGCAGAGAGGCTCTTGTCATGGAGAGTCCTTCGAAGAGGTTCTTCAGATCGGCATTATCAGCGAGCTAAAAGATAATACAGGTTAAACATGGTCATTATTTGAGCATGGCAATTTGTTTACCTTCTCCTTGGGCACTGCCTGAGTGGCGTGACCGAGGGTATCGGCGACCTCTAGAAGATCCTTGCAGAAACTTTGTATGCCAAATATTTTGGCATCGGCTATCTGTTTGTTGAGGCGTGTACGCATATTCTCGCTGTCGGCCAAGGATCGCTTGTACTTGTCTAGAAGTTCGCTATGTTGGCCTTTGGCCTCGGCCAATTCTTTCGTCAGCCGCTCGATTTCAGGCGAGGATGCGGGTGCTGTTTTTTCTGCCGTCGTCGCCGTTTCCTCAGGCTGCTTTTTTGTGCTATAGAGTCTTGGGATAACAGCAACTTGCCTAAATTGGGGGCTGGTGGGGAAAATATATATGTACTGAATTACAACATGATTGATAACGAGCTACGAGATTGCCGACAAACGTGCGTTCATTACGTCACGTATTAGGCGAAACAAGACATCAAGACGTACCTCAGATTCTGTGCCTCGGCCATGTTCCCGAGTTGGGATAAATGACGACCAAACATCTTTACTGTTACTGCTGTTTTAGTTGCCATTAAAATATTCAAGTTCTTGCCAAAAAAACAACAAATGTTATTCAACTTCTTTTTCCAGAAAACACTAAAAAAAGACCGCCTACTAGTGTTGGTAGAGGTAGCTGATGGTCATTAAAATCGATTGCTTATTATCGACAGAATCGGACAATCGATTGATGCAACGGTTTTGCGGTATTTTTTTTATGAAGTCGGCAACAAGTAAGTTTTGCAATTTGAAATCTAATTTGTTATTTTTTTCATATTTTGTAGATAAAATTCGGTTTCATGTTTCGATTGCATTGCAATAAATGCGGCCAGTTACAGGCTACTGAGCCTAATCGTTCTTTTTATATAACGCGCTGCCAGCACATTGCCTGCGGCGTTTGCCGCACTGCTCAAAAGTCCCTTTGTCCCATCTGTCAACGGCCGTTTCAGGGGACTGAAATCAATGCAAACCTTCCGAGTCCTGTGGCAAGCTATTTTCAGGATCCACATCATCTGCTGGATTTATTTAAAAAGATAAGCAAATTTCAACATGACCAAGTAGCATCGGACAATTTACATTTTTGGCATCGCCAACAGAAAGCAAATGACGTTAAAAGAGAACTCGAAGGCCTAACCAAATTGTCAGCCACTCTGTCCAGTAAAAATGAGAGGGAGAAACAAAAAATTAAAAAAATTGGCGAGTTAATCAGCCATTATGAAAGGGCTTTGGAGTCAGATAGAGATATATCGAGTGAGATTTCCAACACCTCCCATGAACTCGGATCTAATACGACATCCTCACTTGCTACGGACAATTCAATGCAAGATGAACATATGCGTTGCCTAATCAACACGAGTTTGGGTTCGAATGAATTGGGATGCGATGGCAAACCAAAAATTAAACGTCGTCGCTCTGCCGCTGATATAAATACTGAATCATTTTTTGACTTGTAAATTACATAATTATTTCACCATTAATTTCCCATTAAGGATTTATCTAAAATAATAATTACATTGCTTATAAGTATTATAAGTTGAAATAAATATATAATTTTTTGTTGAGTGTATGGGTTAGTTCATATATTGCGGCGATCAAGTGGTCTATCGATTGCTGATTTGAATATCTGGTAACACTAATAATGAAAGGTTGACATTGAGTGGCGCCTAGATGACGCCACCTTGGTAAATATTCAAATGGAGCCGTTTTAATTTATGTAAAAACCTTCAGTTAAACACAACTACTAAGATATTTAAGAAGCCTCTAGCCTTATTGACAGCCTAAGGGGTGAAAGCAATTAAAAATTGTGCACGCCCAACAGTTTTATTGTCTGTAAAAGTTGCTCTACAATATGTTAATCACTATTTTTTGTGTGTGGTTAATGAATTCAAAGTACTCGCAGCATCTCAAACTCATGCATTTTTCTGTATATATAATTTCGAAAACCAGGTGTGTAAAGGCATTTAGTTGAAATTCGGTTGCCAAACCGTGTGGTTGTTTGTTCCTGTCTAAGGCAAAATCGCAGGATAGTGTCCCAAGGAATATGCGTGATGAAGATCTCCAATTGGCTCGGCAAATGGTGGCCGCAGCTCAAACAAATTCCTATTCCACTTCAGTGGAGGATGATAATGATGAGGCAACAGGGGGCATTTCATCGCCAGGTAACTCACCGCGACCATTGAGAAGGCATCGTGTGCTGGATCTCAATGAGAGGCGTAAACAATTTCGGTGAGTTTCAGTTGGGAGAAATTTTCTAAAAATAAAATAAAGCTAACGGACGAAAAAAAAACCCGCAGACGAAGGGAGTTAAAAATAAAACAAAAATCCAATTCACGTGCCTCTGGAAATTTGCATATTTGTTGAGCCAATATTTGCGTAGTCTTTTGTTTAAAAAAGCAAACATACGTATGCAATTACGTTTTTTGTGCGGGAATGAATTTGTGTATGCTGAAATGTTCCATTCAAAAAATTGCGCTTCAATTTGTTAGGAATTATCCAACACTGTAGTAGCGTATGGCAGCTGACGGTTAGTGTTACGAAACGTAGTATTTACGTGCAAAGTCAGAAGAAACAAAAATTTAAGTTTAGTTTTTTTTAAGTTTATGTTTAGTGCAGTTATAGTGTAAATCACTAATTACTCAACTGCTGCTGCTGAAAAAGTTGTTTGTGCCTCGGGCACATATCTTGGCCACGCCTCTTTCATTCAGTTTTACGTCAAACAATCAAAGAAATGTCTGCAGCATCCCAGCCAACGGACGAGCCCATTGGGGAAAAGCTTCCCGATGCTGGAGATGCAACTGGTAGCCTCAGTTGGTGGTGGTAAGAGCAAAATCCTATATTTTTCTTTCTTATCAGTTAACTTCATACTGTTCTTGTTGTTGCCTTATCTCAGGTTGAGTGAACTCCCTTGAACATCGTAAATTGATTCAATTAGTTTGTTTTGCCAATGCCAATTCACTTTCAATTTCTATCTAATTGTTGTCTACTATACCAATCAATTCAAATTCAGTCGATGTCAGAATTAAGGCTACTCTCCTCCGGGCGGCTGTTCTGTTATCAATTAAAGTTTGCTTTCTCATTCACTTGTCTTCCATTCTCTTCCGCCTTCAGGGAGGCAAACACGCAAGATGGATCAAAATTTACCGTTACTGCTTCCCTTCTACGTCATAAATGATTTTTGCAGCCACAGTTAAAACGAATGTATCACTGGAACCCATAACTTAATCGATCTGGACTCATCTTTTTAACGTCTATCTAAGAAATACCGTTATAAAGAACATTCCAACAAAAATAAACAATCCCTTGTAGTATTATTATTTCTGTCCCTTGTCCTATCTTCTGGCCGTTGTGCCATGCTACGCCCTCGCCCTCTACGATCAGCTGTTTATTTTGGAATTGACATCACATATGTATGTATGTATTTCTTTTTGGTTTAGTGGTTTTGTTGATTTCTTTTTGTTTGCCAGTTGTTGTTGACACACGCGATCGTCAAGTTGACAGTTTTTCCGCCTTTAGTTGTTGTGTGTTTGATTTATTTTTTTGTTCGTCTTAAAAGAAAACTGTCTTAGCCACAGCAGCAGCAAAAAGACCATCGCCCTTACCTTCCCCGCAGTTGTTTTAGTAATTAGCAGTTGCATTTGATAAAAAAAAGGGAAAACTAGAAAAGGTTTCTATTTTGGCCATGTCGCACCCTTTATACCCTTGCATTCAGCCCTGTAAGAACTATTTAGTCCTATATACAACAAAGGCAACGAAGTCAACTAAGTCTCTTTTAAGTTGTCTATAAGACTAAAAAGAGGCTTAGTTAGTTGACTTTGATTCAAATTATTAAGAAACCTTTTAGTGCTAGTTTGTTCCGTTTGTACCGTAATAATATTCAGATTAGTTTAGTATAGTAAGAATTAATAGTTAAAGAAATCTAACAATAAATACTAAAATATTTGAAGGACTGGCAAAAATTAAATCAGTTTTTTGATTCATAGTGAAAATCAATTTCTTTTTTTCAATAAATTGTAAAACAAAATATTCTAATATTGTCAAGTTGTCTTTAAAACCAATAAAAACAATTTTTTAAATACATCGCCAAATTATTGCTACTTAGAAAGTAGAAAGAATTTATTTTGTTTTTACTTTCGAAGAAAAATCTATGTACATATTTTAACTCAAAGTCTCATATATTGTCATTCAAGAACAAATTATTTACTCTTGACAAACCTCCTAACAAAGTGCATAGACTCTTTTTAGTTTGGGTATAAATATTACTTTCTCTTCAAGACATTTTGTTGTTGCAGTTTGCTTAGCTCATTAATTTTGCGTGGGCGTTTAACATTTTACTGAAACAAAAAAACAAAATGAAAACAAAAATAACCTTGGTCCCTTTTTTTCTGTTTCTTTAAACAAAAATGCCGTCAGACAGCATTCCAAAAAAAATGAAACAAAAAAAATTGTCCACTTTTGTGTGCGTTAGGTGACTTGGCAAATTTAGTATGTTTTCCTTTTTTTTTTTTTAACAATTTTAGTTTAAGTTATTAAAGCCATGGCCTGTCTGTCGGACATTGATTTGGCCACTTTACATCAGCATCGATTGGATCAGCGATGGCATTATGGTTTTCACAATCATCATCATCATCATCAACATCATCATTATCATGATGGCGATATGGCACGTTTTTGCCTAGAACGTAATCTACTTAAAAAACTTCATGACGATGAGAATGGAAATTGCTTAAATCCGGTTGAAGAGGAAATTAGAAAATCCTCAAGTCTCGACAATTGTCTGAGGCAACGTTCTGGCACTTGGCCGTAAGTTTTATAACTAACTTTAAGATTTACATTTCTCGTTTCCAATATTTGTTCAGAATTTTCAAAAACGTCGTTTAATTCGTTAAGACAAGATCAGATGGCAATGTATGATGAACTGCCTACTGTCCTTTTCTAGTCCAGATGTTACCTTTAAAACAAAATGTCCTTAATGCCATGGTTAAAAGATTAAGAGTCCTTATAAGTTCTTATAAATATCTCAAAATATATCTTATTTAGGATACATACATAGATAATTGGCCAAAGATCTTCTCTTCTCTGACATCCAATGGATTATTCTTCCTGTTCTTAGTAGATCTAATTCAGAATCTCTCGTTCTGTATTTTGCAACGTTATCAAATCTAAATCGATCTGACTGAATTACAAACTTGATATGTGCAATTTTGTGGTTGTATTCCTTTAATATTGCATTCCCCATAACATTGTTCTTAGTTTTAATGAGTAATTTTTAGGTAAAAACAATAAATTCTTGAATTTATATGGGCCTTAAAAGTAAATATGTATATAGCCACGTGCCGCGATCGTAATCCATATATAGTTCTAAACTCAATTGCCTTGTTTTTGTTTGTATACAAAACTTGATAAAATGTAAATATTTAGTTTATTTTATCTGCAACTAATTTCTTTAATTAAGTATATTAAGTATATTTAAATGGGTGGGTTTTTAAAGTGATTAGTTTTAGCATTTTTTTAAAAAGAACTATTAAAGTTTTTTAATTAATATATATTGTCCTTTGTTCAATTTAGTGACGCTTTCCTGTAATGTTTTTTTTTTTTTTTTTTTTTGAAACGAAAGGGCAGCAAAAACGTTAGTGATTTTCGGTTATTGTCGCGGGACTGTAAATTGAATTGATTTGCGACTTACGACTTTCTGTAATGAATTTTGCATGCCAATTTCCAATTTTTGTTGTTTTTTTATGTTAAATAAATTCAGATTATCCACGCCGCAGGAAACTTTTTTTGTTGATTTTGCTTCTTTTTTGATTATACACATACATATGTAACCGGGAAACGGGTGGCCATTCCCTTAATGCCAATGTGTTCCCTTTCACTCACATGCTGATGACCTGCCCACTAGTTGCGCACTCTTTCTTTCTCTCGCTCGCGCTCTCAATTCGCTTTACACCCACAATATTTACATTTACCGTTGTCTTGCCACAGTGTGTTGTCGACAAGCAAAGGGAACAGACTACTAAGAGAGAGAGGAAAAGAGAGAGCAGGAGACAGTCACTTATGTGGAAATATTTTCTATAAATAATGTTTGCTTGTGAATTAAAAAGATATTAAAGGGAATAGACTCATATAATGGAAATGGAGCTACTTAACGATGGCAATAATAATACACCCAAGTCTCCTACTCTAGACAGGAAAAGCCTGTTGAGGTGGAGTCCTCCGCAAAAAGCTTTCCTTTTTCATTTCTAATTTTAGACTTTCCTTTCTGTTTCGTCTTTTCTAGGCGTACACGTAGCTTGAATGCCCCATCGCCGGTACAACAATTTGGACCATGTGGACGCATAATGACCAACTCCGCCATGGTGATGCAAATCCAAGATCCGGCAAGTCAACGTCTCACCTGGTATAAGCCGCCACTCACTGTGCTGGTCATTAAGAAAGTGAGTGACGCCTCGGTGTTGGCACCATTTGTTCAATTGGTGGAATGGTTGCTCCAAGAGAAGAATATGGTCGTCTGGGTCGAGTCGGCAGTTCTAGAGGACTCCCTGCTCAATGAAGATGTGAAATTTAAGGCCATTAGGGATAAGCTGGTGACATTTAAGTCCGTATAAATATAGAATCTATTTTGTTTTTGTACTAAGTGAATATTTCTCTTACAGAGATGGACGTGATGACCTAACTGATCGGATAGACTTCATAGTCTGTCTTGGAGGCGATGGCACTCTACTCTATGCTTCGTTGCTCTTCCAGCAATCTGTGCCTCCGGTGATGGCCTTTCATTTGGGTTCACTTGGCTTTCTAACACCCTTCCGTTTCGATAATTTCCAAGAGCAATTGACCAGTGTTCTTGAGGGACATGCTGCTCTAACTTTACGCAGTCGTCTGCGTTGCGTTATGCATCGAAAGAGCGAGAAGCGGCAATTGATGCATACGGAGGCGCCACCCAATAGTATCCTAGTGCTTAATGAAGTGGTCATCGATCGCGGTCCATCGCCGTATTTGAGTAATATTGATTTATTCCTGGATGGCAAATATATAACCTCAGTGCAGGGTGATGGTTTGATTGTCTCAACGCCCACCGGGAGTACAGCTTATGCTGTGGCAGCTGGTGCTTCTATGATACATCCCTCGGTGCCAGCCATTATGGTTACGCCGATTTGTCCACATTCACTGAGTTTTAGGCCCATTGTGGTTCCCGCTGGTGTGGAATTAAAAGTGAGTCTCCTTTTACTAAAACTTGAAATACTTTTTAAGCACATTTATTTCCTTTTAGATATCTGTTTCTCCGGAGAGTCGCAATACTTCCTGGGTCAGTTTTGATGGCCGTAACCGTCAAGAGCTCTTCCACGGTGATAGTTTGCGGGTGACCACGTCGATATATCCAGTACCCAGCATTAGTGCTCAAGATCAAATCTCCGATTGGTTTGCCTCCCTGGCCGATGGTCTGCATTGGAATGTCCGGAAACGACAGAAATGCCTAGATGAGTTATCCGATTTGACAGCTTCTGGTTCCGAGGATACAATCGATGAGATTGAGAATATGAAATTGTACGATAATTAGTACGTAAGTCTAAATGGTTAGATTACTATCTTATAAGTTATCCTAGATATTAGTCTTTTTCTACTACAATTAGTGATTTCCCCTACCCCCGAAAAAAATTGTTGTTTATTAGTTAGTTTAGTAATTCGATTGTCGCTTAGAATGGAAATGTTTAAGCTCCATTTATAGTTGCCAAAAAGCAATTAAACAAAACCATTTTTATCTTAATAAGCTGAACAGCAGTGTAAACTATTAATCTATACTATATAAATAGTCTGTACTCATCGATATATATTAGTATACATATGTATGTTTGTGTGTGTTGGTGTGTCTGGCCACTTGTTGTTGTTGCTCACCTCGTAATTGTCTGTAGCTATTGATGCCTTAGTTTCAATTTTTATTGAACAATTTGCGATCTCACGCACTTGGGCTTGTCAAGAAAAAAAAAACAATATTATCTATGTATATTTTTAAATATTGAAAGTGAGCCAAGCTGACACACCGATGTCGCACCCTCAGGCCAGCCCAGATCATGCCATTACTAGTTTAAGATTTGCTTTGTGTGTGCCCCATTGTGTGATTTTTTTTTGCACTGCTGGTGTGTTTTTGCCTTTTTCGCTGCGTTGTTATAACGAATTCAAGGTGGTGCGTGCTTATCTAGTCATATGGCTAAAATGCATTCAAAAATCTAGCAATAGTTCAGTTTGAGCATTGCCCGTGTTCGGTTTATACTCAAAAAAATTTGCTGTGCGTGGGTTAAGTTGTCTTCTGTGTGCGTGTGAGGTATCTAAGGTATCTATAGCGAAATGAATGTGGAAGATATGCAGAAAGCCCAAGAGTTGGTCAATGCCTCACCGGGCAGTTCACCAGCACCCTTGAGAAAACTTATGCCTAGGGATTTGATGGATAAGAGGAATCAATTTCGGTAAGTACGCAAAGCCACAAAAAAAAGAGTGTGGAAGGGGTTTTAATAATATTAGCTGTTTCAAATTCTTCTTAAATCAATAAAATTTAATTAAAATGTATTCAAAAAGTAATTCATTAAGTAATTAATAAGTAAAATTAATAGCGAATACGAATACTTTTTTAAAATAATGCAAAACGTTGTATTTCTCCCAGAGTACTTTTTTAAATGCACCCGCCAAAAGGAATGACTTAGGCCCTTAGGACCTTAACGCAACCTTAGAACTCTTTACTCAGACCTTTGGACTTTTTACTCAGACCTTAGCACTTTTGAAAACTCCTAGGCATTATTATCGATATCTATTTATCGAACTATCTGCTAACCAGCTGTTTATGTGTGTCTGTTTTTGTTCGGTTGTGCGTGTGTGTACATTTGTGTGTGCATAAATTAAACAAAAATTTAAATGAATTAACATGTCCAACTGGAGTCAAGTGCAATAACAACAATAGAACACAAAAGAAATTAAAAAAGCAGCGTCGCACTCAAAGTTAAAAGCTTTTTTATGTGTCATGTGTAAAAAAAGAATATAAAGAGGAAAAAGGAAACCCAGTGAAACTTTTTTAGGTCAAATTTGTGTAAGGAAATTCTGCGCAGGACATCAGCATATATAGCCAAATAACCACACAATGTCCTCGTCGAATTTAATTGCCGCAACACCTGCTCAAACTGTGCCAAAGGCCAGTGTTAATTCCAATTCCACTATTAATGCCAATGGCGGAGGCGGTGGAGGTAGCTGCTCCTACGATGACCACGAGAATCAGCTGCTGCATGTAAACAGTGCAAGGCTCAATAGCTCATCGTCAGCGGCATCATCAGCACCTGGTCCTGGCCCTGGTGGCGACATGGAAATGCGTTGGTGGTGGTAAGTTCCGAAAAGGGGGAGGAGTTAACAGTGTTAACATTGGAATGTAAGCCCATGTTTTGGCGCTCGTCCATTAATATGGCCTTGTTAATTAATTTATAACTTGGCTTTATATCTTTAAATGGGCCATAAATCAATACATGTATTCGACTCTGACCAGCTCTGCATGAGGCGGCGTTAAAATTCATTAGAAATTAATGAGAGTATCTTGAAGCTGTTGTTCCCACTGTAATTATCATTACAGCGTTTATATAACAGAGCCATTGCTTACAGAGGCACCTGTTCGCTTCGCTCTCGCGCTAGCTCCAGTGCATTGATCATACGACGCGTGGCCAGTGATGCGTGGCAGATAAAAAGGCTGAAAAGCTTAAAGTTTTCCTGGTGTCTTTTTAAAATTAAATTATTTGAGCTGGAATTGAAGTAACAATCGCTTTTAAGGGATTTATTTTTTTTTTTTTTTGTGGATTTACCTAAATTGGAACTGCAGGAAAGTTTTGTAGACTAGGAGTGAGAAAAAACAATGGAGGATCCACAGAGGAGGAAACAAGGTAAATTGCCATTGCAGGAACTCTATTTTACCTCTTGAACTGTTGAACTTACGATAGCCAACAGAAGAGATTTCACCCTCTAAACTATATGTCAAGATCAGCCACTGCAAAAGAGATAGTGTGGGCCCATTTGAGAGCTGCACTTATGATTTCCTTCGCCTTTGTGATCGTGTCTAAAACTAAGTTAAAACTAAGCTAAAGTTAGGTGCTGCAACAGGTTAATGTTCAAAAAAAGATCATATTCAAAACTTTTACATTAAAATATCTACATTATTTCCAATTTTTAGAAAATGTAGAGGTGATATTAGCAGAAACATTCTCTATTATAGAAACTAAGATTAAAACATTTTCTACATATCAAATTTCCAAGTTTTCTCATATTTGTACACGTTACCTGAAAGCCTTTAATCTGGCTTAATTTTAAATGTTTAACTTTAGCTATTTTATAGCTAAATTGTTCAGCATTTTTATTTGTTTACATATGCTCACGCTCTGTCTCAGATCGCTGTTCGCAACTGCTGACTGCAATATACTTTTATTTTCGAAATTTACAATTTAATCACCTTTTTAACGTTTTCCGTTCAGTTATCGCTCGTTCACTAGACAGCGCGGTTGTGGTTAGCTCTCTCTCGCACACACACAGCTCTGTCTCTCTCCCTCGTCGCCCCTCGTTGGGCCTGACTCTGAACTGCTCTGCTTTGCTTTGCTCTCGGCGCGATCAATTTTTGTTTTTTCGGTCGTTTACCTGGTCAAGCTTTTTGGCAAGCTGTGTTGGTGTGTGTGAGTCTGTGTATTAGCTCCATTTCGAAGTTTCGCGGCTTGTGCTAAAATAATAATCAATATTATATAATCGTGTAATTAGTGTGCGTTTTTGTGTGATTATCTTTTTCTAGCTAAATACATACATGACTTGGCATTTCTTGGCATCTAACCCACTTTCAATTTCTTTTATGGAACTGCATTTTCCCCCTCCCTCGCCCCTAGGCCTTAGACTGTCGGCTAATCAATCGTTTGCACTTTGACAAACAAAAACCTGTCTCACTTCACGTGTCATTTGAATTATTTATACGATTTTGACCACGTCAAATTGCATGCCGGCACGTTAGTTTCTCCTTCCGCGTCACTCCCTTGACCACGATCAAATGGAATGATTATCATTTTAGTATACTGCGCAGTCTGTTTCTATACTGCAATGTTTCTTTTTTCTGGTTGCAGTTAATTGATTAATTAATTTGTTGTCTAGCGTTTGTTTGCTTTGTAAGTTACTTCAAAATTCGTTGCATCTATTGTGTTTGAGTTGCCAGGGGGTGGTGGCTGGTTGAGGTCGGATGTTGGGGGGTGGGAACAGCCTTCGGCCTTCTTTGTTTCTATGCTTCCTGGTACACAAAAGTAAATGGAGAATTGCCGCCACCTTTGTGGGTCTTTTTTCTTTATTTATACTTTGCTTGTTTGTAGTATAATTTATGATAGATTACAAAAATGAGAAAAGAAACAAACGTCAACCTAAGTTTGTCATTTACATCAAAAGAATATGTAATCCTTATATAGAGAAAACAAGTGTTGTGAGATAAGAATAGGTCTCTTGACACTATCAAGGTGGTCCATACATATTTTTGATTACTTAAAGTTTGGCTTATCGGGATTAGTTGAAACTATTTGTGTTTTAGGTTAAGGCTGAGTGTAGAGGTACAGTCATGCTTGATGCTTAGATTGCTCGAAGCAAGATTCAATTCAAAACAGTGAAATATTCATCGAATATTGATTATTTTTACTACAAAATTGTAATATTTGCTCTTCTCAGGAGTTCTACTAAAAACTATTTGTGAACTTTAAAAAAAGAGTGGTTAATCAATAACTTTTCCCTAGTTCGCCAATTTTAAATCGAATTCAAAAGGTTTTATATCAACTATCAATTAAACTAAAGAGAAAGTATGACTTTCTATATTGCTTTGAAGTAAAGCAACAACATGTATTAGAGTTTTCTTCTCTGAAAATTAAAGAAAGTATTCCATTATCCCTAATATCTCTTCCTTATGCTTGTTTCCAAACATTGCCTACAAACAACTAATTCAATTCTGAATCGCTCCTTACTAAAAAGCGTTAGATCTGAATAGTATCGGGATCAATGTAAATTCTCTCCAAAAAGTATTGACGCAATAAGTTTCGTAATAATTTCTACAGAAATTTGTCATAGTTTTCAAATAAGTTTGTTGCCAGTTCATGATCTTTGAAAACTGTCGTCAGAAATAGTTTCTGATAATTTGAAACCGTTGCAATTGCTATCATAAAAGTTTCTTACGGTTGTCAATCGTCATAATTTCCATATAATTGACCTTTCTCTCTAATGAACTGTTAATGACCCATCCGCATTGACGCAAACATTTTTCGTGTGTCTCTGTGTTTGGAAAACACTTTTGTCAGGTCACGTCACGATTTCTAGATTAATAGCCGACTGATACAGTTACTCTGTCTGCCTAATGGACATCAGATCGAGCTTATATATGTAGATAATTGTGGCCTAAGTGGCGTACATATTAAAAGGTTGTTGACCAAAAAAAAAAAAACAAAAACCAAATAAAATTAAATATATTTTTCGTTAGTTTCGCTTTTGCAAGCAGCAAGCAGACTTTTTTTTTTTGCAAATTGATTTATACTTGACATGGTTTTTGTGTGTTTTTTGCCTCGTTCGGTTTTTGGGCTTAATAACAAAGTTGGTCAACCCTCGGAAGCTTGGCTAATGACGCATTGAGCCTTGGTTTTGCAGTGTTTTCAATCTTTAGGAGTAGATATCTTCCCACTCTGTTGACGTCAATGCCGGAACTAAGTATCTCCGTATATTGTTAAAAAAATAACTGCCCGTTAGTCTGGCCAAAAACAAACAATAAAATCGAAAGAAAAAAACAATTCACAAAACAGTTTATGGTTAATACAAAATTTGCCATTAAACCGGTTAAAAGTTGTTTCTTTCTTTCTTCCTTTTTTTTTTGTTGTCGGCTTTCAGTTGTTATTATTACCTACATACATGAAAATTTATTGAACTGTCTTTCGTGGTTAACACCTTTTTTTTCTGATTACAAAATCAGGGCAAGGTTAATTTTGTTTACCCCTCCATCTTTTGTGAAGAAGAAGAAATGCCAAGTTCATCGATAAGTGTGAAAAAAATGTAATATTTCATAAATGAATTTGCCACAACAAATGTAGTTATTGAAAATGACCTGCTTGTCGGACATTGATTTGGCCACATTGCATCAGCATAGGCTAGAGGAACGTTTTAGCTATAAACTAGCCTGGAGTGGTGGCAGTCCAACAACAATCAATAATCATTATAACGATTTACTAATACGCCACAATCAATCATCAACGCCACGCCATCGTCTGTCAAGGACAAGTGAGACAATTAGAAGGGACACTGCGAATGATACAACAACCAAAGGAAAAAGTACAGTCTCAACGCCAGACAAAACACAAACTCACATTAGTAGAGAGAGATCAGCTCATCAGGCCTCTGATAATGATGATGATGATGGCTATTTCACATCAACAACTCGACGCAGACGTAGCGGCACCTGGCCGTAAGTAAAATGAAATATTCCAACAGCTGATTCAGACCCCATTAAAATGACATATATGGTGTAAATAGAGAGAGAGAGAGAGGGAGAGAGACAGAATCGTGTGTTCTTATCAAAATCAATTTTGTTAAACATTGCCTCTGGGCGTGCTCTGTGATAAGATTCATTTTACTCGAGCGGCGCCCCCTATTTGTTGTCGACCTTATCGCAAAACGGTCAAGTCACTTGTTGTGTAAAAGTAAAGTGTGCACTTAGGCGCCTTTGCTTATCACCTAAGATTTGTGTTTGTCTACACAAAACAAAACAGTAAATTGATTTACAAAATATAAGTAATTTGGCATATAATAGAAGGCAGGTTTAATTTCACAACTGCGTATCAGCATGACACGAAAATTGGGCAAATGATTAGACAGTTTTTTTTTTGCTTTTGTTATCTTTAAAGATATTATTAACTTTCGAGTCTTTTCTAACTTAACCCCTGTTAGACTTATACGAAGTACTAATACCCTTTTGGTGAATGATTTGCATAAATGTAAAGCCACTTTATGAATCACCTTATCAGAGTTATATACATAAATCATTCAAATATTTTAAACCTTGGTTTCATTTTACATAATAGTCAGAATTTATTTTTGTTTTTCAATGACTTATGAACTATTTTTACTGAGCTTGACACATCTATGCTAAATATAGTATGTCTACTATGGGAAAATTCGCAAGTTAATAATAAGAATGGCTAACATTGAGATTGACCTCGAATATATAGAAAATGTGCTGTGTCTCACAACTTCCAAATTTCAGATAGAGTCTTTTATTTATAGAATTCACTCGCTAAATAGCATAATCTGCCAAAGATTATCCTGTCTTTCATGAATATTATTCCTAATATGCACATAAAAAATGTGGAATCTGCAGTTGCAAGCTTTGTCGTTCTTTTCTCGCTTCATTTAGTTTGAATTCCCAACTACTTTAGGCGTTGAAATTATGGTATGGCCATTACGACTGTGGATTCTTTAGCAAAGTCTGCTGATAATAGAACTTGGTGGTTCTTGAAATAGCTATATAGACATGATTTAAAATCTTATAAATTAGAAAGTCCAGTTTTGATTCTTCATAATATTGTGATTGTTTTAAGGCATTTGTGTTGTTGTTGTTGATTTCATAAAAATAAAAACCGCAGGTTCCAATTTTACTTGTTTAATCTGATATATTTCGGTCGGTTTTCAGCGGTGTTGACGTAAAGTTATGTATGTACTATTAATAATATAATTCAAATAAATCAGTTTTAAATCAAACCTTGCAATTTTGCCGGCTCGAGGTCAATCTTCCAAAAGAAGATTATTGCAAGGTCGTAATCTAACCAGATAAATCAGTTTCAGTTATAAATCTTTGTGATTCAATCTTTGAAAATGCTTAAAGTGGCGAAATATTTGCTGTCTCACAACTGACAAACTTTTCCGCCTCTAATTAAACAAATCTCTAAAAATCTCTCTAAATAAGCCACAAAGTGAACTCAATTTTTAATAATTTCATAATTTTGTTCTCTCTTAAAGCAATCTTTAAACGTTTACTGTCTCACAACTGCCAATTTTTTTTGCCATTTGCATTAAAATAGGCTCCACAGTTCTTTCATGAGTTGGCCTAGTATGCCCATTTCGCAAGGGTATTAGTAAGCAAATATTTGAGTTATTTTTTAAACATTTCTTATAAACTTCAGTCCTTGACCTTTCTGCTCAGTTCGTCGCATTCATTGAATATTTTTGAGTGTTGTTGATGTTTCTTTTTCTTTATTTTGGCCATTTGAAAAACGAGTTTATTAACACCTTTGATTGGGTGTACTACGATGGCGCCGTGTGTTAATTTATAGCTAAACCATAAATATTATGTGTGTAGGTTTTTGTTTTTTTCTCAAATTCCTTTTTTTTGTGCTTAGTTTTATAATTAATTTAACGATTTGTTTTGAAGAACTTGACGTTGATGCCGTTGACGGTGCCAGTTTGTGCTAGGCGCCATTCATAAAGTGTTTCTACCACCTGGCTAGTGGCTGGCTCGATGGCTGGCCAAGTGTCTGTCTGTCTGGCTGTGGCTCACTTGAAATTTAAAGTACCAAAGTTGGTTTCCAGGTCAGATTTGTTGTTTTTTTTTTTTATTTAATTTGCATTAGGTCTAGTCTAGGTATGCTAGACTTAATTTTGTCACTTGTCTGTCGCGTGTTCACATGCATTTAGTTACAGTATTAATTAATGCGAGAGTGAAATGGTAATTGGTAGGTACTTTACTCGATAGGTTTGGGCACAAAAGTCAATGATGCGAATATTTTGCACTTGCCTTTTGCTTTGACTTCGCTTGACGTCGTTGTCATAGTCGTTGTTGTTGTCGTCTCTGGCGTCATCATTATCATTGCCACCAGTTCAGTCCAGTGGGTAGTCGGTGTCCCTATCATTTGGTAGCAAGTCTCTCGGCCCCCTCTGGATCCATTTCAGTTTAGTCTGTCATTGCTTATTGAAGCGCATTGTTCTGCGGAAAGAACATTTAGTACAGTTGACACTTGTTGTGTTCACGAAACTGTATCTATATACATGAATATATATTAAAATGTTGTTGTTTTTGTGGCGTTGTAAGTACATACATACATATATTGATTAATGCAAATTCCTTTAATCAAAATTCCTTGTTCCATTGTGTGGTTCGTGGAAATAAGAACATGTTTAATTGTCGCATGAACTGTTTATGCGTCATTTGTGTTGCACTTGTTAATGAATTTCTTACCACATTCATGAATCAGCTGTTTACAGTGGTTCGAACGTTGTTAACAACAAAAGAAGGCAAATACCAAAACCAAAATAAAATTTGAACGTGCAATTTGTTGTAATTTGTGTTTAATCCCGTTATTCAACAAGTGAACTGTGCCAGCAATGTTTTTCTGGAAAATATTCAAAGGTTTACAACTTCTTGTATATGCAATTTTCTGGAAATTTGCAACTTACCAAGAATATGTTTTTAGTGTCAACAATTTAATGAGTAATACCAGGAACATTTTTGGCCAAAAGGTTATTTAAACTAAAGGCTTTTTAAACTACTTTTTGGCCTATTATTTAAACTCTTCTAACATGAATTCTTAACATAAACGCTAAATTAGTTTAATATGCTGACTATAAAGTTTAATAGATCCATGTTTTATGCTCGTGTTATTTAAATTAATTACCGTCATTAATATTCATTTTAATTCTAATCTGAAAGTCAAATTTAGTGGTTAATTGACTAGCTTAAACTATATTTAAAATATGTTAAACAAACACTTCTTTGGATATTTATTTAGATTAATTCTCATACAATTGTTATCAAATGCTTTCAATTATTATTAACAATTATAATATTAAGTAAAAATTTAATTGAGTGAAGGATTTGGCTTTGCGTTGCCACTAAAAGGCCAAAACTTTGGGTTCATTTTAATATTAAAATTTAAATTAGCAAATATTTCATGAGTTCATTTTGTATGAAAGTAAACCACTTTAATAAATTTAGTTGCTTTTGACGTTGTTGGAATCTGCTATTTCTTTCCGCCAAGTTTTTAGTTAGTCTTTAGTTAGTTCGTCATGTAGTTAATCCCTGCATAATTTTATAATAAAATAGTTAAACAACTTCCAACATGTAGTTAAAAAAGTACAAGATTATATATCTGTTAGACTTAATGAAAATCCATTTCAAGTGCTTTTATCTAATCTCGCTTATCATGAAATAGGAAAGAGAGCAAAAACAAAAAACAAACATGTAAATAATTAATAAATATATTCAATGAAATGTTGGCTAATCGAAACATCCATCAATCTGTCAAGCAGATGGTTATAAATTAGAAATTGTTGCTGCATTTTGTGTCTTATGATGATGTTTTTAGTGCATTTTATGGCTCATTTAATTAGTTTTCAATTTTCGGTTTTGATATCGTGACATTTGCTGAGTCATTGCCAAGTCATTAGCATCAATCAATCAAAAAATAAAAATGAATTCAATAGATAAAGCTATGTCTAAAGCTTTGATTCCACCCACAAACGTTTAAACTTAACCTCTCTTTACTTCTCTCTCCGATTCTCTATCTCTCTGACTGACTCTCTGCCTCTCACTCTCTCTCTGTCTTCCTCATTGGCACTCTCAGCATGTGCAATTCCTGTTTGTTTGCGCTTTTCGAGAGGTGGGCGGGGGGAGAGATTCAACAAGTTTCTGTTGTAAATGAAAACAAAAATAAATATACGTTATATACCTTTTATTCGAACAACCCAAAAACGACGAAAAAGCAACAAAAAAAAAAATAAAGTCCGCGCACTTGCTTGCCAGTGATTCTGTAACCTTCGAACGAGCCACAACATATTATATTGTGGTATCTGAGAGAAATATTTCCAACAAGTTTTCAAAAAAAAAAAAAAAATAAACTACGCGTGATTTTTTTGTTTTGTTTTTGGGTGTGGTATCAAAAAATGCTGCAACATCAGAAATTGCATAGACAATCTTCACTTCAAGTGGTTGAAGATGAGTCCTTGCAGCAACAGCAACAGGATAAGAGTCTGCCAGCCGTAAATGAAAACCGTATTTTGAGGTCTCCTTAAGAATGACGAAAGTTTAATCAAACATTTGACTAAAAAATGTCCTTTTGTTTTTCTTTCTTGTCTTTTTAGGCGCACTCGTAGCTTGAATGCTCCGTCACCTTTCCAGCAATTTGGACCATGTGGACGTATTATGAAAAATTCCGCCATGGTTATGCAAATACAAGATCCGGCAAGTCAACGTTTGACCTGGTATAAGCCACCTCTCACAGTGCTGGTCATTAAGAAGAAAGATTCTCAAGTTTTGTTGCCTTTTGTGCAATTGGTTGAATGGTTGGTCCAAGAGAAACATATGGTCGTTTGGGTAGAATCAGCTGTTCTCGAAGATAAACTGCTGCGCGATGATGTTAAATTGGATCAAGAGAGCGCCAAATTTCGTCAAGTTCATGGCGATTATGCGGGAGTACGTGAAAGATTCTTGGCTTTGCGTGAGAAACTGGTGACATTCAAGTGAGTAAAAGAGATCAAGGGCTGCCCCCACAGTATGCAATAAGCAGTCCAGGAATTTGCCCATTGTTTGCATACTAAAAGGGGCTCAGTTCTCCTATTTCACACATTTTTACTTTTACTATAATTGAATTCTTTTCTCACTTTCTGCAGAGATGGCCGCGATGATTTGACCGATCGCATTGATTTCATTGTCTGCCTTGGAGGCGATGGCACTTTGTTGTATGCCTCACAATTGTTCCAGCAATCGGTGCCGCCTGTGATGGCTTTCTATTTGGGTTCTTTGGGTTTTCTAACACCCTTTCAGTGTGATAATTTCCAAGAGCAAGTGACCAATGTGCTGGAAGGTCATGCGGCTCTCACTTTACGCAGTCGTTTGCGTTGCTCCATTCACCGCAAGGGTGAACGACGTCGAGAGTCGCTGCAACAGGCTAGCAATAATTTACTAAAGCCAAGTCTGCAGCGGCAGCTCAACTATGTGGAGCTAAATAATGGACCAAGCCAGTTTAATAGCAGTAGCAACAATAAATACAATAACAACTCAACACAGCTGACCTCAAATAATAGCATTCTGGTGCTAAATGAGGTGGTCATTAATCGAGGGCCATCGCCATATCTGAGTAATATAGATATATTCTTGGATGGCAAATATATCACCTCAGTGCAGGGTGATGGTTTGATTGTCTCAACGCCCACGGGTAGCACAGCCTATGCAGCAGCTGCTGGTGCTTCGATGATACATCCCTCGGTGCCTGCCATATTGGTAACGCCCATTTGTCCGCATTCGTTGAGCTTTAGACCCATTGTGGTGCCAGCTGGTGTGGAACTTAAGGTGAGTTCCTTTAACATTAAATATATTATTTTGGATACTAATTAAAGTCTTTATTCGTAGATATCCATTTCACCTGATAGTCGCAACACCTCACGTGTCTCATTCGATGGCCGCAATGATCAGGAGCTCAATCATGGTGATAGCCTGCGTGTCACAACATCCATTTACCCGGTGCCCAGCATCTGTTCTCAAGATCAAATCTCTGATTGGTTTGATTCCCTTGCCGAGGGATTGCATTGGAATGTTCGAAAGCGTCAAAAGTGCCTGGATGAGTTATCCGATTTGACGGCATCTGGATCAGAGGATGCACTTGATGAATTTGACAATCTAAAGTTATACGATGTCTAGATACGAAGTTCCCTCCATCTCCCCTTCTACCACAAAATATATAGTGCGGCCAATATATATAGCAATTAGTTGTTTAGGGTTTCTTCGCTTATATGTGCAATTTCAACACAAAATACTTAACACAACACAAAAAAAACATTAAAAAAAAACAAAACCTATAATACTCTATTGTAAATTAAAGTTAATTAACTTCTTTTGGTTGAGTTTTAAATGTTTTAATGGCATTGTTTTTGTTTTTAAGCTAGACAAATTTGTTTATTTGTTATTCGCTTGTCAAACAAATGTTTAGATCTTAAGTTTTTATTATGGCTAATTGAAAACTCTGTACTTAAGCAAATTTCTATAAAACAAAAAAAAAAAAAAAAACGAATACAAGAAAATGTAATAAAAAGAAGAAATTAAGGCAAGGAGCATACGAATAGAAATGTAATTAATTAAGTCAAGTCAGCAGGAAGAAGGCAATCAAACATGGACACTTAACAGCCAAAGGCACTTAACGACAACAAAAGGGATAAGCCAAGGATATATGGAGGAAAGCTCAAAAGCACAAACTAAAGAGGAAATGGAATAGAAATAGTTAAATAGTAACAAATGGTGGGCTATATGCATTTTTATCTATCTAAGATTGGGTAGGTATTCGTATATATTGTGGTGATCCTTTACAGCCATCGTTTTGGAATGTCTTAATCTTTATAACTGACAGAATTTTAGAAGAATGTCGAGTTGTACAGATGTCTTTGAGGGGTTTAAAAGGGCTTTAAGAATGCCCTGGATTCCATTATAGCCCTTAACTCCTTTAAGTAACTGACAACTTGAGTTATCGATTTTGTGACTTGACTCAACATCTTGATCACGTAACTAGACTGAAGTGCTAACTCAAACTGAAACTAAATTTTTAAGGGTTTATATAACAGATTTTTAAAAGATTTATCGTTAAATTTCGAAATTACACAACATACTCGTGATCAATTAGTTGACTCTAGATAAAATTCTAAGGCCAAGATCCTTTCGTTATGCAAAATGATCTCAATCCTGCTCGTTGGAAAGCTTTTAAATCATATATTAAGAGTTTTGAGGTTTTGTTTTCAGAAAAATTCAGATAATTCTTAAAAACTTTTGACTTTGCGAATCTGTATTAAGGGATTAAAGATTAATATCTCTTTTAGAACCTTTTATATTCACTTTTCAAAAAATATGAGGCTCTTATACATATTATGAAGTTGTGTCTTCAAAAGACAAAAAATGCCAAAGTATTCAAATATAGCCTAATTTCATCAAGCTCTAATTTACACAATTTTTGCAGTATTTGAAAAATTCATATCTTTATTTTTAAGTTAGAATAATATCTTTCAATCTGCATAAAAATATCGATAAGTGATAGTTAGAATTTTTTGCGTCGTGGATTGGCTTTTTCCAAAAATTGTTCGATACTTCTTACTGACTTACCTAGGTAGCATCGTATTTGTTTGCGTGTCACAGTTGCTTGTGATCCGCTCCTGTCTGCAGCTAATTAACATTTGCTGCCTTTTAAAGACTTCAGCCTAAAAGTATGCCACAATTTGCCGAGCCTGAACTAGTCAAGTGTGAATGATTATGATGATTATTGCTTGCCGGCCTCGCGCGCCATAAATCAAAAGCATGAAATAAAAAGCTTGACTGCTATAAATGTGGCTAGAAGTGTTCCCGTCCTTTCAAGCCTTCTCTGACCCCTTCCAATTCTCTTTACCCCCTCCTGTGTACGTGCCCAGTGCGTTTATTATCAATTTTCACACTTCTGCGTCTAGTTCTAGGCGATTTTTGCCACTTTTGATACCGAGCAACAAGTGGAACGATTGTTCGTTCTGCACAGCATCCTTCCGCTTCGGGTTTTTCCTTTTGTTCATCCTTTTATCTTACTGGCGGATAACAGCAATGCGTACTATCCGTTTACGTTGATTGGTGGACGAGGAAACCTCTGGCCACACCCCCTCGTTTGTGGTTCTGGCAATGCGCAGGCCTCATCCGAGGACAACGTCTCCTGGCTCATACATATTTATGAGATGTCAGTTCTTGCGTGTGGCAAATAAAATAAATGGCATAGAAACATATTCAATTAATTTTTTTCTTTTTCTTTACTTCACTTTTTGTTCTTTTTATCATGTATGCGTATATTATATGTATGTATATAATATGTTCTATATGCATAGATTTAATCCCACTTAATCGGGTCAACTATAAGGCTAAGCGTGTTACTGATTTTATGCTTAATGGCAAGAGGAAGTTGACATGGTTTTCCTGTTTCTATGGCTACTGCTACATTTATTCGACTTGTGAAAAAGATTTAGAGGCCATCGTCATAAATTATGATACTATTAAACTATATTTCTAGAATTTTGTGGGACTGGGAACATAGAGAAAATCCAAAACTTCTATAGTCTCGATTTTAGACATAAATTTCTAATTTGGATTACTATGTATTTCCTCTGTTCTTGAAAACCAATTTTCTATCATATCAAGATTTGCTATTTATCTTCAGATAAATTCTTCCTAACTTTAAAATGTTCTATAAAAGTTATATAAAAGGCGAAACTCCTAAGGATTGAAAAGTGTTAGGGTGTATATTTAAATCAGGTATCGATCCAAGTAATAAACTATAAACTTCTAATAAAAGCTAAATTTGGTCTAGTTTTTGAGAACAAATTTAATAGTTGTTCCTAAAAATTTGAACAAAATTTGATCAGTTACTTGATCTATTGAAATTAACATAAATAACTATACATTATTGATTAAAGTTTCGAAAACTTTTAATGGCGTCTTATAAATTGCTTAATCTATTGAAATTTTACGATATACTAATTGTATATTCAATGCCTATTGAAGGACAAAAATTTGAATAATTTAGCTATTATATTGTTAATATAAATGTTACCTGTTTAGCTGCAAATGTCCTCATTTTCCTTTGCTTAATGCTTTGTCGTGAAAACCATATTGATGTTTAATTGGGATCTGGTCTTTGATCTGATCAATTGTTTATATTTGAATATTTGATAAAAAGGGTGGCATAAAAATAACCGAAGCAGCAAAATTGCTAATGCCAATTAACAGATATGTTAATAAGCCCATTACCAACTGCCTGATAGCTCACATATGTACACATGTATATCTACATAGTTTTTCTCCCCATATAAGGATAAATATCCTGATTTATCTTTCGTAAACTGAAACCTTTTTTTAAGTTTATTTTGCAAGAAAGATTGATGGAAACCATAAATTGTTAGAGTTTGCAAACTAAGCGCGAAGCTATAAACTACATACCTAAATTTTTATGAAGGCCTCTCAAAAAATTTGTTTTGCCTTTAATTGGTTATTTTAACTGTGTCCTGAAAATTTGTTGAACTTTCTTTATCTTTGTTCTAGTATTCACTAAATATCCATTCCTTAGACCTGCAAGCATTGTGAAACAACTTGAATTGTATTGAATTTCAATTTGATTCTTTCTACACTAAAAATAACATAAAGAAAATACTGAATAGAGCATTGAAAAATCTTAAAATATTCAATTTTTATCTAATGCGGTAAGTAATTATGTTGGATCAGATTGTTTTATTCAAGTCAACCACATCTAGATACGTTTGAGAACACTTTAACCCATCGATCCAGGCACATGCCAAGCACCCAACCACAAACAAACTTTCACTGGTCCACACCCAAGAAACCTCATTTTGCCTTTTAATTTTGCGGGCTAACAGAAGAAAATAGATGCGAAATAAAAAGGCAATAATAATTCGAAATATTCGAAGAATTTCTTAATGAAGTTGGAAGCTGGAAGTGCTGCTACCAATACCAGCAACAACCCACGCTAAGTCAGACGCTTAAGACAAATGCCAAATTGTTGGCAGGGATAAGCAAAAATAAAAAGGGAACTCAACTATGCCAGATGGAAAGGCAAAAGGCAAGGAGGCTTGGCACGTGTTGATATTTCAATTGAATGCCAGAAAATATGCAATACTCTCACACACACACACACATACCTCCAACCACCCACACACTAACACTAACAGAGATAATATCATCATCGTCATCGTTCTTGGCTTGGTATAAATGAGAAATATTTCCATTGCATACGTTTAGGAACTGACATTTGAACTTAAAATGCTGTTGATGACAGGCTTTTCAGTTGAGTTTCAAACAAAAGGAAATTAAACATTTGCGCCCCAATGAATTTTTTGTTTCTCTCTACTCTCTACCCTCTACTCTCTCTACTCTCTCTACTTGACCAAGATAATCTGAAATGACCCGCATTAGTGCAAAAATTTTGGTATTTTTCTTCTCGACCCTCAACCCCATTTGTCATACTTTTGACTCACGATTAGGTTAAGTTGTCATATGTAACGAATTCAATTTTTTGTGGTTCTTTCTTCCTTTCCTTTTACTACCCATTCGTCCCTTTCCACCACTTGCAAATAGATTTCCACTTAAAGTTTTCCATTTTCCTCAAATTCTATTGTGTATGATTTAATGCCATCAGTCTAGGTCGATTTCTAGTCCATTAGGTTGGAAGTTTATTTTTTTAATGCTACTTTAACACACACACACTCACACACTCACACACACACATACAAATGCCCCTTAATGGAGTCATCCAAACATTTTTCTACTTACTTTATATTTTTATTGTATTGATTGGTCTTTTTGTATTTTCGTTTGGAGATTTCTAAAAAAAAAAATTCATGAGAATTCTGTTGTTCTGACTAGACAGAAATTCGATGGCAATTTATATTAATTTAATTATTAAAAATGCAAAAAATTGATAAATTATGCTAATACTCTAATAAGTTTAGCTGTTTATGAACGAGTATGAAAGGGTATATGGAATCAGATGAATTATCTAATCCAATATTATACATTTTATTAACAATAAGTAACACGGGTCAATTAATTCAAGTGTTTTGAAGTATCCTTCAAGGATTCGCATTTAGATTTCATATAAATCCTAGAAATCCTGAGCTATTATTATTTTTTCGTTTGGGTTAGAGAGATCAGCCCAACAAACCATACCTACATATGTATATTACTTTTTTTCTAAAACGAAAACAAACAATAGCTTTCAGTTATTAAAGTATTTGGTTTATAGTTAATATTTTTGCTTTCAATGATATTTACAACACTAGATTTAGTGTTGTAAATCTTATATGATTATATTGGCGACCTTTTTTGAATAAAATATTTTAAGTACATTAAACTTTATTAAATACAATCAGTCATGCCAGTCTTCAAAATGTTTTCTTACAACTCTTCTAAGAACTCATTTGGTAAGAGTATCTACTAGTCTTGAGTTCCAACTTTAGGTAGTAATAAATTCCAGTTTCAACTTTTTGTATACTTCAAAAATCAAGGTCCTTTTGCCCAGATGGCTCAGTTTAACTACCTCTTTCTTCTATATGCAAATAAGTAACTTGAAACGTGATTCGACGATCACATTGGACAGAAAACAAAAACAAGTAGATATAAACTATAAATAGGTAGATAAATAAATGTATCTCACCCTCGTTCCTCTTCTTCTTCTCTGTGTCATCTCTGCCTTTAGCGCTCTGTCTCAATTTTATGCTACTCATTCTCAGTCCTCACTCTGCTCAGTCTTTGTCTTAATCTTCAATTCATTGGCAGTCGCGTGTCGCTGCCGTCCGGTTTCAGTTGTTCGTTTTGTGGTTCTAGTCAAAAGTCGCTCTTTTCAGTCGGTCTGGCTAATTGCTAAAGATTTTTATTAAATCTTGAGTGTAAGCATTTAAATTATAACCATAATATATTATACAAAACGAGAGAAATAAATCTAAAGTGAGTGTAAGTGTGCCGCATACAATGGATCACAATCAACTAAAAAGAAAACAACAAAAAAAATAATGTAGATTGCCCTAATCTTCAATAAAAACACGCTCCAGGTTTAATCGAAAAGGGGCTATTACCCTAAAAGTATGCTAGAAAATCACACACCTGTTACATTTCTGCATGAGGGGAAAAAAAGGTATCAGACTATCAGAATTTCTTTTTGTTGACTTCATTAAATGGAGCAGAACCAAATATAAGTGAAAATGTGTTTATACTTGGATTCTTTAAGTGCGTCTTAAAGTGATTTAAGTTTGAAAAGAAAACGCTTTTTAGCTTTTTAGGAAGTTAGAATGATTTTCTTATCAGATCAATATCAGAAGTATGAGAAAAATTGCTCCCAAAGGTATGCGATAGGATTAAAATAATGAAACGTTAAGTTGTTAGAAATACATTACATGTATCTATGAATGTTAAATTCAATTTAACTATAGAAAATTCCAATAAATTCTATGGTAATTTTTTATATAATTTAGGAAGCAAATTTATTTTCCTGCTTCCTTTTTGTCATTCAATAAATTATTCCTATAATGTTATAGTCAGTTCAGAAGAGAAGGTAAAACATCAAACCACATTGTTGCATACTAGTTCTTCGATGTTATCCAAGAAGAGCACGCGGCAGTGGCGGATTAAGCCAACGCGGGGCCTGTGACAATCCAAAAACCTAAATATAAATTGGCAATAGTAGAGATTTGCGACGTTTTTAAGAAAAATTTTTAAATTTGTTGAGTAAACAATTTTGCTAAGAACTGTATTTTATTATATGAATAAACATTAAATCAACTTTCCTGTGATTAAAAATATAAGAACTTTGAAAGTCCGAATCACCAAAGAACCACTTTTTCTGCATTTTTTAAGTTTATACCACCTCTCTTAAATACCAAATAAACTCATAAATATATTGAAACAAAACGAATAAAATAAACATATGAAATAACATTAAAAAAACCTGAAAATATTTTCTTTTTAGCAGAGTTTGTTGCCATACGAAAAGCTTTCAATGTTTTTTTTTTGTTGCCTGCTTTGAATAATTAGGAATAAATTTTGGCCAAATTTTATTTCTAGTATCAGACCCCAACCAAAAAGAAAGAATCGAAGCTTGACATGCCACTTAACATGAAAATCAATTAAGTGTTATGTGTGTGTGTGTGTGTGTGTGTTGATTTACTCACACTTTTAAGGTCCATCCCTATGTGCTATGCCTAGCATGCGTTACCGTTACATTGCATACTTACAGGCGTAAACGCAATTGACAGTGAAAATAAAATCAAACAGCACACACACTCACACACCATTCACATACACACATATACACAGACAATGAAGGCAATTGAGCAGAATCATTGCCGCTGGCAGTTTTCATCAAAATACTGCCAGAAGAGGGTAGAAAGCTAAAGAGAAAGAGAGAGAGAGAGAAAGTGGGAGGAAAGGCAAGCACGGATAAGGGCGCCTTGCAACAGGCAGGAGACAACAACAAGTGGCAGTTGCTGCGCTGCCACTTGATGCTGCTGCTGTTGCTGCTGCGGCTGCTGCTGCTGCTTCCTGCCACATCCTGTGGCCAAGAGTCGCTCTGTTGAATTGAGTCTCGTCTCGCTGGTTGGCTTAGTCAGTGCGAGATGAGATCTCGTGGCTGATGGACGTGCTCGTTTCCACGTTTCCTCATTACCACCGATTGGAGGCACTCACTGTGGTTATACTTCCTCCCAACGGAAAACCAAAAACACAAACTAAACCACAAAAAATACAATGTAGTTTCAAGTTTTAGTTTAAATCAAAAAAAAAAAAAAAAACCAACAACAACAGCAGCAGCAAACAAATGCAACATAATAAAATCACCAATTAAATGTAAAGCAAATGTGCTCTAGAAATTGTGTTAAATTCTGTAACCTGTAAATAAAAAAACAACAAAAAAATAAAAATCCAAAAATATGTGAATAATTCAGATCCAAATTAAAAAACAAAGAGTGTAAGTTGACAAATTCTTTCTCATTTAGCCATAAACCAGTTTGAATCATTTGCATATTTAAGCAGCAAATCGAAAACTTAAATCTTACATATGCATATTGATTGCCTACCTATTTGTTAATCGATTTGAGTTAAGCCCAGCAGCAGGGAAACCAAAAACAAACAAAATAAACAAATAAAATGTAAAAAATGTAAAAAAAAAACCCTCTTGTTGGGTTTACCTACCTTTTTTTTTACTTTTATTTACTCTGCTTAAATAGCCTGCAAAGCGAAACGAATTCATACACACACAAAATTGTCGATTTAATCACAAGAAATCACAAAAGTCTAACTTAACCTTAACCAGAGCCGGTAAATATAATACAAAAAGCTCGTAAAATCTTTTTTATTAAGTCGTCATCTTTATACACTTGCCCATAAGTGTTTGATTTCCATTTAAAAGTTTGTCTTCTAGTCAGATTCATTATAATATCAACCGATTCTATAGAAACATCCAAAACAACTTTGAGTATTTACAAATCAAAATCAAATCAATATTTTATATTTTGAAATGATATTTATTTAATTCAAATCTTAAAAAAAATTATAATTTAAAATAAACTATGTCTTTTAAGTTTTAAAAAGCAAAAACTAACGATAAGACAAGCATTTACGTGAGATATATCTTCTTTTATCTTTTGCCAAAATATACATAATTTACCATTTCAAAATATATAAATTTTTGTATGATTGATAAACAATGTGAACAATATGAAAGAAATCTAGCGTCATATTGGGTTTTTTTATATTATCTTTAGCATATATTCTTGATATATCTGGAACTTACTTTCATAACTTAAGCTAACCAGAAAAATATTTAAGCCTTAAAGTCTAGTGAGTTTTTAAACACTTGTCATATAATTTTAAGAAATAATGAAAACAGTGTTTCGAAAATGGGTTAGGTTAATAAACAAATGAAACTTTTTAAAATTTCCCAAAAAAAAAAATTGAAAATTGTGAATTTTAATGAGTCAGTAACAGGAAGCAAAAGTTACAAAATATTTTCCTGAAGGCGCCTATCGAAGTTTTAAACAGATACAGATAGAAATTAAAGCAAATAAATTAAGTACTTATCGGCGAGTTAAGGATTTCAGGGATCCATGAATCGTTGATTCCATTGTTGGCTTCCATTTTTCCACAAGGTTTGTGCAGCGAGTGTCGACATTCTTTCAGGTTGAATTCCAGAAGGAAAAAGAGAGTGAATTCTCTCAACCGCACACCGAGCCACTCTCGATGACAGTCTATACTGTCATCGCACATATCTAGTGTTAAACAGTTCTACATCAGTCATGATATTCATTACTTAACACTGAGAAATTCGCCTTAACAGTAGGCACACAATTCAAATTATTAGAAATGCCTAATTCAATCTCCGACATACTTTTTATTTAAAATGTCAACAATAGAATCTTATATCAAATTCGTCACATACGTTCTTAGAAAATTTTGTAAGTAAAACTCTTACATTAATCCCTGATGCCTACTAAGGTTAGTCACAACAATTGGTTTAGTTATTTGAGATTCCCTAAACAGTTAGATAGATAGATGTATCTCTTGTCTCTAATCAGTGGCAAGCTTTTAAAACAAGATTCCTTTTTCTCTCGAGTTGGAACCCCAACGTAGATAAGGTTGTCCAGCTGACGAAGTAATATCTAAAAAATAATGGAAGGGATTGAGATTGGGTTAGCTTGTCTCTTAATATAACAAATTTGTACCTTATTTAAATTTCAAGTAACCCCTTCAAAAAAAGTGTAAAATATTTGTTTTTAATATATTTACCCAATGACATTGATTGATTTCGTTTTGTGATTTATAAACTTTTTTGTGGTTAAACGTTTACTTTAAAAAAGACAAATTTCACATACATATTCTTATTTAGTACATCAATTGCTGTGTGTGTATGCGTGTGTGTGTGTTTGTGTGCATAGCTCAGACTTTTTCTTAAGTAAATACTTGAAATTGCCATTGAAAGGCATGCCACAAGTGGCCAATGTCAGTTTCTCAACGAGCTGCAGACAACTCCAAACAGAGAGAGAGAGAGAAAAATAACCAACTAAGTTGTTACAAAGCCTTTACAAGGATTTTTTTCTGTCTTTTCTATTATAATTTACCCATAGGAATACTCCAACAACAACAACAACAGCAGCAACAACAACTGAAAAGCAACAATTTAACCTTCCTCTCCACCGCACCAACAGCAACATTTACAATAGAAACCAAAAAAATAAGGAAAAAAACCTCCCTAATCACCATAAAGGAAACAGTAAGGAAATAAAGCTATCCCCAAACTCAAAGGAAATACGCACAGAAAAAATAAGGAAGTGAATACACCAACAACCAAAAAAAAAAAAACAACAACAACAAAAAATATTGAAGGTAAGTGAATGTGAGGAGTCATCACTCCTTTCATCATCATGAATGAACTGTTTCAGATGATGGTTAAATGACTAAAGTCCCTATGATTCAAAATACTTACTTTGGAAAAAAAATAAAAATACTTTATATATTTATTGTTTCTAAAATAAAGTAAACTTTATTACAAAATTTAGACAATTAAATTTGTCCCCATATTTTGATCTAACTTCATTACTACTCACATTACTTCAATTTATATTTTGCGATTAGCACATTCCTGTCCTTTTAATGTGATATCAAATTTTTGTCAATAAAACTTAATACTTCCTTAATTGGTGTGTTTAGAATATGATTTGAAAAAGAATATATCCTAATCATAATCATGAATATTTCAAAAATAAAAATGCTCGAGTTTTTAGTTTTTATTGTGAATGTATGAAGAGTTCTTCAAAAATATGAGAGGCCGTCAGGCCTCCTGCCCCCCAAACGAATTTAGGCTACAATTCAGTGAAATGTTATTTTAAGCTCCTTAAGATTAAACAGGGTTATACAGGGTGCAAGTGCAAGGTTTTGTTTTTGCAATAGCAAAGTAAAAAGTGGAATTTTTTTTTAAATTCATTTACTTAGGTCCAAGGAGATTTGTTCCAACTACTTTTTGAATATGATATCTCGTAAATGACCACCTCTTGCCTTCACCGCAAAATGTGCCCATTTTTCGGCATTTCGAATCACTTTGCCAAATGTTTCGGCCGATATGGCAGCAATTTCTTGTCGGATATTGTCTTTCAGGGCATGCAGGGGCCCTGGGTTTACCAGTGTATACCTTGGATTTTAAATATTCCCATAAAAAAAGTCAGGAGGCGACAAATCAGGTGATCTCGGTGGCCAGTCATAATCGCCGTTTTTCGATATTAATCTTCCGGGGAACATTTCGCGCAATAATTTGGTCGTGGCGCCGTCCATTTGTCAAATGTTAAAAGTTATGGGGTTGCCAGATGCTTCCACTTCCAATGGCCCACCTTGTACAATTTAATTTCAAAGCATCCCCAAACATTTTGTTTAACGCCGATTATGAGGTTAGTAGGACTTTGAGAACTCCAAAGCTTTTTTAAAAAGAATATTGAGAATATTGGGAACATTGACAATGACCTCGAGACCCATTAAAACACATATAGCTTTTTAATTATAGCTAACTTCAGACTTAACCGGATAGTTTTTAGCCCTCGATTCTCGATTCGATACAATTCTATGCTACAAGTTAGTTGTAAAAACACTGAAGAACAAAATTCTCACCTTCGATTTCCTAAATTTGCCATGGTAATTAGAAATATCTTTGAGCAAATATAAATAATAGTTGAATAATTCTGAAACGTAAAAAAGACCTAAGAAAACTTTGATAATCTTTGAATTTTGTATAAGTTTTAATGTCTAGTTTTCGAAAATGTCTAAAATTTCACAAATCTAAAAAATGTTTATAAAAAATCTCATAGAAATTACTGGTGCATAAAAAACTATAACAACTTTTAAATGCGACTTATAAAATGTAAAATAGAATATGCTAAATAATTCACATGATTTCATACGAACAAAAATTGCAAATTTATTTTGTGGCAACTAATTAAAATATTGGCATTATTTAGGCAGGTATTCCATGCCCAATTAAAGTTCAATGGTTGTGTGTTTGTGAGTATTTTGTATGTTTGAGGCAACAGGTGTTTGAAAATGACCCTTAAACACGTTCAATATGGACCAGTTGCAACAATTTGAACTAATTTATGGTAGATTTTTTTCCCCCTTCGGAGCGCAGGAGGGAGGAAGAGAGTGCCGGCACAATTACAATTAGCGCCGGGGCAAAAATTGTAAATTTGTGGCAATTAAATTGAAAATTGCATAGGCAAACACTCAATAGAACAACCTATCAATCCCACTTAACCCACCTCCCCCTTAAAAGGGCACATAATTATTATTTCGGATTATGCTTTAAAGTAGTAGGAAATCATTTGGTATTTACCCCCCCCCCATGCGAAGGTCTCTTCTCTAGCCACAATGTCAATGTCAGTTCGAGCTCCACACTGCTCAGTTTGCTTTATGCACTTAATTTTAATTAATAAAAATCTTAAAAATCTACAAAAACAACTGCGAACAAAAAGATCTCAATTTAAATAAAGTTGCGTGTCGTTGCGGCAGGCCGCTAAACGTTGAATCAAGCAACAAAAACACAAATATATATACATATATATATATATATATGTATATCTGGAAAAATCTTATGCAATTATCACAAACCATAAAACAATCAAAAGATATAACCCAGAGAGACAGCATAAATAATGAATGAGTCGCACGTGCAAAACTAGCCACTTAAAATGTAATTTAGAAGCATTTTTAATACCCTACAAGGGTAAAAATAAAACAAGAACAAAAAACTATAAAACAAACTCATCGAAACGGAATTCGGAATTTGGAATTAAGAATAAATAAGCATATGCATTTTTATACCATTGCAAAAAGGGTATATTAATTTGGGTCAGAAGTGTGCAACGCATAGAAGAAGGCATCTCCGACCATATAAAGTATATATATTCTTGATCGAGACGAGTTCAAATAGCCATATCCGTCCGTCCGTCCGTACGTCCATCTGAATCAACACGAACTCCTCCTAGACCGTAAAAGCTACAGAACTGAAATTTCGCATTTAGGCTTGTATATACTGCAGGGGTTGTATATCTCGGATTCAGCCGGATCGGATCACTATATCATATACCCCCCCTACAAACGGCAAACAGTGAGCAGTAACTTTTTTCAATAACTTCGTTATTTTCGAAGCTATTTAATATTGGTGAGTTTATTACACATATAAACCACTGCGCTAAATTTGATAAAGAACGGGTGACTATATCATAGACCTCCCATAAGAACGATCGGTCGAAAACAGTGACTTTTGTCAAAAAGTTCGTTATATCCTATGTTAAGATTGAAGGCCGTTCTTTCGCAAACATTGGACTTTTTGGATAAAACGTTTTTACACTTTGATATCTATGGGTAAGGAAAGAATTACCAAAACAGTTGCGAGGGTATACAAACTTCGACGCGGTCGAAGTTAACTCCGGCCCTCTGATTTATATTTCAACAAGTTTGTTTTAAGAAACTACCGCGAAGCTTTTAAGGTTCCTAAAATTCAAATTAAACACAATCGAAATATTTCAAATTTCTAATTATTTTTTGCACCAATCTTATAAAAGATAAAATGTGTAGATAATGAAAATCGTTTCTTTTTTTCCACTCAATTCAACAAAGTTGCAATTTATTACAATTATGAATAATTTGAAATTTTTGTTTCCAATTTGAATTCCATATTCTTGAAAATCTTCTAGGGTATGCATAATATATTTGGTTTTTGGATTTTGATGTCTAAATTTTGCACTTGGAAGTTCTAGTTTAATTAATTCATCTTTCATCATTCAAATCATCAGTTTTTCTTTTCGAATTGAACTTGAAATTGAATTTACATAAATAAATATTTCGATTTCGTTTCCAATTTGATTTGATTTTCCCACGCATGCGAATGGCTAATTAATAATTATTAAAAACGTATCTTGCACTCTTCTCATTGTTGCAAACAACAAAGACTAACTAAATAATAACAAAAACGAAAAGCAGCAACAAGTTGTTGCAAAAACTAAATTCATTTAATAAGCATCCAGCGTCACGCCAATGTTTTTAGTTTGAGTTTAGATCGCCAACTTGTCGGTAGGGAAAATATCGCAAAAAATTCTTCCGTGCAATGTGAAAGAGAAAGTGTGGGAGACAATATAAATAGATGATATATATACTCGCATAGTTATAATATATATCTCTCTCTGTGTGGGTGTGTTTATATATAATCATATTTGTTTGTGGTGTTAATCCTAGTGTCAATCAATTTCCTACTTGTGAATTGGCGAAACATGGGAGCAGAAAGGTGATCATCCATCAAATAGAATTTTAAAAGTGAAAATCAAGAACTATGTTGACATCTTTTCAAATGGGATTTAGAAATATAAATAATCCAACATAAGATCCAGAAAAAATTGAGTGTCTTGTTTATTTTAAATATTTTTTGAAATGGTTTTTAAGTGTCTTTTAAAATAAAAGTAAATTCATCATAAACTCAATCGATTAAAACTCTTAACTGTCTCTTAACTGTCTCCTTAACTTAACGCTCCTAACCCATATCCCCTTTTAATAGTAAACATTAAGAACTTGTGGGTTGGGATATACGTAAAAATTGCCTATTACCCTATAATTAGATAGTTTACCCTTTTATTTATTTATAATCAGAGAAAAGCTCAACTATGACTATTTTAATCTGAAAGTGTTTTCGGAAAGGTTTCGTAATTACTGAGAAAAAAAATGCTGGTTGAGTATTCTAAGCATCCTAATCTTATTCTAAGTTATCCTAATCTTACCATTGAATAAGCGTCTTTTCTACAAAAAAAAAGGTAAAGAGATTTTAGGGCTTTGTGATTTCATATTACCCATTGCCTTGTTGATCCCCTTTCTAAGCCTCTGTCTGTAGTGATGGATTTTGATTATAAATAGTTCCCAACTAATCAAGATTTTTCATGCTATTTACGCGAGTTTAAAATAGAACATTAATTTTAATAATACAAATGAATATAAAGTGATAACAAAATGATAAATATATAAAATATAAAGCTCCCAACAGTTCAGATTTATGTTAGTTCAATAAGTTATAGCTTGGGAATATATAAGTATATAAAAGTTCTATTAGACAAATAAAAGTACTATCTAAAGGATGGGAATACTGTGAATTGGTATTTACTATTATTTAAATTTTGATGGCTATAAAAATTATTTTAAAAACTGAAAAATTATTGACGAAACAGAAGACAAGATCATGGTCTAACCATAGTGTATATCTATATGTTAATAATAATTAATTTAATAAAGCAATGTTCTTAAAGCCATGTGAGTTAAGCAATCTTCAAGAGTTAGAGCAATAGATTTTCAGCTTAAACATTTTTATAAACTTAGTTTAATGGTTATAAAAGTAGTTAACAATTAAACTATTTTTATATAGATAAGTAGTTGTAGAAATAGTTTATTGGGTTACAATATAAGATGACCAGGCAAATTGAAGGGCATTGAGATGCACTTACCTATGAGTAGTTACCTTTCATGACTTTATTAAGGAGAATTTGTTTTAACTGATACATACTTATATAATGATAAAAATATAAAATTAGTTAAAGTAGTAATCGCATAAAGATATTATGTATTATTATTTTATTTAAACAAAAAGATCGAAACTTAGATTGATATAACATTTCTTTTAATCCGATTGCAAAAATCGATGTTGCACTTAGATTTTGACGATGTTTGTTGTAAAACCGATTCAATCTTTACGAACATCAACAAAAAAACTATCCAATGTTTATATTTTTCGAATGTTGTTTAAAAGAAATTTTACTATATCGGTATTTAAACGAGCCTTATTAGATCGTCTACTAAAAAATAGCTTTATGGTTTTTAAAGGCTTACTTTAAAAAGAAATAAGAAATATTGTTATGTAAGTAAATATCGTATTCCATATAAAATGAGTAAGTGCCAACTTTGATAGAGTAAACTCACTTACAGAAACACAATTGTTCCATTTGTTATTTCAAACTTTTTCTAGTTAGTTGAATTAGTAATCATTTAGTAGTTGTTTTGTCATAGGCAAGAGCAAATTATATATATTAAAGCAATTAAAATTGCTTACACCAAATCAGATCCCACTTTTTGTTAACGCCTCTTTACGTGTCAGAGTCAGAGGGAGGTAATCAAGTGACTTTTAAACTAACTAAACTATACAAACATTATAATAGACATCCATCACTCACTTATTGGGTGTCTGATATATTTTCATGACACTTTATTCAGTCTCCCATCTATGGACAATATCAAAAGCAAGTCGGCAAAAATTGCCAATCTTCTTTGTATGCAAGCAGATGTCATAAATAAACAGTTTGATTGCTATCCAATTGTTTCAATTGTATGCCAGAGAAATTGTAAATTATGTTGAATAACCTAAAAGTTTTCTTGGTGTTGAGTATTTCACCATTTCCATTTCCATTTAGTGTCATTTAATTGCCAAGGGTCTAATTCAATTCTGGCGAAAAAGGCAGAGAACTTTTCTTTACACTTCTTCTTCTTCTCCCTCAGCCTCTCTCCCTCTTTTACACTAAACGAATTAAACTGGGCTGGGGTTGGGTGTGAGTTTGAGGGGGGTGGAAATTGAATTTCCATTCGGCGCCCTAAATTAGGCAATAGAAATATGCTTGCATTGCTCATACGCCGCGTGTACAGGCAATTAAATAAATATTTAAATTTTCTGGTGTGAACAAGGTGGCAAAAAAAAAGGCCAAAGACTCTAGATATATAATTTATTTTTAATTATTGTAGATTCATTGAAGCATAAAGTGAGTGTGGGAAAAGCTGCTTACATTTTTTGTAACCTTTTTTTCTTTTTTGATTACAATTTAAAGACAATCGCAAGCCGCTTACCAACTAATCAGGCAATCTGTCCCATCTTCCCTCCTCTCTTATTCTACTTAGCAACCAGGCGGCTAGCAACGAAATGCAATCATCGACTGATGCGGGCAATGGTGGACCAAGAAAATACCAGCCAAACTCAGCAGCACAGCAGCCCCAGAATACTCAAGGCACACAAGGAAGTGAAACCACATCAACCACCTCATTTACCATAAGTCAGAATAATACACCCAGCAAGAATCCTTTCAAGCAACAATTGGACCAGTCTCAGGCGCAGGGACAACAACACCAACAGCAACAACAACAACCATCAAATGGCAATACAACGGATTGCGGCATTTTGGGTGTGGGCAAGGAGCCGTCTACACCATCTGCACATGGACATGCACCAAAACCACCGCCGCCCACCTATCAAACATATGCATCGGATCAATATAGAGAAGAGGATCCACGCGCTGCCGGGTCCTGGTCCGCCGCCAAATCATGGATGGTCAGCTGGCGTGGCTCAAATCGTTTAGTCCTAGTCATTGTGGCCATAGCTCTGCTATTGGACAACATGCTATTAACCACTGTGGGTGAGTCGTTTTCATAAATCTTTATCTCTAAGGTCTCTCTCTCTCTCCCTCTCTCTTTCTCTCTGGTGACCATTAACATTTCACTGCCACTTTACAACAATGAACCAAAGCAATCACCTGGAAATTGTCCATTTCCCCCGACTGGTGGAATAAAAACGAGCATTGGTGGGTGGCATGGGGATTGGGTTTGGTTTGGTTTTGAGCCATAAAATTACCGCAGAGCACCCACTTAAGCTAATGAATGTTTTCCTGTCACTGTCATCAGAAACAAGATAGAGAGAGAGTGCAAGTTTATCGCTTCTTTAGCCTTCATTTTATCAATTCATCTCTCGATTTCAACTTGAAAATTCACAATGGAATCGAAAATTGTTTCACTTAGAGCAATTTCAATCTCAAGGTCTTCAATGTGCTAAAAAATTTAAGAAAACTTGTGAAATATACATATGATCGAACGAAAGGAAAAGAAAAGTGAATATGAAAAACAGCCAAAAAGAGAATTTGCTCTTAATCAAGGCAAGTTTACTTGACAGGCTTTTTGAGAATACGTCATTGAGAATACGACAAATTAGGAAATAAATCTTTTTGCTGGCTTAGTCGGACACTGAATTCTTTCAAACAAAAATATAAACTTTTAAATAAAAATTGCTTCAGATTCCAACCAAGGCTATAGATACGTTTCTCATAAGGCTTCTTAGGGATATTTTTTTATCGTTTTAGTAACTGAATATTAATTTTTAATGGACGTCCTGTTTTCAAATAAGGAGCCCCTTTGAGACTCCCGAGGACCATTTTGGTAATAGCTGTTTAAAATCTATAATCCAAATCTTTGGTTAACTAGCCTAGATAGTGATCGAAACGAATATATATAAGATTCTTTCACAGCCAAAATTTGAATTTGTAACTATTTGTTTTCTTTTCATAAGTCAGTTGGTTTCTACTGATTCTACAATCACTGTTCCCTGTCCAATGCCTTTAATATTCCTCAATCGTCAGCATTTCCCTTTCCACTAGCTTCTCCACTTTATCAACAACTAATCAAAGTTGGAGTACCATTATTCCAAGCGTTCCCCTTGTCCTGCTCTGTCTCTCATCTGTCATTATGAAAACGCCAATGGACTGGGCATTTCCAAGTGGTCGACAGTCAATTAAATAGACACGCAGCCAAACAGGGCTCATTCTCGAGTACGGGTAGGGGTGGCCCTGGCCCTGTCCTGCATTTGACACTAAACCTCAGGCTCAGACCCACGGACACGAAAACGTACACGGCTACGGCTACGAATCGGTAGCCAGCCAAACCAAGTGCTTATGTCAAGTGGTTGGACAAACACATGGACATCAAGTGGATGACCAAACACCAGTGTTTGTGGCTGACATGCTGAAAAACCTCAACACAAAAAAAAAAAAAAAAAAAGGAAAAAATACCGACAGAGAAAGGAAAAAGGCCAAAAGAAGAATTTCTTGGCGTTAAACGTGAATCATGAATTTAAATCAACAAGTTGAGGAGACAAGACAAATAGCGATAGCAGGAAACCAACAGAAAGCACAAAAAAAAGGGAAAAATACTTAGGGAATGCCACTCGAGAGCAACTTGTTGAAAGCACGGAAGTGAAAGTCAAAGGAAAAAGTAGAAAAATTCATAGAAGAAAAAAAAACTATTAGCTCTATGCCAACTTCATGGCGTTTCCTTTATGTGCCCAGAGGAATGAGAGTTGGGTGAAGAAGTGGGTGGATAGGTGGTTGGGGTGATGGCTGATGAATCGAATGGGTGGATTCGACGGGTCGGTCGGTTGCTTTTAGCATTCGACTTGAGGCATTTCCACTTAAGTGCTTTCTCATTTTACGTTAAAGGTGTTGAAGTGAAAATTGCTTATTACATTTGATCTTGCATCCCCTTTTTCCCATTGTCTTCCTCCCTTTCTGTCTCTCTCCCCACTAGCTTACTTTCTAACAAGCATAATATGCTCATAAATTAGATTTAGCTAGATGTTAGAGGGTGACTGACTGATTTATATATCTTACGTTTATGGGTCATATCCAGTTGTCCTTTTATCTAGATTCTAGAAAACGAAATGTAAATGTTCGACTATAAAAATAAGATAAGAAAATATGCAAATTGAATATTGTAATCCGAATTTATTTCATCAGTAAGAGAGAGAGAGAAAAATATTGCGTTAAATTATGTCTTATATATTTAAGTAAGCTTACAGATAAAGAGTCAAAATTTTAGCTTAATTTATGGAGATGGCATACAAAAAGTATTTATGTTGGAGCAAATAATATTTCATTAAGTTCATTCAATATCTTAGCTTTCTTCTGATTTTAACACTTCTTTGTTTTTATAATGAGAAACTCATGCTCTTATTGTTGGTTGCTTTAAAAAGTTCTGGAAAACATTTTCGCTACCAAATACCAAAGGGTATTTTTTAATCCATTTGCATTTAAATGATTTAGCTTATCACTTAACACTAGATATTCTTAATTCGAATTATTTGAGTTGTTCTGAAAATGTTTTCCCTAATAAAATCTCCATTTGTTGTCAGGCTTCTTAGGTCAAAGAGAATGATGTTTTTAGATTTAACTCAATACACATGTTGACCTAAACAATGCATTTTCAAACCGTTCCGAGAGCATTTCTATCTGTTAGACTGAAATTTGTTCCATATCATTATGAAATCTTATATTTCCTTTCATTAGTTAATCAACTAAACTGCTAGTTAAAATCTTTTGCGTCTGAGAGGTTCTGAAATTCGTTGTCGCCTAAAACCAAGCGTTTTTTTTAACTTTTGTAAGCCCGTCAGCACAAAGTTTAATGAATTTTATTTTAAATAACTTTTACTCTTACTCATTTTAATTATGAGAAACGTTTGCTTAACATTTAAAGACTGACAGACCTAAAGATGATTGATTTTGATTCAAATCAGATGCAAAGATTTTTTATTCAAAGCCATATAACACAATTGTTAATAAATTCATAAATTTGTTCTCCAAAATATTCCCATAATATTTAGATAAACGTTTTCACCTAAAATTCACCGCTTTTTACAATCCTGCCAATCGAAAGTTGCTCGAGTCCAAAAAGTATTCACTTAAAACCCTATAATATTTAAAATTTGTAGTAAATTCGTAAATATACAATATCTTGAGAAATCGGCCTTAAAACCTGATATTTACAAGTCCGCCAAACTAAAATTGATCTTATTTTTTTTTAAATAAATTTTATTACTTTGTAAAGTAAAATCTGGACTTAAATCTTAATAATACTTAGCAAAATCTACAAATTGGTTACTTATCTTAGAAGGAAATTTCTATATTCCACTTTTCACTCAAAGTAGACTTTTCTGTTTAGGACTTTTTGAATCCCTTCACTCCTTGCTTACAGTGATTTTTTCTTGGCCTGCGCCTCCTGGTCAGCCACATCGATGGTCTCCAATTTCTCTAGACACTTTCTATCCATTTTCTCTAGACGCTTTTTTGGCATTGTACCCGCTGATGATTTAGTTTTTAAGGAATTTCCTGTAGCCGATGTTGATGGTGATGAAGATGAGGATGAAGCTGCTGCCACTGCTGCAGTTGCCGCTGAGAGTTTCATTTGATTGAATCCATCCGCAGTGTCTTTGGTCAATGAAGCACTGCGACTAAATGGGAAATAGGCATTTAATTGTCTTTCTAGGACATCCTTATTAATGCTATTCTCCCAGATTTGCTTCTGTATAAGACTACTGTAGCGTGCCTCGAAGCTATGCTGATGTCTGAGTAGATCGGGTATATGACGACCGCTTTTGCCAGTTCGTTCAACTGGGAGTTGAGGCGGCGGTGTCGGTGTGCTCGGCAACAGAGGACTGCCCAATGAATCCTCATCAGTGGACATCTTTTGCTTTGTTTTTCTTTTTACCGGAAAATTAAGGAATATATCAGAAGAACTACAAAAACTTTGCTTGTTAGACTTGTTCGTAGGCCTATTACAGAGGAGTATAAATGGCGCTTATACAACCTACCGCGTTCACGGCAAAAACGCGAATAAGTCACGGCACAACAAAAGTTAATACTTTGCCTTATTGTTGCGCATTTTCATTTCCATTCTACTAAGAATGAAAAGTCAAACGTCAGGCAAAAGTTTTTCCCGTTGAAGTAATTGCTCTTGCTGAGGTTTCAATGGGATCGGGCAGGGGGAGGTCAAGGGGCTGGGACCCATTGTCTTTTGGCTTTCGCCTTGAAAGGTACATAGTAGGTAGAAAAGTTTTCCTTGGCGTTTTTTGGAGTTTTGCGCGTTTTTGCGTTGCTTTTTTGCCGGTGACGAAACCAAAACCAAAGCCTCAACCCAATAAAGGTCAACAATGTGCGGCTTTTTCAGTGTCGTCGTTGTTGTTGTCGACGTTGTCGACTTCATGACTCATTGATGATTCCCCGAAAAAAAGAACACAGAAAATATTGTCATATTGAAAACGAATTTACTACTTGCCGCGTGTGTGGCAGGTGTCGTTTCCTTTGCATGACGACGCCGCAGACATATAGAAGACAAATGGCTGACAGTTGTTGGCCTATTATATTGATGGATCTCTAATGCCAATAATTAGTTTACAGACTATTGCCACAAAAAAAAACCCAAAACACAAAAAAAACCCTAGAAGGAAAAAACCAAACCAAGTCAAATCAAAACAAATCAGGCTATGAGTTTGTCAATTTTTGCATTTTCCTCTAAGGAAATTCCTTCAAAAGTAAACCCAAAAAAACAGAAATCAAAACAAAACGAAAAGAAAGGAAAGTCTTTTAGTATAGGCGATTCAACTTGTGGGGGCGTGTCATACTTTTGCTGGGTAATCCAAAAAATAAAACAAAAAACTTTCAATGGCAAAGTGCATATAAATATAACTTTGCCTTTAAGCCTAAAATAAATCAATAAAACAACAAAAACTATTTTAATTGCTCAAGGAGTTTCATTTAATAAAAATGTCAAAATAGAGAGAGTAAAAGAAGATATAAGCTCAACGAATTAGTCGCTCTTAAGGAGTTAGATTTCTTTCATGATGTAAACGTGTAATTTTATGAACTAACACACCAGAAATTAATATCCCAATTAAGGTGTGAGTTGTGGTCGAACTATTAATAAATATGCAAGCGCGTGCCGAAAACTTTTCCAAAATTACAGAAAAAGTTTGATATTAGTTTGCTTAGTTGCTAAAATGCTGAAAATAGTTCGAAATAACTGGGATTGATTGCACGCAGAACTTTAGTTTGTAAAAGAGAGTGTGGAAAGATTTTAAGGTGGGCAATTCAATAGGAATCATAATATGCAGTTAGCATTTCCAAAAACAAACAATCTTTAATTAACTTTTAAAATACATTAATACATTATCTTTAAACCTTGATTATAAGGAGAATAAATTTTTATTCCTTTATCCAAACAATTGCCTTCTGTCGTTTCTGCTCAAAGCGTTTCTTTTCATCGTTGAGTAACTCCAGCATAACTCGATTCAATTGCTTCGACATGTAGCACACGGCAAACAATTGAATCCACAGAAAGAAGATGAATAGCAGTTGATAGAAATCGGATAGGGCCACTCCCAAATAGTGGAGAAATGAAGGATCCCGATTAGTCATTAGTTTATAGAAATACACAGCATGCCAGGAATATAAACCAATCCAGGTGACTAGAGCCACACACGAAACAATGCTGAGATAACGGAGACGTTGATTCAAAGACTGAACATCCAAGCCCATTTCCACGAATTCGTTGGCGAAATTTAACATTTGATTGATATGCCGAACCACTGAGCCACTGCCCACCAGGGTGGGCAAAAGGATCACAAAAGTAGAGCCGACACCAAACAAACGTAGCAGAAGATTGCCATAAACGGCCAAAACCGAATTGCTAGATACCGGCTGGGCATAGTCCCGCCAATCCTTCATTAAAAGTGAAGCATTCACAAAGCCATAGATAACCAAGTGCAGCACAGTGACCACATACAATGGCCAAGAGATGTGGAAACGATTTCGCCCGGGATCGTGGCTGTACGGAAAGAGGCCACAGTAGCGCAGCGACAATACAGCCCAGGCGAATAGATCCAATAATGATTCCGCTTGATTGTTGGACATCTCGTTAAGAACTAAAGTCAGAGGCAATGTGACATATTTTATATTCACCAGTTGCATGTGCTTAAACACTCTGGAGAGTTAGAAACTCATTGCAGGTTATTTATAATCAAATGTTTTTAATATACAGGGTGCTTTTTTTCTTAGTATTTATTATATGATTTGATGGCGAAAACTCAAATTGTTAACTTGAGCTAAAAGGAATCAGAATATATCTGCTTATAACGGAACCTTACGATTAGATGGAATGAATTGGATACATTTTTATGTGAAGAGACGAAAATATTTTCTTTGAATATCTTAAATATATATTTAATTAATGCAATTGGATGATATATCGTTATTTTATAAATTATATATGTATGTAGATAACTGTTGATCTCATGTTTACAATTTCTGTATTAAAGTTGTATTAAATGTTTTTAGTTTTCATATTGAAATTTTTCGAAAGAACTCAAACATCTTTGCTGACGATGTTTGAATTACAACTTCTGTATAAATTTTTAAAAATTTATTTTTTTTAGGCGATAAAAAAGGATAAATCTTATATAGTAGAGTAGAGAGTCGAACTTACTCAAGGAATGACCAAGCTTATTTAACAGCTATAAAATATTTATAATGCCTTTCCTGGGATTTCTGATTTTCTTAGAATCACCAAAACAGATTTTGTACATTTTTATAACTGAATAGATTTTCGAACATTCAAAGTCTCAATTACAATTGCTTTTATTGACGATTATATGAATTCTGTTTTTTTCTTATAGCAATAGAAAGACCTTTTCTAAGATTTTATAAAAAAATGTCAAATTTAGTTTTGAATAAGGGAAAGTTAAACTACCTCTACACTTAAAATGTTTCGTTCACATTTTTTTATCAAACCTTTTTTTCCAATTTCAAAAGTTTCATTAAACAATCGCAATATTTTAAATTTTCATAATTTTCTTTAAAAAAAATAATAAACTGTCTTTTGTAGAATTGAAATGAATTGAAAAAAATCTTCTGCTTGCCATCCCGTGGTCAAATTTTGATAAAAGTGATAAAGTTTACTATAATCACCAACTAAACATAAATGTATATATTGCTTTAATCAGGGAAAAATTTAACACACATACATACATATGTATGTCTATGTATAAAAATATCCAAATTTTTTACAAAAATTTAAAGTATTTGAATTCGTTTTAGTTAGCATTTCTCAAAAACAGTTTAATTTTTTCTCATTTTCCTAAAAAACCAAGAAATATTTGAAACTATATAATAGTAAGCCCTTTTTCTCACAACTGTTTAAGCTTAGAATTCTTTTTTTTTTTAAGTAACCAAACCATTTGAATAGTGTAATGATAATTTCCTAAATTCTACAAGTGACACAGCTCACTGAAACTGGTGCTGAGGCCATCCTCACTGCAATTGGCGCCATTTAGCAGACTCTTCTTGGGCAAACTGGGCATAAAGATGTGCAATTGCTTCCGACTGTCCAACGAATGTGATGCAGCGGTGGAGTTTAATCCTCGACTGCTTTGAGGCGGCGTTCGAAGTGTCTCCTCGGTTATAGACGGAGTAGACACGCCTCCATTGTAGAGCCTGGCCGAAGCCAATTGACCAGCCAGGCGTCTTGTGGTGCTGGCGGAGTTGCTCATGGCACAGAGATCAATATTCCTAGGCGGACGATTGAGACGCACTGGGATACCCTCTTTGTTGAATATTATTGTAATGGGCTTGGCATTCGGATTCAAATGGTTGCCACTGTTTACTGATTGATTGTGGTTTGTCGTGGTGGCTGCAGGTGGAGGCAGTTGCTGTTGTTGTTTAATGGGTTTCCTGGCTGTTGTTGCTCTCTGAGTGTGGTTGTAATTGTGAGTGGCAGCTGTGACTATACGCTTGAGACTAACACTGCGATGATTGTGACGATGATGAGATTTTTGATTTGTTGTCCTCGTACCCAATTGGGCGCTATTTGTAAGTGGTGGGGCAAGAGCTGTGGGACTTTTCACGATATCCGTCCGCCCAGCCAAATCTAACCAATTAAGGACTCGCTCGGCTAAACGTTCTTCCGGATTATTGGCTGTCATTGAGAGTGTGCTGGTATCTTGAAGAGAACTTCGCCGTGACTGATGATCGCTAAGTTGATTGTGATTATGATAATGATCGGAATGATAAGTCTTGCCGCGACTTAATAACCAGGCTCTTCTCTTAGCCTGACGACTTGTGTGATGGCCTCTCTGATCCTTACTGGATGAAGAGGAGTTATTCATTCTGCCGCCCTGTAGAGTTTGATGTTGTTGAGTATGCTGATGTTGTTGGTGCTGCTGCTGTTGTTGTTGCTGTTGAAGAGTCAATTTTGTGGCATCCAAGAGCAAATATTCATCCAAATACTCTACAGAGTCCTCAATTGTCTGATCATAATAATCGCATGATTGTGTCTGCTGTTGGCTCTCTAAATATATTTAAGATTTATATCTTTGATAAGTTTCGTAAAGTTGTTTTTTTGATACCTCCTCTTTTGGCCTTCTGTCGCTTCCAACGTTGTCGCTGACGCGGCTCGTAATCGAGTATGAAATGCCGTCGACCGATTGTCTCCTGCCACACGGAGCGCACAAAGAGCGGCCGAGCAGCCGATTCCCAAATGGGTCGCATTTCTAACTTCAAGTTACTTCCTTCAGTCTTTGAGTCTCTTTCCCCCTCCTGTAATGGCAATTAATTGGTTTTGCATATTAATGAGGTTCTAATAAATTTGCAAACGGCCAAATACTGTTTTGTCACTGTATTTCGGTTTTGTTGAGGTCGCCTCTTTCCCAACGTTGTTGTTCGATGACTGGCTTCTTTGCCAGTTGATGCCTCACTGCCCTGACTCTGGGCTATATGTCTGCCTCTGACTCCGACTGTTTGGCTTGACGACGACGACAATGACGACGGCGGCGACGACGACGACGATGCCAACACCGGCATACTGTCACCCCGGCATATCGTTGTAGCCCCCAAAGCCCGTGTGGGGCCCACGCAGGGCTGAAAACAATAAAACTCTGTGTTTCTTAAGATATGTGATGTATGTATGGAAAAACCTTTCAAAATATTTCAAAAACTCAAATTTTCTTACTTTTTTATATATTTTGGATTTTGGATTCTTTCAAAAACCATTTTTCGTGGACTTTGCTTCTATAAAATCTCACATTAAGAGTCTACAGTGAACTAGCTCCCTTGAAGTATGCAACGAGAAATTTATATCTACAATATGCAATCTCATCAGCACAGAAATAAAACTTAACTTGGCATATTTCTCCTCTAAAATCCTGTGCTGTCCTTAAACTAGTATACCAAAAACTTGTCCTTTCGTCCTCGACTTGTCTCGGTACCTTGAGCAGCTTTTCAAGATCCAATATAGTCAGCTATCTTATTATTGAATCCGAAAATAAATGCTCGAATTATTGGAATCTAAGGTAATAAATATATTATTCAAAACTTTTAAACACTTTGTTTAAAATAATAACTTGCTAGAGACGAAGAGAAACAAGGGTATCAATATGGGACTTAATGGACAAGTTTAAAAGCTTCTAACTCTGTAAATTTGTTCACCATTTTTAAAACTTCTGCTTTTTTTTTATTTGAATGTTTTCCATTAAAGTTTCTAAAAAAATGAATTAAAAAATTGATACATTGTTGAAACATTTCTAAATATATTTTATAATCACGAACATTTGCAAGAATCTATATCAATTTTTTTTCGCCAACCTCTTAAGTTTCGGATTCGCGTCACAAAAATGACATGCAAATCAAGAGAAGAAAAGACCAATTTAGAGCTTAGGTAGCCAAGGTTGAGCTCATTAACATATTTTTTATAAAATTTTCTTACTTAAGTAACAAGTTAATATGTATATTAACTATTATTATTATTTAAGTCTGTTAAACTTTTCTTTGTTGTGTGCCACAATGAGATTTTACATAGATTATTTGAATCTGGTAAAAAAAAGAGGCATAAAACTTTAAAATCAGTAATAAATAATTAATGTTACCCGTAAAACTGATTAAATTTCGATATTCAACAGGGATTTATCGTCAAATTTTTAGATTCCATCCATAAAATTGACGTTTTACACGTTATAATTTCGATGATTTTAAATTAAGACCCCAATCATTTTCCTCTGCCATCCCTGGTTAGACAACATTTTGTTTGTCTGGTCTCTGTCTCTGCCACTGCCGCCATCGAGTTGTTGCTTTTGCTTTGCGGTTTAAGTGTCTTCGGCACGCGAAATGCAATCCAAGCCATTCCAAAAAAAAATGGAAAACCCCCACTCCTCCCAAAACCATCGCCACCCTCTCTCAACATGGCAACTTGCCTAGTTGCACGTGCTTTTTTCTATGTCAAATGCTTGGAGACAGTTTAATGAGTTTGTTCTGGGCTCGTTTCATTTCCTTATGCTTTGTTTTACAAGTTCTAGAAACGAGAGAGAGACAGGAAGACTCAGAAAAGAAAAAGAAAGAGAAAGATAAAGGAGAAAATTCCTTTGGTTAATCGTTTTGGTGTTGCATTTTAAGTGGTCTTACCCCCAATTAGAAGTTATGAGTGAGGGGTAAATTTGCATACCCTTTATTCGTTTTTTTTTGTTTTTGTCATGACCGTGTGCGCCTCTTTACATATACATAATCTAGGAGGTTAAGGTAGAAGAAATGCTGCCACTTCCGTTTTCTAGTCTAATATAGAATTATTATTATTATTATTTTTTGGCACTGCTGCCAAATGGCATGTCAAATTACATGGCCGACATATGTCTGCATGCGGTTGACATAAACTAAAAGGTAGCCTCTAAATAATAAAAAAATGAACCGAAAATTTCACTTTCACTTGAAAATCGAAAGCTGGGTACCAAGTGGAAGACCGGTACCAAAACTCATAGAGGGTTGGAGGTTTTTTTCATGAATTATATTTGCTAAATCAGGCAATTAAATAATGTATGAAAATGCAAATTTTGTTGCATACTTCCGGGGGCCATAAACAAACGTTAAAAATCTAAGTAATTCTCTCTCATATGTTGGTTGTTTATATTGAAAAAAAGTTAGTCCTTTTGCCTATGTTGTAGCCATAACCACAAGACAAATTATGCCAACAACTCTTCAAAACTAGTCAGCACTCACACACACGCAAAAACTAAACTCTCAACATAAAAACTCAATTGAAAATGAACCATCTAGGTCCCATTCCATAACCTGTCCTCGACCTGACCTCGTACTCGTCCGCACTTTGGCAGGAAATGCAATTACAGACAAGCCTAAGTGCAGTAGTTTTCCCCATTTCCTCTCTTACGGGGTGTTGATAATAAATATAAACAGAGTCGAAACATGCAATAAACAAATTGAATTTACCAGAGGCAAAGTGAGCCAAGCTTGTGCCTAGGTGGGGAAGTGGGAAAGAGGGGCTAGTTGAGGAGCATGTGGACGTCAATTAAACGCATCGTCGTCGTCGTCGTCATCGCCGTCTACGTCAATTTTTGTGCCTTTGTTACAACTCAATTAGGCCAACAGAAGGCGGCAAGCGGCAATCTCTCTCTTCTTGGTTTCCTCTGGGGCAAAGCAATTATAAAACTTTTCCTCTGCCCCCCTACCCCCTCAAAATGCAATTAAAGTGCAAAAATTGCTTTTAGCGGCCGTTTATGAGGTTTTAATTGTATGGCAAAATCTTTATACACATACATTTTTATTTATTTGCTTGTTGTAGTGCCCATCATACCCGAGTTCCTGTACGACATACGACATCCTGATGCACCGCTCGACAGTTATCCCCGCACACCGCTAACGTTGAATACACCGCCACCGCCCACACCGTGTCCTTGTAATAAAGATGGCAGCGAGCTAATACCCTTGGAGATCTCGACCATGAGTCCAGAGGGTATGGAAATACTACCCAGAATAATTGGCTAGCGAAAATGATGTTAACCATGTTAACCTTTTACAGAGAATGAGACCTATTACCGGGAGCTAGAGGAACGACATAACGAACTGGTTGGCGAGACTGTTGAAGTGGGTCTACTGTTTGCCTCCAAGGCTTTTGTCCAACTGCTCGTAAATCCAATTGTGGGACCATTAACACACAGGTAAGTGAGAGATGAGAGACCATTAACCTTGAGTTAACTAGCTAACCTTTTGTCTCAACTCCTAGGATTGGCTATAGTATTCCCATGTTCGCCGGATTTGTGATTATGTTTCTATCCACCATAAGTAAGTATATTAAAATTTCATCATTTAAAATGGTTAAAAATTGGATGGTGGCATTACATGGAGAGGACTTCGCTGTACAAAAAAAGCTTTTTTAAAAGAACTCATTCATTCTATATTATCTTTTCCCCTCAGTCTTTGCCTTTGGTCGTTCATATTTCGTTCTATTTGTGGCACGCGCTCTTCAAGGAATTGGCTCGTCCTGTTCGTCTGTCTCTGGCATGGGAATGTTAGCCGATCGTTTCACAGATGACAAGGAGCGTGGCAATGCCATGGGCATAGCTTTGGGTGGTCTGGCCTTGGGTGTCCTGATTGGACCACCTTTCGGTGGTGTTATGTACGAATTTGTGGGCAAATCTGCACCGTTCTTAATTCTGGCCGCTCTTGCCTTGGGCGATGGTTTACTTCAGTTGTTCATGCTGCAACCTTCGATACAGAAAGCTGAATCGGAACCGCCGTCCCTAAAGAGTTTGATTTGTGATCCGTATATATTGATAGCAGCTGGAGCTATAACCTTTGCCAATATGGGTATTGCCATGTTGGAGCCATCGTTGCCCTTGTGGATGGTGGATAATATGGGTGCTACGCGTTGGGAGCAGGGCGTGGCCTTTTTGCCAGCCTCCATTAGCTATTTAATTGGTACAAATCTATTCGGGCCACTTGGACATAGAATTGGACGTTGGTTTGCTGCCTGTTTGGGCTTGATTATTATTGGAGCTTGTTTGATCTTTGTAAGTCATAAGAAAAAATTACCACTTGGATGGAGAATTAATTAAAATATATTTTAAAGATTCCCATGGCCACTTCGATAACTCATTTGATTATACCAAATGCTGGATTGGGTTTTGCCATTGGCATGGTTGATTCCTCAATGATGCCGGAACTGGGCTATCTGGTGGACATTCGACATTCGGCTGTCTATGGCAGTGTCTATGCCTTGGGCGATGTGGCATTCTGTGTGGGCTTTGCTGTGGGACCAGCTCTCTCTGGCTCTCTGGTCAAGAGCATTGGCTTCGAATGGATGCTTTTTGGCATTGCCATTCTATGTTTCTTATATGCACCACTTTTGACATTCCTCAAGAATCCACCTACCAGCGATGAGAAGAAGGTGCGTATGGCTAGAGAAGAGGCGGCGGCTGCTGCGTCTGCTGCAGCGGAAATTGCCGCTTCCGCCTCTGCCTCAGCCCCTTCAGACAATTCAATTGCCCAGATGACGGCTTCTTGTCCGGCTATAATGCATGGCATTAGCCCTCAAGAGGCGGGCAACTTGAATCCGGCCTTTGAAAGTGAAAGGCTTTAGTTTGAAACAATTTGATTTGCCTTTAAATTTCCCTTTTAAATTGGTATTATTTTATAAACATTTTATATATATTTTTAGTTTTAGTTAATAAACTTTTCTTATTGTTTTTATTTAGTTTTAAGTTCGATCTTAATAAAAAAAACAAAAATGTATGATCAATTTTTATTTTATTTTTATTATTTTGCCTCTTGCCCTATGTTTGTATTTAGCATGGTTTTGTAATTTTAGCCATCCCTATTAACTAAAAATATTAATCTATTGCCTTCTCCTTTTTACAGTCTTTGATCTATGGACGCGACCGATCGCAGGTACGTTATGTGACCTATCAAAACTACGATGACGACGAATAAACCACAAAAATGTTGAACTAAAAAAACGAATGAAAAAAACTCTAAAACTCTCTCTAAACTATATAGCAATGTCATTAAAAAAGTGACCGAAAATCTAAAAAAAAATAATGCTTTAAAACTTTATAACAAAAACTTACAAAGGGGAAATTTAATACCAAAAAAAGAAACCGTAACCACAACCAAAAATATCAGTAATATCATATGAAAACAAAAATTTGTTATTATTGTTCCAAATGTTATGCTCTATACATATATATATACACTATACTATATATTTCAAATCACAAAAGTGAGTACCAAAAAAAGAAAACACATGTTGAAGTCAAGCACTATAGAAAAATTTATATAAACAATTGGAAAAGAGTTCGCTAGAACGGGTAAAATATTGAAAACCTCTCTATATTTTTATTTTATTATCTTTTTTTTTTTTGTGTGGGGTAATTCACTCGATTTTTTGAATAATTTTTTAAGAATGTTAGTGAGAAAGTCATGAGGACAAAATGGAAACCCTATTTAGAGTGAAATCTAACTTAGCGAAAACTTGTAACAACGATCTTAATAAGAAACCCTACTAAACTACTTGAGGGCAATTTAAGCCAAAAACAAAAAAAAACAAACTAATTTTGGGCTGCAAAATAAAGATAGCTCTACTCCCAGTATTGAAGGTTTATATTTGCTAGAGAAAAGTGCACTTAGTCTAAACATAAAAAGAAAGGGAAAGGGAAAATAAACATAAAGGGAAAGGGAAACCGAAAACTAAAATTTATTTATTATGGGAATTTTAGTTGTAAAATACATGACCAAAAATGGATATAAAATAAAAATATCCTGTTCAATTTAATAACATAGATTATACGTAGAATCAATGTTGGGACAACTCTGAAAGTCATCTCGATTTCAGAGTGGTTCTAACACTGATTCCGCCAAATCCTAAGGGAGCCCCCCATTACAATCACATCATGCGCTTATGATCCGCAAAGACATTGATATTGACATTATAATCGAGTCGGGTATTGCTGCTACGATGTTCTTGCATGGGTGATGAATTCCGTAAACGCACTTTATTAATGGAAATTTGTGGATCCTTATCGGCTGATCGCTTTGTGGTTATCCGTATGGGCATATTATTTAAACGAGTGTGTATGGGTAGATTTTGAGAGCTGGCCGAATTAGGCAAGGCACTATTCAGTGGCTTATGTTCGTTGAGACGCAGGGCGGAGAGACGACGACGCAGACTATGATTGCTGGCCGCACTGGCGATCGGCACATGGACATTGCCATTGGAAGTGCCCGAACTGCGACGTTCTAGATTGTGGGAGAATGTAGTGGCAGCGGAGATAGGAGGAGAATGAGAGGAAGCAAAAGCCGCAGGCGGAGGAGGAGTTGGAACTGACGGGGGTTCAGAGTTAGAAGCATCTGTAGAAGTCTTTGAGCCACATTTCGATTTCGCTACACTAGTTCTAGTAAGATTTCTTAAACGCTGAGCCCTTTTAGTTGGTGGCCGTTCACGAAAGGGCATCATTCCAGGCAAACGCTCATCGGATTGCGGGCGATACAAATGTGAGGTCATTGTCACGGGTGAGGGCATGGCTACGGCCCGCATGGGTAAACGTAACTCCGGTTCTCGACTCTGTTGTTCCTTATAACGATTTATTCTCTCAAACTCAAGCTCTCTTTGAGTTTCCCTCTCTAAAAGACGCAATCGATCTCGTTCTCGCTCAGTCTCTAATTGTAGCAAACGATCTCTGTCTCGTTCTCTTTCCAACTCAACCAGAAGCTTTCGTTGTCGTTCTCGTTGTACGGCAAGTTCTCGTTGCTGTTCGTATTCTCGTTGCTCTTCTTGCTGTCTAAGCTGCGAATAAGAAATTCGTCCTTCTCGTCCTTGATTACAATTAGCCTTTGGACCCACATTGAACTTGGATAGACGTTTGTCTATACCAAAATTGCTAATCGAGCGGGTCGAAGCCATTGTAGACTTTACCACCCTATCAGTATTATTTCGCAGACTAACCGAGTCCGTTTCAATCTTTATGTGCACATTATTATCCGTCTCGGTATCGGAATCAAGACTACTGATATTGATATTGATCTCACAACCGCTGTGGGCACTTTGCTTCCGCTGTAAATTCACGGTCGAAGCACTACGCGTTGTTCCAGCTCCTGTACGCAGGACATTTGTGCTGCTACTTTTAACCAGTGAGGTAGTACTCTGATAACCCCGGCGAGTCATTTGATACTCCCCACGATGACAACAACTTTGAAGGAGCGGTGAATTGGTCACAGTTTGGGGGGTATTAGTGCCAAGCATACGTCTTGGTTGAGGAGCCACTGAAGCACTTCGCTGACAGTTGATAATCGGTGATACAATCTTTCTCGGCGGCGTTGGTATACACTTGAAATCGTGTAGAAATTTACGTCTCCTGTGCTCGGTGAAAGCACTAGCACTTGTCAGAGGTGTCGTCGTTATGGATTGACTTTCAATGGGATTCGTTTTGAATCTATGATTATAATAATATGTCTCAAATTGCTGGGGTCTGGCATGTAAAGGCTGTGGCTCGGGTCTCGGGTATTGCTGCACTGGATAGGCGGGTCGTTCGGCATAACGAAAATTATACGATTGAATTTTAAATGGATCGCCGTGAAAGATGTCTTGTGTCTGTCGCTGTCGAGCTGCAACGGCCCCGAAGGCTTACTAAAAACATTCAAAAAGAAACCTTCAAATCATACTCACAACATCCATGCATCATCTTGGGCAAATAATTTTGAAAACCGCAAACACAAATTGATTGAATTTTGAGTTACGCTTTCGAAACAATAAAGAGAAATTTCTAAAAACAAGGAAAATTTCGAAAAAAAAAAACAAGTTGTTATTTATATGTTTTTCAATAGATCCGAAAATCCAGGCAACTTTGGTGACATTTTTACCCGAAACCCTTTTCAATTATGGGACAAATCCGCACTTTGATACTAGCAAAGATCCTTCTTTAAATAAATCAATTTTCAAACAAAATATATATACATAAATATAGAAATATATTGAAACTTATTGTTAACTAAAGAATTATAGTGGAAAATATTATATGTATTATTTAACTAACTAATCAATCTGGCGCTTTAAGGGAATTAAATTAAGAAACATTTTTGAATATGAACTGCATTTAAGCCAAATGATAGAAATGCAGGTACAATTTGTCATTTGATGTATGATTTGCTTGATATTTCAGTTGACAAATCTTTATATAAACGATTCATTTTGGAATCAATTAGGGATACTAACGTCAGGGACTTGAATGGCTGCAAGTGTCTTAAAACGTTGTGATTCATGAAATCATGTAAAATCCCGCCCTCTTATCACTCAAGCACATTAAAATCTTAAATATTGGAAAGTTATTTGAAACACTTTTTGCCTGCATTAAGTCAACCGGACAAATGACAGTTCAAAAAACAAGTTGAAAAAGCAAAACATAATGTAGTCGATCGCAGGTATACAATGAGGTTATTGAGGAACAACCAAGACATTCCGATAAAAAAGATTAGAACACTGTACATATGCATAGCTGAAATACTTGCTGATTATAATTGTTGTGCCCATAGACCATAATTGATATAAAGAAAAGCTTTGAAGAATTGCAAATGCAATCAGGCAGATATAATAAACAGATACAAAATACTATATACATACATAGAACAAAAAAAAAAACAAGTCCCGCATTGTACAGGGTATACTAAACAAAAGTTATATACACTATATACTATATACATATACATATATATACACCTATATAAAGTTTTGTTCGGTTTTCAATAAAGAGAAAGGAATAACACCCCCTGCGAACCTTTCGAAACCTCTGGGGGGCCTCCTAACTGAGCATACCAAAAAATATATATATATGTATAAAACGTGTGAATTAGACAATATAGCTTATAAATGAAATGAAAATACCTAATTATTTGTTGTAAAAATGTTTAAAATGACATACAAATTATCAATACAAAAACAAACAAACAAAAAAACAAGCTGGTATGGGGTCAAACAAACTATAAACACAAAAAAATATAGAAATATACATTACTAACATTATAATAATCAAAATGTTTTGTGCACAGTATTATTATCTATACATATATCTTAACTATATAATTAACCATTTACTGTATGTATTTGCTAAACGAACAGAAATTAACCGCACACACATACTCTCTCTCAAAAACAAAAACAAAAACTATTTGAAAGACCGCTAAAACAAAATTCTTTAATTTAAAAAGCAAATATTTCTTGTAGTTTAGCGCGAGCATATTAGTCAAAAAATTAAATATTTATACATATTACATGTTTATTGATACAACCAGACCATATACATAACATATATAACATATTATATACGCCTATAACCACAAATTATCGCATTTATATTCAAAAAAAAAAAGCTAAACTAAACAAAAACGATGTGTAATCATGTCATGTGCCAAGTCATGTGTGTAAGGGAGAAACCAGATAGGAAAATCGTATGGGAGATATTAACTAAAATATTAAATATTATATTATACATGCATATATAATGATAATCTAAAGAAAACAATGTTTAAGATGTTTATTTAAGCTGATCAAAACATAAAACACACAAACACAAATATGTAACTGAAGTTGTTGGTGAATAAACAAGCTACACTCGAAAAAAACAAAACAAAATTTAAGACATGTTGGAGTATAAAGGTAAGTTATTCTTTTAAATTCAATCCTTTTTATATGTTTTGTTTAACAAGATTTCAGATTTTCTACAATCAAAAACAAATTTTAATACTTTTTGCCAACAAAATTTGTTCGTTCAATCAAAAGAATTATCATTTTTAGCAAATTGATAGTTTACTGAGTTTTAAAACTCATTGGAGAGTCAATATAATATTTCCCCAGAAACAATAGATCGAAACAATGACAACAACTTAATCAAATCTTGTTCAAAGAATTGAATAGAAACGTATTTTACATTATAAACATTTTTAGTTTTGATTACCACCTTTTTTCAAATTTAAATCAAGCCTTTTGTTTAATCAGTTGATATTTTAAATTCCACTTTCACTTATAGGTATATCTGTTTTAGTTTTATTTATTTAAATTTATTATTATTTTATATACATACAGTAGATAGAGCCAAGAGTTTTATATTGAAATTTCTTAACACTTTTCATGCTAAAATGTTTCTGTTTCAATTTTATTTCAAAATGTTGTTCTTTTTTGTTTTTATCAAAAATTCTCTTAACTTAATATTTTTTGCTACATAGATGTAAATTGTTAATTTAATGTCGTTATATACAATCTGTATGTATATAAATATATATATATATGTTATTTATCAATCATTGCGTTAAGTTTGTTTTGTTCTTCTTCTTTAAAATGAAAATTATTTGCACTTTTATAACTTTACTGTAAGGTCAACTTTTAGAAAGTCCACATATTAATTTATGTGTTTGGTTTTTTTTGTTTATGTCAAGAACGTTTTTGTTTTTCTTAATAAACTAAATAAAATGAAGTCTGTTTAGAATTTTTCTTGGCGTGCATATGTCTAGAATAATTGTTGGTCTTAGGCATCAGTTTTCGTTGTATCATCTAGTTGAGAAGTTGCGGTCGAATTGTGTTCATTCTTCTCCTTGGCAAAGGTTATTATTTGATTCAAACTTTCACCCAATTCCTCCATTACTTCACGTTCAGTTGCCTCAATGGGCATATTTTGTTTCTCGTGCATTAGAATTCTTGATATCATGCACATAATGGTCGCCTCGATGACATCATCGGTTAGATATAGATTCGAACGTATCTCATGCTTTTTGGCGACAGTCTCATCATTTGGTTTATTCGGTTTACGTACACCCAATAGACTATCCAGAGAATCCATATCAACATCAGGACGATCTTCCATATTACGGCAACCTGAAAGGAAAGACAATTATAGTTAGTTTTTCATTAAGATATGAAAGTAGACGTAATTCACTTACCCACGCATTTACACATGCTGGAGCAAGGTATTTTGGCCTCATAGCACTCGCAATAGTTCTTCAAGCAACCAGATCTCTTGCAATTGCAACCTTTATTATGCAAACGCATGTCACCCGAAGCGGGAGCCGTGATTTTTGGCCTATAATAAGGTGGGTAAAAAAAAATTATATTACAGATTGAATGGATTTTCTTTTGATGCAACTCACTTGAAGGCGCTTGGATTACGATCCAAACAGCTGCGTATGGCTTTCTCTCGTTCAACCTCATTGTCCAGATTGTTAAAGCAATCCTTGCAGGTGCAATCCTTACAGAATTCACCATTGGCAAAGCAATCGCAATAGAGTTTCAAGCACTGAGATTTACTGCAATTGCAATGCTTGCGACGTGAAGCAAGATTGAGTTGGGCATCCACGGCCGGAGTGGAGGCAGCTGCTGACGGTGGCTTGAGTATCTCGAAATTTGGTTTGTTGGCCGGTGCAGGGACTGGCTTTACATTGGCTGATTGATTCAAATGACTACCCTTCAATTGGGGCTTGGCCTTTTGAAGCTGTTGAAGATGTTGTTGGCGTGCACGTTGCCTGGCCTGAGCGTGAGCCTGCAAAACTTTGACAGTTGGTGAATTGCTTCCCAATTGTTTTAGGGTGGTGACGCCAGTGGTGCTGCTACCGCTGTTGACCAGGGTGCGGCATAATTTGCCATCGTTCCGGACATATCCAGTGTAGCCCCGCCTCATGGGACTCATGTTGGAACGTGCCAAACTCGAATTGCAAATCACATATTTTACCGACCCATTGGGTCCAGCGGATTTTACTAGATTGTAAATCTTCTTGGGTTGCGCAGTACCCGAGGAGGACGATGTGTTTGGTCCTCCCTCCTTGACCAAAACGCGCTGTATGGGCGATGGCTGAGAGATACGTGGCTTCTTGGTTTCTGGTCCAGCATCGCTGCTATCACTAGCTTCGCTATTTCCCAGATTTTTAAGCTGCACATTGAGATCGTTGAGTCGATGTTTCCGCAGAGACTCTTGATTATTGGGTGTGGCCGCTGTTATGGAATTGGCGCCCAGCGCACGCTTGGGTACTAGAGTTTTCATAGAGGGCAGCGGCACAATGCTTCCACCCATAGTACGCATCACAATCTTATTGGTATTGCCCACAGGAGTAGAAGAATTAACGGCTGGCGTCGCAGACGATGACTGGGGGATTTGCTTCTGAGATGAAGTGGATGTTGCTGTCGGTTTAGCAGTAGTTAGGCCTTTATTGTTGGTCATCACGCGAACAAATTGAACTCCCGATTTGCCACTTAATTGTATTGTACGCATTCCACTGTTCGGCGTCGTCGTGGATGATGAAGATGGAGTATTCTGTCCTTGTGTTTGAGTCACGGTACTCGTAGCTCCGGGTTTGGGTGATAGTTTAATGATATTCTTGGTGGATACCATAATTTGTGTGCCGCCTCCGGATTGTACAACCATTTTCCCGGGTACATTGCTAGCAGCTGCTGGCGAAGAGGTTGGACTCGGCTTTATGACCACCTGTCCACTGGCTGATTTGTTAATAATCATATTACTGGATGGTGTGGAAGTTGTGGAAGCGCTTGATATTGGAGCCTTGGTATTGAGTACTACGGGTGAGTTGTTATTTTGGCCCACTTTGATAAGTTTTCCATCAGCGGTGCGAACCACTTGGATTTTGGTGCCTGATGAGGTCGGTGGTGATGGTGCTCCTGTTGCAGCTGTTTCTGCTGCCAGGGGTGTTATACCCTTAATGGTGATGGCTGTGGTGGATGAGCCACTAGGAACAGCTGCTTTAACCAATCCAGTGCCAGCTACAGTCACACCTTTGGAAAGTACAGCCTTTTGTATTCCTGTTGTATTGACCACACGACGAATGGCTGTTCCCGTGCTACCTCCTGATGTATTTCCCACTGTTCCCACTTTGGCGGCAACTGGACTAACTGAAGCTTTGCTAGCGGCAGCTCCTCCAGTTCCAGCGGCTGGAGCTTTTTTCAAATAGACCACACGTCCATCGGCCGTCTTGAATTGTGTCACAGTCATTCCACCCAGCTGCCTGGGTGAACTGGTACTGGCTATACTGGTACTCCCAATTTTCAAGGGAGTACTGACACCACTTTGCCCCACGGGTTTTAATGAACTATTTAAAATTCTGATATCTGAAGATTGGCTTTTAGCCGAGGGATTAGCTCCTGCTGTGACAACTTTGATGGCATGGGTTTTGAACACACCGCCAGCTCCTGTTCCTGCCGTTAGACGCTTGTCTTCCAATATTTGGACTACGGATTTTTTAAATTGTGGTGTATTGAGGGAGTCATTAGCATCATGCTGACCTTCGCCATCGCCGTCTGAATCATCTTCCTGGGATGTATCACCAGTATAACTCTCAATTTCCATGTGATGACCTGAGGTTTCTGGCTCGGGATCCATAAAATCTTCAAAACTCAATTCTGGCAAGGGTTTGTTATCATCCGAAGAATCTGTCAATATACATAGAGAGAAGTGTGTTAGAATATTAGTACTGCATAGTTTTAAATCAGTTTATTATGCTTATTACCCCTGTTTGAACGTTGCCTATACATTTTTTAAGTCAATTTTCAAAAAAAAAACCCTTATCATGCGCATCAGCTGCGGCCGATATCGATAACTAGCCTAATCGATAATGGCCAGGTATGAAATTTTGTAATATCTCCGTGGTAAAAAACAATATTAACAACAAATTAACATCTTCAAAATTTAGGTTTGTATTCAAAAATACGAAGAGTATTGATTTTGTACTTGAAACCACTTTTGATTAAAAAATACATAGGATTATTTAAAAGTCGCAGTCGCAGTGAAAAACTCATTGTTACTAATAACCCGCCCTTTTGTAAGAAAACAATCGATATATGTGGGTATTTAAAATTGAATTGTTCAATCGAAAACTTATATAAAAAAACAAAAATTACAATTAAATTTATGTGTGTTTTAATTTATTTCAGCTGTGGTTTACTTTTTAGCAGCCTCCTTCTTTTCACGCGCCTTTTTGCCTTCAGTGAGCTCCAAACGTTGCGATTCCGTCAGACCTTGCATAACTTTGGTGACCACACCAGTGCCTAGGGTCAAGTTGCCATCACGAAGAGTGAAACGTTGGCCCTGCTCCAAGACCATGGGACGAATGAGTCGCAAAATTAATTTGGTATCTTCGCCAGGCATCACCATGTCCTTGTCGGGAATTTGAACTTGCACAGCACAATCCCAAGTGCGAGAGAACATTTGAAGTTGAATGAATGACATGAAGGGCTTTGTGCGACCGCCCTCATCCTTGGAAAGAATGTAAACCTGGGCTTCCAACTGATCCAAAGCCTTGACTGTGCCTGGCTTGCACATGACCATGCCACGCTTGATATCATCACGCTTCACACCACGCACAAGGGCACCAAGTTGATCACCAGCCTGAGCTTCTTCGAGGATTTGATGGAACATCTCCACGCCTGTCACAGTGGACTTGAGAACCTTGTTATAGCCAACGAATTCGCATTCCATGCCCTTCTTGACCACACCACGTTCCAAGCGTCCAGTTACAACAGTACCACGACCAGGAATAGAATACACATTCTCTACTGGCAGCAGGAATGGTTTGTCCAATTCTCGCACTGGTGTGGGTATAAAGGTATCCACTTCTTGCAACAACTTCAAGATGGCCTCTGAACCAATCTCAGGATTCTTATCTTCCAACGCACACAATGCCGAACCCTTGACCACCGGAATTTTGTCGCCATCATAACCCATTTCTGTCAACAGTTCACGAATTTCCATTTCAACGAGATCCACCATTTCCTGATCGGCAGCATCGACTTTGTTGATAAATACTACAATGTGATCAATACCAATCTGTTTGGCTAGCAACATGTGCTCCCGGGTCTGGGGCATGGCACCATCAGTAGCAGCTACTACAAGAATAGCACCATCCATCTGAGCCGTTCCCGTGATCATGTTTTTAATGTAGTCTGCATGGCCGGGACAATCAGTGTGGCCGTAATGACGGGTCTCCGTCTGATATTCCACATGGGCTACATTAATGGTAATGCCACGGGCCTTCTCCTCTGGAGCATTATCAATTTCATTGTATTTCTTGCTTTCGGCCAGCTGCTTATCAGCCAGGACCTTGGTTATAGCAGCTGTCAAAGTAGTCTTGCCATGATCAACATGGCCAATAGTACCTACATTACAATGGGGCTTGGTGCGCTCGAAGACCTTCTTTTCATTGGCATACGAGCGCAGATATTGCTGGAGGTTTCCAGTGGAATTGGTGGAGGGCAGGAGTTGACTACGACGTTGCCAGCAGGCGGAACTGCTGCTAGCGCTGGCCAGACGCATTATTCTAGCTGTACTCATGGCACGTCGGCTGCAACGGAGCGCCAGCAGGGGGCAGCAGCCGACCGGCTGAGGGCAACAGCAAATGCATGTGACATGATTTCTTTCTCTCCTCTACGACCAAATCTCGTTTATAACTAAGAGAGGTGAATTTAAAAGGTAGACTCAACGATATTTTGGCAAAATTTTTGCCATCTACTTACAGAATATTAAAAATTTTCCGGTGGCCGAGGAAGTTATTATTCAATTGCGTAAACCTCACAAAAATGTGCTGCTGCCTCTAGGTATATCGATAGTAATCGATAATTAATCATTATTAGTAATGGGTTATATTTTGGGGAAATTCTTTATGCGCGCTTTTTTAGTCACAACACTCAAAAAACGTTGTAAATCATTTTAAAGGCGTAATAAATGTATAAACCCCAGTTCAATTTCATATTAAACGTATTTACATACATGCATATGTATTAAGTATATAAGTACATGTATGTATGTTGCTGCCGCCACCACCCACCCAGACTGTACCCTCTCAAGAAACGGCAAAGGCCAAGGGGAAATTTTGTTTTGTTTTGGGATGTTCCCTTTCAAAGCTAAAAGGAAATTTTTCATTTCGTCAGCAGCCTACTAAATTGTTTCCAAATTGTAATAAAAAACGTTAATATGCACATAACAAAGGCTAATCAATAGTTACACAATTAATGTAAACACAATTACAATGTAAATTTAGACAATTAACGGACAACTTGCTGCTGCCCAATCAGTTAAATAATTTGCGCGCGAGGCCCTATGTTCGAACTGTCACGTTACTGTACTGCCATACTGGCCAGGCCAGAGAAGAGGTTGAAAATTCAATTTGAAATATGAAAAAAAAGTTGCCAACTGCAACGACTTACCCAAATGGCTGTCCATGGTTGGCCAATTGTTATTTCTTCTACACGGCACAACTTGAAGATTGCTTGTTTATTGATACTGAGTTTGTCTCAGCAGCAATAGAGGTAAAAATAAAACGAATTCACCGAATGTATGTACTTGCAACTTGTACAACGAACTCTGCCTTATGACGACAACAATTCGAAACTTGTTTGTTAACAAAGGACTTTGAATCACTTTTTACAATCGTTTAAACATTTGCACTTTGGCTGCTTAGTTGCCTTTACGTCGTCCACAATTGCTAATTCCGATTGCAAAGAATAAATTCAAAATTAATTTTAAATTGTCGGATTCTCTGTTCTAATGAGCACTTTATCTAAATTTGTACATTTAGAGTTGCTAAGATCGTCTATCGCCCAAGTGCGATAAAAATTGGTGTTGAGAAACGACGCGGCTATAGTGATAAACGTGTAAATATTTGCTTAATTTCTTTTCCAGATGCTTTAATTTAATTTAAGTACATCACTAAATTTAATAAAATACTTTAGAATTTTAAAATAGTAAAATTTGGTTTGTTTTGAATTATCGAAAAAGCCGTTTCGCTCATCGATAGTTCTTGGTGACGACACTATCGGTACACGATAGTTTTCATGCATAGAAATATATTTAAGGTCAATATTTTAGCTATAGAAAATGAATAGGTATCACATATTTTTGATAACTGTAATGAAAGTAGTTAATTTAGAGTAATATTACAATTAATAAAATTTTATTGCTTTATTTTTATTTTCAATTTCAACTAAACTCTAAGAACTTTTAAACTTCGCTTTAAATTACAACTAGTTTAAATCTAAAAACGAAATTTATAACTGACATAGAACAATAAAAATATATATAAAATAAACTTTACATAAACTCAGACGAGGGTCTCAACTTCACTCTACGATTGCGCAAGGTGTAGGTTCGTGACGTGTTGGCAGGGTCACTCCTGCTAGTATTCTGGTTCTGCTCTTGATCATTGTGTTTGGCTATTTGTATTGACAATTCCTCCGCAGACATATCCTCTATACAATCCTCGAGCTTATCCCCACCACCAGTTTTATCAAGATCGCCAAACTCGTCAAAGGTGAACTGGAAACGTCGCACATTCTTCTTGGCACTAAAAACGACTCCCCGATGGACCGACTCCCGCTTGGCTGTACCAGGTGTCTTTAATATAGATGCACGCGATTTAGTAGCAACTGGCGCTGGACGTGGGGGAGTTGTGTGTTGAAGTGTGGCTCCCAAAATGGCGGTTTTGAGTAGTTGATTACTAGCAGCACCAGCTCCGCCTATTGAGGATCTTGGTGAGTTTCCATTGCGGGATAGGCGCAGTACAGTACGAGCTGGACTAAATGATTTGCGATCCCGGACCACAATCAAACGGCGAGAGCGACGAGAAGACGGTGTACCAGGGATATCGGATGTTGGAGTTGTATTTGGGTCAGCGGCTATTGCTGCCGCCGCTGCTTCCTCTGCCTGTTTATTTTTCAATTTAGCTTTTTGCAAAAATTGTTTTAAAGCAGAGCTGGCCTTGCCCTTGGCTTTGGGTTTGGCAGCCTTTAGAGTTTGTGTAGCAACTTTCGGTTTTACTTCCCTGCGGGCATCCGGATCCAGCCAATCGTTGTCACGCCATCTCTTGAGATTAGCGAAACGTTTATCCACATTGTCGCTCTGTAGCTTTAGCATGTCCCACCAACCCTCTAGATCCTTGGCCAGAACAGGTTTTGAATCTTCGCTACCATCATTTGGTCCGCTGTTACCCTTGGCTCCAGCCTCGCAGCGATCAATTAGACCTTTAAATTGCATCATTTTCTTGCTGGTCAACAATTTGGTTTGACCTATAGTGACATTTATCATATCCAGACCACCAGTTTCCGTAAGACGAGCATCATGGAGTTGACAATATTCTTCCCATTCCTGGCATAGTGCATGCAAACGTGTAATCTCCTGGGCCAATTGTTCACGGAAATAGTTAACTGATTTCAATGCCAAACGCACCTCCAACGGTGTCTCCGGATCCTGTAGATACATGCTATTACGTTTCTCCTTTTCATTGCGCGAATTCACCTTGCCGCGACTGCAAGTCACATAGGGACTCAGATAATTGTTGCCATTGGATGTGGAACTGCGACGTGGCGGTGTCTGTTGTTCTTCTTGATGCTTGAGCGTCTCCTCGTCGGTGGGGGCTAAATAAAAAAATGTAAATTTATAGTACACCATGGATAACATATTATCTTTAAACTCACCTGGAACTATTGTAACACAATCCACAGTTGGGGATTCAATCATGGACTCGCACGTCTCGAAATTAAATTTGCCTTTTAAAGCCTCATCTGGCAGTTTTTCAATTCCGACATCTTTGCCATCAACAGCGAATTCTTGGCCTTGGTTTATCAATTGCCTCTTGACCTTTAAGTCTCCTTCAGATTTCTTTGAAACTGGACCCACTGGGCTAATGTGTTCTATAGCATCACCAAAAACATCCATTAGATTCACACTGCTCGTATTATTCGATCTGCATTGTGTCGACGTTACGAGACCGTGGAAAGGATTATCACTAGTGTCCAAGGGGGTTTGTGGTGGCTCTGCAACAACAGGATGCAGTATTTCCCTGAGAAGAGCCTTTGTATGCTTTCCATGTAGTGTGGATTTCGGTTTCATGCGTGTAGTCAAGTTCGCACGCACTACATGTGGTTTAGTTTCGGTTTTACTTTTAAACTTGGCAGCAGCACCGCCGCCTCCTCCAGCAGGAGGAACACCACCACGTATAGGTTTCAGTATTTGAGGTTTGGCTGGTTTTCCTGTCCTTGAAGTTATTGGTTTGGTGGACAACGGCTTGGAAAACGGTTGAGTCATCACATTGGCCAATTTAGATGCTGGTTTAGATAATAATAGTTGAGATTTAAGAGCAGAATTTGTTGTAGGCAACGGCGGTGGCTTCTTATGTAAAATCTTGGGTAACGGACGCGCTGTGGAGGAATGTGGCTTGCTTGTAGATGCTTGTCGCTTTACTGTAGTCATCTGTGGCGTCACTACAGACGCCTGAGGCTTTGCTGTACTTGTCTGAGTCTTGTGAGGCTTAATCGCTGAGCCCGTAAATGTCTGAGGCTTCGTTTTCATTGGAGCCGGCTTGATATGTCTAGCAGCTGCTATTTCTTTTAATCCTCCTCCTCTGCCGACTGTTTGTGGTTCATTTTTTTTTGGCTCATTCACCAAATAGAGCGATCGTCGAGAGGCCAATGGAGTCGAACTAGCATCTTTTTGCTGAAGAGTGGCAGGTGGTCGAAATGTTTCACTACCTTTTCCAAACGGAACTTGGGCAGTGTCTTTTAGAGCTTGCGATTGCTGACCAACTCGGGACTTCAACTTTTCATACTTTTTTTTGCATTCGGCTTTCCACTGTAAGAAACGCTGCAAGTATTGCTCTTGGCGGGACAATTGCTTCTGGACAACCGCGGTTGAAGATTTCCGTGCTTGAGATGTCTCATAAGGCTCGACTGGATTCGGCTTTTGATTCTCTTTGACAGACGTAGGTACAGCTAGAGCATGGGATGTGGCCGGCTTCCTTGGTGTTGGACTGAGACTAATTATGCGATTACTTTCGAAGCGTTTATTTCTTTGCTTTGCGCGCGTCTCTCTTTGTAGTTCACGGTTCATGGCATTATGATTGCGCGGGGACAATGCCATTGATTGCTCCTTGAACAGCTCCTTGTGGCGCAGCATATTGTGGTCCATTGTGATACGATTATTTATGTCCACGAGTATTCAAACTAATTTCCCAATTGACTATTTAATTCTACACAGACGCTAGGTATTCAAAATGGCGAGGCCTGTTATGATATATCGATACCTAGAGCTATCGACAGTGCCCTTACAATACTGGTGTATCGATAAGTTACTGCCTTTGCATATCGATTAGGGTGACCGTACCTTACAGCCGCTGAGTTGCACGTTAATTTAAATTTTTACATTACATGCATTACATTTCATTTGTTTACTTTCTGCACTTTTGTCCATTGTTTGGCTCTGTCTATTGTGCACAAGACCGACAAGTCATTGTAAAAAAAAGTGTTCATTGTCATTTATAATAATGTGCATACACAGTACCAGTTGGGAGATGAAAAAAAACCCAAATAATAAGAAAAAACAAGCTTTCATTCATAGAAACCCCAAGCATTGTTGTTGTTACTGTTTTTGTTGTCCATTGCCGGGGCAGAGTTTGATTTTGAGTTTTGCGTTCAGTTTCAAATATATAACGCTCGGGTGTAGATCGGTTTTTATTATACCTTTATTGCTATTGTGCATTTGTTGTTGTTCGTTTGTATAATTTTTTCCACTTGAAATTCGTTTTGAAAGTTTTCAAGCATATTACTTGCCATTTTTGTGTATGTTTCATTTAATATGCAAATATTGTAATTAGCTAATTTACCTTATAAACCGAAAAAAGAAAGTCTAATTTGCTCCAATCAATTGGCCATTTTTATTTGTGTTCTGTTGTCGGCAAATTAAAACAAATTCTTTTTCGTATAATTAATAAATTTTAAACAATTTGCGTGTTGTGTCTCTGCTTTTCTCTATTCGCGCTCAACCATCTATTTCTTCTTGGTTTCTCGCAATTTGAAGCCTCTAACGGTTAATTGAAAATGCTTTTCTTTGTCAAGGTTACAAACGGCCGACTTTGACTTGAACTCTCGAGAAATAAGTATGCGAGTATGCTCTCCATTTCTCTCTCTCCGATTCTCTGTCTCTCTCTCGCTAGTTTTCTGTGCGTGTGTTTCTCTGTGTTTGTGTGTCAATTAGTGTGTTATTCAACCTCGCAAATAGATCATTAAAACAAAGTCATATTCCAGAGGCCTTTGGTAATTGTAATGATGTGCAAATATTGGAATTGGTAGCAAAACTATTTGCGAGGGGAGTTTAACGAGTTCTGTAGAAGACTGAAAAGTCCATCAAATATACATACATATGTATCAAATGTTAAATTTTGTAGGCTTATATGCGATTTCTCAATTTCTGTTGCGTTTCCTGTATTTTGAAAATTAAAATGGCAAGATTAAGTAGTTTCTTAATGCTCATCAAACATGCAAATACCAATTCTAAAGGGCATACAATTTTGTATTTAACTTTTAACTTTATTTATCTTGACGGTATAGATATTAACGGATATTGTTTGTAAATATTTAAAATTTGTTGATGAACTGTTATGACAGACTTCTTTAGATATAGATGTAATAGGTTAAAAATTTGTAATTGCAAAGCAGCTTTAAAAAAACCTTTCCAAATTATTTCTAATTCATTAAAACTCTATATTAGACGTTTAACTTATAATCTTTAACGTATAACCGTTTAAAAACTGAAAAATTTATGCTCCAAATGTTTTGGCACTTTTCTTTTAAATCAGATAGAAATCCAAAAGATATATCGACCCTTAGAACCATTTTTAACAATCTCAATGACCCGCAATTTGGTTAAATTACGTAATTTCCCTAAATATTTGTAATATTCTTTTTTTTTTTTGTCAAAATTATGGTACAAAGACGACACCTTAACCAATTATTGGGCGTTTTGAAAAAAAAAACGTAGCCTATTTTTATGTACAGTTTTCATATCAAAACATCAAGATTTGCAAAAACTGGGTCAAAATAGGTTTTACAAATTTGAATGGTAATTAATAGAACTCAAATACAAAAGACTATTCAAAATTGTTAAAAAATTAACCGAGTTGGAGTCTTAAAAAGTTATAGTTCTATCTTGTTATTTGTCTCTAATTTAATCATACGATTTAATCTTTTTTTTAAACTGGGGTTACAATAAACTTAAAATTGATACTCATTGTCTTTACAAAATAAAATGTAAATGGTTCTGACAAGTATAAACAGTCATTAAAACTTTAAATTAAATAATCCTAGTATTAGAAATAATCATACATGTTTTGAATTTTTGTCGATTGTAGTTCATACAAAACTTTATCTATCTGATCACTACAAACTTAGCACGATTCACTGTACAGTGCACAGAACCTTCAGTCTAGCCTAAGCTTTTGATTTGTTATTCGTAAAGTGGGAAAACTTGTTTATAAGCCAATTAAAGTGAAATGATTTGAGGTTTAGCATAATATTTATGGAATAATTTAATTATTAAACGGGGGAAGCTAACAGATTTCTAATTTTAACAAACTTTTATAATTTTTAATAAGAAATTTGATAATCATTTAAGTGAAAATTGCATACTAATTGTTTTAGTGGGTCGTTTTTTTCTCCATCTCTCTCTCTTGTATTTTCTAAGCCTCTTCCATTGAATAAAACAAGTTGAAAGTCTTACCAGTTATTATATTTTTTTCCATTTTTCAATTTCGTGTGCTGGTTCTTTTATATACCTACATATATGTATGTATTTTTTCATTTATAAGTCTATGGCGCAGATAGCATTTATCGCCAACAACGGGCGCCACTCCCCACACCTCATACACAAGTCAAACAGCTTTTCCCATAACAACAAACTTCCGCCCCTTTATGCCCCATTCCCACTTACCCCCAAAAGCCCCATGCCATGCCATCTCTCCTTTAGCAATTCTACAGCTTTTCATGGCCAATACGAAAATTGAGTGCGGAAGCCATGGGGCATTAGGGCCGCTTTACTAGCCAAAAAGCAATGTCTAAAACCAAATATACTTCGATATCCATATCAACGAAAAATAATCACAAAATGAAACACACAAAGCAAAAAAAAAAAAACAAACACACAAATACACAGACATGAAAGTTATCAAATCGATATGGACAAGAGGAGAGAACCACTTACTACTTCAACATGCCAATCTGTTTCGGAATGTGAATTTATATGTATGTACCTTTATGTACAAGCTTCTGAAGCAAAAGTTCATGCGGTTGGACAGAAACGTGATTGAAACTGAAATGAAATGTAATACTGGAATGGGCCACGTACAGGGAGCTCTTTGTACAGTGAAATGTTTTTTAAAAATTTCCAAATAGGAAATTCCTTTAGAACGTTATGAAATGTTACAAAATTTTCGTGACTTTATTCAATTTATTAAATGATAGTCAAAATATTTTATTCATAAATGCATTAACATGATTTTAGGTCAGTTACATAACTTTATAATAATCAGTAATGATGAAATCCGAAGAGATTCCGAAGAATCTGGGCTGGGTATTGCTTTCTAATTCCCTATAAATTATTCAAAATAAAAAAGGATATTGTAAAAAACAATTGGACGAAAAAGATTAAGAATTCGATTCGAAAACCTGCACCTTGAGAATTATGTGTCAGCTTCTAGAAAAAACGACACCAAAATATTTACTTTCCACTTAAATTTATCTTTGTATAAATTGGTTTCAATTAAGCACATGCTTAAAGAATACGCATTAATTGCACTTCTAATCACTTCTAATGACCCACTTAAAGATATAACACAAAACTTACCAATCGGTGAAAAACCTCTCATCTTTCTAATGTAAAATATTCCATTGGGGGGCTAAATTATAACCGAAATTATTTCTGTGTTTTATGTCTTGTTTCAAAATTTAGATAAAAATTTTTTTAAAATATGCAATTTGGTAAAATGTTTTCGGAAGATACCTACTTACTTTCAGAACATACTGAATACCTACATATATAACTTATGATCTAAAGAAACATATGAATATATACGAGAAAGTTTCAACCAAATTTGATATTCAGAAATTGTCTAATAATAATAAACTTTCAGATACATATATCTAAAAAAGTTTGAAGGGAATTATAAATCCAAAATTGTTAAAATCTAACAACTATTTGCTCAGAAAACATACATAAATTGAACTCTAAGTTCTTTAAAAAGATCTTTACACAATGTGAAATAGTCTGAATCTGATTAAACTGATTTATTAATTTATCAATGGCGGATCCTCCCGGAGAGTAAGTTTCTCCACATAACTGATATTCATAAAAATATCATAAAGACCCATTTAACTTTCAAAAAATGGGAAAAACTAAAACCCATTATCGACTTTTCAAAGAGCAGATCATCTTTCAAAAAGTTTTAGTATTTTATTTACAAATTTTGTACAGAAAAGTAAAGATGCAAAAATTTATATAAATAAAGTAGCATTCACTGATTATATTAGTAAGTTTAGTAAGTTAGTCTAATAAGTTCTATTAGATTTGGTTACTATTGTGTTTTTTTTCGATTCGTTTTCGATTTCAAGGTAGACAGTCGAATATTTTTTTAAACTGCAATATACTCAGAATAAAGTTTAAAAGTTTCTAGAAATAGTTTCTTATGAGATGACAGTTTTGGACTAAGAACTTTTTACTAAAAAGTGACATAAATATTGTTCTAAAAGTATTACCATATTAACAATCTGACGTTAGACAATTAGTAGATCTGAGATGACTAAGTGAATGAGATAACTTTTCTTTCTATCGTTTAGGGGCAAAGTTTGTTTCGGTTATAAAACAATATATAATAGTCATAGAAAAACCTACTCATAATTGTAAATACTAAATATTTCTCCAAATAGAAGCATTTGTTATGACTCAATTGAGTTATGAACTGCCAATTGAATTATGTAGATCACATGCTAAAGACACGTGTAAACTAGTTTCAGTTTCTTGTTCGTTCATTCGCTTTTCGTGACACTTGATGAGTGCCCAAAAAAGTGTCGGAAGTGGCCAATTTGGCCAAGCATTAACAGCTGAACAGTTTTGTCCACACAGTAAAAAAAAAAAAAAGAAAATACAAAATTATGCATAATTAAAATGGATAAAAAGGAAAATAAATAGCGCCACCTTTCACGCCAAAGGGCCCTATAGGTGCAACAACAACAACAACAACTGTAAGCACTTTTCTCATTTGCCGTTTAGGTATTTATTTATTTTTTTGCCAGCTTGCCGCGCACGAGCAGAGCGATAACCGAGCAATGACGACGACGCCAGCGACGATGTCTACGACGCGACGTCGCGACGTTGGCTTCAGTTAGCTAGCTTTAGGCCACATTGGGAATTGGTTGAAGTTTGTTTTTGCAGTTCAGTTCGGTTCAGTTCAGGTTCAGTTTTAGATACGTTTTGGCGTTTTACGGTAACGCAGCGGACAAATCAAACCAAACCAAACTAAAAAAAAAACACAGTTAGCTCTCTTACGCTCTTAACCTGGCTATCTCTCTATCTTTCGTTGTCAACTCTCCCCCCAATTGTCGTGGTTCCCAGTGAAGAGGTGCGTGTATTGCCAAAAACAAAAAAAACACATAACCGAGAAAAAAACCTGCAAACGTGTAAATATAAATTACTCATACGACGCGTTGATTGATTCTCGGCTTATATGTATCATACGTGACTTTGACAATTTGCTGCTCCGTTAAATGTGCTAAAGTGTAACAAATTGTTGCTGTTCTATAAAGACTAAATACCTAAACTTCATTCAGACAACTTTTTATATATTGTTTCTCCCAAGTTATTTTCATACATATTTTTGAGTACCTTGAACTCCTCCTCGCACAAAAAGAGATACGGAGAAAGAGAGACAGAGGCGAAGGCGAACCTCGCCGCATGCACATTTCTTTATGCAAAACAACGATTTCACTTTCTTTTTATTATGCTTTATGTGTGTGCTGGTTGGTTTTTCATTTGAATTTCAGTTTTAATTTCATTTCTTTTTCAAAAAGTGGGGAGTTGTTAATCACATGATTAGGTAATATTATTACTGGATTATGTTTGCTTCTTATCGGGGACTTGCCAAAAAAACAAAAAACAAAAAAAGAAATGATAAGATTAACACGAACTGAAAGTGGCAAATACGTAAAGGCAATTGTGGGTATTGTGTACCTTTTTCTGTTGTTTCTTTTCCCTCCTACCTGCTGTGTTGTTGTATTTATTATTATTACATGCTGTAGTACACGTAGTTTAAATTAAAATTCCCAGACTCTTGGTATTGCAATTCACATACTATCACTGTGTGTGTGTGTGTGTGCCTATGTTGACCGAGTTTACTTTGCTTGCAACCACAACAATGAGAGTTCAACAATAGTAACAACAAAACAACAACAACACACCTTAAACATAACATCGAATAGGGCCAAGAAACCCATTTCCATTTGATTTACTAGACAAACCAAGACGCACTCAACAAAACTCACGCAATCCATTCCATTTCGTATTAAACATTTCTAAGCTAGAAAAAACTTTGTTTGTCAAGCTTTTTTTCATATACATTTTTGGCACATACCTAAGCCAAATTCACACCTTAATTTTGAGTGCTTTTGAGGTGTTAGTAAGGGGAGAAATTTCCACAATATCTTAATATTATAATATGCGTTTCGAAAACTTTCTGGTTAAGAAATTAGGCGCATATTTTACAGTTTCAGTTTGATATTTAAACGTTTAAAGAAAAGACAAGGTCAGATATTTTTATAACTATAGAACAAAAGCAAAAGTTTTTTTCACTTACTAAATTTCATATCAAAGTTTTAATTTGTCGTCAAATTTCTTATCTCTCTTTACCATCTGATCAAAGTTCAATCAATTTGGACAAAAATATCAGGCATGCTTTCGCGTTCGAATGATTTTCAAATGTAAATCAATAGCAATTCCGCAAAGTTTTTGATTTTTGTGCTGTCAATTTCTCTTTGGAAATTAAACTATAAATTTGCCTTAGAACCTTGAAATCTCAAGTTTTCAAACTGTTTCCAAACAACTACTTAAAAACTAATTCTAAAGACTTAAACTGTCTATTTAAACTGTCTCTGTAAATCTCATAAAAAAAAACCGAGACAAATATTGTAATAAGTCATTTTATCTTACAAAGTGCAATAAATGATAAGAATTCATAATCGCAATGTTTATAATAGTCATGAATCAAGTAAATGCAATTGTATATTATAAATTGTAATCCATTACAGATATTAAAGATTACAATTTTAGCTCTATATATTAAACATGTCGCAATCTTAATAGATTAAAAGATTAGGCAAATATAGAAACCATGTACATAGATTTCTATAAATAATGGGTGCTTTATATGGATTAATCTATCAATAATATAACTCAAAATGCCCTCAACGGAATTTCGAGATTTTAGGGAACAAATTTTAGCTGTTCAAGACAAAGTTATGGCCCAGCTAAAATGAAATTGAAACCGTTTATTATATAGTTCTCTCAGTAATGATTGAGTGTTGGTCATAAAACTAGACAAAAGTGATTTATAGTTAGTTTTTTTTCTCGATTTCTTTAAAGTTTTCCCATGACTCTCTTTATCAATCTTACTACATTTTTATATATATGAAATCAGCGAAGCAAACATGAAAGTTTATAGCCCTCAACAATTAAGTAATAGATTATTTTTGTTGAAATTTTTCTTTTAAATTAATTGCTAGTACCAGTTTTATTTCAATGAGGTTTTACATAAGTCCAAGTGTGCTTTCTGGCTCACCTTATGCAAAAAATAATAACAATAATAATAATAATAAAAAAACTAACTCAACTGGCTGTATATAAATAACTGCATAGAAACTTCAAGGTCAGATTCTCCATCACAAAAATCTATATACTATATAATCGATTGCGAGCACAACAAAAATATTCACTCTTTGCGAATATTTTTAGCAACTTAAATTAAAAAAAAAAAGGTTGGCAAAACAAAAAACCACCACACAACAGTTGGCGTTCAATTGAGCCAAAAAAAAAAAAATAAAAAAAAATATTTGTACATAATTAACACCCTCACACACACACACACACCACAAGATACACACACACACACTTTTATAAGATAAAAAACGTCGGCAAAGTTGAAAAACAAAAAATAATGGGTAATATTTGAGTTTTATCAACTGCCCAGACATTATTTAATTGTTATAAAGCCCAGCAAGAGAGAGAGAGAGAGAGAGAGAGAGAGAGGGAGGGCAATATATATATAGAAACAGAAAGCAAAACACGTTCAGATTGAGATTGTTCCATGAATAATTAAGCCACTATGTCACATTGTACATAAAAAAAGTCAAATCAGTAAAGTATTTATATATACTTCTATATAGAATGAATCATTTGTTATTTGTTGTGCATTTTGTATTTTTGCTGAGATTCCTTTGCTCTAATTCTTCAAGTGAATTATTTACTTTTTAGTCACATATCCTACTAGCAAAATCGAGAGTCCACAACTTAACCTTGTTATCACAAATGAAATTGAACGCATTTAGAATTTATGAGTAGTTAGTGACTGCATATCAAGTAAATAAAACGAAATAGAGAGGAGTATGTAGGTCTATAAATTGCAGCACTTAATTAAATTAGCCTCTCCCACCTGTTCCCACCTGTCTTGGCAATAAAAAATTGTGGCTTGGCAATGAAAGTTGCCGTCCGGCTATCAATCTGCGACTAGCTACGTGCATGTGTTGGTCAAACTGATAAGGTTGGGGCTAGTAGTTTGAGGAGCTGGTCATCCAATTCGATCACTCAGTCAGTATGCCAGTCACATGTGTGTCTCTGATCGATCGATCGATCGCTCGTTTTGTGGATCGACTGGAGGCGCTACAATTAGCCTAAACATGAGACCGAATTCATTTGGTTGTCCATCCGGCTGGATAGTACTTACAAATAACAACATTCCCAAAGTCACAAACATTTTCATGCATTCGATCGATCTAATTGATATTTAAGCAGTCATAGAGTTTGGCCATAAACAATCAATGTCGTTTGTTTGTGTTCTTTTTTTTTTTTTTTTTTTTTTTTTTGTCAAGCGACCCTGAGCTTTAGGTCAATTGTTATGTAATTTAGATAATTTGCTAAAATTCTACACTACAGATAAAACACTCAATACATTTAGGAAATGCAAACAAAATTGGATAACCTTTTACAAATTGGGCGTGACAGATTTGATAAGATTGTTTATAATGACGATCGAGATTCGAAATTAGAATCGTTTTTACTGAAATTAAAATTACTAAAATTGATGACAAGATTCTTTGCAGTAATGCTGCTTCAGTCGTTTAATTTACTTAGTGAGAAGAATTTCTGGATAATTGTTACTTCGAATTGTGATTCTTTAACTTTTCTACATTAAAACGTAATCTATGTTGACATTAATCCCTTATGCAAAGGTCAATAAGACATAATGGTTAACAATGAATTGCATTAAGGGAATCTCGAAACCTTTAACCTCGATTATAAACTCGAAGTTGAAATTAAATTTAACTTTATTCAAAGGGATCCCCTGAGCTTTGTTCTGCCTATAAAAAATGAAACGCCGATCACCAGTAAATGATTATTATATGGAATTATCCTACTCAAAACAAGATTAATCCTTTCACAGTCGAACTAAAATGACTTTAAACTGATCCTGAAAGACTTAAGAAAATAACTAACATAACTACATAGTTCGTGAGATTCCAGGATGCCAGTAATCATTTCCAATCCAATATGACATGTTTTTTGATATGTGAATAAAAAAATGCATGATAAAGAAAAATAAATGAAAATGTTTAAGGGAAAAATAATTCTTTTTACCGAGCGTCTACTTTAGCTTTCAATATGGTTATAAAATTGCTTTAAATATTAACAAAAATATGTTAATGATTAGTACCGGATGTCAAGTTTTAATTAACGTTTTAATATACAGTCTGTAAGCCATAACATATAAAAAGGTTTACGTAATTCTAAAGGTAGAAACAACTGTTTTCTCTATAAATCGAAATTCCTATTTCTGATCCCAAAACTTCAAATGAAATTTATGTAATTCATGAACTTAAACTAAAAATGGTTGCTATTATTAAACACAAAGAAAGGTTACTCCAAGTCGATCAGTTTCCCATTCATATTCAAAGGAATCTTGAATGAAAGTTTTGAAATTAAAAAAAAAGTATTTATCTTGTTTAATTAGCAAGGCTTGAATGAATATCAAAAAGATTACGAGTGATTTGAAATAACTGATAAAAATTTGAAATAACTGAAACCTGAAAAACATTTTTGATAGTTTCTCCACCTACAAACTCCATGAATAACAAATTTTTATCTTTAAGTAGGTACCAACCAAAAGTCTGTGGAAAACCCCCTCCAAGCATATGTAGCTAATCTTATCCGAGATATCGGTTATGGTTAAATGCTCTGCTTACTTCAATTACCAGCTAAAGATACTCGTTTTTATTTCACTGGGTTCTTCAAACAAAGCCCTGAAAGCTTTATCTCAAGATTTATGATAGGGTAATGCAGATGAAAATTCATGAAATTGTACTTAAAATTTATTGTCAAGCCAACAAAAAAGAAAAAAAACTTGAGTTTTGGGAGGCACTTGTAAAATTAACACGAATTTGATTAGTTTGAACGACATGAATCACAAAAAACTACAAAAAAAAAAAAAAAAAACATTTCTATTTAAAATAAATTGAGATATTAGTCATCGCTTGAACTTTTTCATCTCCCTTCGCTAACTTTATCAACATTCCATATAATATGACAAAACATAAAATTATATGCATAAAATTAAGGTTTTATTTTTTTTGGCAATTTCACTAATTTTGTTTTTTGTACGTTTTGTTGTTTTTTTAGAGCACCGTTAGACTTGGCGAAAGATCGAAGATCGAAGATCGAAACGGAAACGGAAAGTAAAAGCGCCAAATCTATAGAAAATTTGTTTCAAAAGCGAAAACGAACTCTCTCACAGAGATGGCCGAGACAATCAGCAACAACAACAACAAACCGAGCATACAAATCCGTAGTGGTCTACCATCACCATTGCCCGACAAGAGCCCCTCGCCCGCCACCAAGCTACTGATTAGCCATGGCAAGCCCAACTTTACCATATCTCGATCCCCGAAAGGCGAAGAGAATGGCAATCCATTGTCACCGCCAGCGAATGGCAATAACAATTACAATGCCTTCAAGACTTCAAACAGCAGTGCCAACGTAAACAATAGCAACAAATTCATCATTGGCACCAAGTTCAATGGCGTGTTTAAGCCCTCCAATACAGCAGCCAGTTGGGCCACCAATGGCAATGGCAATGGCAATGCCAATGGCGCCGATAATGAGGCAGCCAAAGTTATCTTACGTCGTCCCAAACAGGCGGATCCATTGTCACCACCCACCGAGAATGATGAGAATGTGCCCGAGTTCATAAGACGCCAGCGACGCATTCAAGAACGTTTGGCCAAGGAGAATGTATTGGATTTTGAGAATCGCCGTAGTGGTTATTTCACTCATGTCATGATCTCACCGGACTCTCCGAATCGAACATCATTTGTCGAGACTATGGCCAGTCCGGCTATAGTTCCGGCCTTGGAAATGCCAGCTCCAGTATTCGAGAAGGTTGTTGAGGAGCAAATTCCAGTGCAAGCAACCAAAGAAGTGGAGCAAGCAGTTGTTACCAATGGCAATGAACATGTGGCTGAAGAGGAAGTCGCAGTTGTTACCAACGGCAATGGCAATGACCATGTGGCTGAAGAGGAAGATGCAGCAGTGGCTGCTCAGGAAGTGGCCCAGGCCATTGAAGAAGTCATCAAGGCCGTTGCCGGTGAGGCTGATGAACCAGAACCTGAACCAAAGGTCGTGGAGGAGAGCCAAGTCCAGCCAGAGGCAGTGCCAGCAGAGCCCGTTGCTGTTCCAGCTCCAGTCGAAGCGCAAGTGGAGGTAGTGGAGCCAACAGTTGCCCCAGTTAGTCCAGTTACTCCAGTGGCCACATCTCTGCCACAGAATGGACAGGCTGAAAAAGAAGAAGCCGCCATAACTATTTCCCACACCAATGGCCATACCAATGGGGAATTAAATGGCCATGCCACCAATGGCGATGGCCCCAGCATACCAGCACCCGATCCAAGCGGTGCTTTGGGTGTCAACTATGAGCCAAAGACCGTGGTCAGCTTCTCCCAGGAATTGGGTAGCGGTGAGAATAATTATCCCGATACAGTCAAGGTGGAGACAACTTCCGAGTCCACATCGGCGGCCGATGGTGAGCTCAAGGAATTGACTAAACTGAAATTCGACATCAAGAGCGATGAGCAGAATGAGGTTCAGGTGACTCCCGTTCTGCGTGCCGCCGAGGAGTGAGTCCACTATCTGGCCAGGATCTAGTGTAATTCTTTTGTTATATACATATATATATATATATACAACATATGCTTACATGGAACCAAATGTAATGTGTAATATGTGTGCGTGTATTTTTTGTGTTTTTGCCACAATAAGTAAGTTGATTGATCATTGATTGAAAATGTTGCCAAATTTAATTTTATCAAGTCAGTATCGAAAGTGTGAGTGAGAGAGCGAGAGGAGGAGAGTTAAATAGCTGCCACCCACAATTGAGGCGGCCCTCAAGGACCTAAACTACATTTGCTTTACCTACATATTTAAATAACTAAATAAATTATTATCTATAAATAAAAAAAAAATCCACAAACGAAAAAAAAGAATTATTATTATCATTATCAAGTGCAATGCTTTAAAACATAAAAAAACGAAAATCAGATTTATCTTCTGTTTAGTTCTTAAATGTTTTTGAAATTATGTCAATTTGTTCTTACAGCTAAACTAAGTTGTTTGTATTAGAAGAATAAAATGATGTAAAATTTATTTGAAAATGTTGTTTATTTTAAAAAAGGTAAGTTCTTGTCAAAACAAATCACTGTTCGTGACTTTGCCGTTTGTGTGGGAGCTATACGATATAGTGGTCCGATCCGGCTGAATTCGAAATATACAACCCCTGCAGTATATACAAGCCTACATGCAAAATTTCAGCTCTATGTTACGGTTTAGGAGGAGTTCGCGTTGATCCAGACGGACGGACGGACATGGCTATTTGAATTCGTCTCGTCGTGCTGATCCAGAATGTATATACTTTATATGGTCAGAGATGCTTCCTTCTATGCGTTGCACACTTCTGACCAAAATTAATATACCCTTTTTGCAAGGGTATAAAAAGAATTTAGAATTTAAATTTCCACTTAATATCACAAGTAATGGAACTCTTCAATACACCCTGTTTTTTTTTTTTTTTATCTAAAATATTTTGTGTTAGGGTTTAATGGACTCTAAGACCCATTAAGACTGAGGAAAACATAATTCTATGAAAGACTTAAGTCTTAAGACCATGGAGCGAGCACATGAATGAAACTATTCGACATTGAACTTTCTCACTTTGGCTTTGGTTTGTGCCAAACATAATCAGTTACCTAATATCATTAATTACGTTTGATTTGGTTGGGTGGGTTTTTGCTTGAACATTTGATTGATAGCAGAGACGAAAAGCAATTATTAATTATTGGCAAAAACCCATATAGAAACGTTATTTGAAAGTGAATCATCATATGGCGAGCACGTGCCAGAGTCCACATATAAAAAGAGCCCTTTTTTTTAGAAGAGGGGTTCTTATAATCATGGTCGTCATGTCAACGAGGGGTTGACTTGTATTTCTTTTGGAAATCGCTGACCAACATTACTGGCACACAGGTACGAAACGAAACACCTGTCCTGTATTTGTCCTGACCACCCCCAAAAAGAAATGCCACTTTGCGCCATGTGCGTTAAATCGATATTAAAGGGGAGGTTTCTACTCAAAAATAGTCGGTATAGTTGGCTGTGAGTTTTTAGTTTGAGTTTTTGAAATTAGTTGGCCATGTTCCGTCAGTCCGTTAGCCAGTTTGTAGTACAACAACCAACTAGATGAGGCTAAGGCATATAACTGAGCTCTGAATTGTTGTAACAATTATGGATTTAAGTCTTAAGGGCTCGCAGGTGGGTGTCTCTCTCTCTCTATTATCTTTTCCTATACAGATAGTTAAATTGGATTATCTTTAGATTAACCTAGCCACACGACAAAAAACGAAACCCAAATACAATAGTCGTTCTCTGTCAACTCTACACAATTCTGTGCCACATTTTCGTCCACGTTCGGCCAACTATCTGCAACAGCGTAGTCGCTCCTCGCCCTTTTTGGGTCGACCACAGTCGGCAGATCCGAAATTTGGTAGAAAGTTTAGTGCCTACTTCAGTGACAAGGACAAGCAGGTGAGTTCAGACAAACATATATTTTGTAGGGTAATCGAACACTTACACTTTCATTATATTTAAAGCGGCAAGTGTCCTCGACTGATTTGTTAAAGTCCCTGTTGGAGGAGCCCATTAAACGTAGTTGGTTGTGTCGCAGTTCGGGAACATCTTCGGAATCGGATTACTCACAGAAATCACCGCACAATAGTGAGGGGGAACAGCAATTAGAACGTTATTTGATCAATATGCCCGTTGGTGTTAATCAGGATAAAAATAAATCCTATGCTCATGCCAATTGGGAGATCCAGGGACAAATATTGCAGAAGACTGCCAAACCAGATCTTCCAGGACGTGTGTCCTTTAGTAAGCCCAGTACCCAGATTATGCACAATGACCTAGATTCGAGTGATTGTGATAATGATAAGCAGGAACAAAGTTCCAGTATCTCTGCTCCTGGACCACTAACATTGCCCACATTTCTTAATAAAATGGAGACTACAACAGTAACAAACTCAAACCCTTTGGCCATGATGACCTCGATTACTTCGACGACTACAACGATGGCGAATATGTCCACGGAAGTTCAATCCAAGAAATCCGTACACTTTGGCTCAGCATCTAGAGAAACTGGTGAAGTCCTAGCGGAGACCTATGAATATCCTAAATGTCCTTCCGACAATTGTACTTGCAGTAGTACAAGATCCTCTTCTACGGCCAGCACTAACGAAGTCATGCCCAAATGTGCCTGCGATGCGCCAAGTTGTCGTTTCGTAGACAAAGTGGAAAAGGCTCCGACACCAGAATTGAATGTGATTAGGGAATACAAACAGGTGGTTGCTCCAGAGCCTCTCAACAATAACATTGAATTGGCCAACTATTTGGATAAATATGCTCCTGCTCAAGGAGCTAATAAGGAGAAGCAAAATAATCTATCCGAGAATAAGAATCTCAGTGGTGTTAGTAGTGGGAGTAGTAATGGTGGAGCTCCAAGTGGATCAACCTATTATAAAACACCAACGACTACTCGCAATTTCGGTTCGGAGAACAATAATTTTCTGCCCGCCGTTCAAGAGGATCGCCATCGTCAATATAGTAATAGTAATTCCTCCGAATCTGTTATCAATAACTATCTAAAAGTAGCCTCAGCTCCACCATTTGTGGGTAAAAAGAAGGAGAATGTTAAGCCAGTCAGCGCGGAATTGTCAGCGAATCGAAATGCAAAAATTAAACCCTTTAGAAATAGTCTTTCCCATAGTAATACGAGTCCTGGGAAACTCAAGAAAGCCATCAGTGTGGGTAGTTTGAGGGAGGAACGTAAGTTAAGTGAATATAATCTTGATAAAGTGGACAGCTGGATGAGTATGCAAGAGCAGAAACAGGCTCTAGCACAATTTGCCGAGCTACACAAACAGGGCTTGGATGAGGCTAATCAGGATCCTGATAATGATAGTGCTTCCAATGAGGAGGACTCCAGAGATTCCACCTACGATGAAATTGTTTCGGTCATCAAGGAAATCGAAGAGGATAAAAAGAGAGGTAACCACCAACGAGTTAAAAGTCACTTTAATCAAAATTTAACTTGTAGATAATCTAGCGGAACTACTACCTAGTGATCTTCATTTGAAATTGGATTCACGTTGCGAAACAGCTGAGACAGCGAGTCTAAATGAGGGTCCCAATCCTACAGAAAGTGGGGACAAATACAAGTGAGTTGAGTAAGGATTTATGTACAAGCCATAACCCTGCCTCTTTTAGAGACATCTTGGCCTATTTGAACAATGTGGAAAGCAGCTGCGATAAGACCCTAATGGAGACACGTCGCTCTCTGCCCGATAGCAATCGTTCAGAGGTGGAATTTCTAGTGGAACCCGATATAACCGATGAAGTGCCCAAGTAGGTGAAAGAATTGTTAAAAAATATCTTTTTTTGGTTTAGTGTGTAAATGGGTCTTTACCTTCAGGCTATCCGAGCTGCTAATGATGCCCAATCATCAGTTAGCCCGGCGTGTCATAGCTTTGAGTCTGCGAGCCAATGAACTTGCCAATGCTATTCATTTATCCAAAGAGCACGTTCTTCAGTTGCGCACTGAGAAGCAGAAATCACTGCGAGTTGAGAAATCGACTAATGCCAGCAAAATGCGCGATCAGAAGAAACACTATGAAGAGGTAGTGCAACGACATCAAGGCTTCATAGAGCAACTACTCAAGGATAAGGGTTCCCTATGCGAGAAAGTTGCGGCCCTAACCCGTCGTTTGGAGAGTCAGAATCAGGCCTGGGAGCATCGCTTGGATACAGAGCTAACTCGGTCCAAAGAAACCACATTGGCAGCTGAGAAAATACGACGCGAACGATGGGTGCGAGAAAATACCAAGAAAATCAAGGTAAGAAGAGAATCTGTAGACGAAACATCTCGTTTAAAGAAACCTATCTATCATTCCAACAGGAGCTCACTGTCAAGGGTCTAGAGGCGGAAATCAATAGAATGACTTGTGAGCATCAACGAGAGATTACGGAGCTAAAGCGTACCCATCAAGTACAATTATTAGATGCCCTTGAAGAGGCACGGCTTAAGCACGAACAAATTGAGAATGGCATCCGTGAGACATGTGCGCAAGATCGAGAGTCCATTATCGAAAAGGAACGCACTGCCATACGTGAACGTTTTGAGCGTCAACTAGAGGAAGAACAAAAATCACAAGCCGAACAACGTCAGAAATTGACTGAGGATTTTGCTGCAGAACGTGAACGTTTGCAAAAGGAGCTCCGACAAAAGGAAAGCGACTACCAAGCCAAACGACAGGAAACTCAAAGGGAACTGGACAACGAACTGGAACAAGCCAAGTTCGAACTGCAAGAAAAGATAACGAAGCAGGAGGAGAAATACCAGAATCGTATCAACACAATTGAACAGCAATATCTGGCCGATTTTGAACTATGGAAAACGGAATACGAGAACAAAAGCAAATTGGCCCAGGCGGAAAAGGAAAATAACATTCGTCTACATTATAGAGCCGAACGGGATCGTCAGCTGGATGAGCTAGTGGTACGCATGGAGGCAGATGCTCTGCAAACCACTGAAGAGCATGATCAGAAAATCAAGTGAGTATATAAAAATAAACTTACCTCGCTGGCAAATTATTTTAGTTTTCCCCTTATAGTCGCTTAAAAGAGAAATACGAAAAGGATCTCAATCTGGCTGAGAGTGTGGAGAAATCTCTAAGGGAGAAATATGCAGAGACCCGTGAAAAATTAGCAGAAGCCGATGCTCAAGTTCGCAATTCTCAAGCCGAGATCAAACAATTGCACTTGGAATTGAGTCACAGCAAGAAAATGTGCGGAGATATCATCAATGAGCGGGATAAATTACGAGATAATCTCCATGCGGATGTGCAGAGTGAAGTGAATGTTCTTAATGAACGACATAAACAGGAAATGGAACAATTGCAGAAGCGGTAAAATTATAAAAAAATCTCTGATTTTAAACATTGATTTCTATCTTTTCATTTTTGCAGGGTTCATCACACCATACAGCGACAGGAGGAAACCATTGAGATTCTCAAGGGTGACAATGATAATCTGAGACAACAGTGCCTCAAATTGAATGCGGTCATAAGACAACAACGCAAAGACTATTGCGTGAAATAGTTCAAAACGAGAAAAGACTATTCTGTGAAATAGTTAGAAACGAATATGAAAATATACACAATTTTATATAGATAGGATTACAAGTTGTCTTCTTTTTTAATCCCCTTGTCTCATATAGGTAACGCCTCTTTACTTTGTGAAATCTTTTGTGGTTTTAATACAAATTAAAATATTAATTTCTAATAAGAAAATGAATTCTTTAAATTGGTAAAAAAAAATAGGCAGCATAACAGATCCGAACGGATAAAAAAGAATATAGAGAAGATATTCATATTTAAGAATTCCGAGTCCTATAATAAATTAAATTTCCAATTAATATTCATGCTCAAACACTATTTGAAAAGAAAAAATTTGTATTTACTTGCACTTTCATATGAAGAACGTAACTTTTAAGCCAATATCAAATATTTTAATACATTAAATGAAATTTTTTTAAATGCCAAGTATTTCACGGATTTCACCACTTATTTGGCATTGAGGCTTAAGTGGATATCCTTTTACATACGAGCTATTGGTCTTTACCCCATTACAATGGGTTGCATCGGAGCAAATGAATCGCTTACGCTTAAAACAGTCCCATCCATAAAATATGAATACTTCATGACTTGCTCGTAATGCGGTACAATACCCAACCTTCTTGAGATATGACCCTCTAGGTGTATACTTAACATCAACATTGTTGGAGACATACTTATAGCTTAAATGCTCATAGTTCGTGAGGCCAAACCAATAGTCTTTATAGTAGTATTCCAAATTATCGTGTTCGTTTAGATGGTTGTGGAGATTTATTGTAGTCATTGCAGTGCTCAAATCGGCCAAACAAAGTCCTAAACTCTGACAGGCAAATAATGCATCAAACCAATCCATCTAATGAAATGAAAAAAAAAAAAACAATTTAGAAGTTTTTTTTTTATGAAATACATATTTATGCATATTTACCTCTGTTTTGCTATAATAATGACATAGACCTTCTGAATTTAGCTCATTGATTAGATAATGAACCAAAACTGCAGCAATCCAAAAAAATCGAAACATCTTTAACAAAAGCGATCAAATTACAAATGAAATGTGAATTGGGTTTTATACATACATATATTTTAGTGTATAGAAAATGAATAAGTAACGCTTTAATAAAAATTATTATACTTATTTATCAGAGATTTTATATATAAATGCAGTGTTAGATGAAAATTACTTTGGTTCGAATAAAATTTTACTTTAACTTAAACAAAGAATTCTTTGAACTGTAGTAAAAAAATTATAGATAAATGAACTTTCTTTTCAAATCTTACTATATTTTTCCAACAATAGTCTCAAAAAAGTGACATTTATGGGTGACATTTAATCTTCAAATTATCTGTAAAAAAAATAGTTAAAACTCTCTTTAATAGGAAAATATAGATACTTTTATTGACCTTTTTAGTTATTACTTTGACCGATTCAATTCAAATTTCAACGGCTAAGCGAAGTTTACAACCAATTTCCATCGACCTGGGTACTCTATACTTAAGTTCCACATGAAAAACGGCAAGTAAATAAGTTCCATCGAGCATTTAATATACTAACGAAGTTATTATACTCTTTCAGATGCAAGTTTTTACTTTATAAATACATGAAACAGTTTGCCATAAGAGTAATTTATTGATTGATTATCTTGTGTGTTTAACGATCATCATTGTCATATACATTAAAAACAAAATATAAGATCTTGTAATTATAATTATAAAACGTTGAATCGATTTTATTTCGTATTCGGTTTTGATTTCATAATACTAAAATTTTTAGTACTACGTTTAAATCATTTCATTACGTTTTAATTTAATCAAGTCTTAGACAAAGATTAAAGACAAATATGTATTCTCTATTTAAATTAAAAAAAAAAAAAAACGTATGCTGCTTTTAATATAAATAAACAACAAGTTGTTTGACTATTTCCATATACCCATTTCATGTGGTTAGGGTATTAAAATGCCGCCGCTACCGCTACGTGTTCTGAGAGTTCAAGTCTCAGCTACTTTCGCTTTAGATTTTGTTGTTTCAGTGCTCTCGACGCAGTCGGACGTTTAAAAATAAACGCGCTTCGTATAAAAATACCAAACCAAAACCAAAAAAAAAATTCAAATTCAATTCAATATTCACTCCAAATACCGCAACAGCAAATAGGAAAAAACCTAAGGAATATATAGATAATACAAAATATCTAAAATACTATAAAGAAAAGTTTTAAGTACAAGGCGAACAAAAAGGGAAAAACAAATCAACAATATGTTTAGCTCACTTACAGGTAAAAAAATTGGAATTTGCATTTCAAATGGATTTTGTGAAAGTTTTGTTAAACTCGAAAAAATAAACCGACAACTACAATAAAATATGCAAAGTGATTAACGACAACAACAAAAACAAAAGACTTTTCATCAGAGCCAACAACTTTTTCAAATGGTTGACCTCACAAAGCCAACACCTATAAAATGACTGCATTGCAGGATTATAATAATACTCTATATATATATTTCTGATATGAAGTTACATCATCATCTTCATAATCATCTAACGGGATGAGAAGTAAATTAAGTTAAATTAAGGAGTACAAAGAGTGTGTGTGTGTGTGTGGGATAATGGGGGAGTGGCAACTGAAACGCAATAATAAATTTAATTGTTCGCCACTACTCTATCCCGACTTGATGATCTTGATGATGATGATGATGATGATGATGATGATGTTGATGATACGTAAGCCAATTACGGCGCAGTTGATATGTATGGGATGTATATGTACATATAATACATTGCATATATGTATATATTCCACACATGAACTATAAGTTGCTCTTCTCTCACAAGGCACAACCCACACCCAAAAAAAAAAGAAGAAAAATTGATGTTGTTATGTGTATATATATAATTATAGACGTATGTATACCATAAAAGTTGATATATATATACATACATGCTTGTATATATATAAACATCTATAGAAATATATTCGATATTCTCTTATTTATTGTGAGTTGTGGTTGTGAGTTATATTTCTTTTTAAATATTTCGTTATTGAAATTTATAATATCGCAAAAGTTAATTTTCTAGATATTTATGCACATAGTTTGCAAAATTAGCAAAAACCATTTTCTTTCGAATGCCCTAGCAAAGCGAGTCAATTAGTTATGTGGACAAGTTGAAAAAGAAACTTCTCGAGACAAATATATTTGGCATTTAAACTTGTCTCTTAATCTATAGTTAAAAAAACCTAAAAAGGTGCAAACTTATGTTGCAGGAAAAATGTTGCAGATGTAAATATTTTGCAGAACCATGACAGCTATCAATTCATTTTATGATATGATTTTGATAAAGTTCTTTTTTAAGAAGGTGAATACTTTTTTAAAATTTGACCAATAAACTTTTCTGCAAAAGTTTACATAAAGCCATCTAATTGAAATTTCCTAAATTAACTTGAAAAATTTTAGAAATTCATTGAAAAAGTTTTTAATTGAACAATTGAACATTTGTTAGGGTATTTAATTTTCGGTATAATTCAAATTCTGTTGTTTCTTTTGATCGTTGTATTTGTTATATTTTAGTATTATGATGAAATGTTCTTAAATATTTTGCCTTGTTTTCTGATATATTTATAAATGTATTATCTGTTTTCACTTAATGCCGAAATAAATAAAACAGATGCTTCGAAATGTAAGTAAATGTATCATAAATATTGAAATTATATACAATATATACCTAAATAAGGGCACTTTTGTAACTTTCAAAAATTGTTCAATAATTTTTTCATTCTTACAAAATTCTTTTACTTTTTGTTATGCGTCTTTAGTTTGTGATTTTAGATTGCAATCTAGTAGACTAGATTCAAACTCAACCTCCTTGTGTCCCCCCTTCGCTTAATATTCATGAATAGCTAATTATTTATTGTATATACCTATATGTATATTATTTTTCACACTATAAATAGGAACAAGAAGGTCGTAAACATTTTCATTATCAGTAGAAAGTGTTTTGGTAGACAAAAAACATTCATTTGCATAATCCAAGCCAAATGACACGTTCAGGTTCATTAGCCTAGACAGTTTAGTGTTGCAATTAGTATGCATTTATTTTAAACGATTCCTTATATAGATTAACTAGAGGGTCGAGGATATGGCTACATTGCTTTAAGATGCTGGTGCTTCTGCTGCTGGTGCTGCTGGTGCTTCTGCTGCTGGTGCTTCTGCTGCGGGTGCGTCTGCTGCTGGTGCTTCTGCTGCTGGTGCTTCTGCTGCTGGTGCTGCTTTTGTGGCCTCGGTGGTGTCGGCGGGGGTCTTGGCGGCATCTTCAGCAGGCGTTGTTTCTCCTCCTTCAGCTGGCTTAGATGCTTCTTCTCCTTCAGCCGGCTTGGTTCCTTCTGATGTTTTTTCGGTGGGTTCTTGCGCTTCCTTTCCGTCTTCCGATGGCTCTTCTTGGCCTGCTGTGGTTTCTTCGCTTTCTGGGCTTTCCCCAAATGTTTCGGTTTTACCTTCATTCTCATCGCCGGGTTGATCTGTCGCAGCTTCATCCGGATTTTCTTGTGATGTGCCAACTTCCGTTGAATTTGTATTATCAGCCGGCCGCGAATCGCTTTCCACACTTTCCTTATCGGTCCCAGTCGCCTCCCTTTTCGCCGCATCGTGATGGAAATGATGCAAGTGCTCGTGACTGTGCTTAGTTTCGCCCTCACTGGTGCTCGTTGGCGTGGCGCATTCGATGGCATTCTTTTCACATATGAAATATTGTTTCTCCTGGCAATTATCATCGGTCACTATGGTGTTATTCTCTCTTAGACGCACTTCCAAGCAATCATCAAGATTAGAACGATGTGTGGACTCAATTGCACCCTCAGTATCGCCCATATACTCTATCATGCGACCATTACTGATGTATGTAAATTGTCCCTCTGAATGTAGATCATTCCCACCAAACCAAAAGTCTTCCATATTGCCACGTTTTCGCAACCAATAGAGCACTCCGTTATAATCTCCGGGTGTGGCCAAATCAGCCAAATTGAGACCTTTGCGCAGGCAATTATTCTGGGCTCCAAACCAGTTCATCTGCAAATACAATATAACTAACTTAATGTTGGAACTCCGGGCTATTAAAGTGGTCTACCTTTTTCATTGAAAAATAATAACATTTGTTATTGATTTTTCGCAAATATCTCTTGCCGCAAGGACCTTCTAAATTCACTTTGCCCTTGGCACGTTTTTGGCCCAAAACCCTTTCCGTATGTGCTAAGATCAAGGACAATATCACAATTTCCAGTATTTTCATGCTGGCTGCTTTCAATTGTAATATTTGCGTGATGGAATCTTGTTCTATATATACCCTCTTGTAGGCTTGAAAAAACCAATTCGAAATGCTTATTAAAAGTCTGTAGAAACTGCAAAATTAATTGATTAATTAACATTAAACATTGATGGGTGAAGTGATTGTAAGTATAGAAAATGAGTTGAGAAATTCTCTTTGTTATGCCCATACAAACATACATACGACTGAGTGAAGAAGTTATTTAGCTTGTTAAGTGATGTAAATAGTGTCATATGGGTTGCAGATTTTTAGATTGATGGTATATATTTCGAGTCGAAGTGTAACTGTTCATTTCGATGCTATGACACACAATTCATTGCCTTTCTTAAACAAAGTTACGAGATTTGACAAGTACTTACATTCTCACTCATTCATTTCATTGTGAAGTTGTCACTCACTCATTTAAAATGAATTCGAATGGATTCGATTTATGGAGCTCTCTACTAGTTCACTTGAAGTACCAAAATCTTTTGAATGGTTTTCTAAAGAATTTATGTCAATGATCTTATCATTAATTAAAATAGTTTTTACAATGCCCAGCAACAAAAAAAAAAAAAAAAAGTAATAAGGTCAAATCTTTGAGATCTTTGTCTTTCATTTGAAATAAGCTTAAAAATTCATTTTTTAGTGAAATTGCACAATTCCTGTGAAGTCCACAAAATAGCCTTTTTCTTTTCCCTTTATCAGCTTTTATGTAGCACATTTCTGGGCGCTTAGCAAGTTTGTTTGTCATGTTTGTCATAGGCTTAAAATAATTTACTTTTAGTTTTTTTTCATTTGTATTTTTCTTATTCATTCTTGTAAGTAAATTTATAATTATTAACGCTGGCTTGTTAGGATTAGTGTCGATTTGCTCCCCCACCTCAAGGAGCGGGTGGGTCAGGAACGGCGGCAGGGGCATCCGCGGCGGGTGCTTCCGCGGCGGGAGCATCAGCGGCTGGGGCGGCAGCATCAGCGCCTGCAGCAGGGGCATCAGCGGAAGCAGCAGGGGCTGCGGATGCAGGAGGGGCATCTGAGGGAGGAGTAGTTCCATCAGTGACAGCGCCAGGTGCTGCTGCTACTGGAGTGGTAGCCGATTCGCTAGGAGCAGTTCCTGAGGCTTTGCCTTCACCCCCGCTTGGTGTGTCGCCATTGTTTTCCGCTTCGCCACTGGAGTTTTTTGCAGACTCATTCACCTCATCTCCCATAGTTGTTGCGGGGTGATCGATATCCTCGGGAGTGGCGGGTGTCTGATCCGGTATATCCTTTGGAGCCACCGCTTGTTCTGAATTGCTGCCAAGATTTTCAAGCGATTGACTCATAGCCAAGTCAACGTCCGGTTCCTCTCCACCTTCATTATCTTCATCGCCAATATCATGATGGAAGTGATGTAAATGCTCGTGACTGTGATGACGAGGTTTGCCCACGGCCCCATCTGTGTTGCAATAATGTTCCGAGCAGATGAAATATTGCCGTTCCAGGCAACTATCATCCGCCACCAGAGTCAGATTGGAGCGTATGCGTACCTCCAAGCAATCAGAGCAGTCCGAATGCTCTGCAGGCTCTATAATGCTATAGTTGCTAAAGAACTTAACTAAACGCCCACTGCTGGCATACTGATAGCGTCCCTCATTCTGCAGATCGTTGGCACCGAACCAGAAATCCTCTGTATTGCCCTTCGAGCTGAGAAACCCAATGGCCCCATAGAAATCCGCTGGATTACTCAAATCAGCCAGTGTTAGGCCCTTGCGCAGGCAATTATTTAGAGCTCCATACCAATTTAACTAAAGATTAAAATTGTTAAACGATCTAGAAAGTTTTTCAAACTTTTTACCTTCTTCACCGAAAAATAGTAACATTTGCCATTTATGCGCCTAAGGTAACGTCTCGAACAAGCCGTGGCCGTGCCCAGGAGCTGCTCCTTGGGCAAAACACTCAACAGTGTCAATAGCCCAAGTACTAGATACTTCATCTCGTTCCCAGCAAATGCTGTTTGTCCATTCCCAGTGATGGCTCTCCTCTACTTATATCCTCTCCTACCATGCAATTGTACGGCCAATCAATTTGAAATCTTATCTCTGTCCAGAGTGCCTCTCTGGTCTAGTAGGGCCAAACCATTTCAAATGGTCAAATGTCTAATTCAATTAGCCATCCCATCCAACCCAACCCAACCATGACTTTGACTCTCGTCGGTGATCACACATTCCAGAACGGAACACTACACAGACCACTCGTTGTCATTAGTGGGTCAGCATTTGAGGCCGTTGGGTCATTCAAGTTAATTGGGAATTTCGTTTTGTGCGACGGCAAAAATGAACTGAAATAGTTGTTGATCTGTTTGAAATTGATAAGCGTTATTATTTATGATAAATTTCAATTCTTTATACTTGTATAGAATATGTGAGGAAAGTCGTTAGAACAATTTGTAGGAATTCATTTCATTTTTGATCTAAAAATTACAGTTTGTCTGAATACAGTTTGGAGTGTTTAAATTCAGTTTCTCACACTTTTTTGGCATAATATTTTATGGTACTTAATAATTAAAATGGTCAAAAGTATAAAATAAAACTGGTCTGATCTCTACCATTTTTGTGAGACGTAGTTAACAGCCTTTTTGGCAAGTCAAAGACATATCTGGTAACAAAATATCAAATAAACAAGAGGGTCAAGTTATGTCTACTTCCATTACGCGTGTCAATGCAATCTGATGGTAAACGTTTTCTATGGCCTCTTTGTATTAGTCATTGTCCCTAAATTTGTTTCAATCGACTCTTACCCTTTTAGTGCTTTGGCTCCAAACAATGAATATAACTCACTTATTGATTTACCTTTTATTTTTTGCTTTTCACTGTTAAAGGCCATGACATCATCAGGCAGCAGGACACATTTGGCCTGTTGCCAGCTGGTTCTTTTATTTGAAGGTAGTTGTTGTTGTAGTTATTGTCTGACGTTTCTGCGCCAAGTTGACCTTCGACAAATATTGTGGATTGAGCTAGACGCCTCGAGTGAAAAAAAGAGAGAGATAGTTAGAGAAAAGAAAGAGAATTGTTTTTATATTTAATTTTTTGTTTGTTGTTGTCCAGGGCGTGCGAAATTTCATGTGCCACGCGCTTGTGTTTGATTATTGTTGATTTTTGGCTCTTTATGTAGATACATATGTATCTCAAGCTATGACATCATCTTTGCCATCAGCATCGATTCATAGTTTCATTCTCAGTTTGTCACTGTGTGTGTGTGTGTGTGTGTGTGTGTGTGTGCGGCTTAGATGGGGTAATTCTTTTTGTAGTTTTTATAGGAGATACCAAAACTGGTGTGGAACGTGAGTTGATTCGACCGACCAAAAATCGCTGTTACTCATAGATATATACTTGTGTCTGTGTTGTCTATGTGTGTGTGTGTGTGTCTGTGTGTGTGAAGGCAATTCTACGTCGCGCTTGAGTTCATTTGTACCTTAGCTACAGGTTTTTATACACTAACAATAGCAAAAGGTTATATTCATTTTGGTCATCAATCCAAAAGAAATTTCTAACATAAAATATTTTAATATACTTCATATAGTAATGTTATATATTCCTGATCTTGTGAGTTTCTTTAGTCCAATATATCCATATAAAATCAAGCAATATCACTGTATTCTCTTTATAAAATATTTTCATCTGGCTTACAATTAGTGAAATAGTTGTTTTTTATAAGGCAATTTTCTTCGGATTACACATTTTTCTAGTGATTTCGAAAATTTATCATTAATATTTTTTATGATTTACAAAAAGGTTTAAATATGTTTTTAATAAGTTAAAAAGGTCTCACTTAGGCGTGAAACCATACAACATATTAACATAAAAAGAATGAAATGAGTAATAATAATTAACTATGTATATTCATGAAGTGATCAAAGTATTGTAAATCAGTTCTTCTATCAGTTTTTCTAAGTTCTATGTAGAAACCTTTTGCCTTGCTTTCTGACTGAAAAATTTCATGATTTATTAGGGTTAAGACTAGAATTTTTTTAAAGGGTATACAAACTTTGTCATTGTGAAAGTTTTTTTTTTTTTTTTTGTTTTTTAAGGTGTTTAGAGCTTCTGCGCATTATCTGCGGTATGACGAGAACAGCAACAGAAACAACATCAAGAACAAGAACAACAACCACAGCTGACATGAGATTCTGCGAGAGGTCTTGTAGCTTACTTACTGATTGTGTTACCTTCTGGCTATGTTCTAGTAATCCAGCCGGTTTTCGACCACAGCATCTCAAAAACAGCCGCAACAAAATGAGGAGAAACCAAAAAGCAAATGCGTAGAAACAAGGTTGAGGTCGCTTTTGGTTCTTTAAGAGCATTAAAGAGCAGAAAGAAATCTTATAAATGTTTGCTCTAAAAATAAAAACATAGAAAAGACTGTTTTTTTTTTTTAATACCAATAGATTCCGCTTTAAATTAATAAACTTTTGTTTCTAAAGATTGAAATTAAATTCGGGCGAACATTAGGAATGACAAAACGAAAATTTAAACAAGATGAAAGAGAGAAATGGTCATAGGTCAAATATGTATATAGAATTTCTTAATTTTTTTCTTACTTTTGTTTTTAACTTGATCAACGTTTGTTTAATCACCCAACTTGTATTTTGAAAAACTCATTAGAATTTTGTAGTGATCCCTCTTTTGTTCCACCCATGTCTGAAAGGTCGAAAGAAATGCCATTTGGAAAAACTTTGCAATCTCTAAGAATAGTCAGATTATTTCTTTTTTGTTTAAACTGCAAACATTTCGCACTTGGTCAGCCATAAGCACATTGCCACACCCACACCCCTCTGTATATACACACACACAACCATAAAAGGCGCTCATTAATTATAACCAAAAAAAAAAAGAAAAAATGGTCGGGAATTTTCAAGAATTTAAGCTATTTTTAATTTTCCAGCCGCATGTGGGCTCAATTAAAGTGCTTAAAGTGTAATGAGTAGAATAAGAATTTAAGATCATTAGTTTCAGTTACTAAAATAGTATAAACAAATCTAAAGACCCTTAGTCACAAGCCAATTCAATCCGCAGCCAGTTGAATCGAATCGCATCGCATCGCACCGTAATCGACGACCACAGGCAGAAAGCGTGAATTCCTCTAGCCATTATGACATCACATACCGTAAATTATTCAAATATTTGTGCGGCTTGTTTACTTTATACAGATTCTACTATATATATGTATGTACATACATACATATATATAGTATGTATGTATGTACATACATATATATATATGTGGTTCGTATGTGTGTATATGTGGATAGACAAAAGGAATTCTTGGCGTCTCGTTAAAGTATTATTTTTTTGTTTTGTTGAGAGCTTCGTTTTTAATGGCACAATGTTTCTATTTTGAGTGAACAAACACGTCATTTTATGTGCAAATTCGTTGTTTTTAATAATTTCTATTACATTACATGCATTATATACCTACATAGTCGATGCCAAAACGGGGATCTCATTTATATATTGTATGCAACTAGAAAATGCGCAGTTATCGCTTTCATTTAATTAGCTCATGATTGAATGCAATTTGCATTTGACTTTACCTGCCTTTTCAAGCTACCTCAGTGATTTTATTTATGTTTTGGCAATTAAATGTCTGGAATTTGTCATGATTTTTGATTGGCAAAACTGATTAAATTGAGACTATAAATTATGATTACCAATTGCCTGGATTATTTAGTTTCAAATTGGAAATCGTTCACAATGTTTCCCAGTCGTCAAAATCAAAGTAGTTGTCCTTACATTATAGTTAATCGGATTTTTTCCTAATCCTTTCATTTTTCTAATCCTTTAGCCTCTTTGAAGAACTTTGGCGACAAGACAGCCAATCTGTTCAGCAAGAAGAAGGATGAGGCTGAGAAATTGGCCAACGATAAGGCCACCGAGGCCCAGAAGCTAGCCGAAGAGCAGGCCAAGAAGGTGGGTCAATCAGTGCAGCAGACCAAGAGTGAAGCCGAACAATTGGCCACCAGCACGGGTAAGCATCAAAGGAGTGAGACGAACCATCTAAAACAACCCACTGATTGATTTATTTCCATTCACAGCCAAGGATGCTGCTGCTTTGGCTGCCGCTGAGGCTCAAAAGGCTGGCCAGGCCATCGATCAGGGTGTTAGCCGTGCCGCTGGCGCTGTCAATCAAACCAAACAGGCTGTGGACAACACCGTGCATCAGGCTCAAACAGTTGCCCAGAACTCCAAGCAGGCGGCAGCCAACATTGCCGAGGCCACCCAACGCTCTGCTGCCAACGCTGTCGATCAGACCAAAAAGGCCGCCAACGAGGCCATCAACAAGAGTGTTAAGGCAGCCGAAACGGTTGCCGATCAGAAGCTAAAGGAAGCAGAAGGAGCCATCGATGGTGCCCTCAAGCAGACCAGCCAGGCTGTCGACCAGAAATTGCACGAGGCCAATCAGTATGTGGATCAGAAGCGCAACAGTCTCGAGAAGGATATCCAAGAGACCGCGAGCCATGCCCAGGAGAGTGCCGGTCAGCAGGCTAGCCAATTGTTGGGCAAACTGAATTTGAAGTAATTAATTTACCCTGCATAATTGTGTCTAATTAAATACAACAAAAAGCAAATCAAAATCAATTTTAAAAACTAACAAAAAACATGAAAAGAATGCTTTAGAAACGAATGGAATTTGCTTCAACGTAACAAGTGCCAGTAATGTGATTGCTAAATGTTAATGGAAATATATTTATATATTTATATATATATATATCTATTTTTGTGTGGATTTATTTGGAGCAAGCTTTTTTGCATATTGAACAATGAAATGTTAAATTTAATTTTCCTCCTTCTTCCTCTCTTTTTTCCGCCATTTCTTTTCTGTTTTTGTTACTTTGAGGCATTTCAAAAGTTGAAAAAAATATTTAAATCTAAAACATAATGAGCTATGCTTTTATTCTATACGTACTATATATTCTGTTTTATGTAGAATCTATATATGATTAAGTATGTAATTTGTAACTTTTTGCACAATGAACTACAAAAATGTGTTTTTAATATATATATGAAAACTGAAAAACATCAACAACAAAAACAAAATTGTTTGGGTCATTTCTGAGTTTTAAATGGATCTTGGGTAAGTAAAACTTCTGAGAAGTATGTAAAAAGTTATGAAAAACAAGTCTAATTAGTTTGTTAATTAACATAATCATGGAAAAAGAAAAAACATATAAAAGAAAGAAGGTTTAATTTATCGTTTATACATACATACAAAAAAAAGGTATTTATACCTGTTCGTCCCTTTTACCTAAGCAGCAGTTTTCCATACGAAAGAAAGAGATGGAAATAGTACGGCCGCTTTGCTAAATAATATCTGTTTTTGCAACGAAGTCTATCTATTTTTTATCCGATTTTAATGATCAATATCTCATTCGACAGAATATTTAATTCACTATCGATCATAGTTCAAGTGTAGTTATACTTTAGTATGAATTAGTGGCGAAAATTGACGCCAAGCAGAGAGACCATAAAAATCCATACAAAATTGAGATTTTCAATTGGCTCCAAATTGGACCCTGGGGTGAAAATGAAAATTTGTGGTATGCAGTTTATCTTATTTTTACTAGACCTAAAACTCGTTCTTAGGGTCCAAAGGTGTACAATGCATTTTACAAATTTTGAAAATGTGTCTTTTTTATTTTGCCAGGTCCGATTTTGGAGCCTTTTATCAAAATCCATTTTTAAAAAAAACCTTTAGAGATACGCCCCGAAATTTACAGAACATAATCTCAATAGAATTACCAATTGAACGCCATAAATTTTAACACCAAAACTTTTCACTAACATTAAATAAAAATCGAATGAAATCAGAATTTAAGGTAAAAAAAAAACTGTCCCAAAAACTTTGCCGCCACTGTATGTATGAATAGTATCGACAATCCTGTCTCTTAGGATATAAGATGTTAATCTAATAATTGTTTAGTCACTTTTTCTTCAATTAAGTTTAGAATAGATTAGAACTTGATGCAAGACGAAATACTAATCTTAAATCTTGTTGCTAGCTGTCTACTAGTCAAATTTAAGGTTTTTCCTTAAGTTTTACTTATAAATTACTTTTTGTAAGTTCCTCGACGGCTTTCTACAGTTTTAGCATACATAATACTGGATTCTGTCAAATGTCTTTATATTTATCTTTGAACGTCTTAATGAATAATGTCACAAAATGAGATAAATAAATTGTCTTATTGCGCTTATAAATTTTGCAAGTGTAAAACTAATCAAACGAGTCATCTCTTAGTTATTTAATTGAAATCTCTATTAGATGCTATAGAATAAAAACCTGATGTGCGAGTCTACTAGTAGATAATAAAACGATTTACAAATTACTTATTCCACTCGTTTGACTGAGCGCTTTTAAAATTCAAAGTATAGAACATTTTTACATATATGCAAAACGTCAATTGAATTAAAAAGTCATGTCTTAATTATTAAGGGCCCACATTATTATTAGTATTCATAATTCTCCATAAAGAGTAACAGATATGTGAATCATAAACAATTTTATCCAATAATGGGAGTATTTGTTTACACCCTTGTAAAGGCCATTAAAGTTTTAGTTCGATTTCGGTAACGCAGGGAGGTGGACGTTTCTGATCCCGTAAACTATCAGCATGAGAAGTCGACTCGATATAGCCAGGTTCATCTGTCTGTCTTCCTGTATTAACTTAACGCCCTCAATTAAAAAGCTAACCTAACATAGCCTAAATGAATCTTGGCATTTAAGCTTTTTATTATCTAATTTAAATCATATTTGACAATTCGTCGGATCTTGCAAATAGCTAAGAAAACTAGCGATCGAAAAGCCTATTTTATTAATTCTTAATAGGAATTTAAAAAATATTTATTAAAAGTAAGCGAGAAACAAAAAGAAATTGTCAAACAAAAATGCACATTTTAGTTATCTACCCATATTAAGCCATATCGATACTATTATCCGCTTTGTTGGTATTGCAGTTAATGGAAGATCAAATCGAAATAATATTAGATCTTCAGTTGTCAGCCACGCTGCGAGATTATATTCATAGTCTGTTGGTGCCCCACTAAAATTCCACTTTATCAATTCTAAGCCTGCCTTGGAGAGCAATTTGGTAACTTCATTCGTCTTAGCATTGAGTTCTTCGATTGAGTCAGCTTCATAAAGTAGATCGTCGACGTACATATCCTCAACTAATACAGCAGATCCAATTGGAAATAATTCCTTATAAGTATGTCTCTGATAAAAACTTTAAGGACCTGATTGCGAGAAATGGAGCGCACGACATATTTATAAAAATATGTAGAGAGACTATTTATTATAGTATACTTTATAACTAGATTAATTAGAAAAAATTTATATTGGCAGCTATCTAGTAGATAGTATCTACTAAAACATTTATTTTCCTTTCATATTCAAATTTTAAAACAGTTTTAATAAAAAACAAGTTCCATGAGCTAAAAGCTTATAAAGCTTTCTGATAAAAACCACTAGGTGGCGTTTGCTGTGAAAGCAGAGTTGCCTAGCCTTTTAGAAAATTCAAAAATTTTAATGTTTTTAGTTGAATTTCTGTTACTTTCATTACCATTAAAAAACTTATATTAAATAGTTATATATATTAAACAGTTTTTTCGGCGACTATGTAAAGAAAGTTCAGTCAGTTCATTTATTTAAACTGGATATAGTATATATGTAAGATCAATGCGGTTAGACGTTAACCAACTAGAGATTTAGTTACCTTTTCCGTTCGCCTTTCAATTTGTATTTGACCACAGACAAAAACTTTGCCAACAAAAGGTGCTCAACTTCTACTACTGTGACTGTGTATGTGTGCCTGTATGTGTGTGAGTGGGTGTATTAGTTTGTGTGTAGTGGAAATCTATAGAAAATACAACAAATTTGCTGAAATTTTTGCCATTTTTGGTTCATGTTGAGCTTCTGGCTGATTTTTGGTCAAAGCCTTGTAACTTTATTTCCATCGTTTTATTTTTTCGAAAAAATTGAAAAACTTTTTGTTTTGGAAAGCCCTTTAATTATGGGTAGTGAATGAGGCAAAAGTTGTGTTCAAATCTAAAGGTAAATGTTACAACATCAATTAGACGCACAACTTCAAGTAAAAGAAAGAAAAAAATACACATATATATGAGCATCCACAAGCCAATTTCAAACAAAAAGAAAACTAGGGTCAGGTGGGGTGGAAAATGCTCAAAGCGATTTTCAATTTCAGATAAAACTGGCTGTTGATTACGTTTGGCTAGTATGATAAATGCCTTATGCATTCGACTGACTGGACACAGAAAGCCAAACAAAAAAAAAAAAGGAAAATGTCACATCAATTAGGTTGTGGCCGTTGCAAATGTTTGGTGTTGCACTTGTCGCTTTTGCCTGGGAAGGTGGGGGGGTTGGTGGAAGTGCCTTGATTTAAATTTAAAAGCTTGAAACGAGCCGTTGTAACGACACCTGGCGATTAATTAAAATAACTGTTTATCAACACGAATTAATCAAAGTTAAACATGAACCCTCAACTCGGCCTGACATACAAAATGGCGTGCGCGGCCATTTTCCGTTTGGGTCACGTTAGCCCGACACCTGCCCCTCACCCCGATCCCCTGCCAACACCAAACCTCTAAACTACATTATAAACATACGTATGCAACAAATTTCAAAAAATGTTTAGTCCTTTAGCCTTTGGCGTTAATTTTATCTGGAAAAACGGAATGTTAATGCGCGTGTGTGCGGCAATTAAGTAAGTTGGTGGATTAACCACTCAGCCCCAGCTCTCCCCCTTCTCGACCACCCAACAAAGAAAAGCAACTACCTCCAGAGTTACAACTCCATGTTTATATAAACAATTGCCACAGCAATTTCATATACATTTATCGTAAGGAATAATATCAGCAGCAAATGTTGTAGGCATAACTAATTTGTGGTAGTTTCATTCTTTGGCTCAAGGCAAATATTATCAAAAATTATATGACCAAAGAGACTAAATAATATAAACTGTGTAATGTACACAATCTGGAATTAATCCAAATCATGCACATCCCCTCTTTGTCAAAGGATGTTATTTGATCCAAGAGGAGGTCAGCTAAGGCCTACATATATGTGTGTGGTAACTCTCGCAGTCCCGATTTATCAGATGTTATGATGGGCAAGAGCACCACAAATCAGGCCAAAGCCAACATGTACGGGCTGAATGTATCGAGAAGTTTTGGTCCGGGTGGGACTTCTGGCTGTCGGCTAGCAAACAGTCTTTGGGGGGGGGTTCTTTGGACCAGTCGTTCTCAATACACCCGTACTACATAAAATAAAACTAAGTCCCTAGAGCACGAATATTACACAATTACATAATAAAAGAAATTAACCAGAGTGATAGAGAAAGCGATTATATTAGTGTCACACGAATAGGGAAGCTATGAGGATGGTAGTATAGCTTCGCGTCTAAACCCTCCCGACCAATGATTTTCCTGTCGCAAGATTCTGGAAAATCCCAATATGATTCAGCTCACCGCTCACATTTCGGCACAAGGAAGATCACACCACTTTTACTCAAACATTATAAATGATATTTATTCACGAGGGTTACGGAATACCAAAATACTTCAATAAGTCGGAAACATAATCCGAGTTATACAAACTAAAATGAAGGTTCTTATAATAAACGGTAATCAAATTAAATAATTGGATCATTTCAGGCATCCAAAAGCACAAATTAGGAATAATATTGTAATGTTTTGGTGAATCTTAATTGTAAGGCGGATATATATAAACTTATCAGTAATAAAAATAAAAAGGTCAAAGGAAATTTGGAAGTCTCCAACTTAAATTATATAAATTCTAAATTATGGACCCGCTCACACAGTCAAAAGCGATTTACTTTAACTTTAATAATTTTCTTTTGATAATAGCAAACTGGAGAGAGAACTTTTCTTATTTGCGGCTTACTTGACGCAGAACTCGCTATCTTTTTGCCAAACAAAACAGGGAAATGCCAGAACGAACATGATTTTTTTTGTCAAGAACTTAGGACTTACCCATCCGTCCGGTCCGTCGAAGGCCTTCGTCGTCCGCTGGATGATGCTTAGGAATAAAATGTTAAGTTAAATCAAGCGTTTGGCACTCCTAGGCAACACAGGTGATCTGGTGGACTCTTAATCCGCAACAAGGAAACTCTCTCTGCCCGTATCCGATTCGGGCGGCTATTCCAATCTTGTTGACTTTGTCGAAATGTCTATGCGCCCTTCACGGTGTGCAGCTTTCGAGGCCTCGGTGTCTCAAAAATATATCTGGTTGATTTTCGGAACTCAAAAATTAAATTCCCTGTTCAGATTTTTGACATCCAATTTATTTATGGCTAAGTTTTCAAAAGAACTTATTAGACACTTCCAAATATCCAAATATCCACAAAAAATTAACTTACGATAATCAGATTCACAAAACTCCACAATAATGGCTGTCCTGAATGCTCCAAATTAATATTAAAATTATAATTCGACTGGATGGCCGAGAAAATTTCAGATTTAAATTTTTATATTTTTTTCTGGAGGAGCAGCGTGGTTTAGGCGTCTAGCCAGGGCGGAAGTTCGTCAGAAAAGAGTGTGACCAATGCATGCGATCGCGCATAATGCCTCCTCGCTAGGGCTGCACTAGCCTAATTATCGAACTTCTAAGCTCAGCTGATCATTTCCATCGACACAATTACCCACCCATTACCGATTTGTAACTAACGCCTTAAAATTTAAAAATAAAACTAACGGCAGAAACTGGGCACTACAACCACAGGATAATACTAGAGCTTGCTTCGGAGTATTAACCTGAAAAAAGACAGTTACTGCCTAATGTCCTTTGCGTGATAAGTTCCTATCAGTTTGCCATTCAAATCTTCCAACACATAATAACAGTTTCCTAATCTTTCTCGTACTCGAGACTTTAGCCACAACAAGTTCAACTTGGCACTAACACATTTTTGAAAATTGCTCTGTCCAAAATTACGTCTAAAAACTTCTTGTCCTACCTTAAAATTAACCTCCTTGGTTCTCAGATTATATACCTTTGCATTATGCTCTGCTGCCTGTGCTATATTTTTCTTAAGTAAATTACGCCGTAATGCTAACTGATCGTCCTTTCGCAACACATTATTCGATTCATTCAGCATATTAATCTTTTCGAGAAGAGTGTATTGGGAACCATATGTGGCCATGTCAAAGCCAAACAAAGCATGGAAAGGAGAGCATCCTATACTCTGATGATACGAATTTCTTAATGCACAACTTATGGCAGGTATATGTAGATCCCATTCGCGCTGGTCCTCTTTGAGATAGGCGCGTATTGCTGCAATTATGGATCTGTTTACCCTCTCAGATGCATTCGACTGTGGGGAATAAACTGCTGTATATATATGTTTTACACCCAACGATGTTAACCATGCATTAAATTCGCTTGCCTTAAATTGTGATCCGTTGTCGCTTACCAATATCTCCGGAACTCCGTATCGAAAGAATATATTATCCTGCAGATACTCTTGAATCACATTGCTCTTAAAAACTTTAAGGGGGTGCAGCCAATGATACTTAGATAAATGATCCACCACTATCAAGAGTCCGATATGACCACGTTTGCTTCTCGGATATGGTCCTAAAAGATCAACATATAATCGCTGAAAAGGTCTCTCGGATACTGCCGGTTTCCCCATTGGTGGCTTTAAGATTTGGTTAGGTGCTTTCGTTGACTTGCATGTCTCACAATTTCGGATAAAATCACGCACTTGTACCACCATGCCTGGCCAAAAGAATGTACGACGTAGGAGCTCCAAAGTCTTTGCCATTCCTCCATGTGCAGATATTGTATATTCATGAGCTCTTTTGATGGCTTCTTTTGATAAACTTTGCGGAATCCATAATTTCCAAATATTGACTAGGCTAGACTCTGTTCCATCGTCATGCTCCGTGCGTATATATACAAATTGATCTATTATTTTCAAATCCGGGTATCTGTCCTCTTCTTTTTGAATTCTCTCTCTTAGTTGTTGATACTCTTCGTTATTAAAACTAGGAGAGTTCAAATCGACTAAGGGGCGAAGTTCCTCCAAAGCACACAAATCCTCTGAAAACATTCTGGACAGGGCATCGGGTACTACATTATCTCGACCTCGTCGGTGACTTATTTCAAACTTATAACTTTGCAGCTTCATAGCCCATCTCGCGAGTCTTCCTTTCAGATCTGATTGTCGCATCAGCCAAACTAAACTGGCGTGGTCGGTTATGACTTCGAACTCTTGTAGTTCCAGATAGCAGCGAAATTTTTCAATTGCTTCCAAAGCAGCCAAACACTCGCGTTCTGTTACGCTATAGTTTCGTTGAGCAGTTGTTAACTTCTTCGACATAAACGCTACGGGTTTCTCAGCTCCTTCTTCATCCAATTGTATCAGCGATGCTCCAATGCCGTAGTTGCTTGCGTCACAATGCACAAAGAATTTCTTATTGAAGTCTGGATTGATTAAGATCGGGGCCGATGTAAGCTTTTCCTTAAGTTTTTCGAAGGCAATTTGAGCTTCCTGTGTCCATAAAAATTTCTTTTTGTTAGTTAACAATTGGGTTATCGGAAATGTAATATCAGAATAATTATCAATGAATCTACGATACCAACCAACAACACCCAAGAAACATCTGGTTTGCTTTATCGTTTTCGGAATTGCCCAATTCTTTATTGCTTCTATCTTGGCAGGGTCTGTTGAAATTCCTTCTCTTCCTATAATATATCCCAGATATGGCACTTCAGTGACACAAAACTTTGTCTTTTCTATATTTAAAGTTAGATTTGCCTTCCTAAATTGCTGAGACATACGAATCAGAATTTCCAAATGGGTATCGAAATCTTCTGACACCACACAGAGATCGTCCAAGTATCCGAACACACAGTATTTCAGATCTGCTGGAATTAAATCATCTATCAATCGTGCCATGGTTTGCGAAGCATTGCATAATCCGAATGGCATTACGGTGAACTGGTATAAGGGGCGGCCGGGTATCGTAAAAGCTGTTATGGGTTTGGATTTATCTGAAAGGGCAATTTGCCAGTAGGCATCTTTTAAATCGATTTTTGTTATGAAATTTGCCTTGGGCAGTCGTGCGAAAATTCCATCTATGCTTTGCAGCGGATATGCGTCCTTTTTGGTGACTTCATTTATTTTTCTTGCGTCCAAACATAATCGCACTTTTCCGGGTTTTACCACCAGACGCATAGGAGAACTCCAAGGACTATTTGCTCTCTCGATCACTCCCATTTCCAACATTCGGTCGATTTCTTTATACATCAACTTTTCAACCGCTGGCGACACCGGATAGAAGCGTTGTTTGATTGGAGTTGCTTCTTTGATATCTATGTCATGAACAATAAGTGGAGTTCGGCCTAATCCCTGTTGTTTAAAATCCGGAAATAATTGAATAACCCCCTTTAATCTTTTTTCTTGCTCTGGGGTTAATAAACATTTCTTCTCATCATCAACCGAGTGAATATTTTTATCCAATATGGGAGTCTTACAACGAAATGAAAATTCTGGGCATAACTCAAAAGATTTCCAGAAATCAATTCCTAAAATGACTCGTTTCGCTAATGACGGGATAATAAAAAGAGAAAGAGGTTTTCGCTTGCTTTCGTATTGAACCTCTGTTCTTATTATTCCGGTAACTGGATGTCTTTTCCCATCTGCTGTGGCTACACTTGAAACAATAGTCGAAAATCCGGGATATTTCGTCCAGTCTCTTGCTGCTAAATCTGATCCGATACAACTGATATTAGCTCCAGTATCCAATAGACCAAGCTCAGAAAATTCAAGAAACTTCACTGGAGCATAAAAACGGCCATCTGTAGCTTCGTTAATCATAGACGCTATTATGAGTTTTTGGGCGTCTTTTACTTTCTTCCAAAATCGACGCAGACGTTCACAAGATCGACTTCTAATGAACTGGCAAGTTGTAACCTCCTGCGCAAAGATTTTATCTCGAATCGCTAAATAGTTTTGCAGCCGTTGATGGTATGGTAGTCTGGGATACGGCTGAATTTTATTCATATCGGTGTTATCTGTCGAGTCTGGTGTTTTGTTGTTTGTCGCTGTATTATCATTGACATCTACTGAGGGTCCACTCGATTGCGACGGGATGATGGGCCCTGATTGAAGTTTTTCGAACGGGTTTGGCATACATCACATTGTGGTTTGTAGACATTCTTCTTTCCACATCCATAGCAGAAAATACGGCGGTCTTCTAAACACATGTCCCATCTGTGTCCTTCGATGTCACAATTCCAACAAATATATCTCTTTTCCTTGACGTGAATCGCATTTAATTCCGGTTGAACATCTTCCTCCTCGGGATTTTCGTCTGTTTCGTCGAGTAAAGCGATATTCTTCCTAATATTCGTATACTTCGTAATGCGTTTTCCTGATTCTTCACGGAGAAATTGCTCTCGGCGGTGCACCAACTGGCGAAGTTTAGATACCGATTCAATTGGAACGTATAATAAAGCTTCTCGTACTTCTGAAATCAGGTTTCTTTGTAGCTGATGTACGAGTCGTGTTTCCTCCATAGGTATTACCAATCTCGATACCAAAGTCATTACGTCTTCATAGTAAACATCAAATGCTTCACCATACCTCTGTTTTCGGTTACGTATTTCTTCAAGAATCAAATCATCGTCCTTGAAATCGTCGTATTCCTGTTTTAAATCCATGCAAAACTCTTCCCAAATAACTTCGTTATGTTCTTTTCGATAGCGCCAATACCATTCCTTGGCTCTGCCGGTTAACAGTAGGTGCAAATTTCTGCATACCGGTGTAAAATCACTCTGAAAATTGTCTACAGTTAATGCTTTTATTCTGTATAGAAACTCTGATACTGTAGGACCTTTAGGAGACGCATCAAATTTAAGACCCCAACTTTGTACTAATTGGGCGGCTTTTCCAGGATTAATGTAATGGTGTGATATTGAATCTGATCTTGGGGTTGGAACGCGATGCTCGTCGTGGTTGCTAGATCGTCCAACTGAATTATTTACATTCAAATTTCCCAATCTCTGATCAATTAAATATTCCATTCTTTCAAAAATTGTATCGACATTTATCTCAGCTGCTCGATTTGCAATTGATTGTTGCTGTGAAAAAGCTGAACGCTGGTTGTGTCGACTCGAGTTCTCCGGTTTCCGTGCCGTTGACAATTTGGGTTTTCTACCTCTACCTCCTGATTTTAACTGACTAGCCGGAGATGCTACATTGCTTGATTGTGATTGAGCTCTAGTATTATGGGTCTTCTTGTTTTTATTACTTAAGGGACCCGTGGCTTGATCTGACATTACAAATTGGACTAAATCTTTCTGATGGCATAATTTCTTACAGAAATGACATTCCTGATGTTCTTGTATATAATTTTCTATACACTCCTGATGGAAAACATGATTACATTTAGTAATCCTAAGCTCTTCTGTTTCTACTAAATCTTTCGAGCAAATTGTGCATTTTGCTTCTGGTAGCACACTCAATTCATCATTACTCCGAAATACAGACATTTTGATTATTTTTCCACAAACATTATTTTAGATACTTTAATAAATTCTTTTTAATATTTTTAATCATTTTACGATTATCTTCCTTGTTTTGAAAGTGAGGGTGAGCAAAATTATAGGTGCGGCACTCATATAGAGGGAGAATCAAACTAATTGATAGTTCAATCTCAGAAAATTTATATATGAAGGGATAGAGAAATCTTGTCGCGGTAGACCTAATCATTAATCAAATCCAAAACGAAAAGACTAGTTTCACCCGATATCATAAACTGAACTCACTTTGTTTCATCGGTCAGAATTCGGGCCTCGCCAAATATCTGCAGTTCCAGATGATTAAGCAGTCAATTCATTGATCTCTGCTGAAACATTTGTTCTATTGTAATTAAAAGAAATGGATGAATCAATAAACTACAATGCTAACGCCGACATCACAAGCCTATCATGCTTCACTGGTCGTAAAATCGAAACAATCAAATTTACGAATTCCAAGAAAAACATAGCCTATAATATACGTCTGTTATTATATCGTAGAGTTTGTATATGTTTCTAAGTATATTCACCGATTCATGCTTAAGCGCCCTATCACTGGTCAGAACTCGGATTCTCCAAATATCTGCATTCCTAATGAATAAGTCACTCAAACAACTATCCGCGAATACAAAAAGAAAGCGAAATGAAAAAAAAAATAAAAATATTTGACAGCAAAGGATAGATAAAAAGACTGGGGATTTTGTTAAGAGATAGAATAAGAAGTAGGAGAAAGAAAAAGGAACCTGAAATTCTTGAACAACACGGCTCAGCCTGAGTCCTATAAAGATACGCGGTTGAACCGGAAAACTGTATACAAGTCTAACAAGCCCCACGTTGGGCGCCAAAATTATGTAATGTACACAATCTGGAATTAATCCAAATCATGCACATCCCCTCTTTGTCAAAGGATGTTATTTGATCCAAGAGGAGGTCAGCTAAGGCCTACATATATGTGTGTGGTAACTCTCGCAGTCCCGATTTATCAGATGTTATGATGGGCAAGAGCACCACAAATCAGGCCAAAGCCAACATGTACGGGCTGAATGTATCGAGAAGTTTTGGTCCGGGTGGGACTTCTGGCTGTCGGCTAGCAAACAGTCTTTGGGGGGGGGTTCTTTGGACCAGTCGTTCTCAATACACCCGTACTACATAAAATAAAACTAAGTCCCTAGAGCACGAATATTACACAATTACATAATAAAAGAAATTAACCAGAGTGATAGAGAAAGCGATTATATTAGTGTCACACGAATAGGGAAGCTATGAGGATGGTAGTATAGCTTCGCGTCTAAACCCTCCCGACCAATGATTTTCCTGTCGCAAGATTCTGGAAAATCCCAATATGATTCAGCTCACCGCTCACATTTCGGCACAAGGAAGATCACACCACTTTTACTCAAACATTATAAATGATATTTATTCACGAGGGTTACGGAATACCAAAATACTTCAATAAGTCGGAAACATAATCCGAGTTATACAAACTAAAATGAAGGTTCTTATAATAAACGGTAATCAAATTAAATAATTGGATCATTTCAGGCATCCAAAAGCACAAATTAGGAATAATATTGTAATGTTTTGGTGAATCTTAATTGTAAGGCGGATATATATAAACTTATCAGTAATAAAAATAAAAAGGTCAAAGGAAATTTGGAAGTCTCCAACTTAAATTATATAAATTCTAAATTATGGACCCGCTCACACAGTCAAAAGCGATTTACTTTAACTTTAATAATTTTCTTTTGATAATAGCAAACTGGAGAGAGAACTTTTCTTATTTGCGGCTTACTTGACGCAGAACTCGCTATCTTTTTGCCAAACAAAACAGGGAAATGCCAGAACGAACATGATTTTTTTTGTCAAGAACTTAGGACTTACCCATCCGTCCGGTCCGTCGAAGGCCTTCGTCGTCCGCTGGATGATGCTTAGGAATAAAATGTTAAGTTAAATCAAGCGTTTGGCACTCCTAGGCAACACAGGTGATCTGGTGGACTCTTAATCCGCAACAAGGAAACTCTCTCTGCCCGTATCCGATTCGGGCGGCTATTCCAATCTTGTTGACTTTGTCGAAATGTCTATGCGCCCTTCACGGTGTGCAGCTTTCGAGGCCTCGGTGTCTCAAAAATATATCTGGTTGATTTTCGGAACTCAAAAATTAAATTCCCTGTTCAGATTTTTGACATCCAATTTATTTATGGCTAAGTTTTCAAAAGAACTTATTAGACACTTCCAAATATCCAAATATCCACAAAAAATTAACTTACGATAATCAGATTCACAAAACTCCACAATAATGGCTGTCCTGAATGCTCCAAATTAATATTTAAATTATAATTCGACTGGATGGCCGAGAAAATTTCAGATTTAAATTTTTATATTTTTTTCTGGAGGAGCAGCGTGGTTTAGGCGTCTAGCCAGGGCGGAAGTTCGTCAGAAAAGAGTGTGACCAATGCATGCGATCGCGCATAATGCCTCCTCGCTAGGGCTGCACTAGCCTAATTATCGAACTTCTAAGCTCAGCTGATCATTTCCATCGACACAATTACCCACCCATTACCGATTTGTAACTAACGCCTTAAAATTTAAAAATAAAACTAACGGCAGAAACTGGGCACTACAACTGGGCTTGGGATTTCCTAAAGACATTTCCTCATGGCCTTTCTGCTGCATCCTTAAGGTGTTTTTAAGGCTGATTGAATGCTTTATGAAACTGCTCCTAAGCTACTTTAGACTTCACCTTAGGTAAACTGAAATAAATTGGAACTGACAAATAACAAACTGAAACTGAGTTTTTACATGCTTACAATTTAAGAATTGGAGGGCTATTCAAGTACTTTTCCAGTTAAGACACTATCTCGGATTCCCTTCGGATTTCTATGTATTGAGTATCTATAATTTTCAGTAACCTTTTTGCAGGAGTTCTCTCATATATTGCACTGCCCTTTAAACAAACCCCATACTTGCAATTTTTACAGGGTACCTACCCTACTTTCAATTGCCGTCGCTTTTATATTGCTGTTGTTTTTGCAATATGCCACGCAACCTTTTAATATCGCCTGGGATGACCCATCTGTCCACTCACTTTCTAAGCATTTTATCACACTGCAACCATTAGCCATTGGTGGCGACTCAATGGACGTTGACGCGTTTCTTGCCAGAGTTGGCGTTGCATGCTAAATAAACCCCAACAGCTAACAGAAACAGAAACACCAGCAACAACAACAAATTGCGTTGTAATTGTCAGTTGAATGGACATGTGAAGAGCGGTCTGAGTGTGTGTGTGTGTGAGCCAGAGTGTTCGTGTGAAGGTACGAGCTACTAGCCCTGGAGGAGTGCACAATTTGAGCCAGTGGCGCGTGTCGAAAAGACGCAAATAAAGTCATACGTCACGGAGACGACGTAAGGCGAAAATGGAAATAACCGAAAGCAACAGCAACATAAAAAGTGAACAGAAAAAAAAAAAACGAAATGGAGGGGAAAAAAATGGCAGAATCCACTATTGAGGGCAATTTATTTAAACGTGCATGGCATCAATGGATTGAGAAAGAGGTGTGGGGGGGAAAGGAGGTTCAGGCATGTGGGTGTTTTGTGTGGAAAGGATTCTTTTCCAAATGGTTGTAACATCACCCAAAGAGTGTGTCTGTGTGTGTGAGGTATGCAAATCTAAAGAGTTGACAAATCGAAAACAGCAAAACATTTTTCGTTCTAATTGCAAGTAAAAACTATTACACAACGATTTTGTCATCAATTTCTAGGAACAGAAATATGTAATAATTAAAAAGTAAACCAAAAGCAATTTTTCAAGATAAAATTTCAATATTATCGATATATATTTAAAGATAAGATGGTTGGTTTCTGGAAAATCCTAAATTCTTGTAAGAGTTGGCCACAAAAATCCGAAGACCTCTGGATTTAATTTATAACCAATTTTCAGTAAATCGAATTCTTAAAATTGGTCAATATATATTATAGTTTTTTGAAAGTTTCGAAAATTATTTAAATTAGTTTTATATGTAAAAGAATATAAGAAAAACCTTAAATCTATACCAAACTTACCATTCAACAATTTTAAACTCAATTTCTATTGAATAATAACCACATACATATAAACCAGACTTTAGTTAAATTGCCTTCCCTTCTAAATCATCGAGTTATTTGTCATAAATCTGATTAAGCTACGATTTGGTCAGCCTTTAATTAATGCCCCCACAATCTGGACCATCAACATGCATTTTGTCCCAGCTCATTAATAAATTGTCACACAGAGTAGAGCAAATCTTGAAATGAATTGATGTCGATGTAGTCACCTGGCTATGGTTGCATAAAGCGGCTTACTTCACAGGCGAGAGAGAACGAGACAGAAGAGGAGATGTCATCAATTGCCAGGATGGCTTACCTTGGCTTCTTGTCTGCTCCATAATTAGACTTGCTTTCGTCTGCCTCCTCTGCAACTTGGTTGCCTTTTACCTGTTCTACACTGAATTTCAGTTTGACAATTGGTCCATGGACAATTTATGGTAACTTGCAGCCGCATTTAAAGCAGCCATCACTCCCCTCACTTTATCTGGCTCTGTTGTTACCAATCTCTTTTGGAACGAGTCAACAATGTAACAAAAAATAAATTGAGCGTTGCAATTGCGATTGCCGGCAATCGTCTTTTAAACTCTCGTTCTAGCTCACTCTCTCTTTCTCTTTCTCTCTCTCTCCTTCTCTTTCTATTCCTTAACGAAATTCAATTATTTCCGTTGGCTATTACCAGCAACCGACCAAATGCTATACAACTATATATATATGTAGAAAGAATGGCAAACTGTGGATGTTGAGGGAAGTAAGGGAGTGTGTAAGAGGTAGGGGGAGTTTGAAATTGCATTTAGGCAGCCTGTCGCCAACTGTGCACGCATTTTATGCCACCTAGAATTGAAGATGAGGGCCAGAAAGGGCCACAGAGCAAGTTAAGTGAACCAAGGTGTGTCAAACTATTTTCCAACAAAATAACTCTATATATATTTGGTTGAATACTATGAAAACGTTTAGATTGCAAGAGAAGAATGGTTAAACGAATTCTAAAGACTTGTGGGTGCAAGAAAACTCCGGCAAATCATATATGTTTTGCTACATAGACAAATAAAGAAAAATCTACGTTAGTTAAATTATTAAATATTAAACATTAAATATTAAATGGACTTTTTTGGTTAATAATAATTAGGGGGTTACACATTGATCCCCTGACTAAAAATATCTTTCTAAGTATCTTTAAGTAAAGGTTTGTACTTTATATTATGCCTTAGTATACGAACATGAGCTATTCCCAGACATATAGATTTAAGAACATGATGTTGGAAACGTTTTACTGAGCTAAACTGAGCAGTCTCATAGTAACTTTGATAGCTGACCAAAGAAATAAAGTCATCAACGACTCAATATATAATGTCTAAATTAAACAATATTAAAATTATTCATATTGAAATTCATAATCAATTTATATAGGACTCCGAAATGAACCACAAGTGCAGGGATATAATCCAGAATTAGAGCAATTTTCCATCGCTTTCGAATTTGGCGTATTCAATTCCAAGTAAAATGTCAATCTAAATCCAAAAATCTTTTGTTTCGACTACTATGTGTATCAGTTTTTGGTGAAAACACACCTGAATAATTTATTACAATATAAAAGCATAATAAAGTTAATTTTTGCTTTAGTTGTCAAAAGGATCATTTTACGCCTAAGAGCAATGGCATAGCATAAATAAACTTTTAATCTGCTTCTATGCTAAAATCTAATAAATTTGTTTATTTATCCCAACACAAAGCCTTCTTTTGGTCTGTCAGAGCTGTCAAAATTGTTCGACAAGCTCAACATCAATTGGCAACAAAGTTGATTTCAATTGAACTTGATAGAATATGCAAGAATAGAATGATATTTTTGAAATGCCATCCACATGGTAGACGAAAGTTTTTGTTAACATTTTGGCCAAGCCTGCGCCTGCGCAGTTAAAAATGGCATCCACACGCAGACTAAGGCGAGCTCCGGTGGCACTTAAGTAATGTGTTGGCTGGCAGATGACTTCAGTGCTAACATGACAGGCAAAGCAGTAACTTCTGCCGTTCCTGCCTAACTTGTGTTTGAATTCAATATCATAAATAGAAATTTTGTCGACGTGGTCGTCGTTGTCGTCTTGGAACATGAAAAACGCGTGTTTTAACTGCATTTGAGACGGACGTCAAAAAAAGCGAAAAAAATAACTAGCAAATTGATTGCTCATACGCCGCGTTGTTGCCGACAAGTTAAAAAGAGGAAATACCAAAAATTGTTGCATGCTGTTAGGGGCAAAGCAAATTGTTAATTGATATGTATGTGCGTGTGTGTGTATGTGTCCGCGATTGTGAGTGTGCGATATAGTTTAAAAAATAAAAGAAAGGAGAAAAAAAATAGAAATAGAAATACTAATTGCTCCGCGTACATTGCCTTTGTGATACGCATTTCTTTCTTTGTTTGATTCGGGTAAGTGGAAATGTTATCCCCTCTTCGGCACTCCTCAGACCTCCCTACCTCTCTCTCTTGTTGGCAAACAAAACATAATGTTTATTGTGTGTCAACATGGCTTTGGTTATTTAAGTGCCCCACATGAATCAGTTGTAGAACCTTTCTCATACAATTTTATGTTTGTTGCATTTGACTTTCATTTTAAGTGCCGTCTGCGTAGAGACACATGCTTATTGTTGTCCTTGTTTCTGGCTCAAATCACTTGGCAATTTGTTAGCCAAAAAAAAAAAAAAAAAAAAAGGGAGAAGAAAAGCGTGGAGACCTTTCTCCTACTCAGACCTTTCTCACCCATTCTCGGCTCGTCTCCTATTCCTCTGTGAGCCTCTGCTGGCTGTCAGCAGTTTAATTTCACAATTCATTTCATGTCAATCGGTTTGTCAATGGCTTCTCGTTCTCTTGTTAGTCTGCCAAAATAAGAGCTGAAAAGAAAACGAAAGAAAAGATGCTTCCACGTTGGAATACTTTCGCTGTCAAGACGTTTTGATGTATTAACTGTTTCTTTTGACTTTGGCATCAGAGCCCATCGCCAATCGCCCATTGTGTGTGGCCTCCAAAAAAATTTGTTTTTTGCGGTCTCAGATAACGTAACTCCGAAATGATTTAACTCTTTAAAATATTGCCAAAGATGCAAACTCTTAACTACAGACCTACAAATATGCATGAACCCTTTATTTTACAGTATGGCATGCATTTTTAAATTATTTTTTCTATTATTGAAGAAAATGTATCTTATTGTATTTGTTGATGAAAAAAGCTAACGAAATTTGTGATTTGAAATCTATTTATAAAAGTCTAGGCAAGCTAACAAGTCGGTTAACAAATGACACTTAATAAAAGTTTTTTATTTTTTTTTAAGATCTTTAAAATTATAATACATTTCAAAGCGGAGAGATATGTGGGAAAACAATGTGAAAGATTTTACATTACTTTAAAAATGTGCTTTAATAAGCCAAAAATTTAAACTTTAAAATGTATTTACAAAAAGAAACTAAACTGAATGTTGATTAATTGCTAGACATTTAATAAATATTTCCACTTGGCTCATAATTTGATTCTAAACTAAACCTAATGCTTGAAGCTCATAAAATGCAATCATAAATTCATTTTACTTCAATAAGTTCTTAATGAAATTCACTTTATAAATCAGTAAATAATATTCATTTTTGGCAAAGAGGCAAACGTTTGCAGTCTGCTGAATCCAAATAGCCAACAAATAGTCCATAACACATTAATGCAGTTTATTAATAAGCTACTAATTTGGCTTCACACAGACACACTCACAACTCATTGAAGAGTCAAGAATTTTGATCAATGGGGCAATAATTAATAATAATCTGAAGTAATTTGTTAGCAATGGCCTAAACCAAATGGCATATGTATTCGTAACCATGGCCAACTTGTCGTCAGAGTCGTATTGTCCTCTTTGAGTTAATTGTTTTTGGTTGCTCCTCTCGATTTTGGCCATAAACATATATCTAAACATAAGCCATTGTGAAATCCCTACTGCTACTTCAAACAACTTGCTTACCTAGTCAAAAAAAAAAAAAAAAAAAAAAAATAAAGAAGAGGGAACACCTCGAAAGAAAAGGAAAAAAATCGACTGCTGATTTTTCTCGCCTACAACCGAAAAAAAGGGAAGTTTCTCGCGTCTCGGCTTTGGGCCTGGGCTTTACTTTTGCTGACTGCTATTTTATGGTTGGCCATTAAAGGAAATTGAATATAATTTTGTTTGCTAAGCTCTACCATAAACTCCCAAAAGGCCAAGTGGCTGACTGCTGCTGCGTCTCTTTTTTTTTTTTTTTTGGTCTGTTCATATTTTTATTAAGTTTTAGGCGTGGAAAAGGTCGAGAGTGCATAAATATGATTGAGAAGGAAAAATAAAGTATATATGTGTGTGTGTGTAGATTTCTCTAGGTTTACCTCTGAATAATTCTGAATCCCTTTTTATTCACACACAAAACTGTGTGAGTGGGTGATGAATATCTCAAAAGTCACTCACATCTATTTAGTTACTTTTGACAGATTTTTTGTTGTTGTCTTGTGACTTGACTTGAAGCATTTGCTTACCAGCAATTCATTTCTTATTTATTTAACTTGATTAGGGCTGAAACTTACATATTGCCACTTTCAGAGATGGGTTCCTAGTATAGGGCTTAGAGGGTGGTTAAGGGGAGGGAAAACGATGAATGACAACCAAATAATAAATTGTTTTTGCGGTTATTTGTTTTTGGTCTTGTGTCCATTTATTGTCTTGTTTACTTATCTGCTTTTTCTTCTCTTCTTTTATTTTTTGGGCTACTATTTTGCCTTTTGTCATTTGTTAGAGTTAACTTTGTCCTTATCTTTGTATATATACAGATATTCGTTGAATTTTGCCAACGAAATGGCAAAACAATGTTTTCATTTCATTTAAATTTTGATATATCGATTTCATCACTGTATCCATAGATAATGAATGAATGAATGACCGAATCTAACCGAACATCTGTATTTGCATTGATGGATGATTCCATGTCATTCGTTTTTTGTGTAAATTCCATTAATATTTAAATTCAACGAAATGAATAGGGAGACAATTTCTGGCATAGATTTTCGTTAGCAACATGGCAAAATGTTTAACCTAAGAGCCTTTAAAACCTTTACTGTTTTATGTACTGGTTTTGTGTTCTGGTTTGTTTGGTGTTGTCTTTTAGCGAGGAAAAAAACTCCATCAATCAATTTCTGGATATACGGACATCTCTATAAATAAAGTTGCTGTTTAGATAAAAACTGGCACTTAATTAAGAACTCAAACGCCATTGTGAGGTCAAATGTTCGACAGCATTTACACTGAGGCTATAAAACATAAACTAAAAACCGTGGCAGACAACATTACGTATACGACATGTTGAGCCCCATATTGAGGTTATATCTAATAAACATTTCCGGTTTTATGCACGCATGAATGTTAATGTTGATTGTTGCCAAGTTTTCCCTCTGTCTGTATTTATTTTTGTGTTTTTTTTTTTAACTTAACATTATCGCAACGGGCGAGTAGGAGTGAGCAATGTGACGAGTGGGTAAGAGTAATGTACTAGAAATTATGCTAAAACCCCACGACAAACTCCCCAAAGGCGATGACAAAAACATATACTCATACACACAGTCACACACAGAAGCACACACATTTTCACGCAGCATCAGCAGAGCAAGGCAGACAAATCTTTGGCTTGTTGCTTGTTTATAACTAGGCAATGCACTGGCAGAAATATTCTATATGCATAAAAATTATAATTATTTGTAACGAAATATCAGGAGCATTCCCTTTTGCTAGTTTTAACGATTTGAGACTAACATTTAGAAGTATAGAAGTATATCTTTATGATTATGACTATAGTTTTGCGCTACTGTACTATTGACTCTTTGATTGTCATTTAAGTCTTGAACTTCTATGGCTGCCTAGAAGTATGCAACGAAATTTAAGTGATTAAAATGAAGATAAGGAAACTGTCTGACTGATATCTTAGTCTTCGTCTTGATGAGACTTTTGAAGTATTCATGGGAATTGGTTAGAATTGTTAGAAGCTGCATTAAGTTTCGTGCTCTTTTTTGTTGAATATGAATATAAACATAAAAACAAACTAAGTTAAACTTCTTAAAAAATAGATAGATGAAAGATAGATGATTCTTTTGGCAAATACTTTACAATTCTACCGTAGAAATTACTGAGGAGTAGCAGGGGCTTAAGTTAATCACTTCATGCAAAATTCCGATTGTCTGCAATACTTTTCATTCTCTCAGTGTGTATCTCTATGTATTTTGTCTGCCTGTTTAGGTTTTATAGTTCCAACCAAGTGCCAAGAACAACAATTTCCTGGGCAACTTTATGTGCATAAAGATAAATTTGATTCTCGAAATACACACACACACACGGATAGAGAACTTTTGTCTTGAAGCTAAAGTTTTCGGCCATTTAGATTGAAAGATTTGAGTTACAAGCTAGAAATAACAAAACTTCAAAAAAGGGATCTAAGCCTTTTGGCTATTTTGTGGTAAATATGATTTGAAGGTAGATCCAATTACCTAGTTACCCCAAAAGGAAAAAAAAGAGAGACAGGGAAAAAATAGACTCATGATAATGTTGTACACATGTTAAACAAACTTCATGAACTTCAACTTCAACATCAACTTCAGTTTTCTTTGCTTTCTTTCCGGCATTTTTGTATGGCTTCGTTTTTGGCTGACAACCGGAGACATAATTTTTTTCTTTCACATTTTTCGTCATCGTCATTGTTGTTGATGCTGTTGTTGTTGTTTTTGGCATAGACATTTCACTTGTCTCCCTGCCGACGGATCAGATAGATGCCATGTCCAAGATGCGAACAGGCGGTGGCACTGTGGTTGCAAGATTATTAAATTCATTTTCTAATGAGCAAAAAATTCTCTAAAATTCCATTTCATATCGTTCTCCGCCTCCCCCTACACATACGCAGACTTGTGACTTGGGTATATATGTATATGTATATATCTTGAGATTCTTTTCTCTGCTCTTCTCTTCATGATGTTGCCCTAAGTTTAGTTTATTCCCAACCCACCGTGCAGCTATCAGGATGACAGTCAAGCATTGTGATGTCACTTTTTGCAACGCTTGACTGCCCCTGTTGCCTGTTGTCCTGTCTTCTCCTCCTTCTCCTTCTTCTACTTGCTGCCCACTCTTCACCTAATGCCTGTTTGGTTTCTTGGCACGACATCGTGTCCTGGTCTTGTGATGAAAAACTTATCATAAAACTTTGGCAAAACTGCAAAGTTGTCAAGGTTTTTTGTCATTTGTGCTGTTATTTTTTTTTTTTTTTTTGCTGCTCCTCTTCTGCATTTCCAGCTAGCAAAAATAATTATAAATAACTTTAAGAAAACAGCAAAAACTACAAATCTCATGCATACATGCGATTGTTATACTCATATATATGTGTATGTATATGTGTATATACTTTATTGTATCATTTTTTTTTTTTTTTGCTTTAATTGGGTCCATAAACACAGCTCATAAAAGAGCGAATAGTTCCACTTTAGATGGCCAATCGATATGGCTTCAAGTGGGGGCCCACTTCAAGCGGAACAATAAAAATCGCTCGAATAGCGGCAATGATTTGTCTCTGCCATTGACAGTCTGTCATAAATATGGCAAACAACACAAGAAACATACAAATACAAACATATACACACACACTAGCACACATCTCAACTATCCAAAAAAATAAAAACTAACATCGAATTTCTCCTTCTTGCCAGGTAACATCGACATAACAAACTGTTCAGCTACACGAAACATTTCATTTCTTTCTCATTTTTTTTTTTTGGCGGGGTTTGGAGTTTCCTTCGCCTAGGCAACAATTGATGGAATGTGTCTGGGGTCTATTTGAATCCGTTTGAGTGCGAAAAAATTTGAATCTACTAGTTGTCGTTTCTAATTTAATTAATTAGTCATTATGACGATTAAAATTTTAACTAATCTCACCATTTAGCTTAAGCATTTATAGACAGGAACTAAATTAGAAATAGTTTGGTCCGTGATTTTTTCATAAATTAGTTGCAGACTAAATATTTTTTGAATCTGATATTCTTGAAGGAAAGTTCAAGTCATAGAATTTTTAATTTCCTCTCATTACGTTTTAAATTTAATGAAGTTTGAATATCAAGTTACTAACTAATGCCATGAAATACATTAACCCAATAATTTATTAATATGCACAAAAAAAAAAAAAAAAAAAACTAAAATTCTTTACCGTTCCTTGAAGATAAAAGTGCGAAATCATTATCATGTTGATTATGAGGCAAATATATTTGCTTTATTGTAATTTACGTCTAGTCTCAGTCCCTTATATAGATGGGCATGATTTATGGCCAAGTAATAACAAGTGAAAATCATAGCCGGCTAAGGAAATCACAACAGCGGCATGTGGCATGTGGCGAGGAGTGAGCTAGGTTCAGGTCTGTCAGGGATGAGAGGGACAATATTTTCCTTTTGGGTAAACCAAAAGGCAAGCAATATAAATCAGTTCATGGGCAAACAGCTGGGCAAGTTGAGTGAAACAGAAAATGACAGGACCAAGACCAGGACTGTAGCAGAAGCAAAAGCAAGAGCTGTGACATGGACAGGGTGAGATAGGTACACGACGAGCGTTTACCTTTCACGCACATTTCCCCAAAGTAATCAACGCGTGGCCAGGACAGGAGACAGGCAATGGGAAATATGGTTGGGTAGAGGGCACCGCCACTTGGCGGATGTGGGCCATTTCGGACTTTGGCCTCCACAATGGATGCTCTTTAATGGTTGTATGGGTGTGTGTGTGTATGCCACTTAGGCTCTCACATTAACTTTTGGCCTTTTGTTAGACCCCGAAAAATGTTTTGTTTGAGGCGACCCGCTCCTACTGCTCCTCCTCTTTGCTTATCTTAGGGCTATGACTTGACTAGACGCAGCTGCCATTATATGTATCTTTTCTTCTTGTCTTTGTTTGTGTATTCTTTTCTAAATTATTTAAATAAATTAGGGCAAATTTTTGTTGTCGTTGTTGTTGGTGTTACTGCTGTTGTTGCGTTGTTTTTGTATGTCTGAACAGATTGCCGGTGATTTAATTTGACTGCCATTTAAGTGGATTTTCTTTTGTTTTTCTTTCTCTCTCGGAATAGCTGTCGCGGGATGCATTGCCCACAGTCAGTGGCTAAATAAATTCTCCACAAGGTGCAAAAACAAACAAAAGTACAAAAAAATAACGCATTGTTGTAAAAATTTATAGACAAAGTTTATAGGCCACAAATGTTTGCGAGACTACACTTTTTGTATTTAAATGCAAATGTTACGGCCCAGTTAAAATTACCACAAAATGCCAACAAAATAAATAGGAAAATAAATACTTAAAAGGCGGCGCAGGGCATTGATAAAGTTTGTCAATTTGTTCCATTGAAATTTTGGAAAAGCATTCACCTGAAGTTGAAAATTTACGAGAAAAACTTACCTTAAAATTAATTGAAAATTGTGAAGAATGTACGAGTAATGGTTTTTATGTTTAAGTAGTTTTCTTAATGCTAATCTAAGAAAATCGTCTATAAGTAAGTATATTGCCAATGGTTTAATAATTATATAGAAAGAAAGCAATAAGCTTACAGTTTTTCCACAAGACATTATTCAATTTGAGTAGGAAATGACTTTTTCGTTATTCCAAAATCAAAAAATTTAAAGCTGTATACGATGTTTTTTATATGCAAAAATCAAATATCCTACAAAATTTTGTCCAATTTTTGAAAAATGTTGGAAAAAAATTTTACTCACTCATTTCAAGAATTATTTTTGAGTCGTTTGATGTATAATATTTTTTGGATATTTGGATTATTTTTGAGTTTTCTGATAAAGCTAGTTGAATATATACTTTGGGATTGTGGATGATTCTTCAGAAAACTAAATTTAAATGACTTTTTTTTGTAGGAAAAAGTAATCGAATTTATGTATGCATATCTGAAGTCCATTCGCCAGAAGGTCATCTATGATAAATGTATCAAGATAATGACTATGGATCTACATTCAAACGTAAATTTAGTTTTTGCCTTAGATTGTTATGTTTACTTATATAATAATAAAAAATAAGTTAATTGCAAAATATATTTCAAAAAATCTGTGACTACATTGAAATAGAATGCATGGCAAAGAAACTTGAATAATATTTAATTATCGACAATTTTCATACACACATTTTGCGACATTTAATTGAATTTTAATGCCAATTATGGTCAAAGGGTGATCGACAAGGCCCACGACGAGGCCATGGACTATACCAATTTCAACTGCGTTTTGTATATTGCATGCAAATTTTTGTGTATATTTTAATTAAGCATACGCACCGTTGATGCGAATATATGCGCATTATCGCATTATGTTTGATTTACGCTGAAAAACAATGAAATTAAGCTCAAGCATCAGCCACTTGAAAGTGCACAAAGAGTTCAGAGTGCAAACATACCTACATACATATGTACATATATGATTATATGTAAATGTTTTCAACATTTGGCCATTAAAAACGCATTAACATGGCATACAATAGCTTGACAAATAACTCGAAATGCACTGGACTCAGCCACGTCCTTGTCTCCTCCCACCGCTTACACTACTGTTCGTTCTCTTTTTGTGTCTCTGCAGCGGTTGCACCTTCAGTTTCAGTTGTATGTGTGATCATGACAGCGTAAGTGAGTGGCATTTTATGCTTTTTAAATGCCATTTTATCAGTGCAATTACATACACAAGCTGCTGACAAATGCAGAAGTCAAGTGAAATGAACAGGCCAACGAAAAAAAACCCCAGACCAGGATACATCAGGCATCTGTGTGCCGTTTGGTCTGGCCATGCTCATTAAGTTGACAGCTAAAGGAATGCCTGCTCCTGTGGTGACCCCAAAAATAACACCATACTCACACACTTAGGTAGAGTTGTCAGGTGTCTTTTAGTGTTGCTTTTATTTTCGTTTCTCCATTTGTTTGCTTTTGGGGGCTCTCAACACTCCCAATCACTTTTTTGTGTACTCTTCGCTTGTCTCTCTATCTATCTCCTAATGAAAGAAGACGACTTCTGTGATTTATCGGTTCTATTTTTGTTGTCACAAAAAAAAAAAAAAACATTTTCATAGGCTCATCGTTTGTCATCGTTTTCGCAAAGAAGTAGGCTTTTTTGTCATGCCTTATCTGGCACAGCAGGCAGCCAAAGTGAACCAAAGGCATCTCAATCCTTCATTTCCTTTTTGCGTACAAATTACTTTAATACTTTTACACCCCGATGTTACGCGGAAAGTGTTTTACAGCCCACACAGAAGTTCGCTTAAGGACATAGGGACACAGACACACACACACACACACACGGTCTACAGTAGAGCAAGTTTTCTTTATTTTTTCGTTCTCTCTCACTTTCCTGTTTCAATCATAAAATCAGAACTTTACTTTTGCACCCTTTATAGCATAATCAGTGTTAAGGATATATGTATATGAAAAGAAGTTAAGGAGCAGAGCATAAAGCGCCTCCAGCTGCAATTGTCTTGTCGTTTTATAGTTGTTGAGCCAGTTGCTTGTTCTGCCTTCTCATAGAGATGTCACACACACATCCACACACACACACACACACATACCCAGAAACACATTGCCATGGAAAAGTTTTGTTTGTGGAACATGTTTTTCAATTTGCGAAATGAAATTTTCATTGAATTGAAGAAAAACTTACCTTAATTAATGTTAAAAGTTTGACTTTTGCAATTAGCTGGCTTCTGGATGAAGTCAGTTTATAGTTTGACTCCTTTACTACCCACTCACGTTGTCATCTCTAAGTTGAGCCTTTTGTCCTAAGGGCGACTTCATTTGATACTTAGAGAGAGATTTTTTTTTATACTTATTATTATATAAAAAAAGGGTTACTGTGTACATCATAAGCCAAGCATTAGATGGTATATAGTTTCTTATATATATATGTATTTTTTGTTTTTTTTTTATTGCTAATTCAAAGCTAACCAAAGATATTGTCATAGATTTTATGCCAGATGCCGCTGCGTTGAAACATTGAACTGACATTGGCCTGCTGGACATGAAGTTGATATCGTTTAAGGGTATGTGGATCCGAAGGTCCCCAATCGGGCAAAGGATCAAAGGCTTTGCGTATGCGTGAACACAGGCTGAGATGTGAGGGTTGTTTTCTTACAGCTGGTATGGCCCAGAATAATACTTGACCCACACCAAAGGCCGAAAGACACCATCCAAAAACTACAAAAGCCAATCAAAGTTAAAAATCAACTCAGTAATAAAGCTAGTCAGAGTACTCACCATAAATACCTGGTAGATAGGTATAATCCTTATAGGTCAAAGGTTCATAGAGAGCCAGCATATAGATCAAAATGGTAATCATCATTAGGGGCGTGACAATAGCCCAACAGATGCGATAGTAGAGCGACGTCTTAATGCCCAGCATGAATTCTACATCACGACATAAACGTTTCACACCATAGATCCAGCCTATGGCTATCAATTCGAATATTGCCAAAACCAATGCCACAAATGTGGCACCAAAAAAAGTCCAAGAGATTTAAAACATACTGACCCCCGGGTGTGATATAAAACAAACCAAGCAGATAGCCAACGATGGCTATGACCACCACAACAACCCAATTTTTGAAATTAACAAATTGATCTTTGATAACCGTGGAAAGGCATGAGGCCATGCCCACATTACTGCCAATGCCCAAAACAAAAAGCATCAAAAAGAACAGCACCGAAAAGAGTTGTGGTAACACCTTAAATTTGGCTATGGCATCCGGATAAGAAATGAAAGCCAAACCCGGTCCACCATTAACAACACTCGAGATATCTGTCGTATTATTCTCATACGCCAGATTACCCAAAATGCCAAATATTATAATGCCAGAGAGCAAAGATGTAAAGGTATCCAAAGTAGTTACAATGTTGGCATCTCTATAGAGAAGAAACACTGAACATCAATCAATCAGTTATTACTGTATTAAAACTAAATATAATTACCTGTAGATATTATGACCAAAACGATTGTATGAGGAGTACATGATGATATTGCCAAAACAAATGGCTAGAGAGAAAAATACTTGAGTTACTGCAGCATACCAGACTTGTGGTTCCAAGAGCTTATGCCATTGCGGTTTTAGGAAATATAAAACTCCATCAAAGGCCCCGGGCAGGGTCAAAGATCTTACGAGTAGAATCAACATAACCACATAGGGAAATAGGGCTAGAAAATATGAAGCTTTGCCGGAACTTTTAACACCCTTGAACATAATGCTTGCTATTATGATCCACGCCACAGCTAAGCTGAGTGATAAACTCCAACTGGGATAACCAATGCCATCATCTATGCTGGGCTTTTCGCGAAGTATTATATTTCTGCCGGAGAGAAAAACAAATTCATAAGAAACTTTTACTTCTTTAGATTTCTTTTCACTTACGTGAAATAAAACTCAGCTGAAGTTGTCTTGACCGTGGCTCTGGCATCACTTTGTTGCTCCTGCTCGGCAATGGAAGCAGAGTCCAGGCAATTTGGTCCCCATTCCTCGCGACAATAACTCCACGGAAGGGTGGGATAAAAAGAGTCCACAAAATAACGCAAAGTCAAGGCCATCAAGGTGGCATAGTAAGTGGTTACTATGGCAGTGGCCAAAACCTGGCCATAGCCAATGCCTAATCAAGTAGAACATTCAATTAGTTACTCACATTCAGGAACAGCCAAATTACCTCTTAGAATGGGTGAAAAATCATAGACCTTGACGCTGCCACGACTTGAGAATTGTCCCAGAAGCATTTCCAGATAATAGACTGGTTTGCCCACCAATATCAGAACTATCAAATAAGGAATAACAAACGCTCCGCCACCATTCTCCAGGGCTGTGAAGGGAAATCTCCAGACATTGCCCAGACCCACACTCAATGCTATGCAGGACATAAGAAATTCAATATCATTGTTCCAACTGTCGCGTTTTTTGCCCTGTTCTGGCTCTGCCCCAACATTGCTTCCATCTGCAACTCCAGCTTCGATTTGTGCTTCACCCTTGGGCAAATCTTGCTTTTGTTTTTGATCATTCGAATTTGCTTTATATGCTCCCGGTATGGATATGGTTGAGGCATTTAATGACCCCACATAGGCAGGATTGAGGTAACCATTGTTATTGTTGTTATTATTATTATTATTACTTTTGCCGTTCTCCATGGCACCTGCATAGAAAAAAATATGACAACAATTGATAGAAAATGTGGTTCCGTTTAACCTTAAACTTAATTCACAAATCATGACTGAAGGTTAGCCTTAACTAGTGGTCAATACTGAGCAAAATTACATGTTACAATTTGGCGCTAACAAACAACATCAAAGTAATTTATGGCAAAATGTTTTACTACGCTCGTAACGTATCGTGTTTCAGATGCCAACCGGTTTTATTTCTTTACAAAATAAAGCAAAAACAAAAAGCGAAATCATAGACCAAACATAGCAAAACATAGTAAAGTCAGTGACCCACTGACTCACTCGAATCATTGTTACATAACAGCAAACAATAGCAAATACCCGGTAACCAAATTCATTCAGTAAAAACTGCAGTAAACTGGTTAAGTGCAACAGAAGTAAAAACAAAAAACAAAAAGACAAGAAAAGACCAAGCTTGGAATAAAAACAGGCTTCCAATTTGCCTGTCAGCGACTTAAAAGAGCTTTAGGGCTTGCCAGGGACCAGCCATCGAAACGAGTTTCTTGGCCTTTATAAGACAAACGTCACCAGAAATTGGTATTTGTTTCAACCGACACTTTCAATAATTGTATTTGCTCAACTGCAGAAAGACATTTTGCATATCCAAAAGTACCCATTAAAAAGGCAACGTAGTTGGATCTGCGAACTATAACTCTAAAGTTGAACTTAGCCTACAAACATTGCCGGCCATTTCCCCGAAAACTATTATTTCTCTAAAAAGTAAACTTACATACATATAGTCCTAAAACAATTACGTAAAGGAAAATAAATGACTTTTCACCTATGGAGATAAAGAAAGATGTTCACATTTTAGAGTATAGCTAAGCTAAATATTAACCTTACTCATTTTTAATAGAGTCGAAGATTTCTTTAAAAATTAAGTTGTTCATATCTCTAGCAATGATATCTATGAAAACTAATGCTAACACTTGCTTAAAACTTGACAAAGTAAATTCTTACAAGTCTTTATGTCAATAAGTTATAAAGTCTGACAACGCGAAATATCAATTCTACTTTGGAAGTGTCTAAGAAATCGTTTGTCTTCAAAGCAAAAGTTTCTTGGTCTTTTAATAACATTTGCAGCAGATCTGCACTTTAGAATGCTTTGGAACAAACACTTTAATTAGAAAAAAGCAAAGTAGTCATAAAAACTAAGCAATATTAATTTATTGGAGAAACAGTAAATGCACGAAACCAGAATCAGAAGTTTTTAATGTTTAGAAATAAACGTAGCTGAAAAAGATTTACAAATTAAAATTTTAAGCATTGAAATTCCAAGACTTTACTGTACTTTTACATAGACTTATATGTTTTAAAAACTTGAACTAAAATCGAATAGAAATATATAGAAATCTATTCAAACACCTATCTATTCTAATTCAGAAGAATTTCTAACAATTAGAAGTATGCATTTATTGTTATTTCTCATTAGTCTTTTAGCGAAAACGAATATACCCATACCTTATGTGTCAATTAACAAACTATTGAATAAAGAGGAATGAGATTAAGAGGAAGCAATTTGAAAACCATAAACAAATAGGTAGATATGTCATATTTTCATTACTCTGCACAAGGTTGTGCAATTAAAAAGTGATAAACTATTTCCTGATGTGTTCGCAATCCTTTTTTGGGGAGCGTAAACACTTGAAAAACTTTTTACTTCCCAGAACTTGAAACAAGGCCTACAACTTTAGCCTGTCAACTGGATAAACAACTTTTACTCAATGATTGAGTTGTGATTTGTGTACATAGATATCTTCTTTTTCCCTGATTCTTTAATATTTCATGAAGAGCATTTACTAGTCGTTATGCACAAACAAATGTTGTTCTCATTGTTTACCTTAGGTAAATTTTTTGCAAATTGTTAAGTCATTTGCGCATGCGCAGCTGCCAGATTGTTCTGGCAATTACATGTAATTGTCTGCATTTTGGAAAGTGAAGGGTATTGTTACTACCAATTTTTTGTTGACTGCCACGAAATGTCAACATACATAAGTATGTATGTGCCAATGCCAACATATACATGCCACATAATTATTTGGCCCAAAAGTTGGCCAACAATGAAGAAGACACGTTTCTGCTTCACAATGAGAGTGCGATAAAGAAATGAGAAAAAAAATGCTTTTTGCTCTGGTTTAAATGAATGTTTATTATTTTATATTGGCAAGTCAATTATTTAATTGCACACATAAACAAACAGAGAGAGAGAGAGAGAGAGAGAGAGAAAGAAAGATACACAGAGAGTTGGGTGCCTTTTGTTCTTTGTTTATTGCCTCCAAACGTGTGACAAACTGATAAAATTTAATGAATTTTCATTTAACTAAGAGAGCAAAAGTGACAACAGGTGGAAGTAAGAAAGAGAAAGACAGGGAGAGAGAGAGAGAGAGATCAAAAGGCCCTCTTCCTCTTGCTTTTACTTGTTATCCATAAGAATTTTATGACAGGAATAAAGTTATCAGACGTGACCATAAACCAATTGCGTTCTAGGGGCCCTTGACCCACAAAAATTCTACCAGAACTGTACAAAATTTTAGCATCTGCCCAAAAGGAAAACTAGTTAGTGACTGTCATTAAATCATATGAAGTAGCTAACTAAATTTCTCTTATCCAATGTTTATAGTGTGGGCACGCGAACAACTTTTATGGTTTTTATGGAGATGAACTTTGAATTAAATTCCCGCAAAAAAAAAACTCACATAAAAAACTAGTTAATTATGTATGAAAAAAAATATTTACAGATGTTTTAGTTTTAATTTGTTGTCAGGCAATTTAACATTATTACTGAACAATTATTTCAAATTATATTATATTATTGTTGTCTCTTCTTTTGTTTTGTTTGGTTTGTTTAATTTGTTTTTTATTTTCTAGGCAACTAATTGAAAACCGAACCGAACTGCTCGCCACGAATGCCAAAAGCTAACTGAGACCCACCACAAGCGTCTCCCACCAAAGACTGTAAAAAAAACTTAAAAAACAAAACAAAATAAAAAACAAACCGAAACCGACAACAAAGGTGCCTGGGAACTGGCATATCGACTTGACCTAAGGTAAGTGAAAATATTGTTAAAACTTACAGTTATTTAGTCGTTGAATAAACGACTTTTAGCTACCCTGTAAGAATAAAATCAAGAGTTAAATTTGCAAAGTTTTTAAGGCTTAAGTAATGTAATTAAGTAATGTAATGTAAAATATAGTACAAATACTATTTGTGGCTCTGATTTTTCATTAATAGTATAAGTAAATTCAATTCTACTCATCGTCAATGTGAGTTCATTCAACAATCATCTTTTATAACCACTAGTGAGTTGTCTCCTTAAGTTATTTCCCGAGAACTCACTTGAGTTTTGCCAACAATTTCTAATCACATAAATGCTTATCTGTCGGTTCAATTCACCTATTTTTGGATACATCTTTAGTCACTTAAAAAAAATACACTAAATAACATGGCAAGTTTTAGACAACTAAAACAAAAGTTACCTAAACAAAAGTACGACATATACAAGAAGAGGATGTTTTTGAAATTTAGTGACTTTAAGAGAACTTGGGGTTAAGCAATTGATGCCAAAATGCATTTTAGATGGAACACTTCAATCTGAATATGGTTGACTTAAATTTGACTTAAGACAGTAATCAATAATTCCACCGCACTACATAACGCAGATAGGATATATGTACATCGATATAGGATCTGCATTTGAAATATTTACTTCAGAACAAGATTTAACTTTTAACTTTTTGTTACCATATACAAAAAAATTCGATGAAAAGTAATAGAAATAGACATAGACTTTAAATTTCGATTCTCATTTCTATCTTTTAACTAAAAATCTGGTTTAAGTTCTTAGACTAAATAATACAATCAATTAACATAGAACAACATAAAATGTATATACCCTTTTATTAAATAACTATAGGGTATTCAATACCTGTATTAGGTATGCAAACGTTTTGGAATCTTATGTTTGGTAAATTGACTTTTTTCGATTGAGTAATACCTTACTTATTAAACCCAAGACGTGCCTCAAACAAAGAAAGAAGTTTAGCTTTGTTGTGTGGTCGGGATTCTTCCATAAGGTTCTTTTGTCTTGCGAAATGGCATAAATAAAAGTGGGGAAAACAAGTTTCAGATGTTGATATTCCCTCTAATAAATCAATCAATCTATTTTTGGTAACTGCTACTTGGGTATATTAATATCGCTTTGAAGTCTTTTGTCAAATATTACAAAAGGGTGCTTTTTTATGGAGTTCTGGGAAGGCTCAAGTTTTTATTTGGCTAATGCTGATAAGATTCGTATAAGAATTTTTTATATAAGGTGTACTATTGTTTTATGAACTTCAATAAGAGGGAGACAGATAGTGAGTGGGTATGACTATGACTTCATTTGTCAAACCATTGCAATTGCAATTTTAGTTTTGGATTCCGAAATGTGGCCAGCCACAGGAAAGACAAAAGGCAATACCATAACAGAAATGGAGATGTAGAGAGAGAGAGAGAGAGATAGAGAGAGACTGACAAAGAGAAAGTGTTAGAGTAAATATTTTAATTGGATGCAAAATGTTCATCATCTCATATGTGAGTTAAGGCAAAACGCACATTTGGTTGCGGTTTGGCTTTTGGGCCATACTCTGGAACTAGATAGAGATAAATTTTGCAAAGTTCGGAGAGATATGGAGAGATGGCAGAGATACACTTTAGTATAAAAACCAATACAATGACCACAATAAATTTACAAAAATTTCCACATTTTCGAGCCAAACACAACGTGTTGATGAAAACAATTCAATTAAATGCTTTTTATACGCATAGACTTTTATAATGATGCTTCAAAAATTAATAATATATATGTACATACATATGTACATACATATGTACATACATATGTACATACATATGTACATACATATATATATGTACGCACAAAAATGACAATTTATCGCTTTACCTCTCTGTTAATCAATTATTGTAATTACATTGATTTTTAACGTTTCAATTAAATCACAAAATCCTATACACAACAAAAAAAAAAAAGGAAGTAAAAAAAGAAAAAGTGAAATAACATGTTTTTACACTTTTAAAATGTAATTAAATTTTAATAGGGTTAAGCTCAATCAGTGTTCTTCCACCTCTTTTATCTCTCACTCATGTAAACTACTCTACATTTTTACTCTATCTGTTTTAACTGCTTTGCGTATGTTTTTGGTATTTATTTATGGCCATCATAACAAATTATTTGCATTAAAAACGCACACACACATACATACGAACAATGTGTCGAATGTGTTTAACCCAATTAATAACAGCTAATGCGGTTTCTGTTCTGTTTGCAATGTGAAACATTTTATCACAAACGATGTGCATTATAATTGGTAAACGATGAAAATATCCGATAAGACAATGGCGAGTCATAGGAATGCAAAGGTTTTAACGTTTATCTAACTATATAGCATGTTCACATACAATACATGATAGATAAATATTAATTTGATTATAGTACTTCAATAATAGGTCTAATTGCAATGGCTATAAACGACCTTCAACGTCTAGACGTGCAATTATTTAAGAGATATTAATTATGTTTAGTAGGCAAACAAGTATTAGTCATTAAAATAACAATCGAAATGCCAAAGCCAAAGTAAATCATTAATTCTGAGAGATCTGTCATGAACTTCTCAATTTTATTTGTCTTTGTAAGAGTATCAGTCGTTCGTCTGTTTGGCCTGGTCTGGTCTGATGCTAGCTGTCAATATAGCTATTCCGATAGGCTGCATATATTTGTGGGCGCAAATTGAGGCTAACCTGTAAGTGGATTAACAAACTTTCTTTAAGTTGCAAGTTTGTCTGCTACAAAATTTTATTAAAATAGTCTAATTTCCGTAAAAATCAAAAAAATAGCGGATAGTTTGAATAAGTTGAAAAATATTTTGTAAAACTTAGGTTTTTTTGTACCAAAACTAACTCTCATCGAATCTACTTGATGTTCTACTGTTTTAGATTCAGTCAAAGTATCATAAAGTGAAAATTTCAAAGCCATCTGCTCCATTTGCCGTTATTTGAGTTACCACGATTTGTCAGCTTCAAACTAATTTGTTTGTTTCATAGTAGTTAGAATTTACTAATTGCAGTAAACATAATCAACCAGAGCAACGAACTGTAAATTTATAGCCCTCCTCCAAAAAGTGTAACACAGAGTTAATTTCGAGTTCGAGAGGCATTCAAAGCAAAAATATAAAAAAAAGTAAAAACCAAAGGGAAAGCCACTTACAACATTTTCCCAGTCATTTATCAAGCGTTAGCAGGGCATAAATCTTAGTCCTGTGCAAATCGGAATGACAACTGTTTAGCCTTAGTAAAACTGGCGAAAACTGGCAAATGGTAAAATCCAAGACCCTTAACAATAATAATGCCCAATGTCACGCAATTGTTTGTGGCTGAGACGTAACCGTCGACGACGACAACGATGAAGACAAGGACATTAAATTTTATAGCATTCGCCTGTTAGACATTAAAAACAAAAGACACAGGACACACATAAACAGGATGCGGGGGCTACAGGACACGAGACAAAGTGGCAAAAAAAGCAGGACAAGAACAGGTTTTTTGGCCAGTGGCAGGTTAAGTGGCAAGCAACATAAGTTGACAAACGCGCTTGACTTTTTCCTTAACTGTCCTTTTCGTTGTTGTCCTCATTTTTTGTGTTTTTTGGTGTGATTTATACAGTTAAACAAGATGAAATATTTATGATTTAAATTTACTTGTCACACCAAAGTGTCTCTCCCTTTCTACCTCTCTCTGTCTCTCTCCATTTATGGGACTCTGAGTGTCTGCAAAACTCTTGATTTGATTTTTAATCTTTGGTTTATTTAGTTAATTGAATTTCATACTCAATTAAATCAAAGAACTTTGCTTTTGCTCTTTCCCTTAATAGAATGCTTAGACACTTGCCCAAGCATTTCCCTTTAGGTCAGTTATTTTGCATATGTTGTTTCAATGTATTTGACAAGAATTCTCTTGCCACAAATGCCACAGAATGTTGCCAAAAAGGATATAGAGAATGTTTGTGCTGGAAATGCAATTTCATTTTGTCAGTTGATAAACCTTCTGACAGCTAGTTGATGTACAATGTTGTGTACAAACTTATTTTTGGGTGCAAAAGGGAATTGCTGCAAAATTAAGCTATTCAAATTTTTGACTACTTATTACAAAGAGCTTCTTTAACATTTCAACATGTTTCTTAATACGGAAGTAATAGTTTCGAAACTTTTGAAGGTTGGAGAGATAAATAGGAATAACAGGAAAATTTTACAAAAATTAGAGTTTGCCTAATGTCTATGGAATTAAAGAAGTTTTTCGAAACTCTCTTCATATTTTTTCTGGTAGCATCTACTTCACATTTAAAAATAACAAGCTTAAAATACTATTTTTCAGGGCAATAGTTTATGAAATGAGTTTCTTAAGTATGTAAATACATATTATTTTACTGGCATCTGTAAAATACATATTGAGTTGATTTTTTCTTAGAATCACAAATGATCGTTTTTTAAATTCAGCAATCATTTTCACCTACAACCTTTAAAAAAAATGTATACTTTTATGATACATAAAATTGACTACTTATTCTTAAAATTCATTTTGGTTATGTAACTGTTTAACAATTTTTACTAGAAGCTCTGTTTCTCTGCCTTCCCCTTCCCTTTTAACAATTTCGGTTTCTATACAGAATATAACCAATATGATGTCAATTAGAGCTCTCTACGGATGTATTTATTTTATAACATAATTTAACTAGCACTGAACTAACTCTATAACTAAAAGAACTAAATGAACTAAGTTGCAATGAACATTCCTTTATACCCAACTGGACTTTTTTCTCGTCTCTCACTTTTTGTGTTTTCTTTTACTGATCCAACACTTTGTGCTTTTGGTTGCTTCCATCGTTGTTCAATATGTCGTCGCCTGCAAATGGATTAGAACATTTGTCAACTTCTGTCAAATATTCTTGTGGACTTGAAAGGGGTAAACAAAAATTAAAAAAGAAGAACACAAAATCGTGCTACAGCTTTCATTTTCAAGCACAGCTTGTGGTATATATGCCACAAGTGTTTGCAATTGCATTAATCATACGCCTAGTATGCTCAAAACGTAAATTAAGCTGTCCCAATGCAACACGCGCATACGTCACATTGTCCGCACACATATCACACAGACTGTGGCACACATACACATTTTATATAGTATATTAAGTCATTCAGCTGGCTTGTTAAAGTCACATTTTCTGGCAAATTCTATTATATATGTATGTTGATGTATATAAAACACATCTTTTCTATACGTCCAAGTGGCAAGCCGCAGCAGAAGCGGCAAAACGGGCAAACGGCGGCAACGGCTGCCACATGCCATAAAAATGACTACAACACACGCAACAGCAACAACAACAACAACAAGAACAATAAGAGCAACTCGACTTTAACTCTGCATATTTCGTGCGTATAAAAAAAAAAAAAGAAAAATACAAAAAAAAGGAAATCTGCAATTCATGCAATTTTCATGGAAAATTTGCCACGCAACAAAAAAAAAAAAAGGAGAAGCAAAATAAGTAACACAACTGGCTCCCACATGTGCTCATCCCTACAATTGAGTTTGCCCTCATCCCTCACTTTTCTTTTTGCCACCATCTTTCACTCTTTATACTTATATATCTATGCATGTATATATTTGTATGCTTTGAATTTCAAAATATTTGAGTGTGTTTGGCATTTTAAGCGTTAAATTCTCAGTCAACATTCCTTTTGCCACTTTTCCGCCACTTCACTTCACACACAGTTTGCAGTCTAAGACAATATCTTAGTGAAGGAATAGAATCCAAATTAATTTGCTTAGCACGTGGTTTTGCCCTTTTTCGTTAAGTGATAAAGTTTTTTTGTTTTTGGCTTCATGTTTTCAAGATTATGTTACGAAAACGTGAGCTCACTTGTTCGGTCTCTCTTTTGCATTGTTTGCTGTCGTTGCTGTCTTTGATGTGGCCAATCAATATATGTATGTATAGCCCCTCTCTGCCTTCTCAAGATGGTGAAGTCTCTGACGTTCCCATACCAAATATATCATGCGCCTTTAATTCTTTATAATAGGTAAACGCAATAAACCAAAAGGCAGGGGTGGCAACTAACGAAAAAAATGAGTATGCAATTAATAGTTATTTGATAACAATTTAGATTATCAACTTACTATGCAAAGGTATGCCAAAATATATATAAAAACTAAGGCATTGAAAGTACCAGGCTATTACGACAGCGGCCAAGGTGATTGTTACCATGAACAGTGTGGGTATTATAATTAGATAAGCCAAAATACAAGTTACACGCTCCTGGCAAGTAGAAAAACACATATAAATTCACCAACGATTGCAAAGACTTTTGTTTATACTTTGCTAGCTCCAATAACTAGAATTAAATCAGTCAATATTTGTGCGACAAGTGTTATGGTTGCGCTTATGGCTAGCCAGGTAATAGATGCTTCTACAAAAAACAAAATTTATTCAAATATATATAATCTTTAGATTTCTTTTACGTACTAACCGCACTGTGACTCGGTGGCCCATTGAAATAAATAGAAACGTAATAACTCGAGCATTAGATCGGCCAAGCCCACATATATGAGAGATTTTTGTAAATCTTCCTTTGAGCAATTACGGCACCAAAAAAACATTTCTGTAACTACTTTTTTTTTGCTTACTTCCCTGGATTTTCTTCTCTTATAGATTTATCTTGTGTTATGGTTAAGATAATCTTAGATTTTGGCTAGAATTTTCTTGAGGCTTTGTTACTTGGGATGTTGCTGTTGTTGTCGAAGTTGTTGTTGTGGCTAATTTATCAGCGACTTGGGTTAATTTCGTTTCACTGGGCTCATCCAGTACATCCATTTTAATGGTCTTACCAGCTGAAGTTATAACCAATATATGCATTATGCTATTGAATCTATAAAATTTAGAGAGACAAATAATTTTGCGAATAAATTTCCAAATCAAAAAACAAAAAAGATTTGAATTTATTCTATGGAGATTTTGTGTCTTATTGATAACAGTTTTCTGTTTAACTGAATTTCTTTACATCATCTTAGACAAGGCCTACCTGTTTAATAGACTTTGCTTTAAGCACCCAAATCAACTTTAGTATTTGTTAACTTAAAGTTTCAGACCAAAAAGAATTAAGCGAAAACAACTGGCAAAAAGATAAAAGCAAAAAAAAAAAAATGAGCCCGGCTTCCTTTTTATCCTTCCGTTTTGCTGTGGCAGATTTGTGGCTAGAAAAGAATTTATATATACTTACATACTTATATGTTTAGGCCTTCACTCTTAACAATTCCGCCTATATGTGGCTGGTTGGCTTGAGTTCTCTTCTCTTGTTTCCCTTTAACGGCATGTGGAAAGTGGAACATAATTAATTCAAATTAATTACAATTTGTGTGGAATTAGAGCTTGCGGCAAGCCCATATAAGATAGACAGACAGCCAAACAGACACATTTTGGCTGTGGGGAGACTAGACCAGCTAAACTGTGGCAAGAGGGAGGGCAGAAGGAGGAAACATTTCTAATGTGTTTGGTTGCCTCTTCAATTTTAGTTTCATCCTTTTTCTCTCCATCTAAAAATGCAAATTTTTCAACTAGGCGGTCGGCCTATTGTTTGCCTGTGACCCAATTAGTGCTGAAAATTTTGCAACAACGTCATAAACTCAAGTGGCCCAGAATTCAACTCGTCTGTTCCCCGTCCCAATAAGGTGAAGCCCCTTCAATGGAGGGCGGGTCATTTATAAATCAATTATGCAACGATTGCACGCTCATTAGTGTCAAACTCAATTAACGCTGTGACAGTTTTGTGCCAAACGTGCAGAGGAAGGGACGATTAAGCCACCAAATGGTCAAGTTGTCAGCTCAAAATTGTTAATTGCTTATTTTAGATGGTAATTCTAACATGAAAGTGAGCCAATGTGAAACGTTGCAAATTAAGCGGGCTACTATTAAGAAGCATGTCCACCACGGCGTATGTGTGATATTGGTTTCATTTAAATTCGTGGTGCTAAATTTTGCGCCATTTTAAAAACTTTGACTTAATTAGCTGTCTGATAAACTTATAACACTTTTTAAATTTTTAAGCAATATCTTGAAAAAATGTTTGCTATTTCATCTATCCCTAAATTTGTCTGGACTCTGTTTCATCTGCTACTTTAAAAGTCCAACTAATGTACATAGCTTGTTGAAAAAAATTGTTTTAAATACAGTAATTTTATCAATTTTTTTTAGGGGGAGAAACCTTTTTTTAACAAGATTTTTCTTTTCTCTATAACAGTTTAAATATTTGCTAAATTTTTTTTCCACTTTTTGCTGCTTTACACAATTTCATTGGCGACCTTCAGCACTTTGGGAAGACTTCATTAAATATGCCATTTTGGGTTGGTTGGAATGGGGGGAGGGATGGGGTAGAACGAGGGGTACGGACAGCGGTCTTAAAGCATTTTCAATGTGAGTGAGGACAATGCAGGACACATTTTCCATATTCTCAGTCGGTAAGGTTTTTATCGTGCCGACAAGTATTTTATATCATAATTGCAATCTACTGCCAGAGTTTTGAAGCACAATTACGCAATACACACACACATACCAACACACAAAATGAGCCATGGAACACTTAATGGGGTGGGTAGTAGATAGAATGTATATCGGGCATGTTTGTTTGTCCTTCGAATCGCCATTTTAGTATGCGTCTTTTTTTCCAGCACATCAACAGCATCATCATCATCATCATAGTAAAAGCAATCCCAGTCATCATTATCATGGTCTCCTCATCGTAGTCACATAGTCGTAGTTGTTGCCGTTAAAACACGTGTCTCTACGCACACACACACACACACCGCACACCCACACCCCTGCACACACACAATCTACAGCCATGTCCATGACACAGTTGGCAGGCCATTCCCTTCCTGCCTCTGAACCACTCTCCTACTCGTCTATGTACTTTTCGTTGCATATCTCAGTGTTTGCATCTATGTACCGCATCATTCCCCTTCATTTTCTTTCTCACAACGCTGAACAAACATGCCTTCAAACGCATTGACGACATCGCGCTTTGTTTGCTCTAGCTGGACCTTAGCTATCAACACTACATTGAGGTCACTTTTCTTTCTATATAAATGTAGATGAATTAATCTCACTCTGCCTTTCTCGCTCTCTCTTTCTCTTTGCTTCTTTTTACCTTTTTTGTCCTTATCCTGGAATATCTTATTTCTTCGGCCACGTTTGCTCTATTAACACTCAATCATTAGCTAATATCAAGGGCACTCGTGCATCAAATTAATAGCAAAACGAGAATGTTATTGATGGCATTTGGCGGGGGCGGTGAACCTGAGCTAAGAGTTCCTTACTTCGACACGTTGCCAAAAACCAGCGACCAACGTGACCAATTTAATTTTGGCTGGCAGTTTCGGGCGACAAAACAATTAGTAAACCAAAACAAAAGTCATTACAATACCCACAACAACTGTTGGCCAAACACTGCAAAACATGAGAAAAGTTTCACAAACTGTTTGCCAGTAAACAATGTAGTTTACTATCGAAGTGAAACTGCTGGAAATGGCGCCATAAAACATTGAGTTGTGATGGAAATTTTACTTATATTGAGAACCAATCGTTAACTTGTGTTTAAATAGCTACAAAAAGCCATTATAATGTATGCAGAGGAGTTTACAGGAGCCAGAGGACGAGCATCAGAAGTTTTATACCGTCTCACCGTCAAATTTTTCAATTTTAGTCTTGACTTCAATAATTTTATTATTCGACTAATTGGTATCGAGCTATCAATCTTATTTTTATGGCCTAGTAGCCTGCTCTTAGATAGCTACCGAAAAAAAGTTCATCTTTTACTTTCGTGGTTAAATTTTCCATTGATACAACTAAGCTAGGCTAGAGACGAAAAAAAAAAAACTTCCGATTCTAAATATCTCATCTTGTGTTGATTAGTGTACTAATTGGTTGCTCAAACAATAATTTCACACTGATGCAAATGCGGCACAGAGAAACCGCAGCATTCGCAAACATTACTAACACACATAAACATAACAAACAACCCACACACACACGCACAAACATCTCACATACACAAACATCCCACATGAACCGCCATTTGAGATCCTGTCGAATCTTTGGGTAGTTTGTTTAATTAAATGGTTACAGCGGCCTGAGTGCCTTCTATGCATGGGCATTATGCCACGGCCACTGCGGCGTATACGTAATCTAATATACAAAAGCCTTTAAAAGCAGCCGATCGAACAAAAACTATACCACTGCACTGTGGGTTGCGGAGCCATTTTTTAAACACTTAAGTCAATTTTTAAAAGTTTTTGAAACCCAAATTTTTTGATGCCAATTTATAGATAATATATCAATTCATATATCTGCATACTAGGTTTTTCAAATTTGTTTAACACTGCTGAGAATAACGCTGTCGAAAACAAGTGTTGGGAACAAAACCAAACTGCTTTCATTTGGTGCAAATTGTTGCTTGACTTTGAGTGTATATAACTTTTGAAAGAAAAACGTTATTGATAAAACTGAAGATGCAATTGAAAAAGTCGGGCTTGTACTATGTGTTAGTACACTTAATTTGTTATAAATAAAGGTGTGTGTCTTAAAATCTGTGTAATTCTGATCGATAATCAAAAACAAAACTTGTTACGAAATCTCAACTTTAGGGAAAGTTATGAAAAAATGTCTACCAGTGTCCAGTCTAAAACTTTTACTGTTGGATAGAATAATAAATTCTTTGTAAAATTTAAAAGTCTCAATGTCCACAAATAGCCACTTTTTTTGCAATTTAACTTTTTAGCGCATAACCTCATTTTCCTACATATGGACAAGATTTTAATATAGCAGGAAACAACGAATTAGGAATGAAGTATATGAAGTTAGTGTTCATAGGTTGCAGGCGCATGTAGTGTACAGTGCTCCAGGTGTATTGGATGCAAAATTACTAATGAATAGTAGCAGTTTTTTTTTTTTAATTACACCAAAACATATAGGACGAATTTGAATGTTTTTGAGCTCAGTTTTTTAGATGGCAGACCCAAACAACCTTTTGAATAATAGGGAATAGCTCCAATAACAACACCAAAATCGTTTGCGCGAATTTAATGTCTCATTTATGCATCCACAAAGAGGAGTACGAATCAGAAAATAAGGTTAGCTACCGAAAGCGGTAATACATAGTATTACACAGTTTCTGGTTGCTATATATATAAGCCAAACCTTCACGCCAAAAAGAACAATACAATCGCAGAATTTACAAAGTTTTTCCGGATGTTCAGATCTCTTGATTTTCTATAGGCCTGAAAAAAAACCTGCAAACGCATTTCTCGAATTCCACGGCCGACAGAAGCAGTTGGTTGCTTCAAGTGTCTATATTACTTATGCTGATAACGATATTGATCAACTTTAAGAACATTTTTTAGATTTTTATATGAATCTTGGCCCTAAATTTGAAGAAAATATTAAAATCACAACGGTTATAGGAAACCTATTATGTTTAATGATATACTTAGCATACTTTTTTGGGCAAAACACGGTTTTTTGACCGTGGAGGCGATATGCCACGCCCATTTTCTCTAAAAATAGTTGCAAAATATCTTTATTGCCTCACGCAATGCAATGAGACTGAAAATTATTGTTTAACATACATTTTTCAATAAAGTGCTCAAAAAATGGCTCCGCAACCCATAGTGCACTGTATATAGATAGATGAATAAACTTTTATAAACTGAATGCAAATCGGAAAAGTAAAGTGTCACTTCATATATCATAGGATTAGCTGTAAAAATCTGCATGTTCTTAATGACACTGATGCGAGGCAAAGTGTGCATAAAGTGCATTCAAAATGGCATTATCAGGGAAAATACATACACACACACACACACACACACACACACACACACACATACTCAGTGGCACACATGAAGGTGAGGGTCATCAAATCTGACTACGTGCCACGGAATTTTTATGCAAATTTGCTCTCGTCCTTGTGCACTTTATGGCGAGACTTTTCTTTTTAGTTTTTTTTTTATTTTATTTGAGTTTTTCTTTCTTTTTCTCTTTTTTTAAGCTTTCGTTCAATTGGCTAACAATTCGATTTTATTTGATTTAATTTTTTTCTTGCTGTTGCCTCGTTTCTTTCGTTTTCGTTTTTCGATTGGAACGAAGTTTCGGGTAAAGTCAATTAAGGCCAACTGAGCAAACATTTGTTTGGACCAAACTCTGTGAAATAAAATGCCATTGGCAACGTTTTGCTTAATTAACATTAAATTGTGCTATAGCTATACCCCGAGCACCTCACCTGACCACCCTTCATACAGTTTTGCCAGACCGAAAAAAGTGTTAAGACAAAAGCAAATTGCCACTAAATTGGCACTTAAGGAATTTCTGCTGAGCTGGCCCAAAAGGAATGTTGCCAGTAGCCAGCTTGTCCTTTAGTTGACCCCTCCCTGCAGTCTTCCCCTTCTGCTTTCACCCTACAACGACAGTCAATTAAAGCCCAACTGATGTTTAACAATTTAATTATGAAAGTTAACAAGTTTAAGTTGAACTGCCAGCAGTTGCCCAGAGAGTGTTGAAAGAGTGGAAAAAGAAAATAACTAAAAAACAAAAAAAACTTTCTACAGAAAAAATCTTTTAAACTTGAATTAAATTGCTGTCCAAAACATATTTGTGCAAGTCTTGTACAAGAAACAATTGTTTGGCCTCTTAATTTATAGGTACAGAGACTAGAAAATATTTCTCTAAACCAATTAAAATAAATACAATTTTTAGTTTATTGCCAACAAATATTAAAAAGCTTATTTTGGCAAGTCTAAAAATTTATTGTATTCCAATTGTTGACAAGGCAAATAAATTTTTAGCAACCAAGGTAAATAAATTCCAAGAATGTGTAGCAAAAACATTATTTTCTACAAGCAGACAAAACAAAAAAAAACTCTTAAAGATGAAACTTGAAATCTTATTGAATTTAAAAGCACTTCACACGAAAAATTTAATATAAATTTGTGTTTGACACAAACATCTCAAATATTAGTTCAATCGGATTTAGTTTGAATTAATTTAGTTTGTTTTCTTGCCTAATTGAAATATAAAACTTACAATTGCCAAAGAACACAAATTTCTTTCACCTCAGTATAATAAATTAAGACGATATAGCTAGTCCGTTTGTGCATTAGTCAATCAGTTACAATTTGTCACAAAGCTAGAAAATATATGTAAGTATAAATATATATTGAGAATTAGTACAATTTACTTTGTGTAATTTGGTCAGTGAAATGAAAGTTTTTCACCTTTGACTTGGCTTTTTACACATAAAATTGTAGATAAAATTTTTTTAAGCATTTGAATGTACTGTCACTTGAATTCATTTTATTTTTTGAAACCTTTTTTGTACTTTTCTTACTATTTTTTTCTTTAAAGACACAAAAATATAAAAGTAGCTGAAAAAAATCTTCTTCTAAGAGAATAGTCTAACCCATTTGCTAATCATACTTTCTTAAAGGCATGCAAAAATATAAAAGTTTTGCCCAGTAAATCTTCTCGTAAAATAGGAACCTAACCAATAGCGTAAGAGAGTTTTCACTGTACTTTTTATTTTATTATATGTAACAGTCAATAATCCCCATTCCATTAAATTAAATTTCAGAAAACTTCTTTGAAGTTACTGCAAATACTTTACTTTCTGCCACTGATCCTTTTGATGGTTTTTCGAAATTGTTACTAAAACTTTTCAGTTCGCAAATAACTAAAATTATTTATGCATCTTTATAGACGAACTTTAGCAGAGTTAAATATTGATTATTATATTGTTAATTGTTTTTGGTTGTTGTTTTCTTGTGGTAATTTTCATCTTAGAATGCACAAAGGACACCTTTGGCTGGTTCTTTTCTTTTTGGTATTTGTTTTGGTCGGTTTAATATTCCATTTAACTTGGCCACTTTGTAGTGGTGGCAAAGGGGGCAAAGGAAGCATTCATTAGCCGTTAAAAGTGACTTTTAAATTTGCGTCTAATTATTGTGCATTTGCTAGCATTTTTCTTTTCCCATTTGTCCTATTTTTTTTTTTTTTTTTTTTGGTTCATTTTGTTTGTTTATGCTGGTAAACGTTGCATTTTGCGCCCTTTTTAATGAGTTTTTTGTTTCCAGGTTGCTGTTGTTGTTGCTATTGTTGTTGTAGTCTGTCGACTGTTTCACCAAAGTTTACACGCTCGACCAGAAGGCTATGACGGACTGACTGACTGACTGAATGCCTTCCTGTCTGACGTAAAGGAGTGAAAATGCTTGACTGCTTGACTTGCACTTGAGGCACTTGAAAAACTAATCAGGAGCAAGTTTTACCTCGGCCTTAGCGTTGTTACATCTTGCCATCTTCTACTTTCGTCCTTTTTTAGTTCTTCTGGCCAAGTCTTTACAACATAATTAAGATTGTTGCCAGCCAGTTGAGTGCGTTTAATGAGCACACCCCCTTCGCCCTGAAAAGTTACCTCAGATTCGTTTGTTTTCTTGGCCAAAGTTTGTTTCTTTTTTCTTTCTGCTGCTACATTTTTTCGGGGTTAGCCAACATTTAGCCAGGCTTGGCTCGTTACTTATCTGGCTTATTTCCTTTCAGTGCACTTTTGTATTGTGTGTGCATTAACATGGTCATTATAACGGGCTATATCCCAGTGGACTGCATCTAATGTCCATTTGCCGCGCCTGGGCAAAAGTTTCTCGTACTTTCTTGGCTTTATTTACTTGTTTTTTTTTCTTCTTGTTTTTCTGTTTCTTCATTATGAATTATGTACGCCTGTTGGGCTCTCAAGTGTTTTCCTTCCTGCCCGGCACTGTTGCTGCGCTCAATTGCATAATAATGTTTCAGCGTTCTGCTTCTGTTGTTCACATCCTTTATATATACATATTTAAGTATATATGTATCTGTGGCTTTATCTTGATCTGCATTTTGTACTGTTGCTGTTGCTTCTTCACACCTTTTTGTGGCCATAAAACTAACTCACACTTGTTATATTATACATATAAATGTTTATATACTTTTGCTTTAGCTAAATGTGTTAAAAGTTCCGTTCGTTGTGTACGCCTCACTGCTCTGGTGGAAAAACCGGAAAATCCTCCGCCGCTTTTCATCTTGTCGCATTTAATTTTCATTATAGCCACTTGACTGCACACACCACATTATGCCACTTTACCCACTCTTCCTCTCTTATGCTCTTTCTGCCTGTGTATATGTGTGTGTGTGTATTCTACTGTTTGTTATTGCTCTTGTTGTTGCTGTATTGCTGAGAGCTTATAAATAATTTTTAGCTTATTAGTGTACAAGTATGAGTATCTCTGTCTTTGTGTTGCCTTTTTTTGTTTTGGCTCCTGCACAAGTATCTGTTTAATTTCCCACTCTCCCCTCACACTCTCTGTCCCGCTTTGCAGTCATTGACACCAGAAAAGTATGCTATGAAAAAATATACATTAAAATGCTGAGAATTTAACATTTAATTACAATTTAATTGCCCTTTGTTATTCGATTGTCTAATGGCTGCAACAATTGACTCTAAATTGACTGTTTTTATGTCATCGACTGATATTTAAATACACTACCAAAAAGATGGTAATATGACAAATTAGAAGAATAAGACTCACATTAAAGGCATGTGAATAATTAAAAAAAATAAAGGAAGAAGCTTACTTGTTAGTCAACTATTTGATGTGTTAATACAGGGAGATAGTTAATATAAATAGAGATAGTAATGTTTAAAACCATCACACAAACTGTCTTGTCTTTGAAATAATTATGCTATGATTGAAAACTAGAACACAAAATTCTTAAAATATACTAGATAACAGGGTTCATTCACCATTTCTACATTATTTTTGCCTCAAATCCAATCCCTTTACATATATTATTTAAATAATTATGCTGATGAGACAACAGATAGCTTGTTCAGTTTTTAAAAACTCTCCTCAAGCCTGCGAATCAATAGTTTGAGAAAACAATAAAAGAGGATTATACCTAATAAATCATGATTGATTCTTTAATTCTTTACATTAGACTCAAAGTGTTGTTGATGATGATTTAATATGTCTACGCAAAAAGTTATAAAGAGATTTCACTTTAAGGTTGCACTAGAGTATTTCAACTTCGTTGCTAAAAACAGTTCGTTTTCTTTTATACTTTTTGTCTCCCAAATCGACAAGAATCGCAGCTTTGACACCCCAAACTGTCTGGCTTTGTTGCTGCTGTTGTTCACAGTTGGCCATGAAGGTTGCCAGGGGCGACCAAAAGTCAGCTTAGATTAAATTTTAACCCTTTCCAATTGGTTGATATGTAAAAGTGAACTATTTAATTGGCAGTCAACTTGGAGTCTGGTGAAAACCATTTTTAAATCTACTCTGGACAATCCGCTCATTTGGTATTTAGCTGTTGAGTTTGTTTTGTTGCTGTTGCTGTGGGTGCTAAATGTCAGCAATGCAATTAAATTTGGAACCAAGCTGACAGCGAGATGGCTAAGAAGGAGCCGCAACAGAGGAGAGTAGATGGAGATGGGGTATATAAAAAGCAGGACACTTTGCTTGGCGCGTTATAAAATTATGAAGCAAAATTGGATTTAAAAACAGACAGAACAAGCAGAAGAGAGGCAGAGGGAGAGAAAGAAAGATGGAGCTGGAGCGCCATTAGTGCCATTTTGCTTGGCTCCCCATCTGCGGCTGTGGCTGAGCTCTGGCTCTGTGCTCTGGCCAGGCTAGCTGCATTTGATGAGTTGAAAATTGTAATTAAACTGCGTTTGTTGTCATTGCATTTAAAAATAATAATAATAAATAATGCATAACGAGACAAAAGCAACTTAAGCACAAAGGAAATGAATGAAAATGAAGGCAACAACAGTCAGCAACAGCAACGGCAACGGAGCAAAAGCAGCCAAGACCCAACAGAAAAGTTGTTATATGTATTTAACTATTGAAACTTTTTCCTTCATCAAATGAGCAGATAGATAGGGAGGCAGAGTGAGAGTGAGAATTGCGAACTGAAAGCAACTGAAGCTAAAGTGAAAGAAAAGGTGCCTGAAAAGGGTTTTGCTTCGTGTTTTTTTGTTGATTTTTTCAAGGCTTTAATTAAAGTGAAATGCAAACATTTCAATTAAGAAACCGGTCAACACCCCCGTCCTTAAATCCAAAACCTTCATGCCCCACCTAAACTGATTTCAATCTGACTAAAAGGGATAACTTCCGGCAGACATTTTGCCATTTGCCTTTTGCCTCTTGCTTTCTGCATTTGCCGTGCTGTGCTCCTTGTGGTCCTTTCCTTGCCTTGAATTCAATTGAGTTTAGTGGAGCGTCGAGCTGAGTTGCGTTGCGTGTGGCGTGGAACCATCAAAAGTTCACAATTAAAAGGGCATTGCCATTGCCGTCGATTGACATTAATTTTGCATTAGCCTTAGCTCATATACCAACCAAGCAAAGTTGCCCGCAAATTAAATTATGCACTCCACTCGTAAAAAAGAAGGAAGAAGGACAAAACAAAATCCAAGACAAGTAGCCAAGTGGCCGAGTGTTGGGCCATTGTTAGTAGTAGTTTCCGGTTTTAGCTGCCGGCTTATTTTATTTTCCAATTAAGTAAATTGCCAAAGAGCCAGACGCTTCGGCTTTTAATATTCAAGAGGGGCAATAGAAAAATCACCCAGAAGGACTAAAGAAAAATTGTTCTTGGCTTTGCTTGGTGTATGTCCTTGATACACACACACACACATACATATACACAGAAATGATGGGAGGAGTCCCTCTAATCGTTGAGTGCTTTAATTGATTCAATGTCTAAATATGGTAAGAGTATTAGGCCTCTCAAGCAGTTCGTTTCGTCAGCTTCATTACGATTATGGACTTTGATGTGTTCAGTTAGACATGTGGGGATTACGCCTACGATTTGCTAGTCTAACTCTCTTTTAGTCTCTGTCTGTGTGTCTGTACGTCTATCTGCCTGTCTATCAATCTGACGCATTCAATTTGTATTATTACAAGAGTTGCCTCAATACAAACCTCATAGATATATATCGACTTTTTCGTATTGTTATCATTCTCATGTAAGGCCTCTTAATGGGCTTAATCGATAATGTGCGATGTGATGAGCCTATTGTTGGCATTGTTGGCGGATTAAATGAAGCTTGAGCCTCTACATATACATACATATGTATGTGTATACACAGGGAGGAAAAGACATTTAGCAGTTGAAATGGAGTAGAAGAAATCTCATATAAATATATAAATGCGTTAAAAGTTTTAAAGGCATCTTTTTAAACATTATGCTTTTTCATTGTGAAATTGAATATAGTTAAGAACATCTTCTATAAAGGAAATTCTAGGAAAATTCATGATTATATCTTGAGAGTCAATTAATGGAAAATGTCGAACAAGAAGCTTTAGCGAGTGAATTTGATAAACTTTTGTGATTTTATTAGGGGCACTTAATAGTTTATCCCTGTCAAAATTTAATTGAAGACTAAGACTTATATCAACCCAAAGTAAACTTTCATATTTATGAAATCTGTTAATTCAAGATATTTTCCTTTAAATTGATAATTGTTACTTAAAAAACTAAAGAATTTTAGTATTAAGTTGAATCTATTACCTCCAGACATAAATAAATTACTTGCATTGTAATTTTAATGCGTATTTACTGGTTGACTGACCGTAAATAGATGGGCTCCTTAAAGACTTTGCTAATTAGATTAAGTGAAGTGACAAATTTTTCATTTCATTTTCACTTTGTGCAGGTACGAAGTGGCAGTTGCTGGAGACAGAAGCCAGAGCTTAGAGTAGAGTTTTGTGGGCGCTTAACCTACTCCAGAGAGCACTTCAACAGAAGCAACGAGGCAGGAAAAGCAACAGCACCAGCAGCAAGAAAATACAATGAATAGCAACAAGAACTGCAACAACTGGAACTGCAACGACAACAACACATATAAATGTTTTCAATTACAGGAGGCAAGAGAAGGCGTGGCGACGGAAAGTAAACTGGCACAACAACTTTAAAAGTACAAAAAACCCCAAGCAAGAACAATGCTAAATGCCACGTCAGCAACACTAACACAGCAGCAACAGTAGTTGTAGCAGAAACAAGTCAACAACAGCTTAAACAATAATAATAAGCCAAAAGGTACTCTCAACCAGAAGGAAAGCAGCAAAAGTGATATACAGTTTAAACTAGGAAACGAGACGGAATGAAGTGAAATCTTTTGGTTCTTTTTTTTTTGCTAGAATTAGCCAGACTATATAAAAAAAGAAGTAAAATGCCGAGAATGGGTATAAAACTTTGAAATGTCTCAAGTACAAATGCCATTGACCATTACGAAGTCATATCGAACATGTCCGACATTGAGAAGGCCCTACAAATCAAGCAACATCAGCTGCATCACAATCACAATGAACTTGACGATGATGGCCAAGATGCCGATGCCGATGCTGATGGTGATGGCGAAAACGATGATGAGGCTACTACCATGGCCGTTTCTCATACAGGACTAAAGAATGGCAAAACGCGAGGAGCAGCAGCAGCAGGAGCTACATCTATATCAAGGACTCGACGTTGTCTAGGGCAACTGCTAAAGCTAGTTCTATCCACACCAGGCTTAGTACTCCTAGTCATTGGATATTCTATAATGGGAGCTCTCATCTTTCCACTACTTGAAGCTCCACAGGATCTAAGCAAATCAGCGGCCATAGCCAAGAGTCGAGAGGATTGCTTGCGTGAATTGTGGATCATAACGGGTAAGTTAAAAGTAAATTTTTGTTTTTTTTTTGCTCATTCATCGCAATTTTCATGCTTCACTTGTCACACTTAACTATCTCGTCTGTGTGCGTGTGCATAAATTTATTTTTGCCGCATTCTCTCATCATAAATTTCCTGATTACGTTTCACGCTTGATTTGATTGCAAATTGCCAAAATAATTGCACTTTAAAGAGAGTTAGCCACAGGAGGAGAGGTGGAGTTGGAGAGTCACCAAAAATAAATATTTTAATTGCGTACCGTCAGCGTAAACAATGAAAATTGAATTTCCAATTTGTACCACCTTGTTCCACCCCTCAAGCGAATTGAATAATAACAAAATATTTGCATAGCCAAAAACATTCATTTATACGCCGCTGGAATATAATTTTTGAACATAAAAGTGTCCGAAATAGATTTTTTTCCTTTGCTGTTCTTTTATTTAGTTTGTTGCTGCTCTGCGACATAGTTATTGAGATTTATTTAATATTAATTACTTTTGTCGCGCCCATCTGCCAATGGCATGCAAAATGAACTGACATTGTTGTTGTTGTAGTTGGTAATAGGTAGAAGAAATACAAATGACGCACGTGTGCATATTAGAGCTAATGTCTATTTAATTAAAAATTTCACTTCATAAATAAACTTAATTAATTTGAGCGCATTCTGTGACACCTGGCGTATGATTAATATGAGAATTACGCTGCCGTGTGACTAAATGAATCTCAACGATTTAATAATTCACAATTTTCACGAGTGAAAGTTTTTCTTTTTTCTTTTGACACAATTAAAACGTGCTAGATAATGCCATAGAATAAACTTTAATTACAAATTGCACATTTGAGAGAGATTTTTGTGGAAATGAATGGTAAAAGCCATGGAATGGAGTAGCTAAGGTAGGCTGGCATTCGTTGTGTTCTACTTCATTTGGTGTTTAGTTCAAAAAACTTAAGAACTCACGAAAAGTATATTAAGTATTTCAATAAATTTGACTTAACAGGTTTCTAGAAATTTTAGCTAAACAAAAATTCAATTTCCATCATCTCGGTAAACCTCTAAAAACTTCCAATTTAAGGCACGTTTGGCTAACAAATTAATCTGTTAGAGTTCACCCCTTTAAGACTTCTTATTTCATTTCATTTCATAGACTCACGAATGAATGTATCCACTTGGCAATAGGTATAAATTCCAAGAGTTTCATTTGAATAGAGCATTTGATTCAAAATGCACATAAAAGAAACAACTTAGAATTGAGAGTCTCAAGTCTGGCCCAAGGGCAGAGGGTATCGAATTTAGAAGGCGTAGCAGACAGGTCGTGTTTTCGTGTTGTTAACAAGAAAACCTTTTTGCTTTTACCCTCGGCATTCTGCAATATGCCAGACATTTGGCCAAAATCAATGGTTTGTACGATTTCATCCCCAAGAGCTGCTTGGCGAATGCTAACAGCAAGTGTCAAGTGTCAATGTTCACAAAGAGATTTGTTCACTCCCCAATACCTGGGGCCGGCATCTCTGCCAAACCCCCCAAACCTCGATTCCAACCCATCATCTTGGCTCGTTAGACAGCACTTGAAAGAGGTTAAAATGCATTTAGCATGAAATTGCATAATTACCAGAGCAAAAGGATTTTTGCTTCTTCATCTTGTCCTCCATGTCCTTAATTTCGAGTGGCTTAATGTTCTTTCCTTTCTTGTTTTTTTTTTTTCCTTTTTTACACTTTCAGAGAAACTGAACGTTCTCTACGAACGCAACTGGACAATGCTGGTGCATGAACAATTGCGTCGTTTCGAGGGTTCCATTGTGGCAGCCACAAGACAAGGTGGCGGAGGGGCAGGCGCTGGAGGTGCTGGTTCGGGTGGCGCTTTATCAGGTGGCGGCAGTGCCAGCGCCTTGGGACATTTTGGTTATGATTCTAGCACACTCGATCCCCAGTCATGGACATTCAGCGAGGCTTTACTCTATTCGGTCACTGTGATAACGACAATTGGTAAGTTGTGGCTCTCTGGTTTTCATTTTTGCTTTCGCTTTCACAGCTGCCAGTGTCACAGGAGCTAAGCTATTTATCTTCGACTTAGTTACTTATTATTATGATTTCGAGGGGCAGCTATTAAATTTATTACCAAATGGTTATTCTGGCCTTCTGTGGCCTGTGGATAAATTGTGGAGTTTGTAATAACTGCAAATATTTACATTGCTGTGGGCCACAAAAAGCAAATACGCCCCCTTCGAAAATGTAAACTAAGCTACAGCTACAAAGCAACCACACCGCATCCGCATTCACATTTCCTCTCCCCCAAAAAACAGAAGCAACAGTATGTGTGTATTATGTATACGCCTAGTTTAACAAGTGAAAATATTTGCATATGTTAAGATAATAGAAAGAGCGTGCGAAGAGTCTAAACGGGGCTGGCAATGCGAATTGTTCGACTAACTACATTTTATGCTCCCTTTAAATATGTTTGTATGTATAGGCCAACCATGAAATATCCTTAAAGTAGATTATTAATAGTCTGGCAAAAGAAGATTAAATTTGAAATCCAAAAATTACAAGAAACTTTTATTGGCAAATTTAATAAATACTTTTGTGTACACTCAACAAAAGGAAAATATAATCTAAGAAGGAATATAATAACCAAGATTAAAGGAATTTTTAGTGAATATTGAGAAAGTTTTCTAAGATTAGAAGACCAAATGTTAATAAAAACAGAGAGAGTATTGTGTTGAGAGTATTTGTGTTGTCATGAAAAGACTTAAATAGGTTTTAGACCTATTAGTAAGTTTTTCAAGAATTAAATTAATTTTATCAAAGTTTTTAGAAGCTTTAGCTGAAGTAATTTTAAAATTATTTTAAAAAATTATAACTTGATTTTTTATCAGTTTTTGTATTATTGTAATTTATTGTAATTTAGATTTCCAGTATTTCAATCGCAGTCGGATTGTTTTTCATGTATACAGTTAACCAAATTATGGCAAGGTCAACTGACTTAATATATATTTAGGAAGAAAGTTTCCTGGCTATAAAAGTACTTTTCGTGCATTGAATCTCTTCATTTTATACAAGAATACCCGCTTCTTCTACTCTCCAAAATGCAAATGCTTAAGTCTTCTCAAAAAGTAATCCATGTTTGTACATTTTTATACATTTATTAAAATTTTTAGTTATATTTCGTAAAGTGTAACAAAAAGTCAAAGTCAGATGGGATAAGAAATTCATCTTTTGAATTACATGAAATAGCTTTTGTTTTGCTTGACAGCACAAACATATGGAAAATTGTAAAGCGAGCTAGAGCCAAAGAAAGTAAGGGAGTAAGAAAGAAAGCGAGTATAGTTTTCCTTGTAAAAATAAATATTTTATCTCAATTCCTTTTGTGTCTTTGTTTCATCCCCCTCCTCGGTGCTGCTGCTTAACCAGGTCATGGCAGTCTGACACCGCGTACTGCAGCCGGAAAGTTGGCAACAATTTTCTATGCACTCATTGGGGTACCCCTAATGCTGATGTGTCTGTCCAGTTTGGGTTCATTGTTAGCCGAGGGATTGCAATGTACTTATGTGAGACTCTGTTGTCAGTTGCAAAAAAGAAGCGTGAAATCAGCGACACCAGCAGCAGCAGCAGCAGGAGGAATATCATCATCAACATCATCCGAGGTGGCCACGACAGCAATGACAAAACGTCGCCATGCAACAAAAGGAGGAACACCAACAGCTGGTAATGGGGTAAGTTAAACATGGCGTATGATTGATATTATTTGACTGCATGCAACAGCTGTTGCATTACATTACATCAAAGAGTAAGCAAGTTCATCATGATGATGACATTTTGATGGATTTTAATTCGATTGCCAAATGGCTGAACAGCCAGAAAAGGGGAAAAAAAGGAGATGAGAAATTTTGCCTTCGAAAAAGCCAAAAGTATTTACTGTGTATATTTCTGCTTCTTACTGAATTTTTGTTGGCAAGAACTTTTCAAGAACTTTCTCCAGAGAACATTGTTTCAGTGTCCAATACCAACAAGAATAAAAAAAAAAAAACTTTCACTAGCCACTCGCAGTTTTTATGCTCGAACTTTTTGCCAGTTTTCTGCTAAGTGTTTCTTTTCATTCAAGGAGGTGAGGATAGAGTTTTCACAGCATTTTTCTTTTCGGCCAACTGTTGTCGTTGTCGTCGACATCGTCCAAAACTATTTGAACTTACATTCCAACAAAATTATGCGAGTAAATAAAGCTTTTAAGCACAACAGCAACAAAAATTAACTGAAAATAAAATTTCATAGGTTTTAGTTACTTAACAATAAATATTTTGCAGCATTCTTTTCTCATCTCTTTGTATTGTTTTTCTTTTAATTATTTAATTGGCATGTATACGATTTCCATTATCCATGGGCAAAAATCTATTCTCCTAAAACTCAACTTTTAACTCATATTAAATTAAACACTGCCTTTTGCTAGTATACTTCATTGTTGTAACCTTAGATGAACACAAAAAAAAACTGTTCAAACAATAGAATTTATATTACAAGTTTTAATTAAGAGCCACAGACAGGGAGTTGAATGGAAACCAAAACGAAAGTTACAGGCAGTGAGAAACCTTTCAGATTTTGTAATTGATTTGGGCAACAAATTCGAAATAAACCAAAGAAAAGCAGAGAGATATCGACTTTGAAAATACCATGTAATTATTAACTATTGTATTGTATAAATAGACAAAATTCTTTGAAAGGGAAATTTAGACTAATAAGCATTGATCGTACTTTCATCTTTTTATTGTTAAGTAAGACAGGATACTAAAGACGCACTAGATGGGTCTAGTATATATAGATTAAAACCATTTCAAGTATGGTCAAAAAACACTTCAGAAATAATATATAAAACACAAATTCTGGTTTCCAGTACCACAAATTTATGCTCCGATTCTTCTTCAAACTATGGTCATTTCTTTTCATTCATATTACAATAATCCAAATGACTTCCTAAAATATTTTGAAATGCAACAAACGGGAGAGAACAACGAAAATTTTAATTTTTACTGTTCTTCATTTAAAAAACCATTGAATATATAAAGGAGCTACAAAGATCTATAGCAGATCATTTATTAGATAAATCAAAAATAAATAAAAGAGAGATCTATGGAATAACTAAATAGAAGATTAGGCCTTGCAATTTCTTATGAATCTTATCATCATTTCTTAAGAGTAAGAGAGAATATAGTCTCCATAGTCTCTAAATATTTTGGATTAATATCTTTTGAAATCTTATTTTAAAAGCGTGGTATTCTATTTTATGGTATGTATTCTATTTTATCTAAAATTTGCTGAAACTCATCTAACTTAAGTCTAAAAGTAGCCTGTTTCCACAACATAAATATGCCTTTTTACCCTTTCACGTACATGGTATAAAAACAGCAACAAACTTTTTATCCCCATCAAAAGGTTGCTTGAAAATATATCATAAATAGAAACCTTTTTTTTGTGTTACACTTTTTTTCGACTTTTTTTTTTGATGCAAAGTGGTGAAAAGGGAAGAGAGACAAAAAACAGAGGGGTTCTATTTGTTTGCATGTTCTGTGCATTCGTGCATAAGTTTTAGTAAGTCATTTGTTGCCTAGCTTGTAATGACATTTCTGTTAAGGTCCAACCTACATATACATATAACACAGAAATCTACCATACAAACACATGTATATATATTTGATTTGATTTCTGCTGTCTAAAGTACGTGATAGCCATGAAAAATGTTGCCTTTAAGGCTTTAAATGGTGGAAAAAAAGTTTATATTTTTATTTACATTATGGTAGAGAAATTTTGCCAGGTTTTTTTTTTTTTTGTTTCTGTTTTTTCTGCTCTCAACTTTTCAATTGCAATTGCTTGTGTTTGTTTTTGCTTGGAAAAATTTCTGTTTAATTGGCAATTTATGGCTGCAACAACAATAAGAAAAACCAACAACAACAAAACCTCAATGAATGAGGTTAAATAAATAAATAAGTCCATTTTGCGGTGTTGGCCAGGCAAGCAAATATACAAACACAAAGATATGGCGAAAAAATTTTCTGCCATTTGACATTTCAAAATAAAGAGAGAGAGAGAGAGAGAGAGAGAGAGAGGAAAAAAAATGATTTTTAATGAAGCAGGAAAAAGTTTTGGTTTTTGGTTTGGCTTTTCATTTTAGCTGTTGACACTTTAACTGAATGGCAAAGAACGAGAAAAAGGAAAGAAAAAACACAAAATATTGAAAAGAAAACGCAAACTTCTCAGTTAACACTTTCCCCAATTTGAGTTGATTTTTCGTTGAGTTGGGTTCGCCATTCGCGTTGGCTTTTGCGTTGTCGAAAATGGCCAAGGCATAAATTTAAAGTTGGCCAAGTGGCAAGTGGCTGAAAGAGAGTTACCCAACAAGCTAACTAAGTAAATTAAAACTGAGTGCGAGCCACTTTAATTCACTCTACGGAAAAAGTTTTGTTTTCTTCTCCCCCCTCACACTTTTTAGGCTTTTTGCGCCAGTGCAAAGTGGCGGCTGAAAAAATTACATGCAGAGCCTAAAAGCATGCAATAACTTTTCATTTCCGCTACTTAGTTGCACATACAAATGGAAAAGAGAACACAACAAAAAAAGGGAGAAATAAAGTAACAAAAATAAATAAAAAATATACAAATTGATTTTTTATTATGCAAATTAGATACGGGTAGACAGAAAAAACTCAATTGCAGTTTAAATTAACTTTAAAGGTTCAATATTGAGTCAAAAGTATTGATGCAGATTAATGAAAGGTAACGAATGAAAAGTGTATTTAAAATCTGCTCCATGTGGCTAGTAAAAAATAACTAAGCTAGTTGATAGTTTACCATAAGAAAATTCATATACTAATGACAATTAATTTATTTTCTTTTAAATTCTTATGCTATTCGAAACTGAAGACAATTTTAAAATGCAAAATATCTATAGAGTTTAAGATATATAAATGCTTGATATATTATGCGCTACTTTATAAAATTCTAAAAACAATGCAGAGGTTTTATGTATAATTTATGGCTAACATTGCATTATAAATTCAATGCAGATTTGCACAAATTGCTCTTGGCGTGGTAACAGTACCTGATGACTATCTGTGGACAGAAGACTTTAATTTGGGTAAATCGCGGATAGCATCTGCATAGCTCGTTCATAAAGCCTTTACGCAAGTTATGCGACTCTTATTTAGATAAATGTTAAGGTATTTTTATAGAGTTCTGAGAATTTATCATCGTCCCTCAAACGATTAAAAACCTCCTCATATATTTATATCTAAAGAACGAAATATTGGCATTTTCTTTTGGACCGAATTGGAAAATATTCCTTGAATTATCTGCATTTTTCTTTAATTCGTGATTAATATAACTATTTATTAAATTTAAAATATTATAAAAAATCTCGAGTATAAGCTTTCATGGGAAACTTGTTGAGAAATCAACGAGAAAAAGTTGACTTCACATTAAGCACTCATACTTTGCCGAGTTCAATAACCAATGAAAGAACATTAGGGCAATTCAATAGGCTGAACTTAAATGTATTGAATTCTTTTTTCATTCGTAAGTTTATCAGGTGGCACTTACCACCTAGACTGGGTACGAACATGTTGAACAAGACTTTTACATTTGGCTTTGTTCGCTTGTTTCTCGTTTCTTGGTTTTTTCCGTTTTCGCTTGAGTGAATTTCTTTTCATGGAGTATACCCTTTTCATTTGACGACTCATTAGGACTTAATCCAATTTTATTTGAAGCTTTAACTGTTTGACCAAAACTGCTCCATGACCATGGCAATTGATAGGGTTTGCGGTTACTGGGCTATACGGTTGAATTATTATCATCATTATCAGCCTCATCATGTTAGCTGCTGACATTTTGCCTTTTTGCAATTATCAGTAGACGTATGTTGGGTTTATGTGCCTCCTCTCCACATACACACACGCACACACACGAATACACCGAACCGCATAACATTTCTCTTGTTTCCGTGTGTGTGGGAGATATTGCCCTGGCATCTCATGATTTTGCCACATAAACCGCAACGAACATGATGCCAGGACGCTGCTATGGCCGCAAACAGCTTTTCGAGTTAGAACCACGATGACAATATGATGACATTCCAAACAATGATGATGATGATGACTTAGACATTTCACTCACATATCTAACCCTTAGAATGGACATGCAAATTATAGTCCAAGGTGAAAAGAAAGATGTAGTTAATTTTGCCTTATACAATAAGTTTTATAAGTTGATTAACAAAGGTAATTCGCATTATTTTGTAGGCAAATTGCAAGAACTGCAAATATGATGCGGCCAAATGCAATGAGACGAGTCTTAATAATGAATGCTATGAATATGGCTCAATGATGACAAAGCGTCGTCTGTCACTACAGGAGCAAAATGAAGGTAAGTGAAAGAGAGAGAACGACAAAAAGGAGAGACAATAAAGCATTGTTGAAGTAAGAATTGAAATGTCATTAATCAAATTTAACATGCATGTCCTTGTTCTTGTTCTTTGTTCTCATTTGCAATGCCTTTTTGGTCAGCAGATGCTTGTCAATTGTTGCGCAAGCAGCAGCAACATCACCATCAGCAACAGCAGCAGCAGCAGCAGCAATTTTACCACCAGCAACAGCCAGATGTGATGCTAATGACAACAACAACAACGGGCAATACATTGCTGAAATATGCACCGCAACAACAACAGCAGCAGCAGCAATTAACAACAGCAACTCTACCGCGACAGCACCATCATCAGCAGCAGCAACAGAATTTTGTTGCTGTACCCACTAGCCTGCTGCGTTTCAGTGCTGCTCCTACAATGCCTGTGCCAACTGGATCGGCTACCGCTATTGCTCCTCCTACATTGCCACCGCTATCATCATCAAGCAATTGTTATGGTCCTGCCACGGCAACGATTTACTTTCCATTTGCACCGTCCTCATCATCCGCTTTGGCAACGGCAACGGCAGCAGCAGCAGCAGCAACTCATACGCCTGGCGGCAATTGTCCACAGCCTTTGGTCAAGTATCACACGATACACTTGCAGCCACCAGCCAGCAACAAACATCAGCATAGACTGTTGACCTCAACGGCAACGGTAACCGAACCAGCGGCAACAGCAATAGCAACGGCAACAGCAACCACATCAACACTGGAGGCCATAACATTGCCACCACCGCCGGCGTATCAGACATCCAATATGCATAGTAAGTAAATTTCTATTTCAATTATCAATTTGAATTGTTGGCCTAAATCGATAATTATATTTAAATACAATTAATTGAGTAATTGAATTCGATTTCATGATTTCACAATTTCCGTTACGAAATGTAATCAATCATGCGCCCCGTTGTCTTTACACCCAAAAGACCCCAAAAACCAATGCTCAGCTCATTTACGCATTCAATTACATAACAATTTGTTGGTCCTGTGACCATAATCATCATTATCACCAGCTGCAGGAGAAGGAGCAGACACACAAACCGGTGGAAGGAGGTAGTAGGTGGAGAAGAACGTCGACGAGGACGACGAGCTGTTGAGACACATCTTTTACGCCTTACTGTACTTTGGTAGTACTTTTGCCTTCGACACGGCATTGCGAGCATTAAAAACTTTTCAACAACAAGGATAACAGGATAACATGCACTTGAAGCGAAATGTCGACATGTGCGACAGTTTTATTGATGATAATGATGACTTGGCATGAAGTTGAAGACACAGCGACGATGGCGATGTCAGCAAGCTGTCCACAAGTCTGTCTTTTCCTTTTCCATTCCTTGTATCCATCTACCACATAAAACCACTTCAGTCCAACAGTCTCGACTCCTTCTCCCAATTCCTTCCTACCGCTTGTGCAACGCATGCAAAACTCATTAAACTGAACAGTTGGCTGACACGTGACATATTTACACAAGTACACAGAGAGCACAGTCTATATGTGTGTGTGTGTGTGTCATGGTTGTCCTTTTGGAAAATTACTTTTAATTCCGCTACAAATTGCAGCGTGAGATTTGCCAATATGTCAGCTCATCGAACAACTTTTCATTGAAATCCATTATACGTGTTAATTGTAAAGCTAGCAGCGTCGGCCAAGGACCCATGCGATACATAGTCTAATATGCAGCTTCCCTCTGGGTAGTAGCAGGACTCTCAGCGGCAGACCACACCATTAACGCCAAAGCCAAAGTTGCAACAAAAACCACATTGGCAAAATGACTTTTGGTCTCTCTCTCTCTCGCTTTTTTCCTATTTATTTTTTGTGTCTGTGTGAACTCTCTAATGAAGGTCTTTGTCAACATCTCTTTAGCTCTCTCTCTCTCTCTCTCTATTTGTATGTGTGTGTAACTGGAAGCAAGTTTAAGTAAATATTTTCAAATTGGCCATGTCCTGTCCAGACCACATGCCACATCGCGATTTCCACACAGTGAGCTTCAAAAAGTGAAAGATGCCCTAATACTTCCTTCCTGCTCTACTCGTCGGTTTAGCCAGAGCGCCAAAATAGTCGATTGCCTGTCCATTGTAGACAGTGAAATGGAATTATTATTTACCATAAAAAAATTCAAAACAGGACATCAATTAGTATTTAATTCTTTGGAATGGTATTTGATTAAAACCTATGTGATTTGAGATGAAAATAAGTCAACCAAAAATAAAAAGATAAGGATGTTTGGGGTCTGAAAACCCCCTTAAAACGTCAATTTTTTTGTTTTCGCCCGGCATTACGCAAAACATAATGAGTCTTGGAAGTGATCGGTCAATCTAGTCTATAAAAAACATTCTTTTACACAACTTATTTATTATCACAATTATTTTAAAAATTCAACCAATCAGAACATTGCAACAACAACGACTGATATGTCCCTTTCATCGGCATCTTTTATCAGCAACAATGATCGGGCAAAAGTGACGGCAATCGGCATTTCTCTCTCTCTCCCCTAAACACACTTGCTCTCTCTTTTTATAACTTAGTTTTACTCTCAATCGCCTCTGATATTACTTATTATTATTTGAGACAATGTGTTGGAGTGAGAGCGTTTAACCGGAAGAAAAATGGAATGGGTAAAAAAAAGTTTACATTTCTGTTGTCTCATTCTATTGAAATTTAGTGAAACTTAAGAAACTTAATATTTGATATTCATTTGCAAAACTTGTCCGAGGTTTCAGATTTACTAAAACATGTTAAGTGAGAAAACACATTCATAGTTACCGCTACGAAAAATTAAATACAAATTGATTGTACAAACTTCTTTCTCTGGTACAAACCCGAAAACAAAATAAAATGCCAAGGAATTTGTCGTATATCAATAGATACTGAAATGATGTAGTAAGTACAATTAGTTTGACTAAATTTCTTCTTATTTTTCACAATAATAATCAAAAATTTCATGAAAAATTAAGCCGAAAAAACAACATTTTGACTTTGCAACCTTTATTTTTAATAAATATATAAATATATATGAATTAAATTTACTTGTTTAGAATACCTCAAATTCAATTCCTAGAATTCCTGTAGATAATCTGTATACAAAAATTAATCTTCAATGTCAACTAACTGTGTTCATTACATTACAAAACAAAAAGAGACCATTTGAAATAGTTTATAGTTGATCATTTTATCGACATCTTTTAGTTCTCTATCGTTCGTTTCATTTGACTTACTAAATTCTAAGAATTGAGCCAAGATAAGATCAGTTTGTACGCCTTGTCTGAGAATAGAAAATAAGTCTTCTACTGATAAGTCTAGGTCTGAAAATTTAATGAACATTAAATGTTGTTCCGCAATTTGTCAGTATTCTTGAATAGGGAATTTAGAACCACAACTAAAAAACCCAATCTTCATTCGTTGAATTCAAAATATGAACTCCTTTTATTTACAAAAGTACGGAGTTTATATAGGATTATCTTAGGCTCTAGTAGGTAACAATTGTTCTTAGAAGATCTTATTTTAGACTCAGACCCTCGTATTTGGGGGGTTGAAAAATTATTATTTAGGGCACGGCGTCGGCCACTTGACATCCTGTCGTTGTGATCTTTTGGGTTAGTTTAGAATTACAAGTGTTTTTTCCCACACCGCGTGTGGCAGATTGTATTTCTAGTCATATGCTAGGTTAGTTGTTTGGTACAAAAGTACAGTTGTATTGTATTTTCTTTACTGCATCTGATTTGGTGAAGCCAGTTCAGATGAACACTATGTTTATTCTTAAACAATTCTAATTGTGTTTCAATTTTGTGAGTTTGTGTTTAAGCGAATTTGATTAAAATGAATTGCGATAAGAATGGTAAAAATGGAGTTTGTTTCGGTGCGAAAATTTGCACGTTTGGTATTGAAGAAACTAAATATACAAGTTTTGGCGACAGGTCGAATTCCATTGTCAATGCAATTCTAAATATAGATCATAGTATCTAAGAAGTTTGTCTCGCCGAATAGAAAACATATGTATGCAGCGGCGTGATAAAAATCTTTTTTGCCAATTGTATTATCAAAGGCCAAGAACAATTGGCAAAAAAGATCGGCTACTTTACTAATGAGGCCAACCACCAAAATTTTAATTGCCATTTGGTAAATTGATACGTTTTGCACAGTATAAATAGCAGCACTACTGTTTGGCAAAAATCACAGTATCGCATTCAATCGCAAACTTGTGGCAAGTTTTGTATAGCTAAGAGTTTAGAAAAAGGACAAAATGCGGAACTTATATGGTAGTAGAACCCAATATATCAACTGGAAAAATCACAGGATTTTAGGCTAATTGTTATCCTTTCACATTTTCTTAGCTTTTGCGTTGCTGGTGATTGCAGTTACCGCCAGCTGCACTTCGGGTGCCAGCGTGGATCGGTTATATGGTGAAGGTCAAATATATTGCCGTGGCAAAGCCAACGGTATTCGCACTATGGTTCCCGGCAGCTGTTCTCAGTTTTACGAATGCCAAAATGGTGTGGCCAGTAAGTACTCCTGTCCCAAGTTCTATGATTTTAAAGCTAGGCGCTGTGTGACATATAATCCTGGCTGTACGGAAACTGCTGAGATTCAGCTGAGCTCAGCAAGAGATACGGCAGAGCCATGCAAAAAGACAACAGCGGCACCACCATGCGTAACCACCACAACGCCATGCTCGGGCAACGTAAAGACGACAACTCCGTCCTGTGGCTCAAAATTAACTACGACAACAACAACAACAACTTGCAAACCAACACCGTCGACAACAACTACAACTACGACGACAACAACAACTACAACTAAGACGACGACAACCACAACTACGACAACAACAACAACTTGCAAACCAACACCGTCGACAACAACAACAACAACAACAACTACGACGACAACTACAACTACGACGACGACGACAACCACAACTACGACAACCACAACAACTTGCAAACCAACACCGTCGACAACAACAACAACAACTACAACGACAACAACAACTACGACGACGACAACAACTACAACTACGACGACAACAACAACTACAACGACAACAACAACTACAACTACGACGACGACAACCACAACTACGACAACAACAACAACTTGCAAACCAACACCGTCGACAACAACAACAACAACTACAACTACAACAACAACTACAACAACAACTACAACAACAACTACAACAACAACAACAACAACTTGCAAACCAACACCGTCGACAACGACAACTACAACTACGACAACAACAACAACTACGACGACGACAACAACTACAACTACGACGACAACAACAACTACAACTACGACGACGACAACCACAACTACGACAACAACAACCACAACTACGACAACAACAACAACTTGTAAACCAACACCGTCGACAACAACTACAACTACGACGACAACAACTACAACTACGACCACGACAACCGCAACTACGACAACAACAACAACTTGCAAACCAACACCGTCGACAACAACAACAACAACAACAACTACGACGACAACTACAACTACAACTACGACGACGACGACAACCACAACTACGACAACCACAACAACTTGCAAACCAACACCGTCGACAACAACAACAACAACTACGACGACAACTACAACTACGACGACGACAACAACTACAACTACGACAACAACAACAACAACTTGCAAACCAACACCGTCGACAACAACAACAACTACGACGACAACTACAACTACGACGACGACGACAACCACAACTACGACAACAACAACAACTTGCAAACCAACACCGTCGACAACAACAACAACAACAACAACAACTACGACGACAACTACAACTACGACGACAACTACAACTACGACAACCACAACAACTTGCAAACCAACACCGTCGACAACAACAACAACTACGACAACAACAACAACTTGCAAACCAACACCGTCGACAACAACAACAACTACGACGACAACTACAACTACGACGACGACGACAACCACAACTACGACAACAACAACAACTTGCAAACCAACACCGTCGACAACAACAACAACAACAACAACTACGACGACAACTACAACTACGACGACGACGACAACCACAACTACGACAACCACAACAACTTGCAAACCAACACCGTCGACAACAACAACAACAACAACTACGACGACAACTACAACTACGACGACGACGACAACCACAACTACGACAACAACAACAACTTGCAAACCAACACCGTCCACAACAACAACAACAACTACGACAACTACAACTACGACGACGACGACAACCACAACTACGACAACCACAACTACGACAACAACAACAACTTGCAAACCAACACCGTCGACAACAACAACAACAACTACAACGACAACTACAACAACAACAACAACAACTTGCAAACCAACACCGTCGACAACGACAACTACAACTACGACAACAACAACTACGACGACGACAACAACTACAACTACGACGACGACAACAACAACAACTTGCAAACCAACACCGTCGACAACGACAACTACAACTACGACGACAACAACAACAACGACGACGACAACAACTACAACTACGACAACAACAACAACAACTTGCAAACCATCACCGACGACAACTACAACCACAACTACGACGACGACGACAACCACAACTACGACAACAACAACAACAACTTGCAAACCATCACCGTCGACAACAACAACTACAACTACGACGACAACTACAACCACAACTACGACAACAACAACAACAACTTGCAAACCAACACCGTCGACAACAACAACTACAACTACGACGACAACTACAACCACAACTACGACGACTTGCAAACCAAAAACGTCGACAACAACGACTACAACTACTACATGTGCTCCAACAACTACAACGACAACTACTACAACAACAACCACATGCGAACCAAATAAAGGATCAACAACTACAACAACCACAACAACAACATGTGAACCAACTAAAACAACTACAACCACATCATGCGCTCCATCAACAACAACAACAACTGAATGTCCCTCCCAAACCAAAACACCATCGGTTACCACCGAATGCCCAGACACAGCCACTACTACAACCACCAAGTGCCCTGAAACAACTACCTCTTGTGAAGATAGCGGCGCTGCTGCCGCTCAGGCGAATCGTAACACTATCCGCCGACGACCCCGCCCCAACCGTAGACCACTCTGGGAAGCTCTACAACAGTTTCAAGGAACCGCTAATACCGTGAATCTCCAGCAAAAGGTTTCTTGCATCGGCAAGCCTGACGGTTTCTTAATGGCTTCACCCCAACGTTGCAATGACTATTATATTTGCCGACATCAACGCGCTCTCAAGGTCAGCTGCGGTGATAAATACTTTAACGGCCTGAAGGGTATTTGCGATCTTCCCGAAAACACCAGCTGTGTTCAATCATAAATGAATAAAAGAACTCCCCGCAATTGGACCGATGATGATACTGAAATGGAATAAATTGAAACGAAGTCATGAAGCTCTACCAAGAAAAAATATATATGTATATGAAATATAAAATTGCAATCACCTAAAAGAGGTTAACGAATCAAAATAATTGTGTTTGATTTTAACAGAAATTGTAAAGATTAATTTTACCAGACTATTAATATATGATAATTGGGGCTTATTTTACTGGCAGCACGATAATCCAACACTGCCGAAACACTGCAACAACTCCGAAATCTCGAGTAGCTTAAGTAAATATTTATCCATATCCAAGCCAAGCAAAACCATTTAAAGAACCACCGCCAGGATTATCAAAATTCAGATCAGGATTTACCTTATGGAGAATCAAGGAACACAAATATTTCATAGCCTTCCCCATAGAAATTGGAAACTTCCAGTAAGCTTATTTGCTTGGACATTTAATATGGGAATTTTCGACAGGTATTTTTCCATTTCAAAATGCAATCATTTGCATTCCTCCTCCGTCCATAAGTTCCATTAGTCGCTAACTCCATTTCGTCCACTGTAGATGCCAGATGTCCGATGTGGCCAAAATGTAGCCAAATGTTGTCCCTCTGACATCCTGATTTTGTTTTGCCACTGGCAGCCGCTAATGAAAGTCAACGTTGAAAACTTTTGGCCATGCGGTAGGATGTTTTGGTTTAGAGGGAGGAATTTCCGTGGCGGTAGAGGGGTGACAGGGAAGGCTGAAACCTTCTGCAAACATTGTTGCATTGTTCGTTTAAACTTTGCAAATGCAAAGCAAATTATTTTGCCATATACAAACACATACATACACACACAATAGTTTCACATACATTCAACAGCAAACTTGCTGCTGCTGTTGCACCTTCTCCCTGTCTCTCTCGAGGCGTGTGGCAGTTAGCGGAAGTTGCTTTTGCCAATTTGGCAGCCAAAAAAGTTTTTTGGCTTCTACTTCTCGTTCAACTGAATAACTTTTGACTTTGTTGTTTTTTGTTGGTTAAAAACAAATTTAAATTTACTTAACCTGAAAAATGCATTTAATTCGTGTTTTTTTTTCTCCTTACAGCAATAAGGCGAGCCAAATTCGTGACCAATCCATTGCCGCATGAGATCAATGCTCTGTTGTTGGCTGGTGGATCGGTATCAGGATTGGGATTGGGTGATTTATCCTGCAGACATGATTTATTGCCAACAGCAACAGGCAACAGCAACAACAGCGGCACCGCAACAACAGCAACATATACGCCGCCTTTAGCAGCCGCAGCAGCGACAAGCCCACAACTGTCATCAGGCATTAAAGCAACAACAGTTGGAGCAGCAGCCACAGGGGGAAATGTGGGCGTTGCAACAACAACAATGTCCGATAACAGTTTTATAGCCGCAGGTGTCTGTGGCAATGTTGCACCGCCAGCAACCACTACAACAGCCTGCTCCAACACCCCCGCAGCAGCGGCAGCAGCAACATTGTCTGCTCTTCTGAGCTCCAACTCAACTGTTGGCAATGTGGACATCATGGATGACGAAGATGAGCTGGAACGTGAACGCATGAGGTATGAAATGCGCTAAACGAAAATATTTGTCAGTGTTTTTGTAGGTTTATGATAAAAGCGTTCGCCGATCTTTTTTGAACGAATTTTGGTGTCTGAATCGATTAGATGCAATCGCAAATTCAACAGTATAGTATCCAACCACAACATTTATAGAAAATTCACACGCGTATGTACATAAGTTAAAAAAATTACTTATTTATTTACAGCTGCATAGAAAAATACAAGTCAAAAATTTGTAAATAGTTCCACCGTTATAAATGAACGACTAGTTAAGTTCAGATTTTGATTTTGATTTTTTTTATATTTCAACTTTTATACCCGATTCCCACCACCGATTCCCATTTCCGATGGCTTCGAGCATACAACTGCAATTGAGAAATTGAAAAATTATATTCTTTAGAAATTTCAGTTTAACCCTCAAAAGTTTTATTTCCTGTAAAAATTTAAAGTTAAAAACCTAGAGTAATAAACTTTGGCAAAACAAAACTCAAAATTAACGAAACACCATTAAAAAATCAACTAAATTATAGTTGTCCGGTAGTTGCTCTAACGTGCTGATATAAGTTCTAAACATGCCCTAAGCGGCATAAAAAATGAATTATTTAGTTATCGGCACGACCTGTTTTACTTCCTTTAAAGCTTTTCTCTTGTTGAGAGAACAAGTCTACACAATGCATCATATATATATACTTTTTTGAATAATTCCATAAAGTTTTCTATGAAAATCTCGTTAAATATTTCACAAAAACTCAGACACAGGGGGAAACTGTTAATTTTATTTAGCATATTGCACAGAAAGTTTTTGCATGTCGGCTACGTTTTAAAGCAACACTTCAAAATGTGTTCTCAGCTTTTGCCCCAATGGCCTCCAAAAGCTCCATGGCCATCGACATGGTCCTTCTTCTACTTTTGCATCCATCCACCTCGAACTTGTGGCCACGTCTGTGGTTTGCCTCGCTTGGCAAGAGTAAAAGCTGCTGCCTCTTACCTCGACTCTATTTTTATTTTATTTTTTCCGCATTTTATTAAATAAAAAAGCGAGCAACAGCGGCAGCAGAAACAGCATCAGCAGTCGGTAATTAATTTTGACAGTGAACCTGTGCACACGGCTGAGAAGAGGGGCCACCCTGTGCGTTGGTGGCTGGCACTGTGGATTTTCTTCTCCAATTTCAATTTCAGCTACCAGCCTGCTGCTGCTGCCTGTAATTAATTGTAAGCTGAGCTTCTTGTAGCACTGAATCGGGTCAATTAATTTCATGAGAATTTCATTTGGCCTCTTTCTTCACTTGGCTTTGGTTCTATATGTATAAATACAAGATGTCTGCTTGCCAAAATCAAAACTATCGCAACAAAATGGTCTCCGTCTGATGGCTGTCAAGTGGCTGTCTTGCCCCTTACTTGGCTTACTTGCCTGCCAGCAAAACGGACATGAAGTGCATTTGATAAGTGTTTGCCTTCGAGGCAACAACACACACACTCACACGAGTTCAATAAATGTACAGCAAATTGATTTGACCAAGCACACTCGAGACTAGAGCCAACTGCCAGTTCTGCCCAGTCGCAGTTCCAGTTGCTAGTCTTGGTCTGGCTATCTTCTTGTGACAACTCATTCGCCACTTGAAGCTTTTTTATATACGCTTTCATTCAAACAAATGTAACAAAGGTTTTGAAAAAAGTTTCGCGTATTTGTTATCAAAACATGTTAATCAAAGTCTTGAAATAATATTTTATCACTTTAAGATACAAAACTCGTAAATTTATACTCTTTAAATAAATAAAATAAATGGGACGACACATTTTTCTTTTAACTTAAAGGAACTTAAGCTATCCTACAATAAACAATACATATATATCGATTCTTAGACTATCCATTTAGTTTCTTTTTTATCAATAACCAATTATTTTCTTTGAGGAGCTAAATCTATGAGGATACATATCGTCAAATGATTGAACGATTATTGACTTTTGTCTCTAAGGTCCTAAATAAATTTTGAAATTCACCCTCAAAATTAAATTTATATATTCTTAGGCATTACCTTTATTTTTCTGAAAATTAAAGTACCTATAACATTTCAATATTAAGCAAATAAAATAAATAATTAAATTAAGATTATATAAATTTTAGAGCTGAAACAAATATTTCCTATAGGGGATTCTAAACAATGTTTTATAAATATGTTTTAAATTATTTTTAATAGCTTGTTTTAGCCGGTTATTTGCATTTTTGTTTCGATATTCAATTTAATGTTAGGTTTTATGAAAACCGTTTGCATACTGATTTCTGATTCTTATGTGACTCTAAATATCATATTTCATAAAAATAAAATATAACAGCAGAATTTATGCCAAGTTTGAGTATTTCGCCCACTAATGTTCAGTACCCAGACACAACTATAACTTATCTTAAAATCAATAAGTTAATGAAATAGTTTTGAGATAGAAATTCCTGTTTTGTAGAAATGTTTTTCAAAACTATGGAAACTCTTACACCTTCAGAACCCAAAACAATAATATTTCTACATGAAAACCTCTATTTTAAAGAGCATTTCAGAATCGTAGGGTCAAAGAAAATATTAGGAATAACTTTTTATGGATTTATTGATCGAAAAGCCATTGGTTTTTATGACTTTAAGGTGGTTTAGCGGTTTTTCTCTTTTTTATGTGTTTTACCTATATTTGGCATATATGTTTGTAATTGATAACCTTCTTTTATGGTTTATTTTATACTCGAATAGCAACTGCCCCCATGGAACACCATCTCGAGTGCCCTTGATAGCGGCAAACAGTCAGCAGCTGAGTCTAACCCAGCAGCAGCAACAACAACAGCAGCAACACGAACTCAATGAATTAAAGTCCGGCAATCAGTCACGTCACGCCTCCTCATTACATCGCCACACAATCATGCAGGCTGGTGGTCTGAACCGCAAGACTTTGCTTCTAACTCGCCGCTGTCAGCGGCATGCCACAGCAGCGCTTTATGATGCCACAGCCACAAATACGGAGACATCCGACGATGAGGAATATATGCAACACGGCAGCTCCGAGCAATTTGTGTTGAAGAAACTCAAGCGACATCGCATCAGTGAGTCCGATGATGGCGACCTGGATGGCGGACATGCTAACAAGCTCCATGATGTTGATGATGATGACGACTACAGTGATGATGATGATGAGGATGCGATTGCTGAGAGGCAACAGGTGCCAATTAGTTTGGTTCTACTGATACTCATGTGCTACATTTGTGTGGGCACTGTGATCTTTGCCCTATGGGAGAACTGGTCACTGGTAGATGGGGCTTACTTTTGTTTCGTTACCCTCTCGACCATTGGCTATGGTGATTTTGTGCCCACACGGAGTTTTAATGGTCCCGAATTGCAACTATATGCCTGCTGTGCTTACCTTCTGCTCGGTCTTGTTCTAGTGGCCATGTCCTTTAGTATACTGGAGACACAATTGATGTGGAAATGTCGTCGAATCGCTGTGCGACTGAAGTTGACCAAATCGGAGTGACATGAGGCGGGCGAATGAAAGCAAGCCGAAAACCCAACTACTTATATATATAATACACACTCACACACACAACAGAAAAGTAAACCCAATCAACAGTAGAGAAAATAAACTATGTACATTATGCCGAGTTGGAGGAAAATTCAAGTGAATTTGTGTAAATAAATGGAATTTTGCAAATTTGAGAAATTGTACATGGCATTTGCCGTCTAACTTCCCCTTCGCTCATCCAGCCAATCCCGCCTTTGGCTTTTTGCCCATAGATAAAAACACTTTTGGGAAATTTGATCTCGTACGTTGTTCGCATGCCAAAATTTAACACCATTCACATACAAACACACCCACACACACAGTCATACACTCAGTATACATATACATATGTCAGGGCCTGGACTGGACTGTCAATGAATGTCAGTCTACTGCTGGCCAAGGAGGAGAGACACTCGGAGAGAAAGTGGAAAGGCGGAGAACCAAGCAGAAACATAGCTCTGCTAATAGTTTATGACAGTTTTGTGTAGCATATTTATGGGCGATTTGGCTTGCTGTTAATGTTTGTCCATTGCCATTGTTGTTGTTCCTGTTGCTGTTGTTGTTCGAAAGTGGAAATCAATACAAATATATTCCATGATGGCATCATGGAAATGATCCCCCATATTAATCAAGCTAATCACATTAACATATATTATTACCATCAAATAAAATGCCAAATGTATATTTGTCTTAATTTGCCCTAAGAACTCAACATATTTCCGCTACTTTAGTCAGACACACACCCACACATACACACAAAAGTCTCTGGCTTATCCTCTCGTGAAAGCATCAAATTTCAAACCAGGCACCAGACACACGTAGCAGGATGTCGCAGTGTACAGTGAGAGTAGCAAAACCTTCAACCGTTCATCATCTTTCCAAAGCATTGAGCGCATACAAAGTATGTTTAGAGTAGCGCATAAATTTCAAAGTGCCACGCGTCATCAAAATCAAATGCCAGCCGCAGTCACCAGGAAAAAAAAAATAACCAAGAGGGAACCACAACGCGCTGGCAAAACCCAAAAGTCAGTCAAGGACCTACTAACACAGCAATCCATTGGAACCATCATCCAAGGACACCCAAAATCGAACTTGTTGGCAGATGTGACAGTAAGCAGACATCGATTGGGCGAATGGTTAATACCCTAACTTACCTAGTTGGGTAACTAATTACATAGAATTAAAGAACAAGTTGGTAGTTTAAATCTATGCAAAGCATGGTATAGGAAAAGCATCTCGCTTAAATATAAGCATTAAAGTGTTTCAATTATTTTTCAGATTATTATACTATGCACCCATGAAATGGTTCATTAAAGTTGTCAAAATGTATGTAACAGGCAGAAGGAAGCTTTTCCTTTTTGTAATTATGTATTTATATAAATATTTTTATTTTTACTTTTAATTTCTCAATAAATTCCAAAAAAATTTATTTTAAGAATCTAATATATCATAAAAGCGGAATTGACTGATCAAATAAAAATACTGACAATAAAAATACTCAATTTGGTTGTAGCCCCTAGATCATTCATTATTTTACCCAGAATTTTATTTCTAACTACATATATGTATCACTGACTAAGTATTAGATAACCCCAAATATAAATTTCCATATATGTATGTATGTGTGGTAAGGCAATTAAATGATGATTGATCCAAGACTAAGACTTCTTTGACTATTTAAAGTTAAAGCGTTAGTCCATAGATTTTTTACTTAGAAGTAAATAAATTCATGATATATCTAATACTAATATCTATACTATTCAAATAGGCTCTTTTAATTTTTGAAAACTTTACGTGACCAAGTTAATATGCACCAAATATACCCTCTAACCCACATATTTTGAATGGGTAAAGAAGCTGAAAAAGATGTAGCATAAAATCAATTGATATGACATCAAATTGAATTTATAATTCTTCTTTCTCTCTTCTTTTTCCCTAATGGCAACGTTTAGCTGGCGACTTGTTTATGTTTTTCTATCATCGTTTTTCTTTTTTTTCTATCTTTTGCCTTGTTGTTCATTGCTTCTTTATGGCTTTTGATGCTTCCGGCTCAGGAATTTACGCACGCTTGCCTTAAGACTCCGAGGATAGAGGGGCAAAAAGAAAAAGGATATCGAGATGAAGATGGAGAAGGGGGGTCTTCTAGCAATTTGCATGCCCCAAGACCATAGATTTCGATGCTATCATAAATATCTGATAAAATAGGCAAATTGCTTTTGATATATACATTTTTTTGTCGCATAATCAGCAAAACATTTCTCAGCTTAAATTTATCTAAATAATTTTATTGTGGTGTATAAATAAAGGAAAGAAATGTATATGTATATCTTCATTTCTATATATAGGTATAGTTCTTGTATATCTTTTAGGCATCAATTGGAGGAAGCTTATCACCAGAGTCCATGCTAGAATCACATTTAGTTTCAATGCCTTGGCCGCTTGGGACTCATGCTCACAATGGAGCTAATATCAGAAATGTTATCATCTTTGGCTGTGGAGTTCTTTCTCTCATGATGCTGGGTTTTCTCCAGATCCAGATCGACAACTTGTATGTCAAAGGAATTGGAATTGGCCGAGGACACGCCACGATTGCGAGCCAATTCCACGGAGAAGGGAGTGGATGAATGGCTTTGTTTATTGCCCGTAATGGACGCAGGAGCCGGAGCATTGGGCGCTGTTTTCCGTAGAGAAATTGGAGCCGTGGCAGTTGCGGCTAATTTACTGGGGCATAAGGGTAATTCCCGTGCACGAGTATTGCCAATGGCTGATGAAATTTTAGTCGATGATGTTGATGATGGTGCCGGTAGTGGTGCCTTGGTAGCGGGCATTGGTGGAGCTGGTGAACTCTTTCTGGCCAGTTTAAGTTCTGGTGCCGTATGAGAGCGTGCATTTTGTGCAACTAGGGCACGGGCTGGCACCGATTTCAAGGGGGACGCCAAATTGGCCTCTTTCTCGGTCGTTCACAATCGTTAATCTCCTCACTAATTTGATTGAGCAAATCCAACAAAGTGCTCGTCTTCTCATCCTCAAATTCAATGCGAATGGGTGACTCACGACCCGAATTGCAGCCTGGGGTTAACATAATGAGCCTGCGAAATGTCATGCATTCCAAGATTAGGTAAACTATTTTTGTGTAAACTCTTACCTCTTGGCCTCTTCGATGGCTTTGCCCAAATGTTGTAAATTCTTGCGCTCTTTTTGGGTGTTGCAACGTCCTATCTGAGAATTTGGCATAGTGCCTCGAATCACTATATTCCACTTGTGGGCAGTTGATTGCATAAGAACCAGCCTTGCCACACGCTGGAAACGCTCTCGTGCCGTCTCCTTGGGTGGCTTTGAGGGCAACGACTCAATTTTAATCTCACTCATATCCCCCTCGCCATTGACATCCGACAATTGCTCACAGCTGCTTGTCTGCACGGGAGCCACTTGGAAATCCTTCATTAGACGTCTTTCCCATACTTTAATGCGACGTGGACGAGAGTCTATACAAATGAAATTAGATAAAGTGACCATATTAATTCGAGTGGGGGACACTCACGCTTCTCCTTTTTGTTTGCCGACGATACATCCAGTCCACTATTCTCAAATATTTCTAGCATCTCATAGCGCATGCTATTAATCTCACTTTTCACCTCATTAATGTCATCTTCAGTCACCGGATTATCTTCAAATTTGCGATGCATGGCGGCGACATAGCGCCAAACCAAAGAGCGCATTATATTGTCATATTTATTGTACTGCTCCTGTTCTTGACGTTTCTGTTTGGGAGAGAGAGAGAGAAAGAGTAAGAAAATGATAGAAAATAGACAAGTAGAATTGAAATCTATTCATTTATTTGAGGTTTACAATTAGATATAAAGAAAGCGAGAAAAAAGTTTGAGAATGAAGGAAAAAAACGTTTTGTAATAGGCTCGTAATTGAAAAAAACCAAAAAGTGTCGAAAAGAGTGTGCCAAATAAGTAAAAATATATTTGAAGAATAACCTCCCTTAATTAAAGAAAACTGATAAAGTTTTTATGCTAATGTCTATGAATTAAAAACAATGAATTTGACTTGTCTTTTCATTTTATCTTCTTTCATGTAAAATGTAAAAAACTATAAAAACCATTTAATCACCTTTGAACGTTGTCTATCGATGGTCTTACTAGACTTTCTAAATACCCTAATTACCCACTTAACCGAGGGCAATACATTGAATGGAGGTGGCAAGGTAGCACTATCCTCAAAGTAACTCATCCACAGCTTAGTACGAGCAAATTTCCACTCTGTATCCGAGTGCTCCTGTAGAAATTAGAGAATAGGTAATTAGTCAACTTCTGACCCAAAACTTTGCACAAGACGAACAAAGAAGAAAATGTGTGGGCCGAACTTACATCAATCATGGCATACGAATTGGACATCATGGCAATGAGCAAATTCAGCAATACAATCACATTGATGACGCTATACGAACCGAACATGAGTAGACCCCAGAAGCGAGTATAGGATTTGATGCCCGTTAGCTCGAAGTCATCTAAGCCCACCATGCCGAAACTGGCCCAAAACAGCGACTGCGATGACTCAAAGAGGCTGCAAGACAGTGGTGGGGGGACAGACAAATTAGCTTAATAAATGGGCTTTTGGGCTCATTGTAATTGGCTTGGTGACTGGACTTACTTGCCAAAGCGTCGCCATTTCATGCAGGAATCACCGTGAGAGCCCCAATCCGCCTGTCCTCCAGGCAAGACATAACATTTGCTCTTCTCGAGAGCGGCAAAGTACCAAAGTAACTGATTTAGACCACAGGCAAAGGCAAAAAGCACCAGAGTATAGATGAAAAAGAATTTCACAATATCAATGACCATGCGACCCAATGAAATTTGCAATGGTCCCAAATGCGGATTAATGCTAAACAGATGAACCAACTTTAAGGCGGAAAATACATTGGCAGCAGCAAACAGACCCTCGGCAATCAATTGTGGATCAAAGTCATGCCATTTCTCACGTGGTATATAGGCCATCTGTGGATCATGGGCAATTTCAGTGGCTTGTTGTATGTACGCAAACGCTCTATAGAAAAACAAAAAGACTTTTTGCATAACAAGTATTTTCAAAGGACTTGACTACTCAACCACTCACACACTCACTTACCGTAGACACATAACCGAAACGTAGAGACTGTTGCGTAGGAAATCTATGAAATTCCACATGTTACGCAAATAACTTTTCATACCAACAGCAAATATCTCCTGTATCTCCTCCCACATGAAGCCAATCACATAGAGTACAACAATTAGTTCCAATTTGCTGGGTGCCTGGCCACGTTGCCGTAGCTCCTGTTCATCCAGTTCGGCCTTCATGCGACTTGTACCAAAGAGACGTATAAAGTCATCGTCTGCTCGCTGAGAGACCAAGATGAGAATGACTGTCGAGGTAGAAAGTAAATAAGAATGATGTGATGCGAAATACATACATAACGTCACTCCGCTCGGCTCTGCCACAATACTCACACAAGAAGAACAGGTAGGAGGAGGCATGAATGAGGAATTTCATAAACGGTTTACGCATAAGCTGGCCAGTCCGGCAATTCGGGGCCAACATGTAGATGAAACAGTAGAGGGGAAACAATACTGCCACTTGGGCAATACAAATAAACTTGTCTACAATGCTTTTCCGACGGAAACCTGGTAAGCCATCATACCATATCGATGACAACAATTGCTGTATGTTGGCATGGGCAACGAATTTCTTTTGCTTATACGCAATGGCCTGAACAAGACGATTCAAACTCATGCGATCTCCCGGCTCATAGGTTGATATCTGTGGATCATAATTCAATATGATGGCCAACTCATTGGATGTTCGCGTCTGGTCTAAGAGATCTACTGCAAATTTCTGACATTGTCGTCGCAATTCCATATACTCGGATTTACATTCCTGTTCAGTTAGAGCCAAATTCCTCAAATCCCAAGATAGTTGAAAGGCCGTCAATATGGGATCCTTTGAGGTGAGACATATTAACGAAGTACTGCATAGGGCACGATAAATATTCACACGTGAAAGAGAGTGCCGTAGCGAATCATTGCTCGTTAGTCGTACACATTCATCACAGCCGCAACTACAAAGTGTGCAGCAAAAGATTAGTTCAGTGAATTTCTGTGTGTATGTGTTAGTCAGTTTTATCTTTCTTTTACCGTATATCATGTGGCACAGGCACTGCAGCTCCTCGATCCAAAAGGATGCGCAGAATTTCAAAGTTATTCTTGTGGGCGGCAAGCATTAGAGGCGTGATATCTGGGGCAAACATTGCCGTATTAATGTCCACTTTCTGCCAGCTCTGTAAAGCAAAATCGTAGAGTTAAGTTAATGTTAAGTGGAGAATAAGTTTGTTCATTCCAAAGAGTTGGGTTTACGACGTGGCGAGGTCAAGTTTGAAATTACCCATAGTATACATTCTCATGGATTTAAGATTAAACCAAGCAAAGGTTAATTAAGTAAGCCTTAGAAAGGCTATGAAATGTTAGGCTCGTAAAATTAATTCAAGGGTAAGAAAGGTTAGCCTCGTAAAATCAGTTCAAGGATAAATTAAAGATATCGTCTAGCCTATCTTAAGATGAACTTAGGATTAAATAAAGTTTTGCAATAACATTTAGTTAAATATTAAGAGCCTATTATAAATTTTTATTGTCAAATAGTTAAATTTTTAGTCTATGATATTGTTAAGTCTTCGTTTAATACAGATTTATTTCGATATGACCTTGTCAATTGGGCCTTACGCTTCCTTAGCTGTTTAGTCAACCTATTTGAAGTATATCTAAATAACCGAAAAAAATAAACTCACAAAAAGATGTCGCAAAGTCACTTAAATCTGGGTCTAGCCTATCATTTCTGTTAAACGATTTTATTGCATATGCGTTACAATAGTAATTTTCACGCTTCAATTGCTCTCAATGGCTGCCTAATGAAGCGTGCTCGTGTGCATAAATATGAGGCAGTAGCAGGAGCTGGAGCAGAAGCAGCTAGGGCAAGTAAACCCAACTTGAAGAGCTTCTTGTGTATGTACAACTTTATTTGCCATAAGCATAAACTCAAAGTGTGGAGACATTGCCCCATGCCCCATTCCCATTCGCGCTTATCGCACACTCCCAATCACTCGAACTCGAACTCGAAGCGTCTGCCTCCGACGTCCTGTACGTGCCTAACGAGAGAGATGGCAACTGTTGAGACGGCGAGGAATCCTCACGGAAACTGATTAAAATCATGTTAGCACCCCTCTCCCCAACCCCATTCCTTTACCACGACTCCAACGATTAAGTGTGCCACAAATTAGCTGAGCTCAGCAAGAAAACAAAAAAAAACTATATATATGTATATCTACAACTTACGTAGGGTTCGCCCTCCTTGTAAGTGAGCTCCTCATGCTGGAGCAGTACTTCCACAGCCTCAACAAATTCTATAAACAAAAGAAAATAATAAATCGAATTAATTAATTATTCATAAAGTTAAAAATTTATAAAAAGCCTATAAAAAGGCACAGCCCTCCTAGCTCAGACACTATTATTTGTTATTTAACGATAGATAGAATGAAAGTTACATAGATTTTTATTCATATCGACAGATTTCTCATTCGCTTCGATGCCTTTAACTATTCACAAAACATTGAACCATGTTGGATGGAGTTTTGTTTAGCAACTGTCATTCTAAGCTTCTCCACTTTCACTTTGGTTATCGTCTATCGAATGTATATATTCATAATCCTCATTCATAATCAAGTTTGAATTTGAACTCTTGCCTCTTAACTATAGAGTGATAGCTCTTAAATTGTTGGTTGAATTTGAGATCTAACTTCCATTAACCCAAAGCTGTTGCTGCTTTTTACTATTACCAACTATTTATAAATGTCTTTATTTATAAAAGTCTTTATTTATAAAAATTTACATTTAAATTGTGCAAAAATCTCCTCTTATTGATGTCATATTTATTTAATGTATTTTCATGTATATTACCCGCATTGATTGCATGAAGTAGAGCATCTTTTGTCTCCACGCCCATAATGACCAGCAGTTCGGTCATTTCCAGATTCTCATTATCTATGGCCAGGGTCAGGGCCCGTCGTCCCAAAGGGTCCATGCAATTTATGTTGATATGCTGCTGTCGCAGGGCTTTCTGTAAAATTCTGATTATTGGAAAGAAACAGCGGAGAAAAAAAAGAGAGAAACCAATATATACTTAATAAAGTGGGCGGCAACTAATTAAAGAAGAACGGCAAAATATTGAAAAATAAGAAAAGAAGTCAAATAACTTTTTCCTCATTTTTCTGTTTATTTTTTATGGTCCTCCTTTGCTTTTCCTTTTTTGTAATGAAAGTTGGCGGCAAAGTTTCTAATTACATGCGAAGGCCAAGGGGGGAAAATGAAGTAAGTAGAAACTTTACCAATCAATCGAGTGCCAAAAAGGCACTTGGCCGAAATTTCTCTATATTCAAAATCATATATATGTACATACATATGTAAGTATGAATAAATGTTTAAACTTAGTGGCTTTCATCTCAAAAAATATTTTAAATATAACATCTAGATGCCTTTGCTTTTCAACTGTCAGCCATCGATTGCCACATTAGTTCGTTTTGGCTGAAGGGAAATCATTTTACAATCGTTCGCCAGCAAAAATTGTTGTGAAAAAAAATTCTACGACTAAAAATTTTCTATTAAATTTCAACAACAACGCGTTCGAAATATCCTTTTGTTTTAGCCAGGGGTATTCAACTACATTTGGCAATTAAATTATTTGTACGCAACGGAAAAAAAAAATTAAAGAAACATCCAAAATGAATGCCGCCGAAGGACAAGGTCTCGTCATCAAAATGGCCCAAAAGAATAAAGGTAAGAACAAGTCCAACCATCAAATGATTTGGTTGATCATTTGGTTTTCACTAGAAACTCAAACGGTGAAATTGGGCGGAAACAGTGGCATTGCCGCATCGCATCCAAACTGGTTTGCAGCTGCTCCAATTTCACCCCCTGTGCGAGGCTATGGCATGGTTTCACCCTACACTCTGGCGCCACCTCCATCGCCAGTATCACCGCATCGTCCTCTGGGACACACATCGTGCCAATTCTATATGGATCGCGAGGAGGAACTCTATCGTCAAGCCTGTCAGCTAAAGGGCATGAGGATGGAGACTGGAAATGAGACTGAGACTGAGAATGAGAATGAGATTCGTACCGAAGAGGAGGATTCCCTTGGTTCTGAGGAAGGGCCACCATCGAAGGTGATGTATCGTTATACATTGGACGAGATGAAAAGTTACAATCCCTATCGTTCAATGAAATATTAATTGCCAAATTCAAAAACTGAACCACAATCACACTGGACGGACACCATGGAAAACTTGGCACTACACATAAATACACGCATTCATCCACCCACACAACTGGCTGAGCATCTCTACATGATCATCCTATAACTTTATAACTGCAGGAAGTCGCCTCAAGTAACTTAAAATGAAGCAAATTCTCCCCAAAATGTTCAAAATCAACTCCATGCCCTTTATAATCGTATAATCGTATTTGTATATTAGATGTATCTATATTTATTAGTGATGAAAACCTAATACTTATTGTTACGTGATTAGCTACATAAAAAATGTTCTCCAAAAGTTGTGATAAGTTGTGATTTTGGATTAAGTCTGGATGATAAAATTTCACTTTGCAGAGTAAAGCCACATCTAAAATAGGACTTTGTGTAAGAATATCTATAAATTACAGATGGTAAGCTAAATGTAAAAACTCTTGTGAAATTATAATCCAAATATGAATATGATGACGCACATTACCGAGAAAGTAGCAAGTCGAAGTATACTAGACTAAAGATGAGTCTTTCGAATAAGCCATTCAGAATTGTCCATCTAAGCAAAAAAAGCTCCCGAGGATAGATCAAATTGATTAGCAAATTCTTTTTATAAATTTTTTGTCATTCTTATTAGAGATAAACTTGTATGATTTAAATCAATTAACTTTTGAAAACTATTGCAAGCTATTTATTTATGGCCTAAATAAACGGAAGAAGTTTAAATTTTGACAGTAAAGTTTTCCAGTCGATTGTCTTTGCCAGATTACGAAATGATACATTGATAAAAGTATTTACGGCATCCCTTTAAAACGTAAGTATTTAACTTGTATGCTAAGCAGAACTCAAATAATATCCTCCAGCTTTCAAGGACATACATATTTGTATGTATAAGCATAGCACAAGCGAATTCTTGGTGCCAAAGGTTTCTTCGTTTTGACTAGAGAATTGATGTATTTTTTGTGCTTGCATAAATATGCATTATAAAACATAAACGAAATTAATTGTAAATTCATTAAAATGTATTTTAAACGACCGGAAGCTGAAGAAGAGCTTATTAAGTGGCATGTTAGCAGGATACGGGATAAGGAAACAGACACAAACACATATACACACGTTAACATAGAGGAAGATACAAGTTGGGTAACATTTTCACACCCTCAGGGGCCAAACTGAACAGAATGGCAGACTGGCAGACTGTCAGGCAGGCAGCACTCGGCAGCAGCTATGCAAATAATTGAAACCACCCAACAACATGGTGGCTGATGTTGATGGGATTTATGTTACCCACAGACATTCCCAGCCGGTAGCGGCCCATCGACACCTGCGAGCGAGTCTCTCGACGCGGCATCATTTAAACAAAACAGAAAAACACAACACACAGGCAAAGAGGGTAGCCACCATATAGTTCGAATCGTTTATATCCTTTAACTTACATCTGTAATATAATGTATATTGTTCACCGAACTTCTTATAAATGTGGGGGAAATAAGATTGTCTAACAAAACCAACAGAACCAACAGAACCAAACAAACAATTCTTTGAAGTGCCTGGGTCATCCACTTTTTTTGAACCAGCTTTTACATTTTAAATAAATATATTTTTTAATCAACTTTATTATTGAAAAAGTCTTCAGATCGAAAAAGATCACGAGACTTGATTGTAAAGGGGTATGCTAAATGGGTAATCTGAAAGTGCTTCGACTTTACCCGCCTTTGATCAATGACTCAAATGTTCTATCTGCCAAAGGATACCTCAAAGCATAATACCTCATTGAATGCATTTACAGGGTATTCACCATTGCAAAAAAAATTGAAAAGAAAGAGCAACGAGTGTAGCCCAAAACTCACCTCTAACCATGCCCCCAAACCCAAACCCAATGGCAGACCGTGCCACTTTACTCACCTGCGTACATTTGGTATATCGCCACGCTCGACAGCCAACAGGAATTTCTTCTCCTCGAGCAGCAAAGGTTGCGGTAATCCCAGCGGTACACAGCAGCCGCCTACAGTTTTTGAGGTGTTCGAGGTGGTGTTGCCATTGCCATTGGCACCACCAGCCGATACCTGGCAGATTTTTTTTTTAAAGACACAAAAAGAAGGCACTCTGAATACCTGAGACAGGTGTGTGTTTTGTGTGTGTGTGTGTGTATGTTTTACGCGTAAACGCGGAATTGCAAATAAATAAAAAGAAAAAATAAACATATAAGAAAATTAAGTGCAAAGTGGAGCAAAGGAGGATGATGCTTGACTGGATTGTTACTCCGCCCCCATCCCGCCTATGTACATGTTGGAAATATCCTTTGCCTCTAAATGGTATGGAAATGAAATGTGCCATTTCCAAGCGTTTAAGCTAAGCAGCGGAAGCAACTAACTTTAATCTACATGTACTTTAAGTTAATCAAGTTTTTTTTCTTGTTTTTGATCATTTCGCTCAATTTTGAGTGTACTTACGCCCATTGGAGTTTTCTTTTTGCGACCCATTAGTTTGTTTTCAATTGAAGAAAATGCAAAACAGCCAACTGATTGTTATTTAAGTACGTGTGTGTGTTGATGGAAAGTTATACAACCCTGCAGTTCATTTAGTTATGGCCAACTTCCGTTTTTTTGTTTCCTGTCACCGACATGTCATAGGGCTTAAACACAGACACCGAGAGAGGGAGAGATAGAAAGAGAGAGAGAGAAGACAGACTATAAGTTAAGCCAAAAAAAAAACTCAAACATTAAACCCAGGAAAACTGCAACTTTCAAATTTTCACACTGCACGCCCAAACCCCACCTCTTACCCTTCCCTCCCGCACACACAAAACACTTGGTTAGATGCTTTCAAATGGTTTTTTGCCTTGGTTTTTGGTTTTCGGTTGGCTTAAACTTTGTCATTTAAGCTGTTTATAATATATACACAGTTGTCTCTTTTTTTTTTGTTTTGTTTGGTTTTTGTTGGTCAACTTAAATCTTATGTAAATGCTTTGCTATTTTTTCTATGGATATTTTCAACGATTTTGGCACATTTTCTCGATGTTTGCTTTCTCACTTTTGGCCAAAAACTACATTTGCGATTGAAATTTCGTCTTATACATCATCAATTGTATTTTGATTTCAATTACATTTCATTTTTCTATATATATGTATATATATGTGTTTATATGCAGCTGTAAGTGGGGCGAAACTTTTGCAAATTTGTTTATAATAATACAAATGTTGCTACATATATATAAATTAAATCTTATGAAAAGTAGTGAGCAAAAATTGATCGCTCGCTCTCTCTCTCTCTCTTCCTTTCGCTTCCGATACTTTGTAACAAAAGAGCTTTTTAGTGTAAAAATGCATGAGAGGTTTTTGTTGTTGGCCATTTTGGCCATAAAAAATGCAGATACCATGTAGTCACATTTATATATACATATGTACATATATACGTATAATAGTATATAGATGACTGGGCTTAAACAAACACACACTCACACTCACACGGGCAGACAGACTTTTGCACTTTTTCCACTTGTCCACCATAAAAAATGGCTGAGCCTCTCTACCTAGCCATTGTGTTTTGTTTCGCCAATGAACAACGAACAGCAGCGGGCAAGAGGAAGTGGGAGAGGGCGAGAGGGATAGAGAGATAAAGGACAAAAGGCTGCCTTTTGGTTGTTTGTATTGTTTAATTAAGTTAATAGTTTAATAGAATTATAAGTGGCCAAAGAGAAGTTTTGCAATGGCTTTACACTCAAATATATGCTTTTACATGTCGGCCGATAAAACTGTCATCATAAATTCGAAAATTTATCTTTAAACGGGCATTTTGTATATATATTTTACAGACAGCTTTTTTAAATTTCCACTAGCAAACCAATAAAAATGATTAAATGTTATGCAAGAAATAAAAAGTAATTAGCTAGATAATCGAGTAGGTAGGGAAGATTACTCCCTCTGGCAGTTAAGTAAATAAAACATACACAAATGCATATTGGATACTGATTAATTGTACTTAATATACATTTTCCTATTAACTAGTTATAAGAAAAAGGGCAGGGACTGAAAAGGGCTTCAGTTTTTTCAGATTTTTGAGATTTGGGTTTGTTGATGGGTCAAATCGACAACTTTGATCGTTTATAACACAGTCAGTTAAGGAATGCTACTTCAGTATCAGGATGTCTCATCTCAAGCTAGACAAGTAGTATATTGTTTTCTCTCCATAGCAATTGCTTATATTTTCACTTTTTCCATAGCAAATTGATAACAAAGCACCACAAACAAACTATTTGTATTCGACTTTTTTAATGAAACATGACGGACCCAGTTCGGGATTTCTGGCGGTCTGGATACCTCCCGAAATGGATTTTTACATGTTTTGAATAATTTTTAACATTTTTTATCATTTTATACCCACAACTAGTAAGACTTTGAAGTAGTCACAAAATTCCCATAAATCCCCGTACTAACTAAATGAGTTCATTGCACAATGATCATTTTTCCTGAACCGAAAATCTTGTTTTCTTAATAGGTGATGTCATTCATTACTTAATTTTTTTTTTCGTTTAGTTATAATTTTAATTATTATTTAAACAGGTTATATATATTATATTATTATTTAAACGTTTTGACATATTGTTTTTATTCTTTTGTCATTTCCGGTCCTGAACCAACTTAATGTAGGTGTCTTATTTCTCTGCGTTTCAACATTTTGTGAGTTTTTGAACCGTCACCGGTCAGCTTCTAGATAGGAGGCTTAAATGTATTTATTGAAGTTGTTTAAACAAATTTATATCTCTCCCAATGTCGTCTGTCTCTCTCTCTCTTTCTTCCTCCATGTGCGTGTCTCTCTAAATAGAATAACTCGGAGAATATAATCTTAGGCTTTTGTGATTAAAACTGTTTTTGATTTAGTTTAGATTTTATGCACAAAATGAAAGTTTTCCTGAATTATACACTTGCACATACACACACGAACACACAGATATACATATACACACTTCAATGACCACACAATGGCTACTTCGTTTCTTTCCTTCTCTCTCTCTTTTTTTCTTTTTCTCAGTGAGTGTGTGTGTGTGTGCGTATGTGTGTATCTCTCTGTTTTATCCATTCAGTTATAACTAGGTAGTATATAATTCACTTTGGCTTTATGGGAAACAGCACATAAGCCACTTACTTCTTGCATTCTTGCACATAAAAACGTGTGCAATTGTTCAACTTTACCGCACAATGGACGACAACGACAACGACAGCGACGATGTTGAAATTTCATATGTATAAGGCTTAGAGTATTGGACAAAATAAGAAAGACCAAAAAGTATAGTGAACAAGGAATAAATAAAGCAACTACTAGACAATACAATTTTTGCGTTGCATACGTTAAGGGTCTCAACGACAAACTGCGTACCGTTAGCCACGAAGCACTCGCAAAAATTTTCCCCAACTTGACCGAACACACGGAAATTTATACCTTTTATGCCCCTCTGGGAGGTAGACGGGGAGGGCGCTGATGATTGTTTGGGGGGAAAGATGGCGGGCATTTGTAACTAATTTAATTAGACTAAAACGTCAAATATTTGTTTGCAGACAGCAAATACATACAAAAAGGAAGCAAAAAGAAGAAAGAAGAGAGGGAGGTGGGAAAGGTATGAAGGTTGGACCCACCACACATACACACACAAGTTCAACAACCAAACAAGCATATTTATATGCCAACTGGCCAACAACTGAAGACAGGTGGCGTCCTCACCTTGTCTAGGGTCACCGCCCATCAACAAGTTTAAGGCGATTATCAAATGAAATGGTATATAGTATATATATACATACATATAGTATATATATACATACATATATGTATATATCTGGTATCTGTATATGATAAGTTAATGACAAAGTCTCACGACTGTCAGCAATTCAATTACAACTAATTTGCTGTGATTTCATTTGCATTGGCCACCATCGGTCGCCCACCTTCAGTCTAGTCTCTCATGTCTGTCTATTCTTTCCTTTCTAATTCTGGGGTCGCCTTGTAAGTACTTCCACACTTTGTTATTGCACATTTTTATTGTTATTCTTTTTTTTTTTTGCTTCCATGCTGTCAAATGCAGCGGTCTTAATTTGATTGTGAAAATAAGCTACTTACAGGGTAGTCGAGGTAGAAGTAGTCACAAACAATTCAAGCAGAAATCTAATCAACAGTTAAATGTGGTCGTATATTAGCTAAGCTTTCATTTATATTTTATTTAATTTAAGAATGTTGTTATTAACATTTTTTTTATTACAATTATTTCGGTATTTGAAGAATAATAGCCTTAGAACGTGATATTGAGATATTAAGATATTTTTTAGGTTCAATGACATTGTTTGAGATATATATTCGAGAAACTTTTGAATATATTGATTAGGCAATTAACTCGATGATATTTTGACATCTATAAACTTTTATTAAAGTAATTATCATCATCTTTTGATTGTTTCATGAATCAAAATGGCAAGTATTTGCCCTGAAATGATAGTTTTCTGATAGAAGGACTCTAATGACAAGACAAATAACGATGGGTTTTGATCTAGAAATCCAATTCCTCCAGGTTTTACCAATCGGATTACATCTAACAAAAAAGAATGAATTTTTTAACCTTGACTTTAGCCTATACCCAACCGTCTAAAAACTGGCATGTGTCAGTCTTTTTCACGACTTTTTTCTTCGACTTCAATATATGCCAAAGATCAGTAAACCAGGAGAAGTCAAATGCACTTTTTTCAACATAAAAATCTTATCAAACTATGCACAGATACTACTTTTTTAAATCAAAACTCAATATTAAATTTTTCAAAACATATTTTCAAGCTCTTTTTATTTTAAACGGCAACCGAATCGACGGTTGGGTATTTGCCATTTGATTAATTTTAAAACTCAAGGCGTTTTAGTGGCAAAAGACAGTTTTGTTTTCCCCAAAATATCAATTTGGATGCAATTTCAATTTTCCTATGTTGTGTGCTAGAACAACGTACATATACGAATTTACTCATATGATATGATATATTTTCATTAGTTTGAAAACATTTTTATACCAATTTAGGATTATCAAGTCAGCAGTAGAGAGAGGGAGAGAGAGTAAAGAGCCAGTGCTAAAAGAGCAACAAATGCCATCAAATCGGAAAAAAGGGAAAAACGTGCAGTAAGCAACCTTCTTCAGCTGGCAAAGCAAACCAAAATTAAATCAAAAATCTTCAACTAGATTTTGATGAGAGAAGAGTAGAGACCAGATGAGGACAACAATTGAGGGACTCGCATGGTTGCACGTTTTGTGGCAAAAGCCAAAGAAAAACACTGCCAGAGCAGGGAGCAAAATGGAATGAGAAATGGCAAAAGAGAAGGAAATTCATTTAAAAAGGCTGGCATCTCATGCTAGGACTAGGATGTAGGTGGATGGATGGGTAACCATGACGGCATATCAGTGAATACCAGGAATGCAGCATGTGATTGTTGTTGTTGTTGCTGTTGCTGTTGTTGTTGGCCAAATGAATCGACTTGAATTGACGGAGTTGCCTTTTAAGTTGCGCCTGATGGTATGCTACATTGTGAGCGCTGTGACGCGACAGGAAATAAGATTTCTCTCGCCAGGTGCGCATATCGAGTGTGTGTGTGTGTGTGTGTATGAGTGTCTTTCAGTTTGGGTGTGTGTGTGTGACAGGTCTCCTTTAGCATGTTGCTTATAAGCACTGCCTCAGCAGTCCCTTATGCAAACACCAACAGACACTAAGTAGCATAGTTACACGCACACAGAAGCAGGTTATCCTTATGATATATCTAACCAGGCAAAGAATATTCTTCAGCTACATGGATTGCATCTGTGGGTGTGAGTGTGTTTCTATATGTTTATGGTTGTATATGTATGTATGTAACTCTGTGTGCGGCAAATAAAATTGCATTCAATATTTTTCTTGGTTTTTGTGTGTTTTGATGAGATTTCTTTCCCTTTCCCTACTCATCTCTTGGCCTTTTCTACTTCTGTTCCTTCTCTCTTGCTCTCTCTTTTGCTCTTGCATCATTTTTGTTTGCCTTGCATTAAATTTATGGCTGCTGCGTTGCATTTGCCATAAATTGTATGCTGATGGCTTCCCATTATTTTATGCTGCATGCGAAAATTTGTTATTGGAATGCATAATTATAGACATTGATTTAGCTGGGGAAGAAAGGATTTCACAATGGATGGGTTGAGTTATATTGTATATACACTTTTTAAAGCACAAATATAAGATAGCCGATTTGCAACGAATTTACCAGATATATTGCAGTTGCGATTATAGTTATTTTTATGAATATTTTAATACAAGATAAGCTAGTAACATTTTGCTACTACTTTGGTCCTGGGACAATTTTGCTCCTTAAAGTATGCAACAGGCTGATATTTATTGTTTTCAACAGATTTAAAACTTTTCTTATGTGTCGAAAATTGTCGGTAAATAATCCACAGTACATACCAAACATTTTGTAAAGGCGAATTCTCGAACTGCAAATTGCATACTTCCATGAAAATCAAATAATTATATAACTAGAAATTATATGAGTTAAAAGTTGTATAAAACAGTTACACTTTTACCTTTAAACTCTTTTCTGTAAACATAATTCTGGCATCGAAGAACCAAAAACTTTTGGATTCAGCAGCTAAAAGTATGCTATGCTTTATACAATTTACTTACTGTTGGCCAAGTTTTATTGCATATTTTAAGGACTGCATTGAATTTATGCTTCCGTTTTCGATCTTTTTCAGTTTCAGCCCCTCAAAAGCCAACACCTCTCCGCACCCATTGCTGGGTAGCAATAGCAAAAGTAACGTCATGGCATGTGGAATTGGCCATTTGCGTAGGCATGTGGGGCCAGGCAATCTTTAAATATTTATTTCATTGCAAATACCAAACCATTGAGGCATTCAATTTTTGCTGGATTTTCATCAATGAACTTTTTCGGTGTGTGTACAGCTTGCCAGCTAACTGGGCTGGACCTTTAAAATTTAAAACGAAACAAATAAACAAAATTGCTTTTTGAACAAATCCGTGAGCTAACCGCACAACAACACAAGCAGCAAGTAGCAAGGAGCACAAGCAATCCTTGTGGTAAAATAAATTTGCTCAACATCAGCAACTGAGCAACATTCTCGTCCTCATTCTCCTTCACTCAGGAATCCTGAGGTGTGAGAGCGTACGTGCTGAGACATGAAACTTGCCAAACGGATTAGAGAGTCAAAGCGAGACATCCGCCTTCACCTCAAGTCCAACAAGACGTTGGAAAGCCGACCCATCCCAATCTCCGAACCTAAACCCCACAAAGGATTTAAAAGGCAATCAAATTTAATTGTTTTGTGGTTAACCGCAAAAACTTCTTTCGAACCCTATCCCAGATGACCCATAATTTCTGCAGCTGCTCGACTAAAAATGTCAATAAGAACATTTTGTTTTTCTCATTGTTTCTTTGATTTACAACACAACGCAGAAATCGAAATAGATGAGACACAAATCACAAGTGGAGAAAAGAATTTTAAACAAATTTGAATTTTTGAGATTCTGACGTACTTAAAGATACATTTTTTTTTTTTTGGTTTAGTTTATAAATAAAATTCACCTGTGTTTTTTGTTTACGTGGGCCGTACCAATTAGACGTAAACAAATCAACGCCGGAAGTGGGCCAAACCAACTAACCAAAAGCAGGCAAACTAAAAATCAATCTTAAAATAACAGGAAAATCTTAATGACGATGATGATGAATAATTCTCCTACAAGTCAGGAAATTTGTCATTGTTCCACTTTGACACAAGTTCAAGCAGCAAGGTCCAAGGCTTTTATTTATTTTCTTTATATATTGTATATATATATTTAAATATATATGTAACATTGATCTCTGGCTGTCAACGTCTGGTGTAAAGGCCAAATGACACTATTTTTGTAAATTATAACACACACTGAAAGATATTTATACATAATTCTAGATGTCATAAAATGCGGCGGCGCCAGTCAACGAACGACTCGACACGACGACGAATTGCGACCCCCACATGCCACATGCCACACAAAAGCAAAAGAAAGCTAAAAGAGAGAGGGAGGTGACAATTAAATTCTTAAGTCATTTTGTTTAAATTAAATAATTTATATTGCCATTTGTCTACATATTTTACATATTTCCCATTAATGACCCAGAAAACTAAGAAACAGATGAAAGGCCCACAAATTGATTTGGAAAGATGGCTAAAAGGCCCACAAATATACCCCTAATAGCCATATCACCCGCCTCCCCAGGGGGTCAGAGAATTTCAACTGAACGTATGTACATATGTATGTGTGTGGGTGGGTGGGTAAAATGTTTTCTATAGAGCAAGGTCAAAACCAATCAGCTTGGAATGCCAATGTTCTGAGAAATAAAGAAAATATTTCGCAAACTAAAAATTATGCTCTAGCCCAATTGCATAGATGCAAACTAGAGCTCTTGTCTTTTTTAGGTCAAAGTGTACTTTTTTAAAGTGATTCGCAACGAATAACCAACCAATGGGGTGAGTAAGTGCCACTATAGACATAAGTATTGCCTTCCGATTTAACAAATAATACTGCATCACAAAAGATGCCAATCACAAAACAACAAACCAATGAATAAAAATGTAAAATCTTCGAGCCATCGACAGTTTTAAGAGAAAGGAAATAAATTATTATAAAAGTCGAACTGTTTGAAAAGTCTTCTTTCTTCACCTTGAAGACCAAAAATTAACGAAACTACACCCTAAAATGAAGAATAATACAGGAGGAAGGGAAAGAATCGATTGTGCTAAATAAAATATAATTGAATAGTTTTTGAATTTTCAGAAGACGAAGAGAATTATTTCCGTTGAAGCCTGCTTTAAAGCAAGTTTTAATCATTAATCCCCTAAAATATCGATTTCCAGATAGTTCTTACAATAACTTTGATTTGAAATAAAAAACTTTTTGCGCCAGAAAACAAATTTTTTTGTATTAGGTCGTATTACGAACTATTTAAAACTTAAAACAGTCTGTCATTCGCTTTAAATGACTATATTCATAAATATAGTTGTAACTTTACTTATTTGTTGTCGAAAACTCACAGTAATTATAATTTAGAAACCATTCTTAAGCTGGCTATAGCTGGCTTTGGACCAAATTATGCTACCTTGAGTTTAGTTCAAAAGAAAATATGGAATTATAATTTAATGCATTTTTAAAAAACAAATAACACAATGTTGTTCTTGATTAGCCTATTTTGTCTGTTTTCTTGAGCTTTAAACTGACAATTTAATTAAATCAAATTAGCAATAAAATAAATAAATTTCTTTTCTGTTATGAAAAATAAAAAGTAGATATCGATCCTGCCAGGAGTCGAACCTGGAATCTTCTGATCCGTAGTCAGACGCGTTATCCATTGCGCCACAGGACCTGTTGGATGAAATGGAAATTGTAGCAACAATCAATCTGAAATTAAGTAAACATTCTGATGACTAATATTGAAAAATTCTTTAATTTAAGTATTGTTTGTTTTATTGTTAAGTGGAAATTATATTCGCTAATAAGTTAAATGTATTTCATTCCAATCCATTGCAGTCATTGCAAACATTTTGTTTTTTGACTTGCCTGCTTTGGCTCACGTAGTATAACCACCTCGACCCCGACCCCACTACTCCTTGCCCCCTTTTGTTTTGTCCGCCCACAATCGCCCGAGAAAGAAAAACCTAATATTGAGGCTAATGGACCAATGCTGCGTGTGATGTATTCGGCATTTTATTATTAGCTACATGTATACCCTCTCTATCTCTCTCTGTCTCTCTTTTACTCTAACTCACACTCCCCCCTCTTAGCAAAAACAACAACTGTAAAGAAGTTTTTCACTCCGAGGTAAAAACATACATTTGGCTTCACTTTATGTTGCGCCAACAACAAACTAAAAACCTAAAGAAAATAAAAAAAAGAAGAAAAAGCATTTCGAAAAATTGTGCAACGAAAATAGAGCCACGAGGCAGCAAATATGTATCCATGAGATCAAGAGAGAGAGAGAGAGGAGAGAGAGAGAGAGAGAGAGAGAGAGAGAGAGAGAGAGTATGTGTGTAGTTAATGCCAACCCGGTCCGAAAATGCCGAAAAACATTTTCGAAACTTAATTGAAATTGGGAAAAAAATTATGGCTAGCCAGTTGCGTGTGCAATAAGCCAGCCGTGAGACGGGCAAGATTTCTAGCGGGAAATGTCACAAGGCACAAATAAAAGAAAATGCATTCACATTGATATGTAAACATTTATGAAGTGAAAAGTGTTGAACACAAAAAGGAAAAAAAAAATAAACAAAAATAATAGCAAAAACCAGGCTAAAACTCGTAGCAAAACAATTGAAAATGCAGTTGGCCAGGTTCGGGAGGCAGTTGCTAACGGTAGCTAAACGATTTTGTGCACACTAAATAACAAACAGAAGTTTTACCAGACAGACAGAGAAAAAACATAGAGAGAGAAAGAGAGAGGGAATCAAAAAAAAGTACTGAAAACGAAGAAAAAACTTGGGAAAATCAAAAGAAAAAAAAAACAGACAACGGTAGAGCAGTAAAACCATTGCAGAAACGGTGAACTACTGGCTTTGGCTCTGGCTTTGGCAAGGTGAGCAAGCGGAAACAAAATCAACAACAACACTGACAACTACCAACAACAACAATAACAACATTATCAGAGACTAGAGACCGGCAGCAAAAGTTATTTGCAACCTCATGAAAACCCAAATGCTCTTTGGCTCAACTTTCTGTTCGTCGACAGATTGTTGAAAAGTTCTTTGTTAATCAATTTAAAGGCATTAAAACGAATTGCATCAAAAGTGATTGATTAAATTGAAGTGTAGACTTCAAAGAAAGAGGGAAAATACCTGTAAATTACGTTAAACTCAGCTCTCTCGGTTGGCAACTTGATTAGGGTGGGTTAAGCACGTTTTATGACTTCATCAAATCGATATAAGAAATCAATTTCTGTTTGGACATTGTAGATTTAAAATGGTTTACCAGCTGAAGCTAAAATGGCTGAAAAATTTTTTTATGAGATAAATGAGGGTTTTGATTTGAAGTACTACATACATACAGGTTTTTCAAATAAATTATAAACTTTGTTAACTTTCTACTGCATGTAAAAACCCAAGACCTAAAACGATTTTAAAACAGAAAGAAGAGGAAATAACGTACAAAGTGCAATGAGGAAAATCCAGAAAATAAATGTTTTGGACTGAAACTGCGTTATCCTTTGGTCCATGGCAAAAATGGTCTCACAAAACAAATGACAACATATCGGAAATATTTTCAATTTTCGACAAAAGATACTTTAATATTATTACTGTAATTATAGGTCCACAATTCTTGCAAACAACGATTTACATTTTAGCCAAACTTAGACCTTGTTTTAATCAAGATGCATTCATAGATACCCAAATATGATATATAAAAATATATCCTTAACTCAAATACTTATTTTGAAAATTTGAGAATGAAGTAGATGAAAAGTACCTCATAATACTTTATCTCATTGTCTTTAAATAAAGTTTTCAAATTTTACAAATTTAAATCAAAATTTATCAAATATTAAAGATTTAAATCAGATCTGGCCTACTTCCATCTTCACCTGTTTGTTAGGACAAATTTCATGACAAAGTAAATGTGTCCGGTATGTGAAAGCGGACAAGTTGAAAAACAAAAACGTGCTGCTTTCACGATTTTCGATTTAGGCACAAAAAAAAAAGAACGCACACTCGCACACCCACACACAACAAAAAAAAAACACAGTGAGACACAGAAAAACAGGGCAGAGCGACCACCAGCCGCGTTTAGCGCGTTTAAAGGATTTGCATTATTTAAACAAAGCCAAACTCCGGCAGAGGAGAAGGCGAAGGTGAGAGATAGAATAGAGAGAGTAAGAGAAGGCCCAGCGAGCGGTCTGTGACATCAAAGCCGAGTGCATTTAGGTCCGAAACCTGTGCAAATCAAACTGCAGCTTAGTCCTAGGCAGCGTTTGTACTGTTTACTTTGGACTCTAAAGTTCCTCCACGCCAATCTGCCACCCCCGCTGCCACATTGTGTTGTACATGTACATTGTACATACATATGTATGTATATGTATATGTATGTAGGAGGATCCGGTGCCAGACCACAAACGTATCTGGGCACGTTCGCATCAAGTGGCCGCTGGCTGTTGCTACTATTGGACTGGCCTGAGTATATTGTTTATTTATTTTTCGCTGACCAGGAGCCAACGACGGCGCAGGGGTTGGTGGGTGTGTGCGGTGCTGTTGCTGAAAACTCCCACGGCTGCTGCCAACTGCGCGTATACGTATTTTCGTATTTTTTTTTTTACTTTTGCCAAGGCTTCGTTTACGTTTGTTGTTTATGTGACCGTCGTCGTTGTCTTCTTTCTTTCAAGCACTTTAAGTTGGGATTCACTAAGGCGAAAGACAAACCAATTAGATATCCAAGTACAAACGTCTCTCTGTCTCTCTTTCCCTCTCCCTTTCTCGTCCATCAATTTGCTTCTGTGTTTATCTGTGTCTGTGTGTCTGGACATGACGCATGGCCACCTTTTATAATGTTGTCGGTTGTAGACGGCGTGCCCGTTCGGCAATTAGGCATTCTTCCGTCTGATAAGATATTATTTTGCCTGTGTGTTTGTGTGTGTGGGTGTGATTGTCGGTGAGTGGGAGGGGGCGTGATACTTCTATTCCGTTTACTCTTATCGTACGTGCTGGTAACCCATAAATAAATAGAATACCGTAACCAAATAATCCATCCAAGATAATAAAGTTAGAAGATCTCGTTTTGTCTAAAATTGTGTGACTAGCTAAAACTATGCAATTATTTATAGTTCACACATTCCAGTTATAGATTACAGAATGCCCTTCAAATGATTGTATTTTCTAAATATAATCTAGTTTATTGCAAAATTTATAGAAATGCTATCAGAGTTCGTATTATTGCATTTGTTTGTGCAAGGTCTATAAATTGGGCCAAGTTATTTCATGAATTCTGATTTGGAGTTCCTATTGAATGTAATCGAAAGTGAACTCAAACTGAACTCAAAGTGAACTTCAACTAAACTCAAACTGAACTCAAAATGAACTCGAAGTGAACTCAGACTGAACTGAAAATAAACCAAAACTGAACTGAAATGAGAACCTGATATCTATTGGCTAATGAACATTATCTAGAAAAATAATTTTGGCAATATACGTTGTAAAGTACTATCCCAACGTAAAGAGTTGCCCCGTATTCACTGATTATGATAAACTAAAATGTAAATTGGAAAGATCCCTATTTAAATGCGTGAAATTTGAAGGATTTCTGGCTAATCTAGTCAACTCAATCTATTGGAATTTATCCGCTTTATGCAAATCAGATAAGCTTTAGCAATTTCGGGCGAAGGTCACATAGTACATGTTTGTGTAATATAACGAGCAGTTAATCTAAGAAATGCCAACCAACTATCCACATATAGATACTATATGCCGAAGAAGACGAAAAACATCTAAAGCAAAACGTGACACATATGTATATATAACAGATGTATATACACATATATGTATATGTATATGGGCATGCCAACAGCGGCAACAAGTTGCGAAAATGTGAACCAAAAAAAAATACGAAAAAAAACTAAGCGGGAATAGGAAGTCATATAGCCTGGCACATAGCCCACATATATAGGCACACACAGACACACACACACACATGCAAAAAAGTATGAAAAAATGTGCTAAAACGACAACAGGGAAAATCATTTTCATTTTGCTTACAAAACGGTAGAGGACCAAGAGACTGAAGGAGAGATAGAAAGAGTAAGAGAGGGAGAGAGAGAGCCACATACAAATTGCTTTGCAATTTATTTTTATAACAACAGCCAAGATAGATCCATACATACAAATACAACTACAAATTGCATATATATGTATTTTCTTGTTTTTATACTCTTACTGGAAAAGGGTATACTTTATACTATAATTGTTTGGCCCCTAGTGTTTTGCTTTTTGGATTCTCAAGCCTGTTTAAATCAGTAGAACTGTTTAGAATAGGAAAAGCTTTATACCATATTCTTTGATTTTCAATATAATTGTTCATTTCCTCTCAGAGACTAACTATCGGATCGTTAACCACAACTTTGGAGAAAGGATATTTAGTACATAAGTTTCATAAAAAGGTGTTCTCTCTTTTATTAATTAAGATATCCTCTCCGTCTTTTATGAGATCCATAATTAAACATAATACTTTAATAATATTATAGATTAGGCTGGTAAAAGAAAACTAACAACGGGCAAAAAACTTTTACGAGTCAGTAGGATTGGAATTCATAACATTCTGAGTGATTTTCCTTTAGTCAAATTCGAATCCGCAAGCCATTTCTTTCGCCTTAACTATTTAATGTTTAGATTCTTACTTGAATTGGCTTTTATTCAATTCCCGCAATGACATAAGAGATTTGACTCTCATTTATCATTGACTTTAGAATCATTTTAAAAAATATGACACAAGCCGAAAATTAGTTTTTCAAAATTATGTGACCACCCAACACAGACTTTTTTACCCACACTGTTTTTTACATAAATATAACAAAAATAATACTATAATTACTCACAATGGATCTGGTTATACTTCGTTAATCCTTCTGCTGTTCAATGGTCTGAAGAAAATTGTATTTGTAAAGGGCGGACCATCAAAATTATTCAAATGTCGACAGTCGATACGCAATGGCAACCCAGCGGAGGAAATCGACCAATGAATCGGCAAATGAGTGCAGGGCTAGTATGCGCCTTTTGGTGCAAAATTGGCGAGAAATAGCCAATGCTAAATCGATTTCGAATATAGTGGCTCCGGATTCTGTTGAATTGCTTACCGAATCGCCTCAACGCCAGAGCACTGTTCGCAGATCAATTGTATCGGCTAATTTGAGCAAGAGCATATCGCGTCAGAGATTGTCAATTGGGTCGGCGTCAGGGGCTGCAAAAATAGAACACCCGCGAAACAGTATGCGGGCATCGTATATAAATGTAACCCATGACGTGAAATTATATATTCATGTACCGATCAATCGACCCGATGGAGACTTAACAGACGAGCAAAGTGCACGTACAACTATCACACTATTGGACGGAAAAATGAATAGTAGAGAACCGCAGGGAAAAAAAAACTAAGTAAATATTGTACAAAACTGATAGCATATACATATATATGTAACTTCCTATTAAAGACTGGAAATAGTTTGATTAAAATCTATTCAGTTTGGCCTTTTCTAATATACACAAAGAATGAAAAGTACCAAGTAAGCAAAAATCAGTTGCCCTCTTATTAAAAAATATATGTTAAAAGCTAAATTTGGCCATTTGTCGCTAGAACACAAAACCAGTGTTGGAAATTGATCTCTCTATCTGCTCAGGTTTACTTTTTTTGGCCGTCCGATCTAAACTTTTGCAGGCTTGTGAATTGATAACAACTTAACCTCAAGTCTTAGTCAAAATTTACTTAAATACTTAAAAATAGTTTGTATTACTTATTAAGTCAATATTCTTCTGATTGTCTAGGTTATGAAATTCAAAGAGTGTACAAAGTGCTTTATGGCCGTATTTGGCCCGGCCTCTCTGGTTTTTCTTTCATTTATTTATAGATACATAATATACATTGCTAGGAGTGAGAGTCAATCGGCGACAGCGACAAGTCGTACCGGCCTGACGCTGACGCTGGTTCTGTCTCTGCCCAGTTATCAGCCCAAAAACAACACGAGAATAACCAAACACGCACACAGACACACACACACACAGATACTACTACATCCATACACAAAGAGATCCCCATGCTTACACAGATACATTTATAAAAAACAGAGCGCCAAAAGAGCACAGTACAAAGGAAATACATACGTAATATATTGTGTGTATCTTTGTGTGCTTGTGTGTTTGCATCCGTGTATTGGTTAACAAACGACGAGCGAGCAGCTCAAATCAAATAATGAGGCATTGGCCAAAAACAGTTTGAGGCAAAACGCTCGCTCGCCATCATCAAAAATCACAGAAAAACCAACCCAACCGAAGAAGTAAATTTCATATCGGTATTGGCAAAAATCAAGTATACGCAACGTGTTTGATGTCTATAAATAAACAAATAACCAAAAAGATCATAATTCTAGTCATTTTTTAAGTGCGCAAATAAAAAATATAAAACGCAACAATACATAACAACAACAACACAAATAAGTTATAACAAAATAATATGAATCAAAAAAGTGAATATATAAAGTGAATTTTCCTTTTTATAGCCATGGAAATGTGATTTGTGTGTGTGTCATTCTAATATATAGATCAAAAGCCTCATAAACTGAAAGCAAACAAAACCAATATAAGTACCTGTATATTGATATCTATATAACCAAGTGCGATAGAGTATTGCAGATAACTGCTTCAACACGGGTCAACGTTTGAGAGAAGTGAGAGCCAAAGGCCCAGACAACAAAATGATCTACATAGATGATTCAGAGCCGGAAGGTGGTAAGTTTTAACTATAGTTTATATTTACTCTGCTGGTAGTGACATTGATAAGGGCATAGATTGCGTGAGTGTCTATATATCAACAATAAAGACTGTTATCAGTGAGAGAGTATTTCGCACAAACGATTGATAAATTGTGTCCCAGTCATAAATGTATCAATTCTGATAAGGTTCATGTGTTGTTAGATTACCAAACTAGTTCAGTTTTTTTTTACATGTTAATAACATATTGACAGGTTTTGTGAAAAGTAGTTGATCTCTATAGCTTATAAAAAATATGCACAATGAAAGACAGTTGTTAACCAACACTTGCTAAAAATGTTACCCATTTAAGAAACAGTAAAGCAATTTATATGAACATATAGATAAAATATATATACATATTGGGTCTTTTTATTAAATAGTATCGTTAGTTAATACTATTGAATAAGGATACCCATAATACTGTCATATCATTTTAAAGGAACTTTCGATTAATTTTTCAAAATTCAACAGGTTTAAAACCAATTAATGAAACCGTTTCCAATAACTAAACGTGTTAACCAACACTGGTGAATGGAACTAAAAAAGTGAATGGTCAGCACGTTTTAATATGTGCGCAAAAATGAATTGAAATTTTAGCAATTTAAGGGGATTTACGGCTAATCTGTTGCAATACTCTGAATCCATTTCTATGATAACAAACAAAAGCCAACCCAAATACAAAGCAAAGATTAGTCAACTAGCCAAGTTCGTTGTATTATACCAGCAAATCAAGTCAAATCTATCAGAGTTCAATTTTATTTTTCACGCTTTTTTGTATCTGTCTCTCTTTTTTGTTCCTTTTTTGTTTTTGGCTAACTACGGTTTAATAAAGGCAGCCAATAAACATTTCAGACTCATGATACTGTGTTGCAAAACATTAACTTTTATGTCTAGATAAAATAAAATACAGAAACAGAAATAGAGAGGGGCAGTGGGGGCAGTGAGTGAGAAAAAAATGTGGCCGAATCTCGTATAAAAATCAACGAAAATCATCAGAAAAACAAATGCTTAAACGATTTAGAGTCGTAGCCTAAAATGGGCCAGAGAGCTTTTAAAAATACATGAATTTCAATAAAATACGACAATGTTCGAAAAAAGAGAAAACCGGGGCAAAAAAAAAGGGTCCCGAATCCCCCATAGATAAGGCTTTCGCACTTTGTCTCTTACTCTGTGTGTGTGTGATCAGGAAACATTTGCCGACGCCGTTTCCATTGTCAGAAACAATAAATTTTGAAGGCATAAAACAAAAGGGAAAGAGAAATAGAACCAAATGATTTTTTTTTTTCCCGTTTCGGTCCGCTTCGAGTAGTATTAAAGTTTAGGTGCTGAAGGATAAACGTCATATAGAAGATGAACACCAGAACAAGAACGTAAGAGAGAGCAAGGGAGGAAGAGTGACTTAAGTAAAGACAAAAGGCAAGTCGAAACTCAAACGGAAACGGATGTGTCAAGTAGTTGTTGGAAGCCATGGCAAAGGCATGTAGCATGAAAAATGACTAGCAATGCCAGAGCAATTTAAAAAATGAAAAAGGCAAAAAGAAAAGAAACAAAAAAATGCTATACCAGAAAGCAGTCCCTAGTAGTAGTAGTCATAGTAGGTGTAGGTGGAATCTAACCGCACACAGGCGTTGTGATTTACAGTTACGGCCACCAGGCACGCCCACAAACCAAGCCCGACAAAAGGCCAAGACCAACAACAAACAGGAATAAAGAAAAAAAGGGTTACTTGCCTTCCTTTTCGATCCCTCCCATTGTGCTACGCCAAGTCGTCTAGATTTTCTCAGGCTGTTTTCTCTTTGCTCAAATTGGCAAATAACAACAAACGGAAATACTTGTCCACAGGTGACAAGAACTGGTGTGAGTGGTTGATATGAAGAAAGTGTTCAATTGGCAAACCTTTTTCACAGGTCTCTCACCTATTCTTCTTACCCTTTGGGCCAAAAGGGTGTATTAAAGCTGACAAAATTTAGGAACAATCATTTGATAACCTTTTCAAAGTTATATATTCTTAATCAGTTAAAAGTAAGCCACTAGATTTGGGTCTACTTGGTCTTTAGGCTGGCTTCCCTTTTGCCTTTTTGTCTCTTCATTTTGAATAGCTTTGATTTCTTAGATGTCTAAATCAAATCGCATCACATTGTTGTTAAAATCTATTTATATATGATCTAGTGATAAAAATATCTTTAAAAGTTGCTATTTATATAGAACAAATGAATGAATTTAGATGACGTCAGGAAAAGAATCAAGAAAAAATGATTGGGATATAAATAAATTCAGCACATTCTTATATACATATATCTTATATATCTTATTTACATACATATATCCCACCACTTTATGCAGAGTATGCCAAAGGTCGACATACATATTGATAATCCCCATCAATTTTGTTAGTGTTGTAGCAGGTGAATTATGTGCTAATGGCGCATAAGCTGATTTCTCAATTTCCTTTTAGGCCAACCCTTCGAATGTGACCAATTAGGGCCTGAAAAAAAAAACAGCACCCAAAACGATCTTTGTTGCTTGAAAAACTTTCAATGCACAGGAAATGAAAAAGTTTTTTGGTTTTTTCCCTCCTTTTTTTGAGCGGAAATTGCTCAACCGCAGTAGAAATATTTGCCAGGTCATGTGTTCTTTTTTTTCTTCTCGCTGTTTTTTTTTTGTTTTGTCCAGCAATTTAATAAATAAATCATTAATAGCAAATACTTGAAATTTTGTGCATTATTTATGATTATATAGTATAAATTTAAAAACATAGAGAGTTGCTTGTATAAACATTTCAACAAGCGTAAAAAGCCAAAAAGCACAAAATGTGCATAAAAATGTTGGCCAGCGTTTCGGCTCGTCTGTTGGCGTCATTTAAGGCGTAAAAATATTTCTACATAAATAAGCAGCATTTTTTTTCCTATTTCAAATTGGGTTTGCCATTTAAAATTTTTTTCTTTGTTGGTTGTGGGCACAGGGAAAAGTCTTTGACAAGGAAATTGATGCTTTAAGTGAAACTAATAGAAATATTCGACTTGAACTGAGACAAATCTTTGTCTTTTAAAGTGTTTAAATGAAGTTAGAGTGATGGTTGAACTAGGGTTAATAACATTCTAAGGACATTTAGCCGCCATGCCGTTGAAATGTTCAAATTATGGGGTAATTATCCAAAACATTTCGAAATTCGATAAAAATCAGTGACTGGGATACCTGAAATTCCCCTTGTTCGCATAATGTCGCATGAATTATTACTTTTCAACTTATTACTTAATCAACTTTCAAGTTAATTTGTTCTTTAAGCTTTTGATATAAGCAATTTTAAGGAATAGATCAAAAATTGTTTTAGGAAGGAACTTCCTCTTCCACTTAATATCATATTTCAACAGGGGCGAATACTTGAATCAACTGTAAAGAAAGATTTCTTGCTTCTAATTAATCCAATTCATGTAATTTCGACTCTTTTCGAAACTGTCGTGCCTTTGTGCCTTTCTTTTTCATCTTTCACTTCATATAACTAAGTACTTTCATAGGTAATAACATTTTTCGTTCCTTTATTCATTATATCGTTATGTCATAAATGTTAATTAAAAATGATAAGAGATCTTAACACATTGCTGTGTATCTCTATGTAAAAAACCGTTTAATAATTTACGCTAAATGAGTCAACTGAAAATGCGAAATATATACTTATCTACTATAAGTTTCATTTAGATAAAACAATGCCATAATTTTCCCATTTTTAGATAAGCATTTTGAATCACATTTTCAACTAGTTTTTCTCATTTCTTCACAATAATTAGTATTTTAATTTTGTGATAAAAAATTTCGCATTTAATGACGTAGTTAATGACACAGCAAATGGCTTAAAAAATGTTTCCCTCCATACAATGTTCTATGGTAATTTTTTTGCTGGGAAGGTCAAGACTCCTTTAATCAATTGCAATTTCATCTGTCTTAGCCATTATTCACTGTTTCCTTAGATATCTTATACAAAAAAAAACTCATTCAATTTTTAAAAACGCCGTCATCGTCGTCGCCGCCGCTGCTGCCAAACCACAACAAAAATATCAAAAATAAATTTTAATTTTTTTTGGTTCTTATTATGTATGTTGTTGTTGTTTTTTTCACTTGATTTTTTGTGTGTGTTTTTCGTACGCTGCCAAGGTGAATGTAAAACAAACAGGCGAAAAACGGCAAGAAGAATTTTCCACATCTTGTCTTAAAGTTTACTCCCCCGAAAAAAGAAAAAAAAAACCAAAATCAGATTGAGAGACGGACGACGTTGTCCGTCGACGATGAGATGAACGTATAAATAAATGTAGATATATGTATGTATATATATGTATTAGATATGTATGTATCCCATCTATATATAATTGAGATAAATTTATTTTACGTCGCATTTCATGTTGAAGGTCGTTCGTTGATATTCACTTAACTTGATGTACGCAAATTCTTAGCTGGTGTCTCATTTATACTTTGTTTTCTTTTTTTTTTTGGCTAAGGAAGGAAATGAAACTACTTAACAAATTTGATGTAATATTAAGTATACATATGTATGTAAATGTAAATAATTATTAATTAATTTGTTCAATATATGGCCACTTCACAGTGTAAATTGTTTGGGTTTTACTTTTGTCATCTTCTGTGAATGAATGCAGTTTGCTTTTGGCTACTTACCAAAAAAAAAAAAAATACAAAGACACTGAAAAGAGAGAAAAGATAAGATTTATTAACTATTCTTTGGCAAAAAGCAAATGAAACATAACATAAATTGGCATAGATTATATATCTAATCCTCTTATATGTAAATGACAATTCTACAAAAAACGTTTATTTGTTATAGCAGATAAAGGAGTAAAGTGAAGCCCAATACAGGCATTTTGCTATAAACTCAGCTGGATTTTGTTCTATACTGCAATGAGAGTTTAAATTTTTAATGCGGCAAAAGTATCTCTGCTGACTAGGTTTTGTCTGTTGCCTGTTGTTAGGTCGCAGCTGCAGGTGGAAAACAGCAGCAATAGCCATAGCAATAGCAATGCCAAAAGCAATACCAACAAGAATAGCATTAAAAATGCAGACACAAGCATGAGAGGTATATATAAGTACATACACATCGCTATATGTCTGATTATAACGCATACGCCAAGTGGTACCATGAGAATGAGACTGACTAAAGAGATAGGGGAGATGGTGAGATGCAGAGAGAGAGAGAGAACAAGAGTTGATGGCAGGAAGAGCGAGCGCCGCATGCTAAACAAATTAAAATTGCAATTTAATGTATTGGCAAGCGGCGTTGCATACACACACACTCATGCATGCATATATGTATGTATGTGAGTATATACATTTTGTGGCAGGAAGAGTAGAGTCTCGTTAAGATTGCAGTTGCCAAATGCAAAACCAAAAACAAACAAATCGAAAAACAAGCATCGAAATTGCCACCAGGCAAACGTTTCATTCCCATTGTCGTTTCGATAATGACAAAAACCGTTTTACTAATTAAAATACTTGACTTAACTTTTGAACTTAGTTTAAATTTTAGTTTAAAATTTGTTATTAAAACTATTATTTAGGCCCCTAAGAATGTTTTCTTGAAGATTTCATAAGAATAGTTTAACTCGAACTAAGATTTATAAAGAAAGATTCTAACTAAAATAATTCTTCTTTAATTTTCCATTCATAAAGGTAATTAATTAATTAGATTCCTGTAATTTTTGTCGACTATCTGAAATTATCTTATAGTATGAAGCAAATTGAACTACTCATCGTGTATATAAAGTTGCAACTTGCAACACACTCAATTTGCATGTAGAAATTTCGCGCCCCTTTTTTGTGTGAAATGACAAAACGTATATTTCCATAATGCAAAACACTTTTTGAGGCCCTTTTGCCAGACTGCAAATAGTGAGTGAACATACAAAATAGGCAAATGGCAAAACAACAACAACAGCAGCAGAATTGTCAGAAACAAAGCTGAAACACAACTAACTACAAATGTTTTCCTCTCTCTGCTCATTTTCCCCCCTCCTTTGGCTTACACAGAAAATAATCAAAATTATGTAAATATATTTCATCACCATCAGTGCGAGGAATTTTTATTTATTACAATCTAAAATCAGGGATGTATTTAGGAGACACAGGAATAAATGTCACAAATGGAAAATAAATAAATAAACAAAATTAAATATTATTCTATCTTTTCGAGCCCGCCACAAAATATTCCTTAATAACTTTCCCAATATTATAATCAGCACAAGATTAGAACATCATGACATTGGCTTAAACCGCCCCTGAGTAACACATACATATAAACAAGTACACACACATATAGAAGATCATTTGATTGGCATCAAAAATTTGTGAATTTGAATGCGAATGTCGACCAGCTAATTTATGAGCTTTGCCATACGAAGAAAAGTCTCATTCATCAAATTCAAATCATCAACACAAAATAATCCAATTTTCAAAACTACAACCGAAATGCATACATATATATAATGCATAAATGAATCTATGCCTATATAAGTAAATGTGTGTGTATTGGTGTAGTGCCGTGAGCTTTTCACTTGAAGTAATTGCTCGAAGTTTTACAAAATTAAATTCTCTGCATGTGTTTTTGCCAAAGTAAGTTAATTATTGTGGATTATGGCAAATTGTGTGCGTGTCTGTGTATCGGTGTGTGATTTGTAATTGTTGCTGTTTGGTAATTGCATTTAAAATGCAATAAGATGGCAAAAGTGTTTATCCTTCTATCTGTATTTTATCCCACTTTTATGCGAACAAAAACCAAACCGTTCATTTTGAGTGCCCCGCAAAAGGAAATTAAATGCCAGTCATAAAGTTCGTCCAAACATAATGACACTGCCAGGCTATATATTTATGTATGTACATCGGCGTGGAAAAAAGATTGATGCAATGGTAACTGCTGCTGCTTTATTCCTACCATATAAGAGTATAAGTACGTATGTATATGATGAGAGAGAGACGGAATTATTGTTCGTTTGCAATCAAATACATTTGTATGTATGACCTTCTTCATATGTCTATATTCTTTATACTTACATTAAACCAGACCCAACTAATCGCTTAATAAGGTTTCATAAATAAAAGCGTTATCGCAAAAAATTAAACCCTTTATATATATGATCCGATTTATGGATTGTTGGTACGGCCGACAGTGTTGTTTTCTGGGAAAAAGTCTCTCTCAGATAGTGTTTCTAGTGATAGTATGTCAACTGACTAGATAGATTTAGTTTAAAGCGCTTGAAACTTGTTTACTTTACAAAGTACCTAAGTATTGGTGTTTAAGTCAATTCATTTGAATCAACTTGGCTAATAATTCGTTTTATGTGGCGTAAAAGTGTTAACAATTCTCTTATTTGATTATTTCATTATTTTATAATAACATAGATCGACTTGAATTAAAAGTTGCATCGAATAAGGCGAGTGGCAATGAAATGCGAATAAAAATAGTTCCTCTTACTCACAGCGAATATTATCAAGGTGTTAAGTACCATACTAAACAAGGGTCACATCAATCTAAAGGTGATTGAGAATGTATAGACCCTGTGATTTATTTCCGTCGAAGGGGCCCTCAATTTAAGGGAGATATAGGAAACAATAAGTCATCACTTGACGAAATCAGGGTGTAACACCTAGAACAAAATCCTCGTAAATATTTAATCAATGTCGGATAAGAAGCTAATTTAACTCAGTTCTTAAATCATTCTGGCTTAAACTATCAAGTTTCATCTAAGTATCACAATACAGAAATATGACTCCTTAAGTTCATAATATCATGAGTTCTCCAATATTGTGTTGATTACATTTTACACAACTATTTACAATAACAATTTCTTAGAATTGAAAAAATTTAATTTAATAAATTTACCCACGTAACTATTCTACTATGGATTCTTCATAGTTAATTTTCAAAAATTTTCAAACTATTCATAATCATTTGCAATTTTCAACAGATTTTTTATAATTTGGGACAAATCTCTTCAATAATTTTATTAATTTTTTTTATTTGCTTGTTTTAATTGGTTGATGGAAAGAAATTTTTGTCAAAATGTTTAGTATTTTGACATAAAATCTCATTATACACCAAACTTCTTTCATTTTAAAATATATATTTCTCATCTCGATGCTGTCAGATTTTATTTTTCATATTTTAAGTCAGAAATAAGTATTCTAGTATATAGTTTAAATGAGTTTTCTTTTATTTTTGTTATTGATTTGTTTTCTCTTTTCTCTGTTTCTTTAAATTCATTTGTTTTTTGAATATTAAAAACCAAAATATTGAATTGAATTTCACTCTTTGCTTGAGCTGCATAGGGATAAAACAAAGTTGATCCTTACAAAGTTTATACCACAATTAAACAAATCTTTTAAAACTTTTACATACATTTCAATGAAAAACCACAAAAATTTATGCCACGTGGCTAACTGGCTGGCTGGTTGGCTTGCTAGATGAAAAATATTTTCTTTTTTTTTGGTTTTGGCCACTTTAAAAAGAAAAAGCACAAACAGCAGAAGAATAAAGAACAGCTGCCAAATCAACAAACAACAACAGAGCAGACATGAGAAGAACATGAGAATACGGGAATATATATGTATGTACATACATATATGTATGTATGTATAGAAGTGTATGTGTAGGTTAATGGTCGCCTGAATCAAAGGCGAGGCCAGACAGTGGCTAGTGAAAGAGACAAGAGGATGAGGAGAAGGGCAAATGGTGCGGTGGGAGGCGCTATAGTACTTTTACTATGCGGTTAAATGCTGAACACATATTTGCACTCAAATTGGAATTGCAGTTCCACTCCGCTCTACACCCAAAACTCTTCCCGATTTATTTTTTTGCTTAAATATTGTTGGCCCCTAAAACGGAAATGCATGTTCAAGAGAGACAGAGATATCGATGCGCCCATAAATAATTTCCAAGCTTTGTGAATTAGTTTGGCAAGATAAATCAATTAACGTGGCCACAAACATAAACAAGACAATTAATCAAGATGCAGAGGTCTTTTTTCCACATTTTGTTAATAGGTAATTGAAGGGTCTTTTCGATTGTGGCGCCATGTGGCGGCGGTTCGCACGCGCTTTCGGACAAACAATTTGTTAAAATTAAATGCTTTATTTACTACCAGTTACCTGGGCATGGACAAACTGGGAAAATGTCCAAGTGCTGACACATAAAACTGCACACACACACACACACATGAAAAACGCAATGGGTTACTCGTGTGGCTGTTGCTGTTTCTGCTTGCTCGTTCTATGTTCTCCTTCCTTCTACTGGACATTGTGTTGTAACGTGTTCATGTTGAGCGACAGTTTGACAACACTAAATAAAGTTTGCACTTCCCTTGGCCAGAATGCAACGTGCAACCCTGAGAGAGCGAGAACGTGTCTACACTCTCCTACACACATTGACAATTTAATGGTGTTGAGGTTATTTACACAGCAACTACTCAAATATTCCATGGAATTGCACAGTCACAATCAGCCATTCGAAAGGGGACCAATAGAAATGGCTACTTGAAGTTCACAACTAAAATTTAAGTTTTACTCTAAAACACTAACTAAAAGCAGTTTGAAAGAGTATAACAACAGTCTCAGTCATCTGACATTGATGCTAACCGCGAAATCGTTGCCTGTCAAAATTGTTAGCTGCTTTCGACATAATCCTTTTTGACGCATCGATGACAAGAATCGCTGCTTTATAATGGCCAGAGACTTTATAATTAACGGGAGCCCTAAAGCAAACTAGTTTAATCATTATGTATCACAAAGGTAGTAAATGAGTGTCAGCTATTAGTACAAAATACTCGTTCCATATTAAAGAAAATGTACAAAAATTCAGAAGCATTTTATCTATAGATATTTTGGTCTTTACCATTGTTTTTAAATTACTCATTGCCATGACGTCTAGATAAGGTAGTAAGTTTTATGTACCTACTTTAACTTAGCAATAATCTTTTATAAATTTGATAAACGAAATTTGATAATGAAGAGTGAGGGGAAGTACCCAATTCAAAGCTATAGATATAAAACCAAACAATGATTTTTATATCTGATATACTAAGTGCCTACTAGGAGTGGTTTAAATGTACTTAGTCATTACTGCGCTTTTAAAAACTAACTAAAATGAGTTACATGAATATTTTCCCAAGATTATTAATTCAATTTCATATTGCATGAAGTCAATTACTTAGCAAACGAGAAATAACGTATACGCAGTGTATGTCAGATGATTTTATAATACTTAACCAAAACATTCCTTGAATTTGATTTATTTTACTAATGTTTATAATATTTTATTATATTATAAGAAATTTCTGACTATATTAAGATTTTTTCTATAGATTTATCAATTAGTATTAATACTAGATCTAAACAATAAATAAGTACTAGCTACAAGATATTCGACTCGTCATGAGTTTTATTTTGCCAACTCATCTAACTTTTTCACTTTACTTTACTCTTAAATAAGGAAAAATCTCTTAAATAGTTTATAACTAGTCTAGATGGAGGAAATGCATTACATCAAAATCCCACACCGAAACCATTTTGTAATCAATTTTAAGCCACCTGCATCAATTTAAATCCCTAACATATTATGCCAGATATGCGAGAGATTTTTACTACTTATTTTACACTTTCTAAACCTCATCTTACACGTGTCTTGACAATGCTCATTAAATTAATTAAATGCCTGTCTCACACCTTGCCACACATTCTTGTAGAGACTATGTTGAATGCATTTCGCGCCCTGTTTATTATTTACAGTTAAACATTTTTCCCATACATTTTGTCGCAATATTTTTAATGCCATTTTGTTGCAACGGCAGCTGCTCTGTGGCAAGTTAGGTAGGTAGAAAGTTTTAATGAGTTCATTGCGGTGTATCGTTAGTTAGTCTGGCTCAAAAATTGTTTAGCTTTTGCCTTTGCTGTTGCTGACAACCAGCAAAGAAATAAAAGATACGTCACAGACACAGAAGCAAAGACAGGGGGAACAAGACAAGATGAAAATGGCCAAAGAAGAGAGCCTTGTTGTTGTCTCTGATTGCCATGGAATGAGACTTCACTTCAGGCTGACAGTGTTTATCTTGTCCTGCTGCTTTTTCTCTGATGCAGTCACATTCATCTTGTGTTTGTCTCCATCTCTGTCTCTCTCTCTCTCTTTTTCTGGCTCTGACCTGCATTGTTGAACTTTGAAATTGCCTTGAAATTGCTATGGTACATCAATCAATTAGCCAAGTAACAAACACATAAATTTAAATTCAAAAGACATAGGAAAAAACATAGAGAGAGATAGAGGAAAATGCTTTAAAAAATATCAAAAGAGCGAATATGACCAAAATGAAATCGTCGAATGGCAGTGCTGATTATAAGCGCGAAAAACTCTTCACACACACTCAGATTATATGCCAAAGTGTGTGAGGGTGTGTGTGTGTCAATGCCAGTGTAATGAATGTGTAAAGGGATAAACCGAAAGAGAGAGAAAGAGAAGGAGGGAGGTAGAGAATAAGCTGAAAGGAAAAGCCAACCACAAAGCTTTGGCAAGAAAACAATTTAAGAAATGTGCGAGAAAATGTCATCGTCATATGAATGGGAAAATTTCTGCCAACAACAAAAAAAAAACTCTTAATTGAAATGCAAGCAAATAACTTGCAAATTGAATTTTTTCCAACACCCATTTAATATGGAGCACACACACACTCACACATTCTTATGCATACAAAATATATATGTATATATGCTATTACTAATGCTAATTTCATTTGCTTTTTCTCTCTGGTAATGGAGATATCAAATTAAATGAATAAAATGAAATTTGCTCTCTCAGCTAGTTAAGAAAATAAAATTTAAATTTAAATGCCTGCCGCAAAAGAAGGCAACATAAAAATATAAACTTGGCCTAACTAAAGTAGCTTTGAGCTCTCACTTTTATGTTGCTCCGCACACAAACACACACACACACACACATAGACAGACGCACACTCATGTGTCACACACTGATTATTACTTTTCATTTTTCCTTAACGATTTTCATGTGGTTTTCTGTCTTCCTTGCTGTCTCTTCTCTTTTGATGGGCGTTGTCGCAACGGATTTACGCTTGGCAGGCAGCATGCAAAAATTTTGTTTCCTCTGTTCACTTTTTACTCTCCTGTATTTTTTTGCAAAATGATGAAGATGAATTGCTGTTGTTGCCTTGTCGCTAAAGTAAAGATATATCCATGTACATATATATATTTGTATTAATATTGTATATATTGATTTGTTGCCTGCTCGTCATGGTTTTCAAATTGTTGTCTCTGTTTTTATGATACTTTTCGGTTTTTGTTCGTTTATTTCATTGAAGAAACTTTGCCTTGCCATTTATCTCTCATTTGTGAATTGGAATTTATGTATGCATTGAATTGTAAGAAATAAATTGCTATAACATTGTGAAATTTATATTAATAATCAGATTTTCTATACACAGGAAAAAATCATGCATTTAGTTTTAAAAACATATTAATACTTGCTTTAATCGTCTTCGCTTTTAAAATGTCAAAGTAATTAAGATTCTTCATTAGTCATTGACACGAATGGAGCTTATGTCAGTTTGAGGATTTATCACAATTGCCCGACTACTTCAAAGCTTCACTAGTTTCGCTTAAAGACAAACGCTAAAGTAAAAAATGATTATAAATATCGAAATTTAAGAATTGTAGTTAAGTCTACAATTGTTCAGTAAAATGATTGGTCTATATCTGATTATATTTCTTTGTTCTACAAAAAACAAATGTAGTTTTAACTTAGTTTTATCTTTTACGCCAAACAACCTAAAGGTTGATTGATGTATTAATAAATGTTTTCAATATATTTGCATAGCTTTTGTTTTACACATTTAAATGTATTCTTTTATTTAAAAAAAATGAATTACTTATGTTTAACAATTAGACAAACTCTTAGATACAGGACAAGAAAATTATAAAACATTTAATGGAATCTTAAGAACAATTTGTATAGATGTAGTAAAAATCCAGCAATGTCAATTGATTCATTAAAAATTCGCACTGTGTAAAAAGTAATTGTGTTATTAATGTTAAATTCTTGAAGTATTTTTCTAGTCATCGTTATCGTAAAATAAGACACAAATGTAATTTTGCCTATATATAAAAAAACACACAAATACAGACATACAAATATTTATCTAAGACCAGAGTGGCAATTGTAAAAGTAAGCAACATTGTTGTTGTTGCTGGATTCCTTTTATTGCATTCAATCATTTTTCATTGTTTGCTACAAAATGCCAACTGCATTTAATATCGGTTATTATTATGGCCCATGTTGATGCTCAACAACAGTTTTCTGCTTGTCAGACCAAACAGAGAGACACTCAGACAGAGAGACAAATAAACATCTACATACATACATTTTGTTACGAAAACATATTACAGACAAGTTTGTTGCTAAAATTTTCCTTTTCATGACACAGTAAAAACTCGGCAGGAGCCATAACCCTTTTCAAATATTCAATTCAACTGTTGGCAAACAAATAAAAAAAAAGACTTCATTGAATTGAATTTTTTCTGTGCAGCTGCTTGGGACTCAAGCAAAAAAAAAAAAAAAAGAGGACAATTCAAGTATCTTCTATATAAGGAAGAAAGTAAACTTTTGTGCATATTTTATTTATTTCATATTTGACCACAATAATCCTAGGAGACGAAGAGGGAAGAGTGAAAGAGAGAGAGAGACAGGAAAATCAGTTGTCGTAAAATGTTTGCAATTTGAATTATTGATAAACTGTCTGAAATTTGAAAAGTTTTCGTCTATAGCTTTTGAGTTGCATTTTGCTTTTCAAGTCAAAATCCCAAGCCCACATACATACACACACACACCATGTGGGTACAAGCTCCTCCTTCTATTAATATGCAAATGGGCGCTCGTAAGTATGCTACGAAACATGCGATAAATCTTTAAAATCAAAGGCAAAAAGACGAAAGGCGAAAACTTGGCATATGCCGAGTGAAAGTTTCAAAATCAAGCTCTTCACTTTTGACTCTACCCGCCTCACCCACTTGGCCTCTATCAATTTTAAACGATTTTTGGGCATAGAAATTTATGCATGTCTGCTGCACTTTGGCCCAAGTTGTCTGTGTATGTGTGTGTGTGTGCATGTGTGTATTCAAGTACATTTGAGTGCACTCTGCCAATAATGCGCACAATTTAAGTTTCACACAAACATTAGAATTAGACTTGGAAAATCTATAGAATCCAAAGATTCATTCAATTTTAAGATGGGATAAAGTTTTTCGAACTTTATAAAAGTTTAAGAAAACCTAGACAACAATATCATCACGTAACCATAAATCGCCACGACGACGACGACCCTCAGCGGTAATTCATACCAACATACATACATACATATGAAAGCGCAGACAAGGCTTCATATATTATGCACAAACAGCCTTAAATACACTCACAAGCACACACTTACCTGCTACAGATTGGCAGAGAGGGACAGGGTGGAAGAGAAAGAGGGTGGTGGAGTGTCAGGTAGCACACATTCATTTCCCGTTTTGAGCTCATGAATAAATGAATTTATATCGACTACGCTTGGCAGTTGAACTGCATAGCATACTTTTCTGCGCTTATCCCCCTCATAGCTGAACCTGTTTGAGATGCAGCCAGGATGCAGAGGCAGCACAAAAAAAAGCGAGAAAGAGAGATGAACCCAACCGAGAGTAGGGAGGCAAATGCAAAGGTATAAGGACATTCCCATATGCTCGTTTGGCTTGGACAATGGCCTTACTGGCTGGCACAAATTGTTAAATCCAACTCAGTTGCCAATAAGTTGAAGTTTACCCCAAAAAATATTTACTACAAATAGCTTGAGAGCTTATTAATGTTCATCTCATGTGTTTTCATTTATTTGCTGGCCAATTGCAAAAGTTTCTCATTTCGTATAACCTCAAATATATGCTCGATAAGTTTAACATTTCACTTGACTTAAAACATTAACGAAACTACAGACATCATCTGTGTATGTCTGTGTGTGTGTGCCTTTTGGATGCAAATTTCAATTCAGCAAACTTTATATAAAGTTAATTTATGCACAATATCAATAGAGGATTGAGGATAAATTTCCCTCTCACTGAAAACAGAGTGAGTGAGTGACACTGAAAGGGGAAGAGAGATATTTGCACTTCCCATTCAATAGAGTGCCGACAAAGTGGAGTGCCAAGTAATTTTCTTCTGTTTTTTTTTTTTTTTTTTTTTTTTTTTTGCCAACGTTGGCAATTTTTATAATATGAAAATCAGCAGATTTTTGGCTTCAATTTGAAATTCCCCAAACCATGTTCAAAGAGCGTCTAAATAAGAAACTCAGGAATTTACTTTAAAAATGTAGAATATATTTGTAAATTTTCAGTATCTAAAAATGGAAATTAAGTATAATAAGGATTAAGGTAGTTTGAGAAAAATTAATACTTTACCTAAATTTTGATATCAGATAAATTTTATTATTCTCTTATTAATATCAATAACATCACCTGCATCTCAGTATATACATAGGTATTTTGATTTTATAAATGATTTTTATGACTTCTTTTCAAGTACATACAAAAAATGTGTTCAACAATTTTCTCTTTTTATATAAAAACATCTAAATCGAATCCGATGCAAATCTAAAGACGAAATTTACCATTTTCAATTAAATCTTTCAATTGTAGCAAAATATTTCAAATGTGATAAATTCAGTAATACAATCTGACTAGAAATATAAGCAAACATTTGCAATTATTTACATTTTTAAATGAATTCTATATATTCGTTGCAAACTTGATGCAATTCCACACGTTTTGCATACTAATAGATCGATTAAATCTCAATCAAATGTTTTCAGAATATACTTTTCAAAGGAAAGAGACAGCTGCATCAATATTAGCTAAATTTCAATATCAATTTTTAAAATGTTTGTTTGTTTTGTACCCTGAAAAATATCATGAATAAAATTGGTTATGCATTTCTGGCAATGACCTTGTTTTAGAGGAGGCCCAAAAGCATCTAAATGTTTACCATAATCGAATTGTTTGCTCGCAAAGTGCCGAGTATTTCCATCCAGTTTTTTTTCTGTGCTGGTGGCTGTGGGGGTGTGTGCAGTTGTAGTAACTCTCATTTTCACATTCGCACATTATGAAATGGAGGCCAGACCAGTACAAGGACCGGGACAAACAATAATATGCCAGTTACATGACAAACAGCAAGGACACAAGTGCCGGAGCCGGAGCAGGCACAGGCACAGGCACAGTGAGCATGTGTTTTCTCCTCATCCTTATCCACATTCACATCAGCCCATCAGCATTTATGCATGACCATCAGTTATAAGCATATGCTAGTATGTGTGTGTAACTGTGTGGGTGTATGTGTGCATGGTAAGTTCCGTGTAATAACCAATTTGAAATGGCAACCACACACATACAAATACACATAGCTACAGATTCAGTGGCAGAGTCAGAATGGCAGCGGAAGCAGAAAAACTTTTGCCATTTTTAATTTTCCACATTTCGCCATATATTTTTTCTCTTGTTCCCTCTGTCTCTCTTTCGCACACTCTTTCTGCCAGGCACTTAGGCTGATTAAAGTGCACAGACAACAACAAATAACAAGAAGAATAAATGTTAGTACAAAATATTTTGAAGACGCATCCCAGAAATTTTTGCCTTTTCCCGTTTGCCTTTTTGGCCATTTTGTTGAAAAAGAAAATGTCATCAGTTCAAATTATGTTGAAAACTTTTTCAAACTATTCATTGATTTGTCATATAATTTGCTCTTAACTTAAATTAAAATTAAATTTTTTGCCTGCTTTTTGGTATTGCTTTTCAAACCGCAAATCATAAAAATTTAACATTTGGCACTTTGCTTGGTTTATATGTTTGCTTTTTATGTATGTATGTATATGTGTTTGTTTGTATGTATATGTGCTTGGCCATTAAAAATATCCTGCAAATACTTTGACATATTACTTTGAGTCGTCAACCAGACGACAACAAAAACGAAAATGTAGACGACGACAACGACGAAGACGAAGATGATGTAAAAAGTGTTATTAAAAGCATATAAACAATGAAGAAATACCTTTACAAGACTCTTATGCTCGCATATATAACTTTTATGTTCTGAATTCTGCTTCTTTTTTCTGTACCCTCTACAAGTATCAGAAAAGGTTTCATGCAGATTTCTTTAATGTTGGTACAGGTAGAGAGAAAAAGTAAGATTTCTAAAAATTTGCAATTTTTATTTAGAATCCACAGATATTTTGTTTAAGTTTAAGTTTATAAGGTTATCAAACAATAGAAAGAGGACTATTTTGTTCTATTTTTGTAGTTCCCTTTTGTGTCCCAGCTACTAACATTTCTAACTATCTTATATTCATATATTACATTTATAATTAACTTATACATTTCTTTGAATATCTTTTGCTAATAATATAATCAAACAACTAAAAGCATTATCTAATGTTTTGTTAATTTTAAATCGAATAATTGAGTAATGAGTCAAACATATTAGAATTATGATTAAAGAAATTCTTATGGATTCATGCCTTGAATAATTACGTCGCAAAATTCGTTATTTTTTTATGTTAGTTTATAGAAAATTAGAACCCGCTTTAAGGCTATTCGTTTCATTTTTATACATATCAACTTTTTAAGTTCTTTATGTTGAAGATTTTGATCTGTGAAAGAGAAGAAGAAACAAGAAAGAGATATTACATAACTGGAAAAATAAATATAAAAATTAACTAGCAACATAATCCTGATTAACATTTATTCACACTATATAAACTATAAACATAAAACTACACAACATTTCAACATGCTAATGATCGTAATATCTAATAGAAGCTTTAGCTTTAAATATTTAAAAGGACTTACACGATCAATAAACCTTTTTACAGGGCATATCATATTCTATACTTTTACTTGAAATACTTTAAAATTTGTTTTTGTCGTCTGCAAGGTGCTCAGATTAAAATGCCAAAGAGTCTGGCGTTTTCGTGGCTCACTCTACGTATGCGTAATGTTGCCCATTGACATTCAAGTGTCTGTTTGATGTGCAACAGTTTGCAATTGCTGTTGTTGTTGTTGTTGCTGTTTGTTCTGAAACTCTCTTTAAATTTGTGATATTAAAAACAAAATTTCATTTAGCCACATTAAAATTTATGCCAACAACAAGAACAAATTGCCAAATACGTTTTGGGGGAAACAACTGGAAAATTTTTAATCTCAAAAGTTAAGGCAATATTGTCAACAGTTGGCAATTTAGGGGGGATAAGAAAAAATAAAAAACGTTATAGGGGACGTGCAGGAAGTATAGAAAATTGACTTCCAATTAGTCATATCAATTGGCCATATCTACTAGATTCTTATCGCTTGACATTTTAAAGCTCTATAATTGAATTTCCTTGAAATATCAATTGATTGATATTTTTGATTGTGAAACACTTAATAACCGAAACGCCATTAGATTGGGCTTTAATTGTGCATGTTTTATGGATACCTTACTACCTTTAACAAATTAGACCTACCTTCAGATTGTTCTATGTGTTTGGTTCTTTAAAGAATTGCAACAATGAGGTCTGTTTTCGTTGATAATTTGTTTTCATACATGATCCAATTCATTCATAAATTGTTAAATAAAATAAAATTTGATATGTTTCTAAAACTTCACGTTTCAATTTTTAAAAGCGAATCAGCAAAACAAAAAAAAAACTAACCAGATATCGATTTAAAAAACATTAACCGGGCGGCTCTAATTGAAATATACATATGCAGGAATGGTAATTCTATATACTTTAAACAAATCCCACTTAATGCAAACCTACTTTTCTATTTTGTATTCCAACATTTTAGTTTATATATTGATTATTATATCGACTATGCGTAATCCACTAGAAAAATGTACTTTCTATTTATAATTTATGCAAAACGCTTAACAGTAGCTATAATTGATAGCTTCTCGACACAAAGCGAGTATTTGCAAAATTGTAATCAATTGAATAATACGATTTGAATATTTATTATAGAAAATTACTTAAACGTGTCACTATTCCCAAGGCATAAGAAAACCAAACCAAGCCTAGCAAATTGACTACAGTTTATTCGTTTTTCCAATTGTCTTTCGCAGTACTCGAGCCGGCTTTTCCTATGCGCGATGTGACCATAAACCGCAATGTGGATGCCCATAAACTGTATGATGTACTGGGTGAGGTTGGACGGTGAGTGTCTAACTAATATATACACACACTTCTCACATTTATGAATATTACATTAACCAAGTCCCAGTCAACTACGAGGAGAAATATACTTGATTTGAACTAATCGAATTTCTTGTTTTTAGTGGCAAATTTGGTACAGTCTACAAGTGTCGAGATAAAACAAATGGCTTACAATTGGCAGCCAAATTTGTGCCAATACCCAAGAGGGAGGACAAAAGGAATGTGGAACGGGAAGTGGAAATAATGAATTCATTGCAACATCATCTCATTATACAATTGTATGCGGCATACGAATATCAGAAAATGATGTGCGTCGTTCTTGAACTGTAAGGATCCAAATCAAAATCAAAACAAAAAAAGTATTCTTCTTCATTTGTTTGTGTGTGCCTTTCAGTTAGTCTATATATGTGTGTGTGTATGTTAACTCCTTTAACTTTCTTGCTAGTTTTATGTTGGTTTTCCTTTTTGTTGCTCTAACTTTGTTGTTGTGGGAGTAAAGGGGACACACACACACACAAATACAATACAATATCTTGCAATCAGTGGAAATGTGCATAAAATACGATTTACACGTACGCACATTATCGTAAAATAGTAAAACTCCTGCAAACACAAACACACACAAACACACCCTCAAAACACAAAGAAAACTCACACCCATATAAGGAAACTTTTGCAAGTTTTCCTTTGTGTGTGACAAAGAAAAACCTTTAGCAACAGGTTTTAATGCGACAAATAAAGTTTGTTTCTTTTTCGTTCCATTTTTCTTTGCTCATTCTTTAAGCATTTTTCTAATGAATATATTGAAATGGCCCCATAAAATTATTTGAAACAGGTGCTTTCCTTTCCCCTGGCCTTATTTCGACCTTGACCCAAAAAAATTACAACAATGGGCTCGGAATAATAGAAATTATGTTAACAAAACTCTTGCCTGGACAAAGTCTCTTTGTCAATTTGAATTAATTTGCCAACTCACTAAGAACTTTTATTGTTTTCTTTAGCAACAAAAGTTAATTGTTTACTTGCATAGTTTTATCCTCTTTATCCATTTTCTCTTTCTCTCTCTCTCTCTATCAGTCACTTAGTTTTGGTCTTTCTCCTTTTTTGTTTTTTATGCATATTCATAATAGAAAATTCCTCACAGAGTAAAATTGAAAAAATTGTTTGAATTTTTTTTTTGGCAAAATACCCTGTATTTTCTAAAGAGTAATTTACTGTAATACAGTATACTGTAATACAGTATATAATGTTTTTCCCCAGTTAATCATTTAGTTTCACGCCTTTCTAATATATCTACATCAAAGAATAAAACGGGTCTACTTCTAAGTTAATAAGAAGGTAAATAGTCTATAGAATGCAACTTTGGCTCTGCTGTGCTCTACAGACATTGATTCTATGTATAAGCCACATGATTCTGTTAAGATATACGACAATAACAGATAATAAAGAGAGTAACAGATCTACGGATGCAGATATTGAAAGATAGCTCAAAAAAGCTAAAGTAAAAGCCTTTACGGAAAGATTATAAAATGCCAGGATACCTCAATTGTCGTCCATTTAGCTAAAGCTTCTCAATTTCGTTGTTTTTCCATAATGGATTTTATCCGCAATGGCATTGTCAATGTTGTGTTATTGTGTGCTTTTACAATTTGTGACAAACATATTGATTTTCATATCAACAAAGACCAAAAAAAAGAAAGTGGAGCCATATAAAATGCAAATAATCATCAGGTTACAACTTTAAAGAGCCTTTATCTCGGCAGCAGTTAAACAGATTGTCGCTGAAAATAAACGAAGCATTCTGTCTAAACTGTCAGAATGTACATAGTAACTGGTTTTTAGGCAAAGCCATTTCCATTAGAAAGGGGTGGTGAAATATCATCCTCTTTTTCATTTACCATTTTGCAGTCGTTTTGCAGTCATTCAGTGAGCAGGCAATCATACAAAATGGCCATATCAATTTTTAATTTAGTTGAAATCTGAGTGAAGCACATGAACTGACTAAATGCATACATAGATAGATACACTCATACATACATATATGCAAATGTATTAGTAAAGGGTTTTCGCTTTGCTATCCATTTTCATTGTGTGAGAGCGGATGGATGAAATATGTTTTTTTTTTTTTAAACCCCGAAAATTGTTTTATGCAAAAAGAGAAACATAATACTTTCAGACTTCCCCCTTAACTATGTAGTACATTATTGATTCAAAAGTTTTGTTCATGTGCCTCAATCTCAATGGAATTGATGTTCATGTATTATCTGATTTTCGTTTGAAATATTCTTGTAAATAACATTTACTTGGGGTCAACAGGTAAGAGAGACAAAAGTTCTTGTTTAATGTTTGGTGTTAAGCATGCTTTAAATTAATTATAAATTCAACTTTATGTTCAACTTTATTTCACAACTTTTCTTTTGAATTTTCTTCTTCTCATTAGTATTGAAGGCGGCGAACTCTTTGATCGAGTGGTCGACGATGAATTTGTATTGACCGAACGCGTTTGTCGCGTTTTCATACGCCAATTATGCGAAGCCATGGCTTTTATTCATGGCAATGGCATTGTCCATTTGGATTTAAAACCAGAGAATATATTAGTGCTCACACAAAAAGGAAATCGAATCAAAATTATCGATTTCGGATTGGCACGCAAATTCGATCCCGATAAGCGTCTAAGGGTATGACAGAGAGATTATAAATATTGACAAGAATTGGATCTAGAAATTAATGCACTTATTATTATTTCGTTCTTAGGTACTCTTCGGTACACCAGAGTTTGTCGCACCAGAAGTTGTTAACTTTGATTGCATCTCATATGGCACGGATATGTGGAGTGTTGGTGTTATATGCTACGTCCTGTAAGTTTTTATTTATTCATTTTATCGTACAGAGAAATGCTTTCCAAGTAGTTGCTTGAGATATAGAGAATCCAACAAGTTCAAGTTCTCAACAAAAACAATTTTAATATTTTGTAAGTTTTGTCTGAAATATTTATTAAAATGAAATATGATTCCTTCTCAAGTAAATAAGGTGGACTCATCTTTTCTGAACAAAGCTTATAATTAATATCTAAAGTTGCTTTCGTTTTCGATTTCAAATTAAATTGTGTGAAACGAAATTCATATCTTCTCTCACTCTTATTTTTAAATTTGTTTGCCAGTGTCGTCCGCTTTAATATCCATTTTATTAAAAGTTGAAGAAAACTATTCATAAATTTAAACAGACCTGAGGATTATATCCAGCTATATGGATTCCAACTAAACTCTCCACATAAATTACTCATAAAATCCAATTGTAAACATTTATTTCTGAGTAAGGCTTCCAATCAGAATAAACAATAACAACCCCATTGAATATTACAGTCGAGTATGAAATATTAATTATATCAATTCTTATTACATGCCAAAAAGTATGCTATGCTAAATATTAACTAAATAGTGGTGAAACATGGCAATTTTAAATACCAAATGAGTCCTTTGAGTATACAAAATTTAATCAAAATATCTTCTTCACTTGCTCACTAATTAAAAATTTGCGTGGCACTTGTAAAAAAAGGAATGCAATCAAAAGTATTTGAAACGGTTAGAAGTACCTATATAGAATATTCCCAACTTGCCAAACAACAATTTCTGCTCCACTTCATAGCAAGGCGGGAAAATTTAATTTTGTTAATTAAGTGCCAGAAGCGGGTGTGCTTTTGGTTTCTCACTTGGTTGTTTTCTCTTGTCTCTGCTTTGTTTTAAATGCGTTTTTATTTATTTAACTTATGTTGCTTTTACATTTCATGTTTATTGACTTTAACAACAACCACCGTGTCCCCACACACACATACACACACACCCGTCAACATACACATATGACAGCATCTCAGGTTTGTCGCCATTCATGGGCGAGAACGACATTGAAACAATGTCAAATGTAACCATTGCTAAATACGATTTTGAGGATGAATGCTTTAATGGCATATCCCCGGAGTGTCTGGATTTCATAGCCAAGCTGCTGGTAAAAGACTTGAGGTGAGTTCCCCTTGCCATCTTAATTACAAACCATCTCTAGTCATAACCGGGTGAACGTCTTTTAATCAACCAACCAACCAACCAACCTCAATTCCAACTGCAGCACACGAATGACAGCCGCCCAGTGTGTGGAACACAAATGGCTCCAACAGCGCCCAGCAGTAGGAACTGGAGTCACGCCCTTTGCCAAAGCAGGTGTCTCGAGTTCAGCATCGAAAACTCGCTTGAAATCAGAATCACCAGCCACAACAGTTGCCTCCGAGTCATCAGAGGATTCCACAGAAACAATTGAAGATGCCGAGGATGAGGATGATGTGGAGGATGAGGAGGTGGCAAATGTAACCACAGAGCATGACGATGAGCTAGCTAACTTGGACAGCTCTGTATTAGAGGTGAGTCAAACAAATGCATTAAAACCCAAAACGAAATAAGTAACTTAAGTAAGAATAAAATAAACTAAAAAATATGTATATAGTTTTAAAACTTTTATGAAATCAGGTAATCAGAAAAGGCAACTATTTCATTCATTATGAATTTAATCTATTTAAAGTAAAAAAAATATGATATTTTTTTTTAGACTTTGTTTGAAATTTTTATTAGTACATAAATTAAGAATCAAAACAAATCAAACTTTAATATTAAAACATTGTCTTGCACTTTTAGAACAAAGAACTTGATGCCACAAAAGATAATCTTAAGAATTTCATTGTACGCTGGGAAACGCATCCAAATAGTCCGTACGTCTTTGATGTGGAAGGCAATGTGATTGCCCCATTGAATGAGACCAGTTATCCGCATCCTCGACGCACACACGGGCCGGATAGCATGTCCTCATCCCGAGGTGAGTACTATCGCGGTGGCTCCCAGCGGCAACGTGACCGGCATGCTCTCATCCATGGCAAATGAGCGATGAGAGAGAGAGCATCATCCCCTCCAAAAACAATAAAAATCATCCACAACTACTGGATCTGCTCTATATATGTTGTATATGTGTATATTTCACAACAAAAAACAAAAAACTAATTCTTGTTTTTAACTTTTTCGAGTGGAAAATACGGTTGGCTCTGTGTCACTTTCTCTCTCTCCCTTTCTCTCGTTGACTTCTTTCTCTTTCTTTCTAACATGAAATCTATTGACATTTATTTAATTTGTATAAACTCTTATTTGCCTGTTTGTGAGAGAAGAGAGAACGTTGGCAAGCCACCTAGAACTGTTAATTATAAATGTTTAAGTAACTTAACTTTAGTCATAATAATTATCAATTAACCAAAAACAAAGAAAAACAATTTAGACACTGTGATAAAGACAGCCAATGACAAAGAAAACCAAAACAAAAACACAAATACAAATTGAGTACCAACCACAAAAATATATATATTTTAATTTTCAAAAAACAATATCCAAAACAACACGATCTCTCTACTTCTTCTCTACTTCTTTTGAGTTAGAAATTAAATCCCATAAACCACCTCCATCCCACTTATCCATCCCAAAAAAAGATATATGTATTCCCCTCCTCCCTAAACCACCGTTGATACCCTAAACCCTAGTTCAGGTCTATATTGATCAACACACACAATTTCTGGTCTACCAGCCAGGTAAGCCTAAGAGAAATTCCATTCAATCATTTCCCAAAATTATGCTCCAATTCAAATTCAAAAACTCAGTTCTCATTCTACTCATTGTTATGTCTATCAGGAAGTTTGTTTCATTATCATTGAGTTGTATAAAATAGGAAAAGTATCTAACATATGTTACTACTAATCAACTAACCACACTTTGTAACTAAACAAGAACTAAAAATTAGCCAAATATAAAGTTTTTAAAGTATATACAGAACATTTTCTAGGTCATGCAAACTGAGAAAGATATAGGACCTTTGCCCTCTAAAGTGTGCAATAAGTTGTCCCAGAATTCGCTTTTTAAAACATATTAAGAATAAAGATCTTCGAATAGTACATTGCTTTAAGATAATCTTTGAGTTATAGAGCCTACTGAAAGTTATAAATTTGTTGAAAACAACGAATGCTTTTCCAGCCTATTGCATAATTTAAGACACAGTTCACCCAATGAATCGTATGAAACTGATAATTGAAAAACTGAAGCAGTTGATATATTTTTGTTTAATCAATAGCTTTTCCTTGTTCAATGGCCTTTTTCAAGTTTACTGGCTCAAGGACTAGCACCTTAATTTTGTCAAATTAAGCCATCAAACTATGAAATGTTCAAAGACCTTAGAAAAGTATAACAAGCAAAGAGGTCTTTTTTATCTCCGAAAAATCTCTGTCAAAAATAGTTAAACACAAAATCGGTATATAACTTTTTAATTTCTCAACGTTTTTTAATCATTTGCATCAGGGACGTCTCTCTGTGTAGATATTTTGACATAGATTGGTCATTTTAAAATGGTAAATTGGTCTTTATAATCGAAAGTTTATCTCTGATTTGTATCCTCGAATTTTTAGTCGCCGTCCAAAAATCAATCCCTAAACTCGCCACTTTAATCAATTAGGTGCTTGCAATTATCAAAATCTTACCCACCTGCAATAATTTTCTATTCTATACAACTCTATTCAGGTCATAAGGCATGAAATAATCATTATAAACAATCTCTTGACTTTTTTGGCAATACAAAAACCCACCAGATAACTGGCCAGATCCAGACTAATCTTAACCTCTATGTTGAAACCTTGATTGTTGACAAATTCATAATTAAATGAAACTCTTCTTGCAGTTTGTTCCCCATCGCCATGCGAGTCTATAGCCACACTGACCGATGATGAGAAAGGAGATGACGAGGAAGACGAATTGCGTCTACCTGAAGATGTTGAGACACGCAGTGCCGACAACGATAGTCCCAATTCAGTATCCACACCCATCAATGAGTCCAGGGAGAAACTATTCCCCATGGTTGGAAGTTCGGGATCGGCCACGCCCACGCCGCAACATCTATTCAATGAGAATTTCGATGAGTTCTCGGGCAGTGAGTCAACGGCTCAACAACAACGAAGCATGAAGAGCTATCTACATACATTCGATCGAAGAAATTCGGACACAACTTACCTACTGGGTCGCCGTAGCTCCGGGGAGCGTGTAAATCTGGCGGATGAGATTAAGAAACTATCAGATCATTTACTAATGCTAGCTGAGATCAATACAAAACTTGGAGATGCCAATAATAATAAGAACACTTCAGTGGCAGAGGCAACGACAAAGGGAACAGAAACGGGAGCGGGAACAGGAGCAGGAGCTGATAGTAGTAACACAAGATCTACCGAAATCAGTAAAGATGGCAATAAATGGACAAGCAAATCTTCGAGTAGCACCAGTTCGAGTCGTTTCACACCACGTGGTGGCATTCTCAATAGCTCCAGCAGCAGTAGTCAGACTCAAACTCATTATGATGATGGGGCAGGTAAAAAGAAGACTAGTTCAATATCCATGCGTTTGCAGCAATCCATTGAGGAGACACCGAAGCTTAGCAATGGCAAGGACAGCAGCATCACCTCCAGTTGGACAAGCAAATCGCAAGTGCAAACACAGCGCAGTATATCCTCAGTGAGCACCATGAGCACCTCCAATATTAGAAGCACCAGCTCCAAAGTTACCTCCAGCAACAGCAATAGCAACAGTCAACAACAACAACACCAAGTCTCCTCACAATCCGTGGCCGAATCGGCCAGCAGTCGTAGAGCCAAATTCAGAATCAATCAAATGAGCCGAGATGTACCCATTGGCCTACCCGACACACATCAGACGGTGAATCTGGAGGAGGCAGCCAATACGACCAAAGATTGTCTGCTCCATCTGCTCGAAAAATACAATGAGACCCGTATACGTAATCCAGTCGGAAGACATCAGAGCATCAGTGTCGATTGGCATGTTAGTGACAATTTGGAATACCGTTCCATGAGCTCCATTAATGCCTTTTTCCAGCGTCACAATAATACGGGAGGTGGACAGAATGTTAGGCACATACAAGCTCAGCTGGAGGAGAAGGCAACGGGGAAATAGTGACCATGGCAGGGGCGAGAGACCATAAATGTGTATATATACTTACTATATCTATATGTATGTGTGTGTATAAAAAACTCTGATCAACTAATACAAAGATAAACTTGCCTAGTTAATGACAAACATTAGTTTAAAATACCAAAGAATAAAAAGCTAACTTCGGCACACCGAAGTTTTTTATACCCTTGCAGGGCTTTGATCTAAAAACTAATGCTTTTCTATACTTTTTCTTGAAAAATAAGCCAATAAATTATTCAACTAAAGGCAATTCAGTGTGATTGAAAAATATTTGAAAAACCAAAGATTTATGTTATATTAGTTCTATTTCAATAATTTGATCATATATTGTAGAATCAATAGTATTAAGAAATCTTTTGACCTAATTGTTTCTATGACAGTTCTAAGATATATTTTCTTGATCAGATCAAACTGACTGAAAGTCTAGTCCACAAAGAAATAGTTAAGTAACTGGTTGGGCTGTTAAATCCGACTCAAAATCTATATATGTAGAGGAATGAAAAATGCCCTTTGTCATCTATCTGCAATACTCTCCGCTCTGCTAGGGTATGCAAAAGAGTATACAAATTATGTTGCATATGAATTAAAATATTTAAATTATTTATGTAATTGTTGTAAGAAAGTAAATAAAATGATATTAAATTATTGAAAATAAATTATTAATAAAAAATATAAAAAAATAAATAAAATAAGAAATTCAATTAATATTTTGGAAGCAGTAAGTTTTGACTGAAACAGTTTCGATCCTTAGAAAAAGCAAATACAACCAAAGAGTCGGGGTTAACGGGAGATCATAGATCATAGAAGACATATAGTCGCTCGATCTTCATCAATTTCGAATCATTAACAGCTGTATTAAATTGAAATATATTAATTTATCCAAAGCTTAGAAAATAAAATAGACATTCAGAAAAGGCCCTTTTAGTGTCTTGCCGTTCCTATGGGGCCTATATATGCTATAATGGTTCGATCCAGCTGAATCCCAGAATCTTTCATGTAATATCTTCTCACATGACATGGCTATATAAGCTCGATCTAATCAAAAATATATATACTTTTATAAAATGTAAATGCTTCCTTCTACGAGTTGCACATGTCCGCGTTGGAAGGGTATACAAAACGGATAAAGATCAACATAAAGGATAAATTTACCAAATTTCTGGTAAAGTCGAAACGTTCTACAGTCTTTGTAATCACAGATTCGCAACGGTTGCTTTCTGAAACAAAGTCTTGACTGTTTATTACCATATTTACTTGGCAAAACAGATATCAAATAATTATTTTCCAAAAACCATATAAAAAACTCACCAGGCAATATATCAATTTAATTTCGGCGACATAATACATAATGTGGGTTAGCATAATCAAAAAATCAATATAAATTCTCTTTAGTACAGGCGACTAAGAAAAAACTCAAAACAATTTATTTAAAGGAAATGGAAAACAAAAAAATATAATTATACAATCATAATGCTACAGATATATATATATATATATATATATTAATATACCATAGTACATATATGTATATATATATCACTAACTACATTCTACAACAAAATGAAATAATTAATATTTAACAAAAACAAAGAGCAAAATTAAGCAAAGATTTATCAAATGATATTAAAATCAAACAAAAAAAATCAATTTTGGGGGGAAATTATTCAAAAAATTACAAACAATGTTCGACTCCCCCCTCGTTTCTTTCCCCTGTAAACAGACACAACTTGTCATAACATTAGGTTTAGGTATATATTTTTCGTTTTGTTTTTCATGATATTTTTCGGATTTTTTTCGTTTTCTTTTTTCTTTTCCTTTTTTTGGGTATATTTTTGTTGTTTTTTTTTTTTATTATTATTGAAGTGCATTGAGTTGGTTTGTATAATTTTCGTATTATACAAAATTTTTGTGGGTGTATATATATAAATATTAGAAGAGAATACTTTGGATTTTGTTCTTAGTTAAATACTTAAAGATACTAATATTAATTCTAATTTAATGCATATATATATATATCTTTAATAAGGTATACATATATACATAGATATATATATGTATACATATAGGCTCAGCCTATGTTTAATTCTAAGATTTTGTACATGATAGTTCAAAGAGAAAGAAGTGCTCAAAAAAACATTTTGTTTGAAAGCAAATTATAAAAATTTAAATGCATTTCACAAATTTTATGTACTTTTGGCCAGTTCAAAAATAATGGCCAAAAGCACAGAAATTAGTTGAATAAATTTTAACAAATCGCTTTTCACACTGGTCGTAATAATAAAGGAAAGAAAATTCCTTACATTCAAAGTTTAAATACAAAGAAAATCAAAATCATGAAAAAAAAAAAAAAAAATCTATAATCTTCATGATTTTCCTTCTTTTTTTTTTTGTGTTTTTTTTCGAAAATCTTAACAAAAGTCATAGGAGCTCTAATTAGAACTCAAATGAGTTTGTCATTTTTTCTTGAGATAAATTTTCATAAAAAGCTTTTACTTTTTGCAAAAATTTATCACTTACAAAATTATGTTATTCATGGTTTCGTTTTAGTTTTTTGTTTAAAAGTTAATTTCATGGTTCTAAAGTTGAAATTTTGACTCCACGGAAAGGTCTTTTCGATTAAGATTTAAAGGTTTTTGTTTTTTGTTTTAAGAACTAATCACTTAGTATATGGCATTTCTCACTAGAGAAATCGAAAAAAGTTTTCAGTTTTAGATCGATTTTCACTTAGATTTAACTAACTTAATAAGGGGTGTTCGTTTTGTAGTAGACTGGTTAAGTGTTAGTTTTATCTATATTCTATATATTTATATAGTAATATTCGCAACTTTCGCCCTTGCACTGCACATTAGAAACAGAAATGTGGGTAGAGAACTTTGAAATTGAAATCTTTTCTGTAGCAGCATTTGTGAAAAAAATGTTTAACCAAACAAAAATGGAAAATAAACTATATAGTTATGTATATATATATATAGGTATATAAATGTGTAAGTAAAATTATAGAAATTGCTGATTTTTGTTTTGTGTTTTTGGGTGAAATTCAATATTCAATTGTGTCGTGGACGCTTCAGCATGCCAGCCATAATTGCTGAGGAAGTGGAGGAGGTTGGTGAACTGCTACGCAGGCGTTTGGCAGGCGTTAGTTTTTTGGGCGCTTGAATCAGACGTTTACGTTCCTTCATGAATTCTGCAAATAATAATAAAAATGAAAAACCCATATTAATTACATGAAATGAAATGAAATTGGTAAATCAAAGTCAGCTGCAGTAGAACCTACTTCCTGTGTCATTCATTCATTCATCCCCTACTATGATGACCTAGGTCATTGATATCCAACTACTACCTAGAGGAAAAGAAGAAAACTAAAAGGGAACAGCAGGCGCCGCCTGGTTTTTGCACATTTTATGGCACGTGTCTGGCCGCAGTCAGAGGGTTTGAGGGTTGCAATCATATCCTAAGGGTAGCAAATGCCAGACAGAAGCCAGACGGTTAGAGTGCCTGAGATCTCTCAGGTAAGCAAGTGAAAGCAAGAGGTGAAACTTCAAATATAGCAAATACACTTGGAGCAATTGAAGAGCAGTTAACTCTTTTTGAAATGTTTTTTTAGCTAACAGATGTTATTAGGTAACTTTTTCAGCACAATGGGCCTATCAGTTTAACTAGAACAAGGTTTATATACATTCTTATCAAACTCTCTAAGGTTCTCTTGAAAAACTATATTGGGTTTAAAGAAGTTTTGAGCTGCCAATTGTGCAAAACTTGATCTATTTTAAAGTGAATGGCTCTAAGTCTTTCTTGGATATTGAAATTGAAACAGTTTCAGAGCAAATAGTTGGTTTCTTAAGGGGAAATGTAGTGTATTTCCTGTCATTTTTCTTGCAGTGCAGGTAACTTGCATAAATTACACGCCCTTTGGGGTTTCTCTCAATGACAGCAAAGTCAAACCAAGCCAAGCTAAGGCAAGACAAGCCACACTGGTCATTTGGCCAATGCGGGTGCATACATTATGATCACCAGAATGAACAAAAACTTTTCTTTTTTATATTTTGAAATATAATTATTTCTAAAAAATAAAACGCGCAGAGCACACAATCAGAGAGGGAGGTTCTTGATAAGACTCGCCTAGGTTCCCTCCCCATTGTATACAATTTACATGGTGGTGCATTCTTTCATTTATTCATTCATTCAGCAGCTTTCTCTAATGAGGTCAGAGCCACAGATGTTGTAGAGAACCAGATGCAGATGCTCGTATGGGATTGAAAACCCGCATGCAATTGATTTGATCAATCAACCCCCAACTAGGGACAGCTGCGGACAGACTGCTTTTTGAGCGTTTCTTTTTCTTTCTTTTTTTGTGGTGATCGAGGTGATCCCTACAAATACAAAACCCACACAGACTAATTATATATAATTTGTGCGCTTAACTCCTTAGCAACGCCCACACACAACAAAACGGAGAACTTTATGGGAAACTAATATGTGCAATCATGCCTGACCCTGGGAATGGTCAGGCATGGTTAACCATAAACAACCCTTCGAGCAAGACTCACCTGTGATTTTTAACTGCCTCTTGCGTTGGCCAGTTGAACTCCTCCTAGGGGAACTTCTTAAATTGCTGCTGGGCAAACGTAGCGGCGACTCATCCTGTGAGTCGTAGCAGGAATCATTGTCCGTTTGTGATTCCATCGACGAATTGATACCAAAATGCTCACGTTCGGCACGCTCATTCATCAGCAGATCCATATCACTGGAGGGATCCTCTGCACGTGGTCGGACATGAGCAGCACGGGTAAGGGTATACATTTCGGGAGCAAAGCTAGACTCTTGAAAGCTGACACGTTCCCAAACGAAATGTGTCTTCTCTGGCACTACAGGACAACCAGAACGGAAATCGAAACCCCATTTTTGGGTGGCCAAATCCTGATGCCGTTCAAGTTCAGCACCAAAGGGTCTAAAGGGGCAAAGAAAGAGAAAAATGGTCAAAACTATTTCGATATTTCGGGTTTTTCTTTTATTCATTTTTCACTTACGTTTTGTTCTCTGGCAGTTGATTTGTCTTGGCCGAACCGAAAAGATCGCGTTTAATGCGATTCAATTGGCGAACTGGTGCACAAGTTGCACTAACCATGATTGCAACTTAAACTGGGGATGGGGGGGCAACTGGGTGAGACTGTATCTCGTTTTCGTTTTGGTCGTCTTTTCTGTTTTGTTTGGCTGTACGACGCAGTTTTCACGTCTCTGCTTTCGACACTTGTTTGGCACAAGAAACCCAAAACGAAATGTCAAAATTTTGGCGCCAAAATGTTGTCTCCAACACACTCAGACACACACAAACACCGATATGGGTCTCCACGAGCTTTGGAGCTTGCTATTAGAAGGAGTGAGTGAGAGCGAGAATACTCTTATGTCTGCGTGTGTGTGGGAGAGAGTGTATTGAGTGAGCGTGCGAGCGAACGAGTCTTTGTGTGTGTTGTGGCAATAATACACTTTTCTCGTTTCTTTTTTGTTGTTTGTCTGTTTCTTTTTTGTGTATAAAAGTGAAATGAAATTGTTGCAATTGTTGTTTATTTGTTATTAACTTCAAAACGAAACACAGAAAATTCTTTAAATCTTTTTTTTCTCTTTCAGCACGTAGTTTTCCAATTGTCTCTTTTGTGTCTTTTCACTCCTTTTCACTGTCACTCAAAACATGCGAGTAGCTCTGATTTGAGCTACAAAGAATATTATGCACAAATTATAAATAATTTGAAAAATTTATAACTTTGGTTTTTCTTTTTGTTGTTAATTTTTTGCAAACTTTTATTTTCGATATCGTTTTGTTTGGGTTTTATTTATTTATTTTGTTGTAGATTGTTTAGCGCCCTGCGCATTGCGAATGCGCTTGCTTGTTGTACTTGAACGTCTCACGACGAACTCACTCAGCAGACTAAAAACTCAGCGAAGAGCCAGAGCAAAAGCAAATGTCAAACAACCACCGTTTGGCCAGGGCATCGTCGTTAACGTCGGCTCTTTGGCATAGCAACCCTCGTATTTGAAAACGAAATAAACGAACGAGCGAATGAAACAACAACGAAAAACATATAAAAAAAAAACTGATCAAGGAGCTCTATCGGGGTATGAGAGTCCTTTGGCTAAGTGATCAAAGTGCATCCAAGAGATATTAAATACATCTTTTAAAACTTTTTGAATACATGTCAGAAAATACTGTTAGATATTGATTAGTATAGAAGAAAAGGAACAATAGATGCAGAAAAACATTTAGAAGTAGCTATCAAAAGATCAAATTTACCTAATAGTAGCATAAATCCTTAAATTATATGTGCTCTAGGCATCATTCCCTAAGATATAACATTTTTCCATAGTGATTCTCCATTATTTTATTATCGAATAATATTTTAATGTTCTATATTCCATTAAATGGATAATTTTGTTTTTAGTTCTTAGTTAATAGTTAATAATTCGTCTTTATCAGAAACACTTCCTATTATACATAATTGTTTATAAGAGTTAAGAAAAAGTGCATTCCGCAGTCGACTTGAATGGCATTTGATTGCATTTTGTTGTTGCTTGCTTCGGGATGGAGCTGTACTTTTGCCCTGCGCGGATGGGTAGATAAAAATATATGTATGTATATATTTTTTGTTGGCTTCGGTTTGTTTAACATGAAACTGGATTTTTTTTCTTTGGTGCACTCGGAGATAGAACGAACGAGATAGATAACGAAAGAGACAGATACCATGAGGGAGGGAGAGGTGTGCCTGCGTGTGTGGATGAAAATGGGGATTTAGGGCAACTGCATACAGAATTTCACTTTCCTATTGTATCTTGGGGGGGCAGACACAATGTGCTCTCCCTTATGTGGGGCAAACGAAGCAGGAAAGAAGAACTCCAAAAATAGAATCATTTATTTGAAGAACAGATTTAGGCATTCGAATTGAAATAGAACGCCATTTGACATTCCGACTTAGGGATTAGAAAATGAAAATCTCGTTTCAATTTTTCCACATGGGAAACTCAAAACTGAAAAATCTTTTAAATTTTCAATCTTAAGTGATTTAAGATCATTTTATTTTCTCTTAAGTTAAGAACCGAGATCACTAAGAAGGAAATATATTTCAGATATTCTAGAACCAATCTTAGCTACATTTAACATTTGAACTAGAAAATGTTATCCAATATTCTATCCAGATATTCTAAAACCAATCTTAATTAGTAACTTATCTATAAACTTTTCTGCAGATCTAACATTTGAAATAGATCATAAACGAAAATTTAATAAAATCGGAGATGAAATCAGAGGACATAGTTTATATTTTAGACAGTAAAATATAATTTTTGTTTTTATTTTGCATACAAAAATCATCTCAGCATTGTTCCCAGCATAAACTTCCTTTTGAAATTTCTAAAAGTTTTATGATTCATCATTATATGGATGACTTTGGCTACAGAAATAAAACTTACCATCCAAAAAAGTTTTTTAATCTTTTCATAGTCCTTTCCTTATGTTTTTTTTCCCACCTCTATTTATGTGCAAAATCGTAAAAAATTAAATTACCTTACCAAAATCAATAAAATACGATTTATATTGTTTGCACAAATGCAATTAAAAAACAAAAAAAAAAAAAACAGAAAAACTGTGAAGAATAGAATAGAAAACTGAAAAAGTCACAGCTAAAGACATCATTTGCTTTGTACCTTTGGCACTTGAGAAAAAAAAAAATAAAAGAAAAACCTCTTGTATTTTCCACAAAAATAAAAAAAAAATGCCTTGCCCCTAGAGTGCAATCACCCCGGCAGAGAGAGACACAGAGATCGGTTCGATTAGGCAGCAGCATCGTTGCCCTTCCCCTTGTGGTCTCTATGGGACACACCCTCCTCAGGAAAACAACAAAAAAATGAAACGTAAATTTACACACTTTTTAACAAATTTGAGAATTTCTGCCCGCGTTGAGTTGCAGTCAGGCTTGAAACATAAACAACTCAAGACATCAGTTGGTAGAGGGTTACGGGGTATAGGAAGGGGGGCATTGAAAAGAGTTCGTGATCCTTTTAAGTAATTTCCTTTCTACAGGATATCCTGCAATAGATATGTTCATGTATCCTGGGGGTTGTCCCCTGTGTAAACACACGGAAAAAAGGCGTCACAAAAGAGGTGAAAAACTCATGTATTTCAAGTGCCCATCATTCGTCTCTAAGCCTTTTATAAGGGCAAAATGCCACGATGCGACGTGTGCGGGTATTAGATAATCGATTTCTAAAAAAAAGCTAACAAATGCTGGCTTTGAATTAATATCTCTTTTTTTTTGACAATAATTATTACAAGTAAAGCCATGGGATCTTAATTTTCTATGGGTCCCAACGACTCTGTAAATGTTTGTATAAATATTATCTAAGAAGTGTTATATTGAAGGTCATGATCTAGAAATTCTCGTTATCTTATGTTAGTCCGCCCCCTCGTCATGTCTGCATAAAATATACGTTACACTCATTTGAAATGCAGTACCAACAGCTCTTATCGCCACACCATGAAAAAAAAGAACAAAAATCAACAGAAAACCACCCGTCTTAGATATGATATACTCTTACTACCCCACGCTGACTGATCAGAGACAATATGCCACGTGTGTTCCATCTAGCATGACCAAGTTTTAGTAACGTATGCAACGATATTTACCATATAACTTATATAGTTGTTACGGTTTGTCCCCGTAAGAAAATTGCCATAAAATTACTTTTTTTTCGCTCACGAACTGTGACCGCAAGGACTTGGTTCTTAGTCCTGGCAGGTGCGCTATGGTTAAGGAAATGAGCTTATTAACTAACTGAAAAAGAACAAAACAAAAATAAAACCCTGGTGGTGGAAAAATTGTCAGAATGTTTAAACAATTTTGTAATTTTAATCACAGAGCTACAAAACTAAATTCATTAAATCATCTACAACTTTTATAAAAAGAACATTTTTTTATTAAAGCCATTAAAATGGATGACCACCAGGTGAATCAATGGCCCATATATTGTGGTGGACTAAGTGCCGGCGTGCGGGATATTTCTTATAGTAAAATGTGTGAGTCGGGTTACTATTTGGCCATGGGTTATCAGAGGGGCAAAGCCTCAATACACCAGGGTGCCACGGGTGACCATATTCTTACATGTGAAGGTCATAAGGATGGCATTCTTGGTATCTCATTGAATGATAAGGCGACTCTTATGCTCACTGGCAGTAATGATAAAACGGCTCGTCTCTGGAATGCCGAAGATGGGAGTTTAATTAAAAAATTTCGCCAAACAACACCAGTAAGTTCGGTGTCTTTTGATGTGCAATCGAAGTCATTTGCAACTGGCAATCTAGAAGCTAATCCAACTATATCGGTCTATGATATGGAATATTTAAGTAAAAATCCTGTGGTTAAATTCAGCGGTCATTCTCGTGGCATTCGCAATATTAGTTTCTGTAAGTCCGATTCATGCATCATGTCATCGTCTTATGATCGCTCAATACGCATGTGGGATTTGCGTAGTGGCAAGGAAACAAATTCAATATTTCTACCACATCATGCTAAGTCATTGGAAATGTGCGCCGATAATGAAACATTAACCATATGTTATGGTAGCAGCGTTATCTTTTTAAATGTGGAACGTTTCGAGGTGCTCAAACAACGTAAAATGCTTGTTAAGTTGGAAGGTGCATCATTGCATCCAGAAAAGAGTACATTTGTCTGCAGCTCGTCTTATTACATCTATAGGTATGATTACGCCAAAGGTGAATTACTAAATGGTTTCCAAGCCCATGATGATTATATACGTTGTATAAAGTACAGTCCCGATGGTAAAAGTTATGCCTGTTGTACGAGTCAAGGATATGTAATGCTCTGGCCACAAACTACACAAGACCCTGAAGAAGACGAAACAAATGTGAGTCTAGAAGTCGCCTATGAGGAGGAAGAGATTCGCGATCTGGATATGGAGGATTTCTCTGATGCACCTTTAAGCGGTGACGAATCGATGGAGAACTCGACATTTGTATCAGGAGAATCGTTGGTATATTATGAAGAAGACTATGAAGAGGAACAGGCAGACTCGTCTGAAGAAGGTGAGAATGATGACGAACAGGACGAACAGAGCGAGTATGAAGAAGAGTTCGAGCATGAGATGCAGAATCAGGACGCGGAGGACCAAGAGGAGTGTGAATTGACGGAAACTGAAACTACTGAAACACAGCATTATGATCCTGATTTTAATGAAGAGGAATATTATATCCCGAACTATGATAATATGGCGATTGACGAACTGAGCGAATATGAAGAAGAGTTTGAGCATGAGATGCAGAATCAGGACGCGGAGGACCAAGAGGAGTGTGAATTGACGGAAACTGAAACTACTGAAACACAGCATTATGATCCTGATTTTAATGAAGAGGAATATTATATCCCGAACTATGATAATATGGCGATTGACGAACTGAGCGAATATGAAGAAGAGTTTGAGCATGAGATGCAGAATCAGGACGCGGAGGACCAAGAGGAGTGTGAATTGACGGAAACTGAGACTACTGAAACACAACATTATAATCCTGATTTTAATGAAGAGGAATATTATATCCCGAACTATGATAATATGGCGATTGACGAACTGAGCGAATATGAAGAAGACTTTGAGCATGAGATGCAGAATCAGGACGCGGAGGACCAAGAGGAGGATGAATTGACGGGAACTGAAACTACTGAAACACAGCATTATGATCCTGATTTTAATGAAGAGGAATATTATGTCCCGAGCTATGATAATATGACGATTGATGATTCTGAATTTGATTACACTATGTTTGATCAGGAGTACGATTATTAATGGAAGCGCAACTGTACCTGTTCTTTTGCACACGTGTTTTGTGTTGATTTATTTTGTTGTTCTTAACTTCTCTTATTTGATGTGTGTTCCCCCTTTCAATAATTATTAAATTTTGGTATATCGTTCACACAAAGACTTCTAGATACCCTTTAACTTCCTCACGTTACTTACTGTCTAAACATTTCATATCGCAGTCTCGACATAAATCTAGTATAAAAACATGTTAATATATTTCTTGCTTACTTAAGCTATCATCCAATATACCCCACATCAATTTCAAGGGTATTTGGAATAAAAAGGGTCATGCATTTGATCTTGGGCTCTTTTCTCTAATAAATTTGTTTGCCTTCCTCGTCGTCGTCGTCTTCGTCTGTTGTGATTGTGATTGAAAACCCCAAGGAATCTATCCATCTACCTGCGCTTAGGTAATAACCTGTTTTCTTATTTTATACCATTTTATCCGCGGCTGCGCATTTTATTGAAGATTTCGTTAGAGAGAAAAAAGGATCTGTACTTTGATGTCTGATCGTATCGTCGTATGGTTCTTTTATATGGCATTTCTCACCAATCAGAGTCATAAATGCAGTTTTATTTCGTATGTATCCAAAGTGAATTTTTGTTTGTTATTGTTGGGGTAGTTAAGCTGATAGTCAAGGCAAATATAGATAGATACATTTATTACAGCCTTGGCAAAATGGGGAGCAAACAGAATCTCTCTCTCTGTCTCTCTGACTGACCTATCTCAAGAGAGAATTGTCAACTTTTTGACTTCATTAGTTTGCTTTTTCTTATTTATTCTCCTTTCCCCGACTCTCTTCTCTAAAAATACGTTTTTCCATAAATATTTATATTTTTCTTCCCCACCCATCTTTACCGGTAGACAGATAAAACGAGTTTTTCCTGCCAACGAAAAAGAAGAAAACACGTTTTCCACGCGTTTACCAGGAATAGAGGAACCTTTTCACACAACCTCAAAAGTCAAGGCTCTCTGTGTGTGTCTCATTTGCCTCTGTGTGTTTATCTAGTGACTATACGATACACAAATTGAAACTGAGTTGTCATTCCTTGTGGTTGAAACAAGTGCGTTTCATTTTTGTCCAATGATTGATGAGAAATTTTTGTGTTTTTCTTTTTTTGCGCACAGTAGCAATAAGGATCAGTAAAAAGATTTACTTTAACCGGTAGCCAGTAAAAATATTTGCATAAAAATAACCCATCAATAATCCCTAGAATAGCCCGAAAAAAACTGACCGCAGTAATTTGTCCCACAGAGAGAGAGAGCACCCTGTTTGAGGTAAGAAAATCCATTTGTAAATGTCCTGATCTTAAGATATTCTCACTGGTAATATTAATGATCGGTCATTTGTCCAGAGATCCAAATGGTGTCGTGAAGGGCAATGAAAAATGATTTCAAACACTCTCAACAGGGGACAAGGACTTTTTGATAGCGATTCGTTTTGACATTTACAAGTTCGTTTTGTAAGAGAAAATCTAGGCTAGATTGAGATAGTATCTTAAAGATACAATATGTTTTGAATTATTGCCAATTCAAAAATATTGAAAAGTTTTACGTTTTAATGAAGTAAAGTAGTTACATATACTGACTTTGTATCATTCTTGGCCAATATTTCTAGGATTTTTAGATATTGGTAATATAAAGATTAAGGCGAGATCTGACAAAACCAAATCATAATTATGAAATTGGGGAATTTATTTTACAATATTTTAGAATCACTTAGAGAAAAAATATGTAGAATTGTCGTCATACCTTTGGTGTATTATATAATACACTTTTTAAGCAGAGATATAGACAAATTCAGCTTAAAAATATATATATGTATCAATTATTGTAATGTGAGATAGTTTATTGAAACGAAAACAAAAGTAGACAGACATAGTTAACTTTGTTGTAATTACAGAATTTAAAGAACTAAACTAAATCTAGAAAATCTTTTAAGGTTTAGTCTAGATTGGATTTGTTAAAAAGGTTAGTAATCGACTTAACCTATGAAACAACAGGAACATAGTTTTTGAATCTGCAACATTATTAGGTATAGGAATAGTTAGTGTACTATTATTAAATTAACAAATCTGAAGGGTATCCATCCACTAACTGATTTGAGGCCAAGTTAATCGGATTATATAAGAAGGCTTAGTGTATATTTTGATAAGATAAATATAAAGAAAAGGAATACGTGAAAATACCTAAAAATAACAAAACTAAAAGCTTATATAGAAGTATTTTAAAATTCGGTTTTATTTTTTATGCAGATTAGTAAAATGCTGAGTAGAATTAACTTTAAGATATTCAATTTTAAGCCCCTTAAATGATTTTCAAGCCCCCTACTATTTCATTTTCATTTTCAAACAAATGTCGAACAAAAGCGAGAGAAGGCCCATAACCCAGAACCTTATATGCCTCGTACTCAAACGAAAACCCATAACAAAACGGCATCAGACTTCATTTTTACTTTGCTTGGCTTGGCTTTGCTTTGGCACTTTTAATTTAATAAAAAGCACACATCCTAAGGCCTTCATTTTCATCCTGCAGAGCTTGAATTCTATCCAGAGCAGTTCTCCTTTGCTCTGTGCTCTGTCATCACTTGTTAATCTCACTTAAACGTTTCAGCGGATATTATATGGCGCAAACTGATTTCTCCTTTACGTTTACGTTTTCGTTTTCTTTCTTTTTTTTTTTTTGGCAAACAGACGAGAAAAGGCAAGATAGCAAACTACTCGTAACTTTTTCGGCAGGATATTAGCAGAACAGGAGGAGCATCAGGTATACTAAAAGAGACGAAGGCATAATGTATATTAAATGCACTCTCAAGCAAGTAGAGATTCAATTCATATTTCAAAACGTAACACAAAAGAAATTTAAGCAGAGTGCTGATTTTGCCCTCCAGTGACGGCGCGTGTCCTGGCTACCAGATGACACCTGTGCACACACCCACACACACACACAGTGAATCTTTCAACACCTTTTGGCAATCTGTTCTTCCACTTTCCTACCATGTACCTGAGCCAATTGTCGGTGCCCTTTTAGCAGGAGGAACAGGAGCCAACCGCAAGACTAACACAAACATTGCCGCAGCAATTGACTCGATTTCACTTTCACAAAGGACCAGAAGAAACTCCATTGTGTGTGTGTATGTGTGTGCATGTGTGGGTGTGCCTCTCAAGGAGAGAAAATGAAATTTGTCGCTGCTTTTGGCTAAGGGGAAATTAAACGGATATCCTTAAGAGCTTCACTTAACAATGCAATGAGATAACAAAATTTGCCTCAAGATCCTGTCACATGCTAATTAGATGCAAAATTTCACAAAAAAGCATCCCAAGTATATAGAGATCAAAGTTCAATCACTTCTTTTTCCCTGTCCTTCTCTCGCACTCTCCATTGACCCACAAGAAATCAATGAGTTTATGCAAACAATATATAGGCCTAACCAAATGTCATTAGTCAAAATGTACCCATATTTGAACTCTGACCAAAATCCACAACTTAAGTAGACAAAATGCCAGCAGTAAGAAAATAGAAGGTAAAAATAATGGCAATTTCTATAGAAATTTGCTTGTAAATAGTCTAGGCAAACCGCAACCCCTCGAGAAAGGTGAAAATTGCAAGATGCCAATCTCTCTTACCCACTCTCTTTAGAAAGGTAGAAAGAAAGCTGATATCCGAGTCCCGGGCTGTCGATCAACCCTCCGTCTTTGAAATAAATGCAGTTTTTGGCAATCCCAAAAATGGCATAAACAATCTCATTGTGCGCACTCGAATCAAATGATGTGTGAGATATCAATTGTCAAATTGACAATAGAAATTGACAGATCGGTGTATCTCTAACGTACGTTCTTCCCTTACCCATTCCCTATTCCGTTTTTGTGTAATAAAATTAGAAGTTTATTGATTTGTCTTGACACATTTGGCAGACTCACACGCAACAGAGGACCCACTCTCTCTGACTACGTACCCAAAAAAGGCATCTGTCTATGGATTGATAGTCTACTTTCATATTAACAATGGGAGGGAGGAGTGGCTGTTACCTTCATCGTCTTCTATTTTGTCTACCCCTTGCTGTTTTTTCATTTTTCGCTCCTTTTTTTCGCGCTCCGCTTTTGATTGTTCTATAAAAATTATCTGCAATTACATATAAAAATTTCACGTTAACTCATAAAATATTCAACTTTATGACCGACCTGTAAATATTTTGATGGCCCATGGACTACAAAATACATTTTCACATTTTCTTTCATTTCCGCTGACTCTGCACGACAACGTTTTGCTTACTTTCTGTTTTCTTACTCATTTTTTGCTTTTTTAGAAAAGGAAAAAATCCATCATTAATAGCATGAATTGCATTTAATTCTATATATTTTCTTTTGACTAATTATTATTAATGCTTTTTCAAATGACCCACCACAGAATGACGAGAATGCATCGCTTTGAATGACTGTTGATAGATGTTTTGAGGGTTCGTCCTACAAAATGCGGGAATATTTGAGACTGGAGCGCAGGAAATTTGAAATGGTAAACGGAAATGATGAGAGTTTTAATAATATAACCAACTATTTTAAGTACTAACTCATTGTGTGAAGTTTCCCAGAGATCCTTAATGTTTTTAGACCAAATGTTGCTTGATTACTTTAGATACAATTTTGTTCTTCGAAATTCAAAAATTCCTTTAAAATTTGATGCTTTAGTGCAAACCGTTATAAATGCTTTTTATTTGTTGAATTGGAAATACAAATAATACTATAAATGTCCTCGGTAGATGAGTTGACTAAGTGGCCCAGTCATTTAGTCAACTGAACAACGAGGATCCGGACTCGAATCCCAGGCTAATGTTTGGATGTAGTTTTCGTCTAACAATAAGCCGAAGGCTTTAGTTGACAGTGCTTGTAAATATAGTTATGTTGATAGTTTACAACTATATCCTATACATTAATAATAATAATAATATGAATATTAATATAAGAGTATGCAAAAGGAGGAGTACGAAGATTGGAATTTTTATAGAGACTGCTTAAATCTTTTAACATTCTTTAACACAACCAAAAAACATCTTTCTAATCTGTTAATCTAAATAGAATGCTTGTTTAACTAAAAATTACATAATTTCCCCACAAAAAATCATGAGTCATTGAAGAAGCATTGCGAAATTTTCATCATTGAATTCCTCGACCAACTTTCATTCACAACTTCTTTCCTGCCAGCGAAAAAAGAATTTCGATCAACTACTCTAGTTTCACCTCAGCCAGTTTTGTTTCCCATCAACTTCTGGTTGCCCTCTCCTTGCATAGGGGTAATCTTGAATCATGTAAGCATCATGTAAGCCTCGACTAAATTATGCACAAGCTATTGTACTACATCATCATCATCTTGAGCACAACTCAAGTGATCAATCGAAAAGAATTTTGACAGTAAAAGAACACGGAGAGAGAAAGTGCGAGAGGAGTTTGTACCAGTTTCAAAATTCGCTATGCCTGTCGCATCTTTTTCGCTTTATTCCGCGACCGATCTTCATGTCACTTATCAATCAAAGTTTGTAACGCTTGTCGGGAATTATGTCAGACGTTTACTCAAATTGCAAAACGGGCGACAGTTACAACCCAAAAAAAAAAAATTACTGAAAAACTGATTTGCATAAAGGCAGCTGTGGAAAATTGTAAACTCAGAATGGTGGTTGATCAACAAAACTTACAGAAATTTTCGGAAAAAATTTCAAAGTTTTTCCCTAGTTTTTTTTTAAATACTTTTCATGGCTTTTGTCTTCTTGTCTTTTTTTTTTTTTTTTGTTGGTCATCAATCAAAGATTTTATGTTTTTCAGCAAATATTTTTTGTAATTTTTTTATGTAATTAGATAAAAGTATTTAATTGGAAATTGTCATTTGATACTTTTTCTTCAACAGAACATTACTCTTTCTTATGCTAATGCGTGAAGACTTTCAAGAGGAGCGAGTTTGAGGCAGATGTTTGCTCTAAATCAGAGATGATGAGCCCCTTTTAATCAAGATATAATATATAAGTAGATGCCCGCTATATATCAATCATATGTCAAACTATAAAACTTTAAATGTTTTTCTAATAGTTTACAATGACCATTACCAATACTCAATCAAATGGTAGCAGCTGCCAGAGTCGTAAAAATAACTGCAAAAAGTGAGGAAAAATGTAGAGGAAGTAAGCAAAAGAAAATCCAACCAAAAATCTACCAAAAATCGCAGTTTTATGACCATATAAAATTGCTTTATTAGACTCAAAAATATGTCCAGATGGTTCCTTCTCATAACTTGGAATTTATTTTTGGACTCTTCAGCTTATAAAGAATCCGCCGCCTAATTAAATCCAAAGGAATTGATGTAAGTCAAGGAATTAGATGCGAGGACACCCTTAAGACAGTTGCTTCCTGTTTGTCACTTCACTAATTACTTGGCCAGGAAGAAAACAAAAACAAAACAGGAAGCGGAAACTAAAGTCACTTAAAGGAAGTCACTTCTAGCTAACTCAAATATGTAAAAATGTTTTTGTCTGTATACAACTCACGCAATCTTTTGGTAAGCAAATTTAAATTACGTGCGCGTCGCTCCGGGTGCATTCATTAAACGCAGTCTCGACGTCCTCTTTTTCCTCTTCGTATAATTAACGCCCTTATGTCCAGGCTAAAAAGGAAAAAAGGGAAGGAGAAATCGCCACTCCACACAAAATGTCCCTCATTTTGTCACTGTCCCGTGTGTGCCTGTGCCTGTAGCTGCCTCTGTATACCTATCGTCATTGTGTCCCTGGGCCATTGTGACTAATTGATTTGCTCAAACAAATGTATTCTGTCCTCTTAGCAAAAGTTGTCTCTTGTCCTATTCCTACAATTTCTGCCTAATTTGCAGAAGAGTCACCATTCCCCGGCAATCGTTGACGTTTACCTAAACGGTATAAATTTTTGCGGCGGCTAGTTAATAGGATTCCAATGTCACATAAAGAGATTTTTAAAATGTTTCGAATAGCAGCAACAAAAAAAAAAACCATTGTTAATTTGTCATGGGAGAAAATTAGCTAGTACTTTGAAAAAGAAAATTATTGGAAAGTCGATTTTAGTATAAATGAAAGACTTAGTCAGCACATGGAAATACACTTAGAAAAATCAATGCTTTTAATTTGTTTTAAGCACATTGTTAAGGAAAATGTATTTTAAATTGGAACCACTTTGATTTTGAATAAATTTATTTTCGTTTTTTCTGTTGAATTTGCAAATAAAAATACATATTTCTGATTGAACTTATTTCATTGATTCATTTTATTGACCATTTTACAAAATTGTTATAAAATATTAAAAACTTTTACTAAAATGTTTGGAAAACTCGATTTTGCATGAGATTTTTCTCTAATTTGCTATATTTTAAATAGAAAAATTCGATTTGATTGAATTTTCAATTTGACACAAAATTCTAAAAACATTTATTCGATTTATGTACAATGTACATACATAGTTAGGGATTATATTTGTTCAAAATTATTTATAAGATTTACACATTCAAAAATTGTATAGAAAACACTTTCAAATAGTTAGACAAACATATGTACTAACATAGTTTTAAAAACTACCTAAAGAAAATTTGAATTGAATCACATTAAAGATGGAAAGATGGATCAACGCAAACTTCTCTTATTGTTAGACCGTTGGAGATACAGAGTTGGAATTTTGCATGTAGGCTTGTATATAGTAGGGTTTGTATATCTCAAATTCCGGATCGGACCACTATATCATAAGCCTCCCATACAAACGGCAATCAGTGAACAGTGACTTTTCTCAATAATATTGGTGAGTTTATTATACCTATAAACGACTGTGTCAAATTTGATCGCATTACTATATCATATAGCTGCCATAGGAACAATCCATGGTAAACAGTTATTTTGATCAATATCTTCGTTATTTACTATGCTAAGATTGTAGGCCATTCTTTAGCAAACATTATTTTATATTATAGGTAAAAAAAGAGTTACCAAAAAAGTTGCAAGGGTATAACAGTGACGCGGTCGAAGTTAGCCCCGGTCCTCTGGTTTTTTTTTTTGTATTTATTCAACCTATTTTATTTCAATCTTTTGAATGAGCACTCTCGAGGCTAGCGAACTATCAAAATCCCATCTGGAATATATGTATGTATATGTATGTATATGGTTTATGGAAACGTCTCCCTCTCTGGGTTTCAAAAATGTGACTAAAATTATAATGCCCTCTACAAGGATGTCAGAAGAAGACAGTTCCAGAATATCTTGGTTATCTCTTTAAATTTATGTATTGTCAAAATCTGAATGAAACAAAAATTCATTAATTTATTTTAGATAAATTCAAGCAACATTTACTTAGAAATGGTAATCTGACCATATTCGTTTTGAGCTTTTATGAGCTATTATGTTGGCAATAATAGTTTTTCGATGAATTCAAAAAAAAAAAAAACTGTTTTTAGAGAATTTCTCTCACCAAGTTCACACATCAATTACAAATAAGATGTATCTTAAGATGATTGTGATATTCATCGTATTCTCCATCGTTGTCCAAGTGTTCAAAATTTTAACCTTACTTATTCAATGATCGATTAAAAACAGATACTAAATGAAGTCATTTCCAAACTTTGTCCTCAAAAAATGAATCTCAAGCACTAAATAAACGACCACCAACAAATATTTTCTATTTGTTGGTGACTTTAAATTATTTGGGTTTTCCTTAGAGTTTTATTGTGCGTCTTTGAGATAAACAATAAGTTTTACTTTATTATCGTTTAAAATGATCGCGGTTTATGACATTTTTTTTTCTTTTGGGATAACCGCACGACGGACCTCACAAAAACTTCTGAAAGATGATAGATCCTCCTCATAACACATCACATCAAATTTCCAAAGACTTTATCTCTTTTTTTATTTTAATTGTCTGGGAAAATGAATTTTATCGCATCAAACAAATCTATAGACCAAAGAAGAACAACAAAAAGAGAAGAAACAGCGTAAATTTTAACAGTCGAAACAATTAAAGACACTAAATTGTTGCTCCCTTCTAAACACACCCTGTCTCTTTTACTCATTGTGAGTCTGTCTCTTTCCTTTCGCTGTGTCGTTACCTTGGTGAGGAGGCATAGGACAAACAGAAATACGTTACAAATACAATGCATGGCCGATTCGAAGCAAAAGTTGCCCCAGTCCAGTCACTGGTAGCTCCTTCCCTTCCTATCAACATCAACCTGGAGAACTGGGACCTGGTCAAGTGTTTTGTGTTGGTCGCTTCCCTTCTTTACTTTGCCCTATTTTCGCGCCGCGTTGTTACATTCCGTTTTTTTTTTTTTTTTTTGCTTTATGCTCGATGAGTAACGTGTGAAAGGAACCTGACAACGACGACGAAGAGTAATAAGAGGAAGTGTTGCTGCAATTTTGATTTGAACCCCGAGGTGAGGGCGTATGAATTGCCTTGTCCGCCACAGGTGAGTGAGTCTGAGGGCTCAAAAGTGCTCTAACTGCTAATTGGTAGTCGTGGTCCAGTTCAGAGTTCAGATAGACGTTTTTTTTTCGTTTTAGCGGATCTCCCTTCTCAGCCATTGTGACAAGAAAATCCCACCAAATACAATCAAAATATTTACAGATGCAGTCGACCAGAAGAAGATGAAGTTGCAGAAGAACTATATAGATAGAGATGAAGAATTGTTCGAAAGGTGTGAAAGGACATTTTTGAGAAAAATGCAAATGCCAACTGACTACCTAAAAAGGTAGTGACACACAGACAATGCCCCGGGATACGACAAAATATTTTCAACAATTTCGAGTGTCTCGCGATCTCAGATTTATGTTGTATGTAAATTCTGAAAAAAAGGGGGCTGAAAGTCGAAAATTAAGTTGTAATCTTTGTAAAGGCCTCAAGAGGCAAGGGTTGACATTGTCATAGGGGACAGCTGGCTCACACCTTTTCATTATGCCCATTTCTTGCCCAGTCAAATGGGAATAAAGCGACACATTTGTTGTTTGTAAATATTGCGTTTGTAATTAATGGCAAAAATTTTTTTCGACCTTACAAGAAATTTGAATAATGTGCGAATATCGGAAAAGAGTTTCCATCATTTGCATATGCCGGCGATCAAACGATGAGCTGCATTTGGGTGTCTCATTTTTCAATTGAGAATCATTTTTCAAATTGTTATTCAAATTTCATTCAACAGAGATTAATGAGTTCGTAATGAAATTTGCCTTGTGATGAACTGAATATGATACGAATAGCAGAGAAGTTTCGGTAACTTTTTTAAAGCAAAGTATTGATTTAGTTAGAAAATTAAGATTCGTTTTAGATTTTGTTGGTTTTAGCTCTTCTTTGATCTAGGTAACGAGCTGATCAAAAAATACTTACATATATTGTCTAGATTTCTGCCTACTTGAAGTTAATCAAAACTTGTTTTCGGTTTCGTATGGCGGTTACAACTCTGGAAAACCTAGTTTTGAAATTTAAGTTTATTAGAGTCGGAATTGCTATCTTCTACATAAATCTAGTTAGAATATTTAAAGAGAGTAGCTTAACACAAGACTTGTGAGTGCTTAGGAATTCCTAATTTGGTCCGCCCATATGTCATAGATTGTTCTTATTATAGAGAAACTGAATTCTTCTAGCAAGATTATCAAAGGATTCAAATGGACATAAATATATTCTCCATATGAGAATCTCAAAAACTAAATTGGCAACATTTTCGATCACATTTCAATTGAAAGAATACTTTTCATTGGAAATCGCTTGGCTTTATCTGCCACTGGCAACTACCTCAATGAATTTTATCTTTTAACAAAGTCATCAAAATGATGTTCTCACTCGCATAAATCACTTAAAGATTTGCACAAAAACTTTTTGCCAAATACCAACAGAGAAGGTAAATGAAAATGATTTGCTAAGAAATTTGTAAACATTTTATTACGAGATTGTTGAGAAACAACCCCTTTCGAGCTAAACCCCTTTTTTGTCAGAGTATACAAAAATTGGCAAAACGTTGTAACCCCTGTGCAAAAAACAAAAGTAGAATGCAACGAAAAGACAGAGCATCCCCTGCTGAGGATCGATCTGTTCCGTTTTCGTGCTTTGCATATGTAATTGTCTTCCTCTCCAATGGGTTTTTCTTTACTTGGTGAGTTTTTCCTGGCGTCAACGGTTTTTTTATTGCCCATATCTAATTCTGGTTAATGTGCTTATTGCGGCGACCAAACATTTTTGATTTGAATAATGCTCAGTTATCGGTTTAATATGCTTATGCCGTCTGAAGTGACAACGTTATGTGTATTAAATCTCATTTCCTGTATCCGGGAAAATTCTTTATTTTTCCTTTTCTTGGCATCAAGTTTTATGTGTTTTTCTTTTTGTTTCGAAACGAATCCATCAAGAAGTTTTATTATCAAGTGAGAATTTATATATTTTTATTTCTCGCCATTGAATGCAATTAAAAAACAGGCCAAAGGAAAATCGTTACATTTGTCGTTAAGTTTTGCAGGCGGCTTTAAGCTGCTTATAGAATATACTATAATACAATATATGGAAACACTCTGTAGAAAACTGACGAGAACGAGGACGTTGATGATGATGGTCTGTCTTCACATACAAAGCATTTTGCGGTTTATCCTTTCAGCAATAAAAGTATCCGATTACTAACTGCACTTTGTTTCATTCTTTCTTTTCACATGGTAGCCCCTTCGCTTCGCATAGATCAAATGCTAAACCAGGACACACCAGAGAAAGAAACCCAGGCGCAGGATGCACAGCTGTGCCTGGTCCTTCGTTTTGCTCCTTTTAATTAAAGTTTTAAGCCTTTTAAATGTTACAACACACCAAAAGCAAAAGCAACCACGATGAGGGCGAGTTAAATGCCGCCGTCAAAGCGTTGACATGATATCCAAGCCAAGCCAAGCCAAGGTGAAGCAAGTAAACTGACACTTAGAGACGACTATGAGACGGTCCAAAAGGAACTGGGTGCGGAGAGCATGAGAATGAAATCGAGTCCAGGCTGAGACTAAAGCGTAAGCAACTGGAGCTTAGGGCAGCGACAGATGTTTCCTTTTCTTTTCTCAAAAGGAAGAGGAAACTTTATCTTTTTGGGTGGTCAAGTTCTGGAAATTTGTCATAATTGAGACTTGAAGAACTGAAATTGCTTAGAACAGAAATTGAAAACAAAATCTAAAACACAGAATTAAAATAATATTTCATTTCATTACTTCTATGAGATCTATCAGTCTTATGACTTTCTTTAAAATATGACATGCTGGGTTCCTTTATCCTTTTTTATTATCCATGATTGAACTACCTTTCAGTATTAAGTTTATATAGACTAACTATCTGTTCATGTTTATTAAAAACTCCAAAAAAATTGGTTAGTTTTTTTCAATATATTTTCTATTCTGTTCAGCTCGAATGTGGAGTTAGCCTTTAATGTTAATTTCTTGAAATTGTGATTCTTTAAGAAATTAATAAAGTAAATTTCATCAACGAAAACTTGAAATAATTTTAAACGAATTAAATTTCAAGGATAGCAGCAAAAGCTACTGGAAGCTTTGACAATTTTAGTTCACTTCATTTCGATTTGATTCTAAGTTTTAGCGTTAAGGATAACCAACGTTTTGGGGAAATGTTGAAAGTAAAAGTTTTCGTTAGATTCAGTTTGTGTTGTGTAGTCGAAAATCAAATTGAAACTAAAGTTAGAAGTCCCATTGTTAACTTCAACAAATCGGAAACTTATTTAGGATATAGAATTTTCAAAATTAATAGTAAATTTTTGAAAGTTTTAAATGCAATTGAGTGATGACTCAGAAACTCTAATTTAGCTCATTGGCTATTTCCTCATACAAGTATGAATTATGTAAGGAATTAATGGGAAAACTACTCGGTCCATTAATAATGACAACACGAATTAAATTTTCCCTATACTTGAATATACTTCAAAATCATTCATATGTAAGAAAACTAAATAAAGTTCCTTGAAAATATGTCTTCAAATGGATATATACTTCATAAATGAAGATTTTAACCCCGAGAAAAACTTTCAAAAATTGCAGCCCACGACCTTATGCACTTCCTCACATGATATGAGGAGCGAAAAACACATCAACAGAAAAAAAAAACCTAGGCATTCAAAGGAAATTATTGACCCGTGCTAGGCACTGAACTGTAGCAGACTTTTTTTTTGAGAAAAAAAAGAAGAAGGAATTATCCTCAAGTCAACATCGGTGCTCGGGAAATGTGAGGAGGGATGAGGAGGAGAAAACTCGCTTTCGCTCAAGTGGCTTCCATTAGACAGAGAGAGAGACATGCAGCAGATAGACAACTGGCAACCCTTTCTCTTCTCATATATTTTTATCTACTTCAAAAACTGTCAAGGATTACAAGGGGATTGTATGTGCTACAATTTCTGTATGATACAACTTGGAGGCTGCCAAATGCATTGCCCAACTCTATCTTTAGTTACATGACGAGTTGGCCAGCTGCTTGTGACTTATTGAAATTAAATTTTTGCCTCCGCTTTTTGTTTCAAGGGGCTGAATCTCCATTCGGCAATCACTCATAATGATTATGCGGCATTGTTTCGAGTTGGCTTTCCCCTTTTGTTCACGTAAATGATTCAATTAACGGCCCGACTGACCAATGACTGCGCCGCATTGGCCAGTTGCAATATGTCGGGGTTTTTCTTTTTAACCAGATTTTCCTCTTCTATAAAATTTATGTGTCATAAGGGACACAAAGCCAAAGGGTTGGACCGATACGATTTTTCTTGATTACAAACTGAAGTCCTTGTTTCTTTTTGGTTGGTCGGTCTTCTCTCTGAAAATGTCATAACTTTTTGCTTTTCCACTGAAATTTATGTCAATGTCATTTGAAGTCGACTTAATGGTCATCTCACGGACGTACAAGATCAGTTTGGCATCATGATGCAGCATCAGGAAAATTTTCATTAGATTCATGCTGGGAAGCATCAGGAAAACAATGAAATTTTCATTAGATTCATGTTGAGAAATAAATTAAATATCTGAGCTGGTTTTTTTTTTTTTTTTTTCTTTAAGGGGTTTTTGTAATGAATTTGTAAAAAACTAATTGAAATTTTTATCCCAGAATTAAGATGAGGATGCAAGGACAAAATGTGCAAAATGCTGAGAAATAAAGTTTATCTAAAAGTTTAAGAGAAGATTATAATTATCATAAGCTTCAAATTTAATTCCTTTTAACCTTTAATTTCATTTTATAGTTTAGGATATGTGTTGATGCCTTGGCAGGATATAGGTGAAAAAATATGCATCTATATATTATTTGTTGGATATACTCAAACCATTATATTTTTACCTTGACCTAGATCTGGAGCCTTTAATATAAATAAAACTTTGTCAAAAATAGACTAAAGATGATGCCATGACTCTTTACTGATCAGTCGAGAGTAGAGTGGATAGAAAAGATAAGTAGTTCTTAAAATTATTAAGCAAAGTCAATTTTTTGAAAGGAAAACAATGCAAAGAGGTCCAAAATGGGTTTCCTTAAAAGATTTTCTTAATGTTAAATTACTTCTAATTGTTGAATTAAACCTTTATTAATAATATTACAGTGAATGTGAACCAGTGAATGAACCAAAGACGCATCATTTAAGATTTTAATAATGTTGATGACTTAACACGGTTCATATAAAACAGTGCTAATGATTCTAAATATTAATTTTAAACAGGAAAGAGTTTTTCGATAACAATTTGCTAAAATTCTCTAAATCTTTTATCCCTTAAAACTTTTTAAAATATTATCAACTACCTTTCAAAATCAAGTACTACCGTTTCCAATACTTCTGGAGCCACCAAATTTTAATAAGAAGAGTGAAGAAGTTATTAAGACGAAAGACGTCTAAAGACGAATAAAAACCTAAAGACGAAACATTTGCCATTCAATCCAATAATTTTTATACTTACTAAAACACAATTATAATCTAAAATAAAACCAATTGCTATATAACTAAATATAAACCAAAACGGGACTACTACTGATTTCTACGGAATAAGAACCTATTCCCACAAATTTTTCATAATTTTTGTTTGTTAATTTACTAAAAAAATTAAGTTTATTTTATAAGCTTGGTCCAAATTACTCCACAAGAAAATAAATCTCTATTGAAAATTAGTTAATTATGATCTTCGATTAGAATTTTAAGCCTTTACCTCTAAGTTTTAAGACGGAAACTAAAAGTTATATTTTGCTTATTCAATTCATTCTTCCTATTACTGACTTATCCTTACATTTATATTTATCTCTACTCTCAGTTTGATTATCTATAGTAATTTTTAACAATTAACTCACAGAAAGAATGCAGAGTTCCATCATTTGTCACGATTCTCTTCCATAAACTTTATAGATCTCATTAATATAGAAATTTTTGTCACATTTGGCCAGGTAGGACTCATCCACAGATGTATTCAAATTAGCTGCCACAAAATGATAAATTGATAAAATGGAAACCAAAAAATTTGCATAGGGTGGGCCGATCCTGCCATATGGGATGAATGAGCCTTCATAAGAGAGGCAGAGAGAGAAATAATTTTATAGAAAGCCATTCCAAAAGGGCACGCGATGCCAAAGCAAAAAAGGATCGCAGCTGTTTGACCTACCCCTACACCCCCGCTTTGAAAATTCTATTCATATGTCACACACACCCTGTGAGGGAGGTGAAGGAGGGAATCGAGGCTATATGCTAATTTTTGATCTAAAGTTTCGTTTCGGCTTGTCCACGCGACACAAAAATACATAACCGCACGCGATAATGTCAGCGGTAGGAGTTATCTAGTAGTAGCGATCGTTAGTGACTAAAATTAAACTCGGTCGCAGCTGTAACTGTAAATTAAAATGCATTTTACGCAACTGTTCCTAAGCCAAAGAGGTCTCGTCCTGCAGCTGTTGCGGCGCATTCTTCTAATGGCACGCAGTTAGCACTTGAAAAGGACACCCCCACAACACAACACACATCAGGCACACACACACAGACATCAAGAACAGATCAGAGGGAATGAGGGCATTTTCCCAATTTTCCATTGTCCATGGATCGCTTTTCACTTCATCTCTCACTCTCTAGCTCTGTTTTCGTAGAAATTTACGCATTTTCATGCTTGACTACCGTTTCGTCCTTGTCACTGGCCACAGAAATAGATTAGCTGGCGCAATGAAAGGATATTGAACTCGTAACAAGGGGAGAAAGGACAGTCCAAGGGCCAGGATGTGGATCGGTTTCTGAAAGGATCCGAAAGGCACGCGCCAAACAAAATCTAATTGCGTATATATTCGTATTTAATTAAATCTAAATCTCAACAAAGTACTTTACATTTGTTTAAAAAATGGATGGTTGTGTATTGTTTGAGATGGTGGAAAACTGGAATTTTAAAATATATGTAAGAATAACTTCATGTTAATTAATGAAACTGACGAAAAATGGCAATTTGAAGTTTCTCAACTGCAAAACAAACTTTTGGTAAACGTATTCTACACAATTTAATGGCAAAACTGGAGGACCCCTGGACCCCTAAAAATTAGTTTCTATATGTGATTATACATATATCTATATGCCATTATACACATATATATTTATTCAAATTTTATTTCAGTTTCTCTTTTATGGGTATTTGATAGAAAAAAAGTATTTAAGGGGATTTATAAAAGATATTAAAATGAAATTTTTAATTTCGCATTTGCTTTACTTTGATTTCTAGTATTTTAAGTTAAATCGATTGCATAATTGTATGAAGAATCTTCATATTTGTATATATTCGAGTTCAAATTCAAAAGTTTGCGCGCCCATAGGTGGCGCCAAAATATTTCTTACTTAACATAATGAAATGCTGTTAGCACTTAAAGTGCTGTTAACGCAAATGCCAACTCAAATTGAGCTAACAGCTTGGAAATGAGTCAGCAGCTCAAGTTACATTTTGGATTTGCCCGCGTGTGGTCACACTTGGCAAAAATTATTGTCGTTTCGCTAGTTTTTTTTTTTGCATATTACTTTTGCACATAGATCGCGATCTACGCAAAACATCAAAAGTGCCACACAATAACACATAGTGAGTGAGAACAAGTAAAACACATATATAATGTCAACCTGTAGCAGTTCAGATGTGCCGCTGGCAAAAAGCGTAGACTGGGGACAGACGGCGACGATGCCGGCGTTGGAGCAGCTTCAGCTTCATGCAGCGGCGGTGGTGGAGACGTCAAAGTTGGCAGCAGCAGCAGCAGTGACGGTAGCAAGAACAACAACAGCAGCAGCAACAACAATTGCGAAAATCATGGGAAAGCAGTAGACGAAGTTGACATATATAAGAAAGAGATGGCAATAGCCAGCAGCAAGCAACAGCAGCTGGAGTTGTGTGTATCGTCGTCTACTTCCGACACGTGTGCGAATACGACTACGAAGAGGACAGCGAGAGAGGCAACGTCTAAAGCAGCAAGCGAGACCGGTGACAACGTTAGTACATCGTCAGCAGTGAATAAGGAAAGTGGTGTAAATCGAACGGAGCAAAAAAATCAGAGCCTCAATAGGGAACACGAAGAAGAAGCAGCCGCCTTCTCAGCCACCACAAAAGTTAGCTCCAGTACCACTACCAATACCACCACCTCCAATAATAACAACAACACGAGCAGCAACAACACAAATCGTCATCCAGCAGGAGGAAGTATGGCAGCTAATACGAATGCCGCCGCCGCTCCCGGTGGAGACATCGATGAGTCTCTCTATTCCCGCCAACTTTATGTGCTCGGCCATGATGCCATGCGTCGTATGGCCAATTCGGATATTTTGCTATCCGGTCTAGGCGGCTTAGGATTGGAAATAGCCAAGAATGTGATTTTGGGCGGTGTGAAATCCATAACACTGCATGACACAGCAACTTGTGTGGTACGTGTGTGTGTGTGTGTCTTTCTCTCTGTGTCCGTGTGTGTGTGTTTAGTCAGGGGGGTGGCGGGGTTGAAAAATCGATAATTTGCGTGACAAAACGGCGGCAAATCCAATGAAAATCATACAATATTCAATTTATGAAAATCAATTTTAATTAAAAAAAAGTTTGTCTCAATTGCTTTTCAAATTTAGGTTAGGTTAGAATTCGCTTTTTTCAATTCTTTTTTAAACTTATTTTGCAAAAGCGAAGAAAAAAAAAAGGAATTTCTTTTTTTCTTTTTTTTGTTCTTTTTCTTTTGTTTCTCTCTTCGTTTGCGTTTTTTCTGTTTTTCTTGCGTCAAAATGTCTGCGAAAAAGTGTGAGAGCGAGACAACTATTGTGTGGAAGCGGCAATTGCAGTTGTTTTCATACCCTAACTGGAAAATTTATTTATCTCATTTAAATGAGAATTTTGACTGAAATGCTGCACATTTAAAAAAAAAAATAGGAATAAAGTGTTTCGAAGTTAATAATTAAAGATCATTCAGTATAAAAATTATTAAATATATCTAAGAAAAAAGGGTATCTAAAGTCCGCTAAGATTCGTTATAAAAATTTCTAGTTTTATTTTCAAGAAAAGAATAAAACAGCCAAATCATTTTTAAAATATATTATGAGATTTCAAAATTAGAGTATTTAAAATGCGTTTTGCCTGCTTGAAGTAATTCCGTTATTTTTTCTTAGTCTTTTGTGTTGGCTCATTCGCTTTTGTTTGCAACAAAATTTCTGGACTTAGTCATCCTATTTCAACGTCTCCCCCCTCCTGCCATCGTTTGACTGCTTGCTCATCCATTTATAATTTCACAATGAAAAATCTTTGACTAATTTTCTCGTTATTTCTTCTGGTTCTGTTTAGCTCAATGACCTATCTTCGCAATTCTATCTAAGCCAAGCGGATATTGGCAAAAATCGTGCAGAGGCATCTTGTGCCTCTCTGGCCGAATTGAATAGCTATGTGAGAACACTATCGCACACTGGACCCCTCTCGGAGGATTTCCTGAGGAAATTCCGTGTCATTGTACTGACCAATTCTGATGCAGAGGAACAGCAAAGGATTGGCAAATTCGCCCATGAGAATGGCATTGCTTTGATTATTGCCGAGACGCGTGGATTGTTTGCCAAAATCTTTTGTGATTTTGGTGAGAATTTCACCATCTATGATCAGGATGGAGCACAACCGGTGTCCACCATGATCGCCAGTGTTACGAATGATGCTCAGGGTGTGGTCACATGTCTGGATGAGACGCGACATGGCTTCAATGATGGGGACTATGTCACCTTTTCGGAAGTGCAGGGTATGAAAGAGCTAAATGGCTGTCAACCCATCAGGATCAATGTTCTGGGTCCCTACACCTTTAGCATCGGGGACACTAGTGCATTTGGTGTCTACAAATCTGGCGGAGTGGCCACTCAAGTCAAAATGCCCAAGACGGTGAGCTTTAAGAGTCTGGAGCAGGCTTCAGCGGAACCAGAGTTTCTCATCTCGGACTTTGGCAAATTGGATGCCCCTGCCACATTGCATGTGGCATTCAGTGCTCTGTCCATTTATCAAAAGTCTCACAATGGAGATTTGCCAAAACCATGGAGTCAGGATGATGCTGAAAAGTTTTTGGCACTCTGCAAAGATATCAAATCCGATGTGGATGAGGAGCTGATAGTGCAATTTTCAAAAATCTGTGCTGGTAACACTTGCCCACTGGATGCGGCAATTGGTGGCTTTGTCGCCCAGGAGGTACTTAAGGCATGCAGTGGAAAATTCACACCAATCTTTCAATGGTTCTACTACGACGCAGTCGAATGCCTGCCTAAGGATGGTGTCACCGAGGAAGATGCTCAGCCCCTGGGTAGCCGTTATGATGCCCAGATTGCGATATTCGGACGTAAATTCCAGCAACAGCTGTCCAATGCCAAATGGTTTATTGTCGGCGCTGGAGCCATTGGATGTGAGTTGCTAAAGAACTTTGGTATGCTTGGTCTTGGTGTCGGCGATGGTCAAATCTTTGTCACCGATATGGATCTCATTGAGAAATCAAATTTAAATCGTCAGTTCCTTTTCCGGCCGCACGATGTCCAGAAATCAAAATCTTTGACCGCTGCTGATGCCATCAAGCGTATGAATCCCGATGTGAAGGTCACCTCCTATGAGTTGCGTGTCGGCTCCGAGACGGAAAAGGTCTTCTCGGAGGATTTCTTTGGCAAATTGGATGGTGTGGCCAATGCATTGGATAATGTTGATGCTCGTATCTATATGGATCGCAAATGCATCTTCAATCGCATCCCTCTAGTGGAGACTGGAACTCTCGGAACCATGGGCAATGTCCAGGTGATTGTGCCATTTGCCACCGAATCCTATAGTTCATCCCAGGATCCGCCCGAGAAGAGTATACCCATCTGCACGCTCAAGAATTTCCCCAATGCCATTGAGCATACATTGCAATGGGCACGTGACTCTTTTGAGGGTGTCTTCAAACAGGCCGCTGAGAATGCAAGTCAATATATAGCCGATCCTCAGTTCATTGAACGAATTATCAAATTGCCGGGCATTCAACCCCTCGAGATTCTTGAGTCCATCAAAGTGAGTACTATATAATATTTATTCATCCAATTGAAACTCAAATTCTGTTTCCTCCATCCCCCTCTGCAGAAAGCCTTGCTCGATGATAAACCCAACACATTTGCCGACTGTGTGGAATGGGCACGTCTCTACTGGGAAGATCAGTATGCCAATCAGATCAAACAGTTGCTATTCAATTTCCCACCCGAGCAAGTAACATCGAGCGGCCAACCCTTCTGGTCTGGTCCCAAACGTTGTCCCGATCCCCTGGTCTTTGATGTCAATGATCCCATGCATTTGGACTACATTTATGCTGGTGCCAATTTGAGGGCAGAGGTCTATGGCTTGAAACAAATACGTGATCGCAAGGTCATTGCCGAAATGGTGCAGAGGGTTAAGGTAAGGATAAGAAGAAAAGTAATTCAATTTTAAGTGAACTTGTTACCAAAATGACAGTCTTCAACGATTATTTATTTAATCTTTGATAAGTTTGCCATTTAGAGATTGTTTTGAGTCATAATTTATGACTTAATGAGAAAGATAGCCAGTCTCACCAATATTCAAATGCTTTAGCTGTGCATTTTAGTTGTATTCTCATTCTAATTACCAGAATTGTGTCATTAAACATTGGCATTACTATTTTAATTAGAAAATTTGAAAAAGTAACTTTGACAGAAAATAATTTAATTGGAAATTTATTGAAAAAATCAATTTTAATATAAACTAAAGCCATTTATTAAACAGTTTGAAATATGGAACTTCTCATACATTTCAAAAATAAGTTGATAGTTTTTTAAGAAAAAGGGGAAAGGTTTGTCAATCTTCAAAGAAAGATGATCTTATATTACAAAAAAATAGGCTTAAAGAGTTAGTCAGTTGTCTTACAGACATGGGTCTGGCTTTACCGATCTCTCTTCACATAGAGTGAATATTGCTGTCAATTTACTTATGTTTGATTATTTTAGGTGCAGCACAAGAATGGGGGAGCAGAATGTTTGTCTGTATAGTAATTTTAAGCTCCAAGTTCTATCGGCTAAAGAACTCCTAAATCGCAATGGCCTTATCATGTCTTCAACGTTAAAACTAGTTGGGAATTGAAACTAAATGAAGCGAAACCAGATTTCCAATGCTTACAGAGAGTCCAAAAGATAGGGTGCAACTTTTTGTGCATAAAAATTAGTGTAAGAGTTTAGAATACGACTAGAAAATGAGAATAGGCCCAAATATTTTATAATTCAATAATAATTGATTTCAAAATTTACATTTTAAAGTATTTAATTACAAATCAATCATAGACATTTAAATCGAAATCCTATCAAATATGACTTAACATTTTGATTAACTTTACTGCAGAACTTGTCGTTGAAATTGCAAAATTGCACTTTTTACTACAGTTCTAAATCATTCTGGTTACATTTACTCTTTAAAAACCAATGAAATCGATTTAGAATTCAATATTTATAATTATTCCTCTTTTTTTAATTTAGGTACCCGAATTTAAGCCCCGTTCCGGTGTCAAAATTGAGACTAATGAGGCTGCTGCAGCCGCTTCGGCCAATCATTTCGATGATGGAGAGGTCGATCAGGATCGTGTGGATAAGATAATTAACGAGCTGGTTAAGAATGCGGACAAGAAATCTAAAATCGTACCACTGGAATTCGAGAAGGATGATGATAGCAATTTCCATATGGATTTCATTGTGGCCTGCTCCAATTTGAGGGCAACGAATTACAAGATACCCACAGCAGATCGTCACAAGTCCAAGTTGATTGCTGGTAAAATTATTCCGGCCATTGCAACGACAACATCGGTGTTGTCGGGATTGGCTGTGCTGGAGGTTATCAAGCTAATTGGCGGCCACAGTGATTTGGCTAAATTCAAGAATGGTTTTGTCAATCTTGCCCTGCCATTGGTTGCCTTCTCGGAACCGTTGCCAGCTGCTAAGAATACCTACTATGACAAGGAATGGACATTGTGGGATCGATTCGAAGTTACCGGTGAATTGACATTGCAGGAGTTCCTCAATTATTTCGATGAGAAGGAGAAATTGAAAATAACCATGTTGTCGCAGGGCGTCTCCATGTTATATTCATTCTTTATGCCCAAAGCCAAGTGCTCGGAACGTTTGCCCTTGCCCATGTCGGAGGTGGTGCGTCGGGTGTCCAAGCGTCGCATTGAGCCACATGAACGTTCGCTGGTCTTTGAGATCTGTTGCAACAATACGGATGGCGAAGATGTTGAGGTGCCCTATGTCCGTTATACGTTGCCCTAGGAAAGCGGAGACACGTAAAGTCCCTTTACCCTTCTTTCCCCTCTCCCATTGTCCTCATCATTCTCCTATTCGTAATATATATAACAGTTAAATTATTTTTATATAAACCACCATCTCCACATCCACCACCACCACGTCGGCGCTCCATTTGCATTGGCATTATCCTACTTTGTCTGCTCGATGCAATATTTTATTCTTTATATTTCTCATTCTTTCTCTGTGTTATATATATTCACTCTACCCGTCTTAAAAACTAAAAAAAAGTAAAGTTTATAAATTCAATGTGTAACTAGATGTTTTTTGCATTTTTGATTTTTTTTGTTTTTTGTAAATGGAGAGAGCTGAAACTATTATGATTCATGATATATATATATCATATATGTGTATGTGTGCGTGTGTGGGAGTGTAATCCTCTAAGGAAAGGCAAATTTAATTCGCAAAATACGAAAAAATTATACAAAGACTCGACTTAAAGAAGAAAAACTGAAGAAAAAAAACAAAAAGAAATTAAATTATACAAAGAAATAAAAGAAATTAAAACTGTCTGCTCAGCAAAGCGATTTTTGGAAACAGAAACTGATTTCTTTCACACATGTGTTTTTATATAAGCCTACAAATTAATTAATTAAAAAATAAAAAACAAAAAAAAAAAACAATTGTATTAAAAAAACGATAAGTAAAAAAAGCAAGAGAAAAAAAACAATAAAAAACCATAAAGTAAAGCAAATTGATATTTTATGTGATGTAAATTTGATGTATGGTAATTCATGCAGGATAATTTCATTTAATGTTTTACATTTGTAATCTCATTTAACTCATCCAACGACCAAACCCACACCCTATCCTCCGACTCCCCCATTCAGTTAGCAAAAAGTTACGTGACACAATTAAATATTTTATACCCCAAGACGCTTCGCTGCGTTGCTCCGTGCTCTGTGCTGTGCAATGCGATGCGATGCAGTGCGTCGTCATTGGGTTTTGCGGGAGGCGCCACCAAAGTGCAATTGGCAAGTGCCGTAAAGTTGTTGGTTGGCTAGATGGTTGCTTACTTGCCACTTCGTTCTCTGTTGTTGTGTCGTTGATGGGAGAGATGAGAGGCATCTTTATAATTAAATATTACACGCAATGCAACTGAAGTATACTAAAAAGTTATGTAGCTTCTTCTGCATTTTACTTAACCCTTGCCCTTCGAGAAGTCTTATTCCTTGCCTCCGTTTGGCGGCTTTAGTTTTCTTTCTTTCTGCGGCTTAAAAGCTAAAAAGTTGCCTTAAATTATTCAGTTAATGAAACGAAAAACCAGTCACAAAATACTTTTCTCCAAAAGCCATTTATGTTCATTATACTTACATCAAAGTAAATCTTTAGGAGGAATAAGATATAGCTTAAGAAAACCTTTATAGATATGTACGCAGTAGAGAGCTGCATGAATGAGAGAAAAACGAATGAATCCATTCGATTTGATTTGACATGAATGAGTGACAACTACTCGATGAAATGAATCAGTGTGAATGTTAATACTTGTCAAATCTCTAAAAATAACTAACTCTGTTTGAGGAAATGCAATGAATTGAGTGTCAAAACATCGAAATGTACTAAGCCACTCGAATTATTCGAATAGTCTCATTTTTATTGGGACCTTTTTAAGCAAAAAAGGGCTATCAAAATTTGAATATGCTATACACACACCAAAAACTTTAGTGCGCAGTTTTGGATTCGATATTTTGGAACAAATCTTGGAAAATCGAATTTAGAAGGATTTCCTAGTTGCCACGAACAGAGAAAACGTAAATACTATTTATTATAAAAAATATTCGCTAATCCATTTTATATACACGAAAATTCATCTCTGTGGGGTGTTCGAACTCCCCACTGAGCCACCGACACACTAGTTTAGTCGTATAGTAATCACATGTAGTTGAGCAATATGCAATACACATTGTCTCACTTTCTAACTCATTCAATTCGGCTTGTTTTGTTTGAATGCTGTGCGACTGAGTTCTATCTCAGCACACTCATTCAATTGAAGTCGATTTTCAAAGTCATTCAATTTATTCATTTGGTTTTGAATGTTGTTAACTCGAATTGATTTTCCTATTATTCATGCAGCTCTTTAGTACACAGCTTGAAAAAGTTTGATATTAGGATAAGTCTTGGGGAAAAAATATTGAGAATAGATTACAAGTCAAGTATTTCAAGAAATAGATTTTGAATAACAAGTTTACAAAATTAGGCAAAGTTCTCATATCCATTTAAATGGATATGATTGACGATCGCTGATTCTGAAAATGACATTCCTTATTTTTTGTTTAACACGTTTTCGAGATATTTAGGAAAACCCGAATTTTCTGAGTTACCTAATTTTAGATCGAATGAAGTAAGTAAGTCGTCTCGCCGACTTGGGTATACCATACACCAGTAAAACAAATATTTCAAATTTGTAATAACTAATGCATTTGCCTATTTTAAGAAATTCTGTTCACATGCTTTTTACTAGCATATTTCAGTATCTCGCGCACTTTTGCATATAAGCACCCTAGCGCCCCCACCCGCCAACGGCCATCTCCGGCCTTATGCAAAAACGTTTATATGCATAACTCAGCTATTTTTTGTCCGATTTTGATCAAATTTGGTATTTTGCTGGGTATTAGTATCAAATTTAAGTGTGCCAAATTTGATTGCACAAGGTAAAAAATTACGCGAGATATTCGAGTTTTTCAAATTTCGGGGGCGGAAAGGGGCGTGGCAAAATCGTTATACATGCAAAATGAGCGCATTTACTAAGCAAATATACATACCAAATATGGTGTATCTAGCTACAATAGTTTTTGAGATAAACGTTTTTTTTTGAATTGCGGGGGCGGAAAGGGGCGTGGCAAAAATTTGAAATAAACTTGATCACTCTACATACTACATGAGCCTACATACCAAATTTGGTGGCTCTATCTCTTATAGTCTCTGAGATCTACGCGTTCATACGGACGGACGGACGGACGGACGGACAGACGGACGGACAGACGGACATGGCTAGATCGACTCGGCTGTTGATGCTGATCAAGAATATATATACTTTATGGGGTCGGAAAAGCTTCCTTCTGCCTGTTACATACATTTTGGCGACTTTAATATACCATTTCACCCTATGGGTGTATGGTATAAAAATCATGGTTTCCAGTACCGGACTTTTAAAAGTTTCTTACCCATTGCTGACACTAAATGCCCAAGAAATCGCAACCGAATTCCGAAAACTAATAAGAGCTTAAATCGATTATAAATATTACTTCATAAATCAGAAATCATTTTGATGACATCGACTCACGATTATGGGTTTCGGCATTATCTAAGGATCTTTGTTGTGCCAGCTCTATCCTTTTGGTTAATTATAATTGGTACTAAAAAACTCTTGAACTTTTTTATTTTTTATATCGTTTTTGTGTTTTATCTAGCCATTGTCCTGCGAAAATCTTACCTTTTCGAATTAATCTTACCTCAAATTAATTTATTAACATTTGAGATGTTCCAGAAACGCTTTTTGTGCCATTTTTCTCAATAAGAGCTAAAATCGAATATAAATTATTACTTCATAGATCATAAATCATTTCGATGACATCGACTCACGATTATAGTTTTCGACCTTATCTAAAGATCTCCGTTGTGCCAGCTCATATCCTTTTGGTTTCTACGTCATTATACAAGCCATCAAATGTGTTAAACCACAGGTTTATGTATTGACAGTGCGTCATTTTGGCGCTGATGATTGCTACTAACCGAAACCTCAGAAACTTTTGGTTGACTCATTAGAAATTGGCCGGAGCACTGTAGTACAGCGGGAAAGCACCCGACCATAAAGTATTTTGCCTCTTTGCTTCAGTCAGGTGTGAGAAAGTTGGCAAAAAAAAGAGAACGAAAAATGCAAATTATATTAAAAAGGTTTCATGCAAAAGATCAAAATTCATTCATTCATCCCGCATCGTTTACATTTTTCTGTTTTCGCTTTAACCTAGAATTAAATGGTTTTTGTGTCGCTCTTTTTTTTTTTTTTATTATTTCCCCATTGGATTTTCTTCTTTGTTGTTGGTCAGTGACGTAGTTAACCTGTTGGCGCTTAGCCAAAATGTACATCAAAATTTTTATATGCGATGACAACGAAATATTCCATCCAAACAACTGACTGATCATTTTTTGTACTCTGTCAAAACAAGGTATATTTATTTAAGAGTATGTATTATATATGTTCATGATCTGCATAAAGAGATGAGTTAATGTAGGTTATTTTTGATACAAAAAAAGAGGAGCAAAAAAGCTAAAGAATCTGTTAATTCAAAAGCGAAGAATGAATGAAAAAAGAAGAGATCAAAGAGTTTAGTTTTAATCTTTAAAGCATTCCTAGGAAATAAAGGATTCTTGATGGAAATGAGATAAAGCAATCTTATCAGAATTACTATTAATATTGTCTAGACCGATCGGATCAGCCTGACCATAAGACGGAGGTTCTGTAGGTTGTTTTAGAATTAGCAAAGTTTAATTGAAACATTTTTATGTATTAAGCTGACAAATTTACTTGAAAACGAAAGGGAAACAAATATATTTCAATGAAGTCTGACTGACAATTAGACTGCTTATTTATTTTAATGGATCTTGGCCAATTTCAATTAAATTAGATTTGATTTATCGACTAACTGATTAAGATTCGGTAAAATACTTTTGATAGTTTCAATATATATTTATTTATTAGCAATCCATCCAGTATTTACGAAAAGCTAATATTAGAAAGGGTATACATGACATGGAGGTGGAGGTCGTGCAGCTCAGGCCTTGAAGTCGAATCGCCAGTTCGATTCTGGTCTAAAGGTCGATTCAAGGCGATGTCAACCTAGTGTCCAGCAGATTGAGAGCCAGTATATTGTCATGGGTTTGCAGCCTGCAGCCTTCAGATCTGGCAGTTAACTGACGAGACTTGAATGTTTCTGTGGATGAAGGAGGAGCTTCAACAATTCTGCGTAGAAGTTTGTTATAGAATCGTTAGACGATTTCAATGTTTTGTGTTTGACGATAGCAGTATGGCATAGACCTTGTTGACCACCAATTTGTTGCAGGTGCTGAAGTCAGAAGTCCTGCCGAGTAACCACAAACTTTGGACAATTTCAGGTTTTGGCTAAGTTCTCTAAATCTATTTGTCACTATTTTTGCTATAATTATCGAAAATGATTAAATTTGTAGTGTATACGTGAGTACATGAATACTTCAAATGGAATTATCTCCCGCTGTTTGCACTGTTTACACTGCTTGAATGTTTTTGGCAATGTTTTCACATTGTTCTGATTATAATTATTGTTTATGTCGCTTTCAAATTAATTAACTCAATCAATTTTCACTTGGGCGGTGTGACAGTTTGTATGATAATGAGCCAACATCGAATGTGATTAATGAACATGTTTAAATGTAAAATATCTCCAAGGCAGTGAGAGAAAAGCACAAATGATCGCCATATGGACATATGTATATACCCCCAGGGACGTCGGAGAGAGGAAAGATTTGATGGACATGGCAAGGCAAGTGCATTGGCACGACTGCAGCAGCAATTGCGGTTCACTTAATAAGTGTGACAAAAACAAAAACAACAAAAAAAAAAAACTGAAAGAAATTAAATTCATATTTTAATTAATTACTCCTCGGATACAGCAGAATCAGTCAGAGTCAGATAGGCCGGCAGAACCCATATGGAGGCCAGAGAGGAGAGTAAGTATATACAACAATTAGGTTGGCATTTCCTGTCCCACTGTAAAAACGTCTCTTCTTCTTTTATTTTTATTTTTGTGGTTCGGATGATACATTATTTTGTGCTTTTTTATTGGCCTGGCTATTATGAAAATGCGTCAGACAGACAAACTTTAAAAGTGTGTGGAAAGTTTGATTGTATTCATTTCTGATTTCCTGTCTGTCGTTTCTAAAAACGTGTTCGATTTTGTTCACCTCACGGCTGGCTGGTGAAATGTTGTAAAATCAAAACACACAATTTTCCATTACACGAAACAAAAAAATATATTTAAATTGAGTCATAAAAAACAGGCAAGACAGCAGGCAACAGGTAACAAGTTTACCATATCGGTCTAATGTCTAACGTGCTGACTGTGTGAAATGGAGTTATTGCGCATCCACCCACGATCGGAAGAAAGAGCAATAACAACAACAACAACTAAGTAATTTCTGTAATTGATTTATAGCACGAATTTTTAGTTATATGTATATGTATGTATGTGTATGCGTAGCAGATTATAAAACCCTCGCCAAGTATTATTGTCGTTCCAAAGCTCAAGATTCAATTTTCCTTTTCTTTAATTTATTTATCTGAATTTTCTATAAATGTGAATGTGAAAAAGAAAGGCAGCCAGCAAAAAAAGCATATGGCAAATAAAAAATACGCAAAACAAAGATAATGACATCCAACCATTTGCCTCTGAGTCATTGACATCGAAAGATACTAACCTTAGTCGCTATTGTCACAATCCTGTGTCAAGGGGGTTGCTCATAACATACTCAGTACAGAATTCGAAAAAGAAAGAATAACGGAAAAACTATATCAACTTTCAGCTATGTATAGAGTTACGGGTTTTATTTTATAGCCTTATAGTATTAGGGGTTGCTTAAAGTTAATGGGGGATCAAACTGGTACAGGTAACTAGTTGACTTTCGTGAAAAATTTTAGAAAATCTCTTTGAATCGATTATTTTAGATTAAAATGATTCAATGAAACCAGCGCACAGCCAACAGAAGTTGATAAACGATCAAGTTATTTATAAGTTACCAATATTTTTGGTTATTTAGCCCTATAATATTGTGGCCATTATATGAATGATTACACCCCTTGATATACATTTAAATCATTTTAACAATTTTTGACTCTTAAAGATCTTTCCAAAAATTTTCGACTTTTTTAGCTCTTTAAGTTTCGAAATGACCCTGAAATTTTAATAATTTGTGCCAACATAAGTTAATACATCAATTTAAATTAGAAGCTTGTATAAACTTTCTAGGATCTAGGACTCTGATATGAGGAACTTTGTTTGCAAAGTGTTAATATTTGCTAGAAGCTTAAAACTTTACATTTTGTAGCTTGAAAATGATCTACAACCAATTTTTGATTGAAGACCATTTTCACAAAATATTCAAAAACTTCCTTAAGATTTCCTGCAAATGTTTTTTATACAAATTTTTCTTAATTTCCTCCTGATCCAACTAATTATGTCAAAAGTAGGATCCTTTTGAAATTAAAATTATTTTCCCTAATTATTTTGTTGATACCCCAGGCTTAGAATGCGAGAAAACAAACTCGGACCCCCACTTCACTTTCTTAGATTTTACACTCAATTGCCAAAAGGATAAACAATTACCTTTCTAGTATCAAATATCAATACAACAATTTGTTAAACACACATCTTTCTCTCTTTCATTGCTAAGTTCATAGCGATTTCTTAAATAATACGGAAACCTTGATGAACTTTTTTAAGGAACGTTGGAAGTAAACACATTAACATTTATTTCTGCTTATACTTAGAACTTTCTTTTTCTCAACCATCCCAATGTGAACCTTTAGTTTCCCAATTTCCCATTTCTTTTGACATACCATTAGTCATCATTTATGTTGCCTTTTTTTCAATCTACCCCCTCAGCAATTGCTGCATAAGTATATCGAGACAATTGCAATATCAACTGAATTGTATGCAGATGTACACATATGTACAAAGTAGCATTCGCATATATGATATACATATGAATGTAGAAACGGAAGTCTGACCGATCTTGACCATGACTGTGTGGGATGTGTGAGGAGGAAGGGGTGAAAGTTGGTACAGTCATTCATAACTATTGATAAGATAATGCTCGATAATGTTAGTTATGTTTCATTCATGTGTGTTGGTCTTGTTTTTTACGTTTACGTTTTGGGTCATTGATTATTTTTAGAGAGAGAGAGAGTCGATGGGGGAAATGTTAAAAATCCGTTGTGACTTTCAATTTGCTTGTTCAATTACCGTTTGATCCCGAAACCGACCTCGCCGACGATCTAATAGAGCTCAAATTGGTCTATGATTAAGTGATAATAAATTGAATTTACAATGTCTATAGTCAGTCAGTCGATGATGATCAATTGATCAGTCTATATACATACTACACACTTTTTCTCTGTAATCTCTTTTCAAACACTTAATCCCTTGAGGCACATATGTATGGACATAAATTACTTTTGGCCGATCAGAAATTAGCAATTTGTTTTTGTCTGTCGTTGGAACTCCCATAATAAAAAAAATATTGAGTAATACTTCTTCTGTTGTTGTTGGTGGCGCCAGTTGCTTTGACAACAAAGTGTGAAGATTACCAAATAGGTAGCCAAAAAACACACAGACACATATGTTTGGGGGCACGGGCACCCACGATCAGCTAGCTAGACAGATCTCTCGCTCTCTCTTTTTGTGGACTAAGAGTCTCTTTCTTTGTGCTCTTAGGTCTCAATCTCTCCCTTTCTCTTTCTGTTGACTGTGTGGCATATGGAATGGTGCAGCATGTTGCACAACCTGAAACCGGGTGTGGTATGGAATGATCATTAAGACTATTTATTTGTCGTTTTTCCTCTAAAGATCTCCCCGCGACCAGCTGAAATACATTCTCTCAGCTGCCCTCTCTTTCTCTCGCTCTCTCTCTCTCTGTGTTTCTCTGATTCTGGCTTTATTTCTTTGTGTGTCTCTTAGCATTGTGCATTTGTGTTATTTCGCTTTGTAGTTCCCAGCGAACAGCAGACCATGCGTGTTGCTTGAGCGGACCGTCGATTTAAAAAAAAAACGCGTCGAATAAAAAACAACGAACACAATAAGAAAAAAATTATCACAACAAAGAATTATATGTTATAAATAATACGATACGAACAATATATAAAGACACGCATATCCGGAGGCGTAGACCGACTGACGCCTACTTTAGATTCAGAGGAAAGATTCCTTTTCTTTTGGTCTCTACTCTAATCCCTTCGTTTTCCCGCTTAGGTCGTCGTCGTGGTATATGAGTGGGTTTCACTTGGAGTGTCTTTTTTGGAGGGCTACTCCTATCCATCAGCAAGCGACGCGTGCTAATTAATTGTTCCGTTTCGTAGTGTTGTTCCAGTTCTTCTTCCCGTTTGTTATTGTTGTTATTATTGTGTGTGTTTTTGTTATCATTGTGTGTGTGAGTGAATGAGTGTGGGGCACAGTGTTGATGCAGCCACCCACCTATCAAACAACCCACCCAGCTAATGTGTATTTAATAGTGTCTCATGTGTCTCTCTATTTGTAAATTTAAACCAACTTCCCTTAGAGAAGCAAATTGTATGCGTCATATGTAAAATAAGGGCCAAGAAGAAGCAGCAGCAGCAGTTGCCACAACAAAAGCACACAACAAACACACACCAACACACACTACCGAACACAACCCGCTAAAGAAGCAAAAGCATTTGGTGGTCAACCCCGCTTGGTGGCTTTTTGTGGCGCTTCCGTTCCGGCAGCATTTTACCCCCCCTTGTGCGCATGTGTGAAAAGTGAAAAGTGAAATTTTCTATTTCGAAAAATATTAATAATAATAAGGAATTATATATAAAAAAAAAAAATTAAAATCAAAATTCATTTTGCCAAAGTGTTTCCTCACGTTTTCCCACTGCTCATTGCATATGTCTAAATGTGAAAATGTGTTTCACATATGTTTTACGTTCCTTGGCTGTGTTTTGCATTCTCCGTGTGTGTGCCGAAGCTAAAATCCAATCCATCGAAGAACACCAACATCAACCACACCAGCACCAACACCAACAACACAATCACAATCATCATCACCATGAGGCAACATCCTCCGAGCAACTAATGAAGGACAAAATTGATAAGAAGCAAACAGTCTCAGATGATAGTGTGGTGAGTTCTGATTAACCGATAATGAATTATTATGTTTTACAAAAAGGCCAAGGAACTTGATATGGTAATATTTTGTTTATCAAAAAAAAGAAGAAATATTGACAAAGATTATAGTCATGAAAATTTCCATAGAAATTTCACACTTCATTATGAAATCTAATAAAAAGACAAAACTCTTCATAAACTGTCAAATAAATTTTACAAATATTATGATGCACTGAATGAATTATTGCCAGAGATTAAGGCTAATCTTAATGGGCTAGAAAATTTATTTTCAGAGCTTCTTTTGGAGTACTTCTGTCTGTTAGAGATCTAAAATTTCATTTAAAAAAGATTTTTAGCTTGTTTTAGTGTATACAGTTTTCAATGGATCACAGCTTAGATGGTTTTTTTAGATGTAGATTTCAATTCGTCAGGGTTGATGGGTTTTAACATATCTAAATTGTTAAGTTACTACATTTATTTTTCATTTCCAAGGGATAAAAATATAAAAGCTTAGAATTTTTAGAATATGAAAGTTTTCTGCTGCATCAATAGACAAATTTTTACTGATAATAGTTTTATTTTTTGACAATGAGTTTAGTCAATTTTAGTCAATTTTTTGTCCAACGATTTTAAAAACAAATTAAAATTATAAGATTTTATTAGTTTTTTATATTTTGTTTCTAATCGATAGACCAGCGCTATTTGTTATAAATCAAATACAATTACGGAAATAATTATTCTAGAGATATAATTGGAATTGAACTAAATTTCGGAAAGTTATCAAAGATCGCAAGATTTTATTTACACTATTATCGATTTCTATAGTCGATTTATGTATTTTCAATTCTAATTTATAAACAAACGATGACGAATTTTACGAACCGATGAGTTTTTGACACAGAAATCTGCGTATATAATCGATATCTATTAACAATATATTGCAAAAAAAAAAAAAACAACCCAACATATGTATAAAGCTATATTTTCATATGCTTTAACTATATGTACATTCCAAATAATGGGCTGGAATCATCCAATTAAGTTTAATTCAAATGCTTCTTAGTGTTAATTACTAATTAGCCCACAAAATAAGCCTCTGAAAATCAGCTTTGGTGTATTTACTTGAATTTGTTTCAATAATCAAATTCTTCTTTAATAACCTACTTTTGCAGAATAAACAATGCATTTTGCATAATAATTTCTGTTGAATCCGCAAGTAAATGAACTTATTATTAAATAACCATTTCACTGGTTCATAAGTCTCCGCCTTTACTATTCCATTTAAGTATTTGAAATTCCCATTGAGCTTAAAGAAATTTTCGTTTTAGAGACTCAACTTAAGAGAGAGAGATGAAATAAAGCCGATTTATGTTGCAAAATGTTGTACATGAAATTCATTATAATTTCAATTAATTAAAATGAAACGCTACTTAATCATTTAATTCAATCGAATTGTTAATATTTTATTAACAATTTTCATGCCGAAAATTTGCAAACTCTCTGCACTAGAGAGAGAGAGAGAGTCAGTCAGCCAGTCAGTTGCCCGTAGTATGCATTATTAACCATTATGAAATGGCAAAATTGAATTCCCCAACTTTGCATATTCTCTGACATATATACACACAAACACACACACACACACACACAAACTCATACATACATAAATAGAAGAGCTGAGATGTGCGTGCAACAGAGGTCAGTTGCAACAAAAACGAGAGCAACAACAAACAGTTGAAAATAAAATCAACAGCAACAGAAAATGCATCTCCAATCCCAAAACGGTAGCTCAGCGGCTGTTGGCTTCTGCTGCTGCTGCTGCTGGATGTTGCTGCCTCCTCACCCCACTCCCACTCCTATGCCTTCTGCCATTTGCCACCATCAAAGATAAGGCAATGAGAACGCGAACCCAGCTGTCTGCCAGTCGCCATAGCCATAGCCAACGTCTCCGTTTCCATATGCATCTCTGTGCCTATTGCCCCTGCAGATGCTTTTGCTCTCATGTCTATATAACCCCAAAAATCCCAAAACGACACACATATGTATGTATGTACATATATATATATGTGTGTGTGTGTGTGTATATATACCGCCTGCATTATGCATGATCTTGAGGGGAAGATGGAGTAGAGTTGGTCTCGATAGTACAATGCTTGCTTATTGTTTTGGCTGCATGCAATCCAATGGCTATGTCCATGGTTGGAGCATTTTTTGTTGTTTTTAAATGCATTTTCCCTGTATGAGCGAGCACGAGGATATTTTTTTTACTGGTCTTGGACTTGTAAGTCTGTCTTTGTCTCGCTCTGGCATAGTTGTTGGTTGCTTCTTAATGAGCGCGGGCGCCCATTTTAATCACAAAATATGCGCAATTTATTTGTGCCAAGGAGTCTTCGCGCCGCCAGGACATTGAACTCTATTTCAGAGAGGTAGAAAGAGAGGGAGGGAGGGAGGAAGAGAGAGAGAGAGAGAATATGAGTCACGCGACAAGACGCCATGTCCAAGGAAGTTTGTTATGAGCGAAAGCGAAAAGGAAACCCAAAAGGAAAAGGAGGAGAACTATTTATGGATTGGCCAATCTTGGCATTTTTTTAAGTGAGAGAATAGAATTTTCATTTCGCGGTTTCCGATACCCTCTACATTCGCGAGGGTATATGCATTTTAACAAAAAGTAATAGAGACAAAGTTAACAGGTGGTTGGTTATTGACTTTACCTAAATTCTTGATAAATATGTATATAAACTCTTTAGTCTATAAACAATGCTTGCTTGGAGGATAATTATTGTTTATCCACAAAAAAACGAATTCCTACACTGGTTATTGCATACTTTAAGGGGAAAGATTCCTTGAATACACTACCTTTGATTTGAAACTGTATAGATGTATAGTTAATATCATAGATTCTAGAACAGAAAGGACCTCGTATTATAGATCAAATTTCTATAATAAGAATTCAATGAATCAGCTGGTTTTTTCTTCAAGCCAAGTTAAACAAAAAGTCTCAAATAATATCGAATATTTCCTCTAACGATCCATCACTGCCAGGATATAGAAATAGTCGATATTGAGAGGCTTTCATCCTCTTTTATTTGTTTTTGCTTTGTTGGATTATTTTGCTGGTTGTATAATTGAAGGGTCGAAGCTGTGAAAGTCGCTACTGCAACCGCAAGCAATGCCTGGCCTGGCCCGCATCTTGTTTATTTAGCAAGGATACGGAGTCCACTGAGACACTGAGTGTGCGAACCATATGTCATACTTGTACAAGCATTATAGGTATAGAAAGAGGGTTGTTCAATGAGTTGACACAAACTCAACTGCATTAATACACTTAAAGAACTAAATAACATTTGGCCCATAAGAGGTCACTGGAGGCACTGGACAGAACGTTGAAAGATCTTCGTGATGCCGGGTCAGCTCCATAGAAGCTATGAAGTTCTTCAAAAGTTACTTACACATTCTTGCAATATTGTTGTTAACAAGGTAAACCTCTAGATAATAATGTTTGATAGTCAGATAACAACATCATGAAAATTGTGATAACATTCGATTACAGGTTTTACGTACAAAGTTAAAGTCAAAATAAATGTTTACTTAAACTCAATCAATTTGTTATCGACCTGTGGTAGTTGCAAAACTAGTTGCGAATTACAATTTGATGAGCTAAAAGCTTAAAACTTTGCTGCCATATATGGTTCCTAATAGAATACATATATATTTTTTAAAACACATTACAAATAATAAAAATGGTCCATAATACATACATAAAAATTTATGATGGAAGAATTTCAGTTTATAATTTGTGTTTGAAGATTTAATCCTTCGTTTTGACAACTTTCTGATTCAATAATTTTTATAAGGGATTAAAATATAATTATATTAATTTCCAATTGCGAAAAGCCGAAATCAATTCGAATGTTTTCAAAAACTTAAACCTCCATAAAACAACTTGCACTTTTTTTTTTGCTTAGTTTACTTTTTATACAAATTTTGATAGATAGAAATTTCCTAAGCATATTAATACTCCGTGTAGTTTTTGTCACCATTTCGATGGAACTATATTGATATAATCTAAGAGGAACCGGAATTATTTGTTATCTTGGTACTTTTTCTTTTGCGTCAGTGTTTAAATTGTATGACATAAATTTCCAATTTGGTAATTTCGTTTTGTAATTTCTTTGGAAATTTAATGAAAAGAACATCCCTCGCAAAAAGAATATGTAGAACATAGAACGTTGAGGTATAAGACTTTATATAGTATGTGACTTGCCGGTCGAACGGTTGAGTGGACGGGACAGACTGAGTATGTGACGAAGACAAGCGACAACGACGACGATGTCGTCTGAGGGAGCCGCGTCTTATAGAGACGCCAGCCAGTCGATGTCAATAAACGCACTCAAAACTCACACTCATGCATACATAGTGGAGGCGATGTACATTCATAGACACTCGTTGAATTATTTTCAACATATACTCACGCACTTACTACTCCTCCGACGCCTCCTCCTCCAGCACCTCCTCCACACTCTGCTCATTTTTCCCGGTTATGAGTGGCGGGTGTACAATCAAATAAGTAAGCGTTGAAAAAAAAAAAATGAACAGAACCGAACCAAGACCAATTTCCAAGACTTCGTCGAAGTAACAGAGTGAGAGAGAGAGACCGAGAGAGAAGTTGGGGGCAAGGGGTTAGGTGATAGCAAGTTGCATGCCCCCAACAACGGAAGTTGTCCGGAAAATGTATATAGAAAGTGAAGTTATCAACATATATGTATGTATGTATAGCATAGATATATGGAAATGTGATTGCTGTTCTTGTTGTTGTTGTTGTATATAAAGTTGCCAGTGACACTGAGAGAAAGAGGAAGAGGGAAAGAAAGTGGACTCAACTGTTGCCATTTAGTTGCAACTTTTCGTAAATTCTAATTGGCAAAGAAAATGTCATCAACAGAGACTTTTACAAGACTTTTTGTTTTTGTTAGTTTTCTCTTTGTCTTTTTCCGTTTCTCTCTTTCTTTTACTCTTTTGTATGGCATTGTTCATTCTTTCTCTTTGCTTCTATAGGGGTACTTTTTAATGAACCAAATATATATCGTCTGATTGGTGATTTTTGTTTTTGAACAGGTGTGAAATGTCCAATCAAACTATAAAAGAAGGAATGTTAACTCAAATGGGTATACACGAATTGGATATACTCTACAATACTTGAATTGGGTAGTATTCGAATCCTTTCTCATTCTTAGTTTCGACCTTTGTCACTATTCCTTCCAAAGGGTCAATTTTCTAAGAAGCCCAAAAATTTTTTACAATTTTACGAAACAAAGCAAAATTTATAGAGTGATTAATAAAAAAAATTCATTGTACATAAAATCCATTGTACTAAGATTTATGGTCTACCTCTTTCTCTTTTTGGCACTCTTTGCATGGGGTAAATTTTCAGCTACACGTCAAATATTTTCCTATGAAATTTTCAAATATTTGCAATACAATTTTTTTTCAATTTATGAATTCCAAGAACTAATTTCGAATAAATTTCTCACGTTGCCATGAAATGACTAGAATGCAAAAATCTCTACAAAAAATCTGCAAATATACTTTGGTTTCTTATTAAAAGGTCAAATGCAATAATTTTTTTTTTTTTTTTTAGATTTTTATTTTTGGACAAAAAAGAATTTAATTTTTTGTTGCTTTTATTTGTTTTATAATTGTTTTCTTTCTTTTGGTCTGAACGGATTGAATGAATGATGGGCCTGGCATCTTTAATTAGTTGATTGTTTTATGGCTTCCTGGTAGAGAAGGAGACCAAGACGACCCCTCCTACTCATCATAAGCAACCTCCATCAATTCGGAACCGTACCCTCGGTCAGTGTTTACTTCTTTTTATGACATACTTAAAGGCCTTTTTTCTGGTTGTTGTTGTTGTTGCTGTTGCTGATGATGATTATATTCTTTTTCCTCCTTCAATTCGCCTTAATAGGCTTATATGATGACATTTGCTTGAGCGCCAGTTGAATGCACTAAACGGAACGCATGAGGTACAGTCATACACACACACACACACACACACACATTTAATTTCTCTCCACACTCCGATAAGATCTTTAGCTGGATCTGCGGAGTCTCCGGGTTTGCAACTTGAAACAGATTAAATACATTGCTATTAATTAAATGACGCGTTCAGTTAAAGCCTCTGCTGATTCAGTGCGGGGTTTCGGTTTTTAATTTATGGAGTAGCCAGCACTTAAATATAATTATTAAAAACAAATTACAAAAACAATAAATATAATAATGAATGTATTTCCGCTGAGAGATTGTATAAATTTCCATTATTTAAGGTGAAATCATTTGTCAGCGATATGAGAAGCGATACACTCCAATGCTGTGTGTACGATATGTGTGGGTCAATTCAGTGACAAATGTTGCTACCGCTTTGCTGCCACTTGTTTGGGAAATAACTTGAAATCACTTTGGGGGTCTGGGGAATTCCGTGAGGTGTGATGAATATATGAATGAATGAGATGACTTGCTATTTGCTTACAATCTCGTACAGAAATTTCTTTTATTTTTTGCTTGCCATTCGAATTTCATCACAAGAATTAATGTCATGCCAACAAAGAGAGACAGACCGAGAAGAAACCCAAAACATTTGGCAGAACTTATATAGTATCTGGCAACATGTTCAATAATATATAAGAAAAATTATAAATTTGAATCTTGACTAGGTTTGTTAAATATAAGTTAGTAAGACAATTTCACAAGCCATTGATTCAGTTTTTTTCCCACAAGATCAGTTTAAAACCCCAAAGAAAGGGAAATCTCTAAGTGAGCAATCATTTAGTAGGGCATTCCAATGAATATTTGAGTGAAATGACTAAAGCTGATATGGAAACTGTAGATATATTTTAGTTGCATGACTATTCAACCAAATTTAAGTCTAAAAAACCACTGCAAATCTTGGGTAAATCCCAATTTTTGTCAGTTTAATATCTGTTTTATACTTTCTTTAATCTGTTTTATACTCAATCTTACAATTATCATAGAATTTTTAGCTTTATGTCATCATAAACAAACATTTACATACATTTAGACGTTTCTGATAATGACTTTCTCCCAAAATATTTTAGAAATAATCATTAATTTCCTTCTATGATTTATGAGTAATTCTAATCTATTAGTTATTTTCTAGAAGCGTTTTAAAATAATCACTTAACATTTATTAATTGCTGTAATAAATTAAAACAACTTTGTGAGTTTTTTTCTGCTCATGATCATTTTCTTATTAGAAAATTTAATTCAATCTAAGTTTAATTAAAACTATACCCCTTGCACATTTTATTTTCCTGTCTTAATCCTCTTCAACTTTAATTTGTATAAAGTAAACTACATTTACCCATGAGGCAAGGGGGCAAAGGGAAGGCCCATCCGCTTACATACCCTATACATGGATAGATTAAAAAGTTTATACTAGAGTCTTGGGCAAATAGTTGCCTATAATTAACAAAACTCAGTCAGTTGCTGTCAACCTCTCCAGGAGCTTTGTTTTTTGATTTCAAAAACCTTGACTTATGCTTAGCTCTACTTTAAAGCTTATAGAAACGTGTTCTAACAAATAGGAGCTACTTGAACATAAAGTGTCACTCATTTAAGATTTAGAATTGAAATGAAAATAGGCGTATATACCCCCTTTGTCATAAAGGGTAATGGAAAAACGTTTTATTAAATTTCGCTTTCAATACCTACCTACAAAATGGCGTCGAGTTTTATATTCTATTTATTTTTTTAATTGTGTCACGTAGAAAACTGCATTCGGCAAGGGCCATAGAAAATCCAGCTATGGCGCCGTTTTTTTTCTGGTTTTTCTTTTCCTCTTCTGTGTGTGTGTGTTTTTTTTAAGCTTTTTACTGGCAGGCCAGGAGAAGAAGCCTTTTTCAACATATGTGTGTGTTGGTCGGTTGGTTTGTTGGAGGAAAAACTGCACGCATTGAAATGCAAAGAGCGGAAAAATTTTTGCGCCAAGCACAAGAACAAATAATGCCCAATTTGCATTCGTGTCTAAAAGAGAGAGAAAACATAGGACACGGAGCGAGAGAAAGAGGGAGAATAGGTTACAAAAAACGTGAATTGCACAAATGCAAAACAAAAATTTATGCACTAAAAAGTATAAAACAAACACACACACAGCAAAAAGAGAGAGAGAAAAGATTGGGGTAGAGAGCTAATATGGCATGCAATAAGTAAATAGGAAGCAATTTTTATTTTGTTTAATGTATATTATTTACTTAATTAAAAGCTGATAAGCAAAAAGGAGGAGAAGTCGAAAAGAGATAAGACCAACAGCAGTTGGTTGTGTTGTTTTTGTTTTCATTTTTATTTTTTGCTGTTGCATTTTTCATTAATTTTATGTGCCATTGATTGATTTTTAATGGCATTAGCCGGAGACTGAGATTGGGTTTCTCATATATGATGATTGGCTTGGCGTCCACGTGGCGTATGATTGATGCACATTTTGTGGCTCTTGCATTTATGCATTTTGCGTATCCGCATCATTATGATGGTCTTCCTTTCCCCCATCTCCTCCAACTCTTGCTGTTGATCCATTCAAACTTTAAATATGAGACATTTGTTGTGCATACAAATTTTGACAGACGTCCACGCCCTATATGTATATACGCATATATGTACATACATTAGCCCAGAGACAGAGCTGGAGCCAGAGCTAGAGCCATCCATCGAGTTGTGCACAATTTTGGTTAGCAATGACAATGATTCATGCAAAACTGTGAGGCAAAACGGGAATGAAGTAGAGTGGAAAGGGCAGAACCCTTTTGGGAGGATGGTTACTGGATGATGATGATGATGATGTGGCTCTAACCGGGTGTTGTGTCTAGGTGAAAGCATGGCAAATTGTGGAAAATACACTCATATACGCAAATGTGTGACGGTGTGTCTGTGTGTGTGTGTGGGTGGGTGGTTATGCTAAGTATGCGGTGAACCTTAAGTGAGTGGGGCTAGTGCCCTACAAATTGTGGGTGGTTGCACATGAGATAATGATATGACCAGTTTGTCCCAAAAATAGTTGCATAAGTCTGATACAGATTTGAATGACCTAAACGGCAAGAGAAGTTGTTCAAAAATTCTTGAGAGTTTTACTATTTTCATTTTGTTTTATTCTACTCTCTTCTTTTCATTGGTCGACGAATAGAATGATGTGATGATATAAGATATGGGCAAATGCATTTATATAATAAGAATTTACTAAATTTTGTATTCAATGTCTATTTTTAGGCAAATGCCGCTTAATTTGCAATATTTTTTATAATTTTAGGTACTTATTAAAATAAATATACCTGAACTATGAATAAGAGTGCCAAATACTTTACATCATTTTCAAAAGTTAGAAAGAGATATCAACTTGATATGCTGATACATATTTGCTATTCTATATATAGGAGCTAAGGCGATGCATTATCGAAATTGCACAATTCTTATTGTTATTGTGTGTGTGTGTGGAAACTGGGAGGAGATGGAGGGAAAACTTTCAGCTCTATCTGCTGTCCTCCCATTAGCAAAATGTGTGTATGCAGATTTTTTTCTTCCCCAATACTGCCCTCCCCCAAAGTTTACTTCATCATCATCATCATCGATTGTACCACTCTTTGGCTATGTCGTTTAATGGTCTTCAAAATGCTTTTCATGTGTTTTGCTTCAATGAGAATAAGGAATAAAAAGTGCAATAAATCCAAGTGGATTTCTGCTTATACATGTATGTAAATATAATCAACAACAAATTGTTATAGAAAATTTTACGATTTGTTTTCGTTGTTGCTGTTGCTCTTGCTTCTGCTATTGCATGTCGATATGTTGGTTTTCGGTCTTCATGGCTACTGCTGGCTCTCGTGGCTGCCTTTGTACAAAAGAATTATATATAAACAAATACAAGGAACAAATTAAATTCTACAATTGACAACATAATTTCATATCGAAGTGCAATTACCCTGTTGTAGATTTAACCTACAAATTACAATTTGTTATTTGTTTTCCCTAAGCTTGATTTCATTTCAAGTTTTAACTTAGCAAAGATACTTAACTGGTTTCAAAAACAATTGTTTTTAAGTCCAAGCTTAAAGTTAATATGTGATAAGATATATTAGCTGCTTGTTAGCGTTGAGATTCAGAAAGGTATTTAGTATTAAGACTTCGTTATTCCAGGATTCTATAGAACTCTATATGACATAAAGCTATTGTCTTTAAATTTTTTAAATCTCTTTTGTAATCATGTTTCTAGTTATAGCTCAAATTAGTTTTACTATGTTTTTTCTTTTATTAAAATAGATTTAACGTTTTAAAGAACTTTATAAACAGAATACCTATAGATTTAGCAATCGAATGCATATTTAGCATCTATATTTCATCTTCATGTTTTACGTTCTTTAATATATAGAAAGTTTACTTATAAAAAGTATACATATTTATGATCAGATTTATAGGAATAAGAACTTTCAATGGAACACTTTATTATGGATCTTTTTGTTTAGCCTGTATAAAATTAAAATCTAAATCTGATCTACACCAGTTCTAGAATATACTAGAAGTTAGTAATAACTTTGAGTTCGAATCTTAGAAAACAGTTTAAAATTAACTTTTTTTTTATTCATATGAAGCATAGTAGGTACTTTTGAGTTAAAATGGCTCCAAAATTTTTCTAAATGGCTCACTTGGGAGATTTTATATATGTATAGATCAAGTGTTATATTCCATATCTTTAAAATGGAATTATAATCGCATAGATTAAACTATTATTAAACATAAATGCTAATACATATTATTAAATTGACTCATTTATTTTAGTTTTCAATAGTATATCCGATGTTTTTCGAATATATTTTCATTCAATGGCGCCACAAATGTACCAAAATCTCTCTACTCTTTTCCCCTAAGTTCGAAATATAAACTAGAATACATTTTTTGAGTTTAACTATCGAAAAACCTCGACTTTTAAGGTGATTATTCTATTTATAATATTTTATATTTAACACCCCGATTGATTTGCATTTGAATACTCTACATCACATCCATTCTGACTGTGTATAGGGTATGCAAACGAAATCTAAAGCAATTGAATTTTGACCTACTTCTTTCGAGTTTGAACGCTGCTGACTTTGTTTTTGTTTTGGTTCTTTTTCTTCATATTGCTTTTTCGTTATGTTTTTTTGGGGGGCGTTTTTCTGTATGTGCTTGGTTTTTGTTTTTGGTTTTTGTATTAATTATCACATTTTCGTGCTTGGACGCGTGTCTCTGATTGTGGACAGCAAAAAATGTGAAGCAAAAACAATGAAACACATTTCGTTTGGATTTATTTTGTCATTTTTGTAAAGTGCAGCACGCGAGTGAGCTAACGGCATTTCTTTTTTCCAGTCAGCAAAATCCCCAAAAATAAAATTTGGAGATTCTGACTTGAATTTAATGATGCCACATGACGATGATGCAGCATGCAGCAGCAGCATGGGGCACAACAGCTTGAAGCTTGAAGCTTGGGAGCCTCGACTGCCTGGCCTTTTCCAATGAAATACCAAATGTTGAATTCTTCTTCTTGCATTGCCTTGGCAAATGATGACAACGCCTTTTTTGGGGGACATCAACAACGGCAAGGCAAAGAGCAAGTTTCCTTTTAAGTGTTTTGTGTTGCTGTTGCTGCTGCTGCTGCCATCCATCAATTATGCGGCATGTTGTTCCTTAACCTCAACTCCGATCCAATCCTCTCTAAAACCCCAAAGAAGGTTCGTCACCAAACGAACTTGCTCTCGGTCTTTGTATGTATGTATGTACATATGTATGTATGAAGGTGTTGTCCAACGCCTTTTTTTGTTACCTGTTTGTTTTTTTCCTTACCTCTTATTTTCTTTTTTTTTTTTTTTTGGTCTGATTCACAGCAACATTTTTTTGCTGCTACTACCGCTGATGCGGTTCAAAGTTGATCTTTGTTTTATAAATATTTAGTCAATTCATAATTGGTAAACGGTATTTGGGGTTTTACCCAATATCCACTCATCCCATTGATGAGTTTGTTGGATCTTCGTCAGTTGCTAATTTCATCAAACATTTGATGATGATGACAAAAAACGGGTTTCGCTTTATTAGCCACCCAAACTGGCAGTTGTCGTTGGCTCCAGCGAGGAAAAAAGTGTTTCAGATCTTGTGCGATAGTTGGTTAGAAAGGCTAGTTAGTTAGTTGCCTCAACTAGTTAATACAGTAGCAGGTTTTTGTTTATTATTATTACAAGAAAACTGAAAATATATATTTACTTGACAGGAGCGTGGTTCAAAAATTGAAAGGGTTTTGAAATGATATCTATATACTAATGCAAAATGATATAGTATTTAGACGCCAAAAAAGAAAAATTTACAAAATTTGACAAGAATCTCAATATACAAATAAATAACACTAGTTAATTAACATTCTAGACAGAGATAGACAGAAATTAAAGTTAATTTAGCTGAATGTTAGTTAAATTGGTTTTGTTTTCCCAACTTCAAGCGAGCTAATTCGTCTTAACTTTAGTCTCCTAATTAAACAAATATTTAATAAATTAAAGACAGTTTTTCTTAGTCTAGAAAACAGTTTAAAACTTTAAATTCCAATAGAATATTTTATATTAATAGTTTACAAAACTCCCTTTAACTGTTTATGCATTTAGCCCTGTGTATCTCTCTCTCTTTCTCTCTCAGTTCAGGGTTTGGCAAGTTTTTTGATTTTATTCAAAGCCAACTAACAAGTTTTTGTTAGCCATAAACTTGGTGAAAATATGGCACCCTCAATTGAATTATTAAACGAATTTATGCATGTCTTAAATGCTAAATTCTACACCAACCGACAGACAGATATTCTGACCGACCACTCCCCTTACCAAGGAAGAGAAGGTGGATGAGATGCCGAGTAAAGGCCATAAACACAACGGACAATATATCAATGACCATATCGGGTTCTCTCTGCCTGCTGCCACTTAATGTTCGTCTGCAATTTGGTCTTAATGTCATAAGTTAAAACGAAACCTTTTACCCAAGACAGCAGCAGCCGCATTCGTTGTCGTTTGGCTTCTACTCCGATTTCTGCAGTTGTTGAATTTGCATATAATTGGCAGTAGAATCAGAGCCAGAAACTGCGACAGAGACCCAGACCCAGACCGAGATTGTAGAATCGAGCCAAACCAGTGAATTGGCAGCTCAATTTGATTTTCACCCACCAAGTAGTAGAAGTAAGTAGAAGCAGGAAAGACTATAATGTCTGAGCCTGAGCCTGGCCATATGGTGCATTTCACTTTATGTCCGCAGCGCCGACATTCATGCATCTATGGGAATTCTGTTTATTTAACTGTCATGATGAGGAGATGCAAAGTCATTGAACGCAAATCTTGCGAATGCTCTGAAATGTTCAGATGTGCTTTGTTTTAACGTTTACTCGTCTACCCACCTCTCATCATGTACATCCTCCATCTCCTCTCGTCTCTCGGGCTCTCCCATTATGGTCCGATTCTGATGCAGATCGTTAATATAAATAATAATAATAATGATTTATTTGTTTATTGCACAAAAGCGTAGTTAATCAAGTGCAGTTCGTGAATGAGAGAATGACTGACTGGCTGACGAACTGAATGACGGACTGGGTGAGAGCAGGAACAAAACGCAAAAACCTTGGACCTGATTCAATTGATTTTGCGTTTTCTTTTAATTCATTTATGCACTACAAGAAATCACCTAAGCATAAAATTTTAATTTCAATTGAAGGAATCGTTTAGCGATGAAAGTATAAAACATTTTTAAAGGATTTCAGACAGTTTTTGCCGAGTTAAATATTTGCCTTGAAATACTTCTTTGGTTTTCACCATTGGGATTGGAAAATTGTGTTTAGTGTATGGCTTTTTTCCGTTTTCATATGAATGATGTCGATTTCCACTTGTGTATTTTCCATTTAATATTTTTCTTTTTGCTATTTACGCAAGTTGCTTAGGGACATTTTCCATTTGAAGTTGAGATGGGCCAACACATGATGACTTGTTGCTTGGGCCTCCTCTTGGACAAAGTAAATGTTCAAAATGGAGCAGCTTGTACAACAAGGCGCAATGCGGCGGCGTTGAGGCAAACAAACATCTCATCACTTTCCCATAAACATTGATCCAGACAATGGTGAGGAGGAAATGCGGGGGAAGGAAGTGAAGTGAAAGGAGCGTAGTAGCGACTCTGTTGGCGGTTCTGTGGCAATATTGCAATTTACGTTCTGTGGTCTAATTAAAGTGCAAGTACAACTAAACTTGTGGCAGGTTCAGAAGAGTCAATGGGTCGATGGTTTGGTGGAGGGGACAGGGGGCGGTGGGTGTAGCAAGGCGCCATGAAGATTGCGTGTTTGCAGTTTGTGGTCAGGTCATTTGCTGGGCTTTAGATTAAGCTTTAGCTTTAGTCCATGTTCTGGTTAACTCTGTATACCAACTAACCAAGAAACTTTCAATAAAATTTGCCTCCTTCTTCCTCCTTTCTACCCCTCTTTCTGTCCCTTTGTGGATTCTCCTTTAGTCTCGCACTTGACTGTTTGTCTTTGGCTTCATTTTTCTCTTATCCCACATTAATCAATGTGGATTTCAATTAATTTAACCATCTCTTCACTGGCCCGTCATTCTGTCCATCTTTTTCCCTCCCTCTACCTCCCCCTCTCTGAGTGTGTGTGTCTGTGTGTGACCATGTGTCTATTCAACATTCTGCCTTTTTATTAAAAGAACAAGTAAAAGCCCTTAACTCAATTGTGGGCGTGGCTTGGAGGCGCCCTTATCTAAGCGCATCCTTTTTTATTAAAAAATTGTTGCTGCAGTCTATAAATTTGCAGCGAGGTGTTTAGCCTGACAAAAGGCAAACACACAAGACAAACTAATAGCTAATCTAAAGAAGGCGTAGCAGAAAAAGAGGCGTTACCTCGCAACTGGCATATGTTTCAAAAGTTGTGTATATATTACAGACTTTTATGAGACAGCAGCAGGAAATGTATGGCCAGTCTTGCAGCTCTTACATACGTCTTCTCTTTTTTTCGTATACCAAATCGCAGCAAAAGATTCTGAAAATGCAGGAAACAATAACAAGAAGAAAAAAAGAAACCTATACAAGAAAATTTCCGCATTCAAAGAGAAAAGGCTATCAATTAATAAATTCAATAACATCCTACTACAACGGCGAAGTTGATAAATTACTTGGGATGTTTTCTTTACTCTTTGATCTTGAAACTTAAATATTTACGGCTCTCTTTTTCGTTAAGTTGTAATTTCTATAAATTCGAAAAATTTTCGAACTAATTAGAGCATTTCATGGCTAGATTAATGGACAATTTAAAATATAAAAACAAGTTTAATTCATTTCATGCATTTATGGAAGGATCTGGACACTAATTTCGGGAGACTTGGGAAATTAAGAAGTTTTTTTAGATCATTTTGTTAGTTTGAGGATTAATCAAAGTTGTCCATTTCAAAGATTCACTAGATTGACGTTAATACAGGCAAAAAAAAAAAATTAAAACTATAATTAATTAACTATAATTATAACCCCTGGATAGGGCTTTGAATTCAGTTGTTTACTCTCTAGTCTTTAGTACTATGGTAAGAGCTTGTCAACAATACAAAAAGGTCCAAATAAGTGTTGAATTTTTTTCAAAAACCAAAGGTAACAAAATACCTATCAGAATTGGTAGTCAATACAGTTAATAATAAGCTAAATCCTGCGGACTTTTCGCTGTCTTATTATTATTCATCAATAACATTTAAGACTCCTTGATTGAGTGTTATCTTCTTTATAATTTTCGCATTTTTGAAAATGCTTTCAATACCTAAATGAAGTGTGGATTATAGTTTTTTGAAAAACTACGATTGAGTGAGTGTTCACATGGCGTATGGTTGTTATGGAACTTTTTGTTCAACTTTTTGATGATGATTTTGAAGGGTTTCCCATGATCCTGTGCGGCTGCTTGTGGAGCTGCAACTTGCTGTCGCTTTGCCACACTTTTTAGTGAGCATTGCGCCAGTGGCAACATTTTCCACTTTTCTTTGCCAACGCTATTTATTATTTTTACGAAAGTATAGTAGATTTATTTATTTTTTTTTTTATATAACGCCTGTGGCAGGGAGGCTGCGGTCGGGCAGCGTTGCAAGTGCAACAGTAAAACAAACAAGAGTATAAAACAATGGTGCAACAACAAGTCCAGCAGGAGTACAGATTTACACAATGTGCGTCATAAAAGTTGCCACTTTTTGCGTCACGTTGCGCGACCACGTAACGTGGCTAAAGTAACGTAAGAAAGACCTCCTGCACTGTTGGCCAGGGAGGTGGTGGGGAGAGTGAGACACACACACACATATGTATGTATGTATGTATAAGCAATTGAAATTCACATAACGTGGCCCTGGCCTCAACTAGCAAAAGGGTTAGGGGGCAAGTGGAAGGTGAGCAGAAGGGGATTTTAGAGTATGGGGGGGCCTACACCAGAACAATATCAATTAAAATATGTATGTTGAAATGCAAAAACAAAACAACAAATGAATGAAACGGAACGGAACGGAAACTGAATGTCTGCAAAATGTGAAGAGACGCCTAAAGATTATTAATGAATCCATTTTGCGTGTGTGTTATCACGGGGGGAAAAACAAGTGAGAGAGCGGGAGAGGGCAGGTCTTTATGTGTATTTCTGTGTGTGTGTATGTGAAGGGAACTTAGTCAATTTGCCTAATCGAGTAAGGATATGGACATAAATATTAGTTAAACAAGGTGTGTGTGTGTCTCTAATCATCATCCAAGCAACCGTTGCCCCATCGTGTTTTACGATCATAATAAACTACAATAGTCATGACTGACTGAATGACTGACTAATGTTTTCCCCCTCCCTTCCTAGACTCAAACCCAATATCAGTAATAGGTATCAATCATTTATGCATTGGCCGCCTTTTTTTTTTTTTTTGCCCGCTCGTTTTGTATTTTCTCAGTTTTCTTTAATGGGAAATTTGTGACCCTCGCTGGCAAAACTACGTGTTTGAAAATCAAGTGAAAAGTGTGGGGGAGGGGAGAGTAGCGGAAGGAATATAACCGCGTACGTGGACAAACCACGATACGGGCTAATAGAAAAGTGCACGGGAGGAAGAGAAGGGGGCGCAACGGGTTAAAATAAAAATAATAATAGTAAAAAGTGTGATGCCAGCTACGTGAGCATTTGTCGTGTAAACACAATATACACTACATATATAGTTTTGATATTTTATTAAATAAAAAAAATAAACATTTCAAATGTGTAAAACGACTTTGAGATACCCTGTAAAACAACTACAGCTTCATTTATGTAATAAATCGTTTGACTCTTCATTTACAGTTTTTGTGTTATCATTCTTAGCCTTTGCTTTTATTATTATTCATGTTCTGGATCAAATATTATTCCAATTTATAATAATCTTATCTTAATGTGTTGATCTTTATCCATCAAGGTTAACAATAAGCAATAATTAAAGTCTTAATCGTTTGATTCAATATAATATTTATATCTTTAATAACTAGAAATTAGTTATTGATATTATCAATTGTTGATATTGATCGGTTAAGCTTATCTATGATACTTATCTGTAATATTCATCAATAATGCCATTTGAAGATCTCATTCTCTGTAACCTTTCGATTCTTATTGATAATCTTAATCTTTCGATCATAATATTTTTCTCGATAATGTTGATGGTGATCAAAATCGATCGATTAGGTAAATAAATTATGTTATTCGTAAACATTAATCCATGATTTGATATGATACAACCTGTTGACTATTATTTCATGATATTATTTCATGATAAACCCAATTATTAATTGAGACTACTTATGTATATGTAGGTCAAATGTGGAACATAAAGTCTATGAAACTTAACATACCCGTTAAACTTGTGATAAAGGCGTAGGGTATGAAAAACCAATAACGAAACACAATTGAGAAGAAAACAGTTTGAACAAGAAAGGGGAAAGATGGTAATAGGAATGGGAGCCCATTGGAATTGAATAAGGGGGGAATTTCAAGGCAGAGGGAAATAATAATTGTTTGCCTTAATTTAGTTAAGTTGCCGTGACACATACACCACACACTAAACACACACACACACACAGAGAAAATTGAAACCGAAAAGTTCTGTGAAAGTGGGTGAAAGTAATAAATGTTGGGAATGCTGCGCTATTTATTTATTATTTCTATTGGATTATAATTACTTATTGTTATTATTATCATTATTGATAGAGGGCCACACTTAACTCAATTACCACAAATTGGTTGAAGGAGTTGTCATGAAGGGCTTAGGGGGAGGGGTAGTCATCTCTCTCACTGCATTACCACAAACAAATCAAATTGCTTGGCCCATAATTCCCCAAAGCCGATGACAAGAATGGTGCAGCTGCTGCAGCGGTTACCGTTTCCAGAGGCAAGCTACAATAGGTAGAAAAAAAACTAGAAAAAGGATGACAAAGAAAACAAACCTATAAAAATGACAACTGGCAACTGCAACAAACGAGCATATATCTACCCTTTCCCCGACCAACCAACTAGCCCTCTTCTGTTTGCATCATGTCCCTAAACCACACATTTTGTCTGAGCTCTCCATTTCTCTCTCTCTCTCTCTCTCTCTCTGGCAAAGACGGCAAAATGGCTGTAAGAAATGCTCTAGAATTGGGGCCAAATTGACAGGATATGGTCCATGGATGGCTTTGGCACAACAACAGGTTTTTTTCACTCCTCCTTCGACTCCTTGCATTTGCACCTACCCGATGGGGCGTCTTCCCTTCTTGCTGCAGTAAACCAGCAAACAAATTTATGGTTCGAACATGTGAACACATATGACTACGTGAGCCCGAACATAACTCAATCATATAATGGTCACATTGCATCTATGTACTACCAAGAAAAGTCAAGCAGAGAGACCAACACACACACACACACAAACACAATGAAGTGGAAGGAGGCAAAAGGTTGAGATGGCATCATCCTGAGAAAAGCATTAGGCAAACAGATGAAAAGCTGCAAAATATGTTCCGAGTGATGATGATGATGATGATAGGAAAGTGATATGTACGACTTTACCTAATTCTCGATCCACAATAAAGAAACGAAAATTCCTCATCAATTACCTTAAAGTTGAATCAACTTTAATTGAAATTTAAACGATTCAAAACCATTAATCAATCGATTCTATCAATAAAATCGAAACTAATCACACAAAAATATCACGTATCTTTCTAAACTAAAGAGTACTAACGTTTCTTTGGGTTTCATTCAATCTTTTTGTTTGTTTATGCAAAACAAAAATTCTGTTAGTTTGTTGCTATTTTTGTTGTTTTGTTTTTTAACTCAAAAATCGGATAAATTCTGTGTTTTTTCTGTCTATTTTTTTAAGTCTATAGGAGAAGAAGAGTTAGCTGGAATGGGGGTATGGGGTTGTGAAAAAAGCAATGTTAGAGTGTGACAATTTTCTCATATGAAAGAGAAAATTTAATTTGCAGGTCACGTAATTTGCTGGTATATGTGACATGTGTTTGCATCTGTCTGTGTGTGTGTGTGCGTGTATATGTAAATCTACATATGTATATAAATATTTTTCTGGAGGTGTGTGTGTGTGTGTAAAAATATGCAAATTTATAGAGACTACACATATGGCCAGAGAAGAGTAGAGTCGATTCAAAACAGAATCGAATCGAGTTCGAGTTTTGTTTGTGTCATCGTCGTCTGCCTGTGTTTTGCTGTCACACTTTTACAGTTATGAGATTGTTTATTTGGTTGAATTTCCCCCTAACAAACAAAAAAAAAAGCAACACCATTAGATGGGTTATACATAGATACATATATTAAAATAAAAAACTTGGGTTGTTTATTAACTTTGGAAAATGTTTTCAAAATATCTTCAAAAGCGCAAAGCAAACTTAACACTTTTAGAATGAATCAGTTTGAGTCGATTTTGTTTTAATACTTTTGATTAACTTTGGTTAAGAAGTGGTTACGAGGTATTATATCCATGAACAAATTTATAAGAAAGGATTTCTATAATTTTCATAATTCCCAAATTTAACCTACGAATAAATGTGACTTCTTGGTGCGTTTTCTGTAAAGTTAAAGGGGAAAATATTATAATTTAAATATTTTGGCAGCTTTAATAATTTAACTTTTAGTTTGAGCCAATTCCTTTTAAACCAGTAACATTTTTACTGGAATTGACGCAGTTAGGCACAAAAAATTAATGACTAAAAATAGTTAATTAAAAAATATAAACGCCTCAGGCATCCAAACTTTAAGCTAAGAATAACCATTGAATTTAAAAACTTGTATTAAAAACAAGGAACGAAACTGAATCCCCTGGTAAAGGGGTTAAGTTTTCATTTCAACTTCTTAAACAAAGTTAATCATTAATTTTAGGTTATTTACATATTCCAATATCTTTATTATTCCTCAATGGACCCTCGCTTGAGCCACTTTTTCTCCCCTCTTCTTCTCTTTTTCTTTTTACCCCTTTTTTACCGCACTAAGGCACTCCTGCTTCCTTTTTTGGCTATCTTTAAGCTTTTTATCTTTGTGTGTGTTTGTTTGGTTTTTTTTTTTTTTTTCATCTCTCTGTTCTTACCGAGTTTTCTGTGGCATACTTTTTGGGTTATTAATGTAACGTTAAACTTTGTTGTTGTCGTTGTTGTTGTAGTTGGCGTTGGCGTAGCTTTTATCATTAACTTTATATACAAAATGGAAAGCAAAATGCAAAAAAAGAAGCAAATCGGAAAAATAGCAAAAAGGAAACAACTTCACTTTGCTGTTGTCTATTTTGTTTTTTTTTCTTTTTGTTGAATATTCTTATGGCTGGCATCATTTTGCTTAAAAACGACAAATAGTTTGGCTCAAACCAACACAAACTGGCCATATGGTAGACATTTTCAGCTGCCATATCTGAGTTGTTGTTGTTGTTTTAGGTGGGTGTGGGTGTATTTTGTTGTTTTTTTTTGGCATAGTTCCCTAATGTATAAAACAAGCATCGCCATTTCCTTCTTACTTGCAGTACAATTACCTCATGCAGTTTGATTATCTACCCAAGTCAGATCTGGAAACGGGAGCACTGCGCACCGAGGAGCAGCTGAAAGATGCAATACGTAATCTTCAGGTATGTATATACATACATATCTATATACATATATGTATATGTGTATATATGGTAGCTAGGTAGATATAGTCTGTGCCAGCAGCAATAGTAGCAGCAGATGCATCTATTATGCACAATTTCACAACTAACATTTGCTGGTTGCCTCTCTCTTCTCTCTTTCTCTTTTTGGCCATTTCAGGCTTTTGGCAACGTTCCAGTTACAGGCGTAATCGACTCGGATACAGCCAAACTAATACAACAGCCACGCTGCGGTGTGGGTGACAATAAGTATGCGTATAATTTCTCACCGGATAATCTGGATCATGAGAATAGTTTTAGTTTGCATCGTTCACGTCGCTACGTATTACAAGGACCCAAATGGGATAAAACGGATCTAACATGGAGGTAAGTGATTTAATTGATTACCTTATACATTTTTTAGGGCAATATAAATGTAATACATTTTTTAAATTTGTTTTTATCTATACGCCATAAGAAACACCAAATTTATCATAGCATACTTTTGTGGTCAATTAAAAAAAAAAGTCATTACCTTTCATTCCTCTATAGAAATTTGTTTTCTTCATATAAAATTTTACATGAAATGCTTATTCTTGCTATAAATTTCAAGCAATTTCCACTTGACCTCTTACAAATTTATGAAAATTTTCGTCTTCATGAATATGTAAAAGTTTGTTGTTGTTTTTTTTTTTTCGTTTGATTTTCCCTTCATTATGATATTTCATCTTTATTATTTTGCACTCCCCTTTTTCTACCCTCTATTTTTTTTTTGTTCTCAGTTTACGTCTCGCTCCCTTTATTTTTTAGTAGTAGTAGATGTTCATTTCAATTAAACTGCATGCAGTTCATTAATTTTGCAGCGTTCATTTAGATGCGAATTTATAATTTTTATACAGAAGAGAGTGAGCAGAACTTGCACCCTAGTGTTGCATCCTGGCATAGCTACGTCGTCCCCCTGTTTTTGCTTAGTGCCGATTCAATGTCCTGTGCATATACGCTTTCAATTAATTCAAAACTCAAACGTAGCGTAGCTTGTTAATTTTTATTACACCCATTGCATTTTGTCAGTGACGAGAGAGAGAGAGAGAGACAGAGAGAGAGATAGAGTAAAAGAACCTGGACAAGAGAAGCTTGCTGTGGGAGGAGGAGTAACTAGATTTTGTTCCTTCATACATATATTGCATAATTTGATGTATAAAGTGTATTTTTATGTAAAGCAAGTTATTTTGTTTTTTTTTTTTTTTCTTTGCTTGTTGTTGATGCCATTTTTTTTTCCTATTGTTGTTGTGGTGCTTTCCTCCTAGGCGAAATTCAGTGAATTGTTAATGGTCCAAGGCAACTGTGGACCCTGACTGCGCTGTTGCTGCTGCTTTCATTAAACACTTTGCGCCAAATTGAATTTTATGATGAGCCAAAACGAAATAATGCTAAACTTGCTCAACTTTGTCTTGGTCTTGGAGGTCTTTGAGACTGTCCGTTCAACCAACCAATTGCAGCTGTCACTTTGAGTGTTGTATTTGATTTGTAATGTTTCAACTTCTACTACTTTAGCTGCATAATTGCATTTGAAATATTTAAACGGACAGTTAGTTTTCGCTATCGCAGTGAGCTGAGCTACCTCATTATAAAATTTCCCCCAATTAAATTTGCATAGCCAAAGGAAATAAGGCAAAGGAAACAAAACAAAATGACAGGCTAACTTTGACTATGCCAAAGTTTCTACACTTTTCAAAAGAAAGTAGTGCAGTCGGACTGCTTTTTTCTGTTATCTTGATATTGAAGGTGAAACATCGTTCAATAAACTTATTTAAATGTAATGTTTAATGTTAAGGAGCAAAAAAATCTTTTTTTGAAAACCTTTTTGTGTATTTGGCATTCCTATTTCGGCTAGCTTATATCCTAAATATATGTATTAAAGTTACTTAAGCTGCCGTGATGAAATGTAAATCCAAACCTCTTTGCCCATGTCTCTCTTATCAAGACTAAAACAGCAAACAGCAAAGCAAACATAAATAAACCCACTGTGCAACTAAATAAAAAGAGTTGCATACTTTTCGGGATGCAGTTGAAAGACAGTTGCCTCTTTACGATGCATTAAAATTTGCATTAAATTTTAAGGGATAAACGAATAACAAATGCAGTTTCTTATGATTCATGACCATTTCTTGGATTTCATTCTTTTTTTTTTTTTTTGTTGATTTATATTGATTGATTTTCTGCAATTGTTTGCCAATGCATTAAAATATTCCCCTATGTTTATTTCTGCTCATGTCTTGGACTGTCGTCTCTTGTTATCTACAAATGTTGATTTTTCCATAGACCAGAGAAAAACTTAATTAAACCTTTAGAGAAAGCAACAGTTGAAGAGCAAACTAAAAATGCTCCTAACTTCATGTTGCTTATCCTTTCTCTCCCGCACTATTTTGTGCCAAAACAATTGGCAATTTAGTTTAAACATTTGAGCAAAGTGCAAAGTTTTTTGGTCACTTCCGTTGAGACTGTCACTTGATTTGTTTGTGCGGCTAAGAGCGGATTGGCGTGGGAGCAGAGGCAAAGGCCAGGCAAACAGCGGTTGGCTTGTGTCTTTGTCAGGCAACAATTTCCACATAATATCTCAAGGAATTTGCCACTGCAACTTTGTTGTCAGGATGTTCAGAATACAGAGAGAGAGAGAGAGAGAGAGAGAGAAGCGGGGACGATGAATGGATGCTGGTGGTGATGGAAGAACGCGAAAAACAAAATGAGTACAAAAATGCTAGAAATGACTTCCGTTTGGCAATTTGCATGCTGGGCTGAGCGCTGCTGCGTTTGCCCTGAACGGAAATGGAAAAACACTTGGTTACTACTTACTTTATTTTCTTAGTTTTTCTTTCCTACCCTCTTACACCCTCTCTTAGTCTCCTTTTGACACTCTCTCCTTCTCCCTCACCGCCTTTGTATTGCAATTAAGGCAGAACACATGCAGCTAGGCAAAAAAACAGGTCAATACATACGATATATACTTAATATATTATACGTATATGTATATGTATATATATATATGTATATTTCATGTAAAGTCAATTTGATGCCTCAAGGACCCACCGCTGAGATGCGTTTGCTGGGCTTTAATTTAGCTATAATGTTGTTCCGTTGTTGTCCTCGCAGCGAAGTCCTGTGAGTTCCATCCAGTTCCAGTGTCGCCTCTTAATGGGCCAATTAAGGGTGAGACGACACACAAGAAATAATTAAATCGCTATCGCTGCATGGAACTGACGTACAGAAAACCTGCATGTGGTTTTTATGGACTCGCAAAAAAAAAAAAAACAACAACAGGAAAAAAGAACTTCAGCCATCACAAAAAAAAAAGTAAAGGAAAACTCAATAAATAAAAGGACTTAAAGTTTACATGAGTGTGAAGAGAGAAAAACACAACGAGCGATAGCGAGAGCTTCCCAAGTTCATTAAAAATGGGCCAAAAGAAAATGTCAAAAGGTGATCAAATTTACAGTAGATTATTCTTTTAATATCCATTTTAATATCCAGATGAAACATCAAGCATGACACAATCCATATAATATGCAATTTAGATAATATATTTATACAAAAGTTCTTTTATCATGAACCTATAAAGAATTCATTCTTGTTAAAGAATAGAAGGGAAATGTGTGTTTCTTATGATATAGCAGATTTTTTTATATCCAAGACTTGACAATTTTAAGAGAGTCCTTGAACGAGCCAATCTGTAATAAAATGTTTGTTTTTCTGCTCTAATTCTTGTTTATAGAATGCGTTTTGGTTAACTTTTGCTTTAACACTTTTGTTTAAGATGTGCTCCTAAAATTATGCAATACTCCCTTATGTGTAGTTTAAATTAGGAATACATAGTAAATTAAATATAAACTTACATCATTTAAAGGACTTAATTCTAGAGAGGAGCCCAACAAAAAATAATTTTTGATTTTTAAATCAAAGTTTAAAAATTTTTGTAAACTTTCAATGACAATGGTAAATTTTGCATCTTTTTGTTTACCACGAATTTTCAGGTCATTCCATATTCTTCTGTTAGAGAATAAAAGTGACTTGTTGACACAGGTTTATGTTATTTCTATTTTCTTTATTTTTTTGGGTTTAATAGAAGAAAATCCCATCCCGTTGAATAATGAATTTCTTTTACTAAGAAGTTTTATGTCTCCAAGCGAGCTCATTTAATTTTTGACTGTGTAATCAATAGTTTCATTTCGGATGTCTCATAGCTGAATGTGTTGCCAAGTCCATTAAAGTTGGCGGGCATTTTTTTTTCTGATTTCATCGATGCCTTCGAGGCAAACAAATTAGTTTACGCTTAATGAGCCAATAGAAATAACATCATTTTGGATGAAAGTCATTAAAAACTTGATGACTAACTTAATTTCATGGATGTCCCTTTTGGCTATTGAGCCCTTTGAATGGTGTTCCTGGTTTGATTTGTAGCTACATAAAAAACTCTTAGTCATATGAACAGAGTATCGGTCAGTTTAACTACGTTAACAAAGTTTCCGGTTCTTTTGTGTGTGTGTGTGCAAGTGCAGAGACAGCTGTCCAATTCTGCGCATTTGTTAGATTTTTAATAACATTAATAAACTGCACAATGAAGTCAAAGTGCTGCTAAGGCACGCCATGACCAAAGGCACGCACGAACCAACCAACCTACGAAGGACTGCTAGCCAGCCAGCCAGTCAGCAGGATCGAACGCAAGGAAGTCGCTCTCCTTCTCTTTCGCCTACTCCGCCTCTTGAAAAGCGGGCAGAATTGTGTAGTAGTAGGGGCATGGTTTGCGTTTATGCTTATTAGCGTTGGCGTGCATGCGAACCATTAATACAATGCAGCTCTAAAGAGTAAAATAGACAGTAGGAGTAGATGCAGGAGGAGAAAGGAGAGAGAAGCATAGAGGGTAGAGGTATCAGCAAAGCATCCACATCCTTTTAGCTGCAACATAAAAAAAAGAATCTGAGACGTGTATGGATGTGTCTTTGGCAATGGCAGCAGGCAGTAGCAAGTAGCAACAACGTTTGGTTGTCATAAAAACACTGCGCCCCGGAACAAAACACAAAAACCCAAGCTCTGCCATGTTACAATGATAAAAAGTAATTTTATGACGCACTCGCACACACACACACACACACACACAAACACTCACACACATCAGTGAGATACACACTCAAAAAACATACCCGGACAGAGAGATGCCCAGACTCAACTTCCGACTAAAACCAGGACTTGATGCTGCTTCTGCTGCACTTATTGGTTCATTGTCTTTGCCCTCCTCCTTCTCATCCCTCCTCTGTCGCATTCCCTTCTTCTCTATGCTCCATTTTTGTCTTTTCTTGGTAATGACTGGCAAGCTTTTAACACAGACGTGTGTAATTTGAAACGGTCTTGCCCCCGGATACTTCCAATTGAAATGCTTGCAATTTTTCCATTTTTTTTTTTGCGAAACAAAATCCAAAAAAAAAAAAGAAATAAAAATTAACAAAAATTAAGTATTGTATAGTAAAAAGTATCGAAACTGATCATTGGAAGACAGCAGAGTGCGCTCTTTAAAAAGGGTAACTAATGCAGGTTGAGCTAAATCTGAAAAGGCTTCCATCCACTTCTTTGACGGATCTTGGGGGAACAGATGAGGGAACTTGCTTCAAAAAGTATGCAGAATGCAGTTCGAGAATTTCCTTTCTAAAACACTTAAAAAGCTTTTTTTATATCTCCTTTCCTAACTAATTACCATAAAGGGGATAATGAAGGAAAATTGCTCCCAAAAGTATTCAAAATGCAGACCAAAAATTTGCTGTGGATAAAAAAAATGTTTAAAGCCAATTTTTTAGTCACAAGGCATGTGAAAAATTATAAATTTCTTGCAAATAACCTATTCTGTTCCAGCTTATGGTATACTTCAAGGCGCAAATGTCCTTATTTCGTAGTCCCTGATACGCCTAAGATCCACCAAGTCGAATTTGTTTATGAACATTGTTTCTATAACATTGAACTGGTTTTTGTTGGTTTCGAATGGTGTAGGATAAGATCTTTAAGATCAAAATAGTTTAAGTATCCAATCAAATTTTATCCATTTTGCTTTACAATCTGGCTAAGCTTTAAATGTATTCTTTTTTAATAAATAAAGCATATAAAAATGATTTAAAAGCAACAATTTGAGCCTTTTTCATTCACAAGCAACTAAGAAAATATTCAGTGGAAAGTATTTAGAAATATTTATTTATTTACTTAAAATTTTTGATACGACAAAATAAAAAAAAAATCCAAATTTAAACAACAAAATTTTGAAGAATTTCCTGTCTGTGTATTTTTTTAGAACAATAATAATTAAACAACTTAACTAAAATGTTGCCTTATAATTGTCTTTATTTACTTCGTTTTACAATAGACAAAATATTTCACATTACTTTAATTGGAAAGGTTGAGGAGAGAGAGAGAGGGGAGAGGGAACAAAAATGCCAAACTAGATTAATAATTTCTCTAAAATTGAAAAACCACCGAGAATGCTGTTTGAAAATGCCAAAATTTTAATGTCATTTGCTGCAGCTGTTGCACAATGCTGGAAAGAATGGCAAGACCCCAACCAGCAAAAATGCAAAAAAGCCACTAAAAAGCGAGGGGGTAATAGAAGAGAGTAAATGGGGTTGAAAAATCTGCTAAAGGGTCAAGCTAAATCAATTTTGGATAACTGCGAAAAACCCAACATGTGGTCAGCAAAACCAGACTAGACTAGAGCAGAGACCAGCCAACCAACCTCTAAAACCAAAACCAATCCCCGGGAAACCTAACACAAAACGAGAGACATCATCATGGGCAAAAGCGGTTGGCTGTGCGCTTTATGTGAGTGTGATATTTCCGCCATTTTTATTTTTTTTTTTTTTTTTTTGGTGTGGTTTTGGTGTTGGTTTTTTAATTTGCTTTGCATAATTTTTGTGATCAAAATGCGAATGGGTTTTTTTTTTTGGTTTTTAGCAGCTCATCATAATTTATGCACAAAGCTAAAGTAAATCACACGCACAATGGGAGGGAAAATGGGGTGGCCAAATTGATAGTATAGAGGCGTGGGGTTTGGGGGGAAGTAGGGAGGGCATTTAATGCCGCAAACAGAACATGGCAATAGTTTTATGCTGTTTATTTTACAGCAGTCATTTGCAGTAGTTCCCCAGTTGCAATTGCTGCAGTTTGTCCTTTTACTCAGTCTCCTGTTTGTTGTTATCCTTCACTCACTTGCTCTCTCTGTCTCTCTTTCTGCCTTTGTTTGGTTTTGTTTTTACTTTTTGTTTTTTTCATTTTTGGAGGGCTAATGGGCGTCCATTGGCCATAGTTTTCTGACTTTTCGTATGCTGTCAAGTGCTCGACACTCGAAATTATTATCTGCCATTAATCATGGCCATAATGTTTGGTCTGCTCTATAAAATGGAGCAAGTGCAAAGCCAGCAGAGAGCCAACAGCTACAGCAATACCAACACCAATACGAATCATCAACAGACTCTGAGTGCCGAGAGCTAAAGAAGTTTCTATAAGTCGAGGACGAGGGCAGCTTCTCTGATAAATAGGCTAAATAGTCAAAACAGATTCACCCAACTTTGCTCAGCTTAACATTTGGATTTAAAGCTTAAAATGGAAGCATTTTTTTTTTTTTTTTGATAGTAAATTGTCTTGTCATGAGTAGGGAATATAAATTTCCATTAAAAAGAATTGCAAATTATTTGTACAGTTTTTTGTTTTTAAATCAGTTTCTTTCTTTGAGTAAGTAAGCACTCAAACGACTCCAGACTTTGTTGTGCGTGTTGGTTAGTTATTAATGTTTTTGATGCTGTATATGAAATCTGGTTTGGTCACTCTATTATACAGTGTTGGTCAATAAGCCTTGGCTTCTAAAGTGAACATTAGCTTTATGATTAGCTTTAAAAAAGCAAAAAGTCTATTCAAAATAAATCGAAGAAAAATGTATTTCAATTGACTTTCTACTGATTTGCTTTTTCTCCAATATTTTGGCTTAAAAAATGGTTTGTAATACAATCAAATTTGGTGGCTCAAATTGTGTGGCATTGTTACGATTGAAATTCTTTCTTTTTTTTAATTATGTATACATATGTATATTGACAACTTTTAAATTGACCCTCAGTTTTTGTTCTCATATACATACATAATTTTCTGCATCATTTTATTACAGTGACAATTATTTTAACTGCAGCATATTTTTATTATGACATTTTTTAACCTTCTGTATATTGTTTTATTTAAAAAATGTTTTATTTTTTTTTTTGTATTTTCCTTTTGTTGTACCCCATCCAACTTGGCCACTTGTCTGTGCATTTTTTATGACACAAACCAAAACGCACAGACAGAAATACATTCTGCTCTCTGCTGCTTCTAGCATGTACAGTAGGACGCAAAATGCCAGACAGCCCTAAGATTGTCAGAGAAGCAAGGAGGAGGAAGTATAAGGTATAAATAAGTATGGAGAGCCTAAACTATACATAAATAACAAGCTCAATTTGGGTTTATATATTAAAATATACAACAACAAAAAAATATAAGTATATGTTTTTGCTGAGCTAGACAAAAGCCAAACGAAAGGAAAGGAAAGTGTGTCAACATTTTAAGACAGAGAGAGAGAGAGAGAGAGAGAGAGAGAGTGAGAGGGAGTGAGAGAGAACGAACGAAAGGATTGCTTATGTTCATACACATCAAAAATTTATAATGTGGCATATTTTCTTATGCTGGGCTAAGGCCTTTGCATTTTATATGAATTTTGATATATATCCTTTTGTCTTAGCGTACAGGCAAGCAGGCAGGCAATCTGATATGGTCGAAGGTGTAGCATTTCAAATTTAATAACCAGCAGCAGTGGCAGTAGCAGCAGCAGCAGCCTGAATTCCATGCCACAAAATGCCATAAGCTTCCTTTGCCCCTTCACTCTTAGCCACACACACACAAGCTGCGGGTAAAAAGACTCGAATTTGAGACTGAAAATCCCATTGAAAAACCATTTAGCAGGGTTTTCCATCTCTCTCTCTCTCTCATACACTCTTTCTCTCTGTTTTGTGTTCTGCTTCCTCTCTCACTCACTCTCAGTGTTCGTACGTGTCAATGCTGGGAGCCGAGTTTTTGCCATCCGTTTCGGTTGGTTTTTGTGCCACATCAGTCAAAGTACCGCAGCAGCAGCAACATCACAAGCAGCAGCAGCAGCAGCAGGAGCAGAAGCCCTAGCCCAGTCCAGACACAGACAAATGCAATGGCATTTCTAACGGTTTTCGGGCAACTTAACACTCTAGTGCCCCCTCGTCTCCCTGCCCCAAAAAACATCCTTCCCACTAGCAGGCACTAGCATTATTGCATCAGTTTTGTGTGCTAATTTAGCATCTAATTTGCCATGGACAGCAAATGAGCAACCTTCGACTGGTCTCTGGGACTGGAGCCATCAAATGATTTTGGGATCTCTAGACTGATGGGCCATCAAAAATGTTGGAGAAAGTCAGCAAATGGTAGCCAGCCACAATCAGCTGCAACGGACATTTGCATCTCTATGGTTCTAGTATTTTCAGATTCTAAATGATTGAAACAAAAACATGCCTAGCAAACTTCATTGAATCAACCATAAACTACATTTTGCCTAGTGATACAATGATGGATAGACCAAGAGAAGGAAAGATAGAAAAAGTGTGTGGAAGAAACAGTGGGAGCTCTCCCATTTGTCAGAATTAACCAACTATTATCTGCAGTGCCGAATTCCCACAAATTCAAATAGCTTTGCAAGAGAATCTGTCCTATTACAGTTCTCAAAATCAAGTTTGAGCTGCATGTTACTGCTGATATAGGTTTGAACCAGATTATGCTTAATAGAGACTTGCTAATTTGATTTCTAATTTGATTCTTCTATTGTCTATTTTGAGCGAACTTTTAGTTTCCCATACATTAGACTCCTTGCTTGGGCGGCCAAAAATGTGTTGGTCTGAACTGGCTGTTCCGTAGAATTACCATTGTATTATCTATCTCATCGTTTATGTATAATATTACTACCTCAGAAATTACCGATTTTGCTCGTTTAAAATCAATGCCTGTTCCGCTACTGGCTCCAATCCTAGTAATTTTGAATAAGACTCATATTGCTTGCATACTTTAAGGCGAAGCTTGAAGCTTTTGAAGATATATGGAGTCAAGTCATCTCTGTCATGTATTTTCTATATGTAGCTATTTTTCCTAGCTAAAGCTTAATTTGATTTTTCTTAGGGATTGAATTGAAATGTAATAAATATTCCAAAAGAATTATTATAATGCCATAAATTTTTGCTATTGGAGCATTTTAAATTCACCTTGCGACAACGCAAACTGACACGACACACGCGAAGGATATATTGCAGGATATGAGAACATGTACAGAGGATAGGGATATATGAGCGCGACATGGAAAGAAGGTTTGGCCAGAAAGAAAGAGAGAGATAGATAGAGAAGCAAAGGCGAGGTGGGACAGAGGGGCAATATGGATGGGGCACTGGGCATTGCCGTAATTATGTTTGCTTACGTGGTCGTCGACGACGGCGAGGACAACGACAACGACACCAGCAGCAAGAGCAACACCAATACCAACACTAACAAGGACAACAAGGATGTCGTCAATGCCAATAACAACAACAGCCACAACAACAGCAAAAATGTGGCTTGAAATTTGACACTTTCACAGTTGGTCAGTTGATTTGCTCGCTTGGCCGCCACGGCCTCCAGTTCCTGGCCTCTGTCATTGTAGACCCACCCCCCAAAACGCCTCTCCCTTCCTTCCTCTTGCCACCCCCTACACCCATCAACGAAACCCGCCAAACAAACCTCGGCGCTTCGCCTGTCTGCATTTTGTTAGATTAATGTCCTGCTCAATCATCAATAGGTTCAGCGTACTGCGCCGCTTTTTGTTTGTATAGCACTTGTTTATCGCCCAGGACACTGGACACTGTATGTCTTCTGTGTATGTGTGTGTTTTTTCTACCATTTCCAGTATTTTTTCCTCCTGCTGCTGCTGCTGCTGCTGCTGCGCTCTCTATTCTATTTATTACAACGGGGCGGCGGGCTTTCATTTTGGCTTGTGCATTCATCCTTTTTGCTTTGTTCTTTTCATTTTCGTTTTCGTTTACTTTTAATTCATTTAGGTTTTCTTCTTCTTGTTGTTCATTTTGATTGATGACCACTTTAATTGCGGATATTAAATGACAAGCGCCAGAATCGGTCAGTAAAGAAAAGGGGGACGCCCATCCCATTCCATCGCAGAGACATCGACAGCGATAGAGATAGTAGCCAGAACCAGACCATGTCATCTCCATTTCCTGGATTTTATTTTTCCACACTTTATCGATTCTGTTTCGGAGTCCGAAAACACACATCAAATTGTTTCTAGTTCTACTTTTCTTTCATCTTCTTTCGTTTTCTTATGCCTGCAATTCAAATGGAAAGAAAAAGAAGAACCACATAGAAAGTTAATCAAAATCAAATCAAATGCAATTTGCATCATGTGCGTGCTTCTTAGCGTTTAAAAGGGTTTATAGGTTGATTTAGTTAGTGCATTTCAAGTTGTTAAAAATTCAATACTAACCCAAAGTTTATATTGGTTAGAAGTCTAGTTCTACTTTAGCTAGTTTTATCTTGAATCAATATGTTAAACCGGACCTAATAATGGTCTTAGTATGTAAAGAAAATGTTTCTGTTAATCTTAATACCCTAAATGACCACGTCGGGGTCACCAAATGTAAGTTAGAAGAAGATTGAAATATTGTTATAATAGTGTTTCAACCTTCGAGTCTCTGTTAAGTATTAGACACTTGATTAAGTATTAGATACTTGATTAAAGGATATTCAAGTATTTTCTCCCTCAGACACTTGCTTTCATAGGGTTCTTCATATAGTTTGCAAGTATTTGATGTGGGCGCGACCTCTAACAAGTGTCCGCTGAGTCCTTGAGGGGAGAGTGTGTGTATTGTGTGTGTGTGTGTGCATTGCAGTTAGAAATGGAAACTGGGCTATATACTCAATATAACTACATAATAATTCTAATGAAAAATGTCAAGCAGCAAATTTGATTACTTGCTTTGATTGTCAATTAAAGCACAACAACAATTTGCCAAGCTGGTAAAAGAGACTGTGGGCGTAAAAGGGGGAAAATCTCGTTAAGTTATGTAGTCGCCAAGACGCCAAAGATGTCAAGTGGAGAGTGAATTCTATCTTATGTATAAGAACATCATATGTATATCTATATATAATGTAGACAAATACATATCTAAATATGTGTATGTCTCACAACTGATGATGAGCGAATCCTAATTAATTTTGCAAAGAGAGTCAGACAAAGAGTGAGAGGGGGAATGGAATACAGAGCAGAAGGGAGGAGCCTTGCATCAAGTCAGCTGGCTAGCTCATTAGGCGCATTAATTGATAAATTGATATTGGCTTTGGCTGGACAATATGCTTCTCGCTCGCCCCTCTTTATCCTCAATTGGCAAGAATTCCCCCTGCTGGGAGCCAAAACGGAAGTATATATATCAGAGAGGGTAAAAATATTGAATATGACCATTATAACCAACATGATGATGATGATGATGATGACTATCATGGTAGTGGCTCGGTCAAAGTTTCCTTTTGCTTTCCACTTGAAGTTCAAGTTGTTAAAAGTCGCAAGCCGAAAGAAAAACATCAATTCTGTCTACTGGGGCTGTCAAATCAAAGTTTGATTTGAAATTTTTGTTCTTCTATTCAGGTTGTGGCCCCAAAAACTTTTATTCAAGCTGACAAGTTTGCCTCAATCAGTTAATGCAGCAGCCACTCTCTAAGAAAAAAGAAAAAAAGAATCGGTAAATCAGTGGAAATAGTACAACATATTTGAGTATAGATTTCAAGAGGTTCAAATATTTGATGAAATTTATAATATAGTTATTTATCACATGAGGATACATCAGCATTCTTTGGCTGCTTTCTTACAACTAAAGTTTTCGATTCTGACATAAACAAAAATAACAAGAAGGAAAGTTTAGGAGCATAGAATATACATATTTATCCATTCTTGCGATATATTGAATTTGGATATCAAATGGCTTTGATAATTGGCTTTCTCCAAGATCTAATTGAACGAGGAATACGATTTAAGTTCGAGAAGTCAAATTCAAGAGTATTTTGGCGTTCAATGTTATTTGTCTTTAGGATGTAAATAAGTAAGACCCTTATCTACTTACGATTTACTGTAAATTTATAACCAAAAGAAGCTAAAAACAATTGTATTTTTTGTATTTAAAATGCCATTAATTGTTAAATGTATATTGACAAAAAGAGGACAACAAAAATTTGTATATGAGTATTGTGAAATTTTTCAAGAACGTCAGTATGACTGCAATCGGTTACCGGTTTTATTCCGATTTCCTTAGACCTTTCGTTTACTCTATACTTTCTGCTATTTTCTTAAAAAGCAAATGGTAATTTTTCTTTTCGTCAGAATTTTTACCCTTTAATTTGGCTTAAATAAGAAAATATAGAGTGAATGGGTAAAATTGGACAAAAAAGTGTTAATTGCCGTCTAGATAAAGATTTGGGTAGATTGTTCCCAATCCATACATTTCTCATGTTACTCAGTGAAATTCTCGACATAATTTACAAAATTATTCGAATTTATGTGAATGTATCACTCAAATTAACAGAACATATATGCCCCAGATTATGTCCACAGGGTATATGCAAAAAAAATTACTAGCCCTAGTCGTAACTTTATACCCATTTGACAAGGACCAGGAGAGATAGTTGTTCTCAGTTGATTAATTGTCATAGAGGTTTTAGTGTCACATTTTCTCAGTTGATTAATGTTCGGTTTAGGCTCAAAGCAACAGCAAATAACAACAACAAAACGAATAACACGAAAACAAAAAAAAAAAATAAAAACAGAAATTTGTTAATTGTTAATTGTACTTAAGCGCTTTTAATTTTCCTACATACATATGCAAGTGCCAAAAGGAATGTAAACGAATCGTTTGGTGGAAATGCGAGAGGGAGAAGCTCCCGAGGTTAAATGCCAAGCGATAAACGACAGAAAAAAACTCTGCTTAAAAACGAAGTTCGACGAAGTTGAGCCGAAGACTAATTAAAGGATGCGCCGGCGCAAATCACAAGCCAGAGAGAAAACAAAAAGCCGAACTCTTATACACCACGAAACAAACGACAACAAAAAGCTTTGGGATCGGCAAAAGCTTTCATTGGGATTTCATTGAAATAGCGGAACACAGCTGGCAAAGAACTCAGTTGCTGCCTAGAGGTCGGTGTGAGTGGTACTTCCAATAGAAAACAACAAAAAGTAAAGAAAAGTAAAGCAAAGTAAAAAAAAAACACATTTTTTAAATTAAACTACAAACTTAAAAAAAAAAAAAAAAGAAACAAACTCAAAAGCAAGAGTGTAAAAAAAAAAATAATTGTATATAAATGAAGGGAAAGTACAAAAAGAAGCAACAGAAGGCAGAAGGAGGAATAAATATCTTCGAACCGATGAAAATGTTGACTGACTCTTTTTAAAATGTTGATCGCATAAGCTGTTTGAAGAGAGAGAAAGAGATATAGACGAAGAGAAACGGAATCAAAATGCATTCAACATCAACACGTAATCCTGGCCACTTGAGAAGCATCATGCAGCAGAAACAGGAGCAGCACAAGGAGCGGGAGCAAAGAATGGGAATGAGAATGAGACTTCTTCATCATAATAATGCCCCCGATTAAAGAACAAAAAAGCCAAGCTCAAGTGCTCCAAGTCATTTGTGTGTTCATTGTGCAAAAGTTGAAGAACATTGAAGGATGAAGAATGAAGACTGACGACGTCGACGTCGACAACGATGACTATGACGATGATGAACCATGAGCCCCAGCTATGAGCATTATTATGGCGATGAGAGAACGGAAATGCCTTCAAGAGGCATTGGGGCTTAGTGTTGTTGGTGTTGGTGTGGTGCATCATCAAACACACACCGAACCCCTCAAACCTTTACACAGACAGTTGTACACATAATGTCTGCTAATATTTGAAGAGCCAGCCGCATTAATTGACATGAAAGAGTCACGCAAGAAGCATAGCATAGCACAAAAGAAGAACTGGAACAGGAACAGGAGCCGACAGGCTGGCAGGAGCAGCCTACCAGGCGTCACTCACACACACCCGCACACGCTGGCAACACTTGAGAGTTGGGTAAGTGGCTTCGGCGGCGGCATTGCCTAGGCTTAAGATTTGTCTTCTACTTACACCTAATACCCCCTTCTCTTATGTATATATGTATACGAATGTATTAACTAATTCTTCTATTGTATATTGTATTCTATTCTAATGCCAAAGTGATTTATTTGCACATAAATGTTAGAAACTTTCCATATATATATGTATGTACATATATTATTTTGGCTGGCGAAATTAGTCTGTTTCGGGTAATTTACTATAGCCTAACCCACAGGCGAAATCTGAGTCCGAGAGTTGATGCAACCAAAAACCTGTTCATAAATTACATAATTTCTACCTATCTCACTTTCTTCCTTTTGTCCGATGGCTCTATGTGTGTGCGTGTATCTATATATATTATACATATATCTGATTGCTAGTGCTGTTGGGCAATCAATGTGAAATTATTTGCCACAAATTGTTGTTGTCAATTTGCCAATTAGCCAGAGAAATCCACAAAATTCTACAAATATGCAAATTTTATTTCAATGTGTTTTTTCTTTTTCTCTCTCTCTCTCTCTCTGTCTATCATTCAGTTTTCTGTTTCATTTTGCAATCAAGCATCAATTGTGTGATGAAACATATTGTGCCACTTGCCACAGAGTTTGTTGAACTTGCCGTTTTTGTTTCGTGCATTCAAACATTTTTCCCATTTTACCCGTATTTTATTGCCGTCGCCCTGTAATTACATTTGTAACTATCAATTAATTATTCTATAAAGAGACAAACTTTAATTAAATCACTGTAACTGATATATACAAACAAGAGGAAAGAGTGTGAATTGCTATATAGAATGATTTTCCTTTGAATAGAGAAAGATAGGGAAAGAAAAACATTATCAAAGGAAAGGCATGCAATGAATAAGATTATCTATAAGTAGATACTATACTTTAGCCTAATATAGGATAAATTGCACTTAAGGATAGATTGAGACTGAATTCGATGACTGATTTAAATTTCCATGAATTTTTATTTCAAAAATAATTAGAAAACAATAAATAAAGTCATTCTAACATTAATTAATCAGCAGAAGAGCCTTTCAACTATTAGCTAGATTTTCTGTTGTTTAAAATATTAGATAAATCTAAAAGAGCAAACAAAAGTACAAATAAAATATTTTGAAACTATAAAAAGTAAAAATTAATTTGAAAGTTTCATTACATATGGTGAAATATTTTGTCGTACAACTTTCAAGAAAGAAAGAGAAATATGTTTAGCTTCTATCAGTAAAACTGAACGCTAAGGTAAAACAGCCTAATAATCTGATAATCCATTTTATTTAACGTATATTAAATAATATATATCAAAGTAGTATCTGTTCTTTAATCAAAGCATTTAGTATTACTTGCAATAGTTTTCAACAACATTCATTTCCCTTGGAAAACAAAAAGCCTTACCAACCTTTCAGAACCAACTATCAAAAATAGTTTAATAGTTTTATTCCAAATATTCCCAACTAGACTACCCATAATGACTTGCATATTGCATTTGCAACTGCAATTGGCTTTTGCAATTTCGAGCACTAAGCCCCATATTAATTTATTAATTATTCAAGAGAAACAATCAATAAAATTGCATAAGTTGATCTCTTTAAAGGGATTGATTCTCCACTGCAATTTCATAATGATTTTTGGCCTGTGTAATCCTCTGTTAATATTTGCCTCACTCAATCATTTCGTGTTGCCAAATTCAATTAAACAAAAAGCCTGGCTTACAGATTCTTCTTTAGTGTCCTATATTCATTTATCGGGTTTGCTTTTTTTTGTCTCCTATTTCGGCAATATTCTTAAATAATATTTAAATGGAATTACTTTTAATTAAGTCCAGTTCTGGAAGGCACAAAAAAAAGAACAAGAAAAAAAAGTATATAAAAAAAAGGAACCACAAAAAAGGGAAACTTTTGCAACCAAAAATGTTAACAGACTCAAATTACCAGAACAAAGAGAGAGAAAACGACAAGAAAAAATATTCAGTGACCAATTACAATATAGTTTTGGACTAGACTAATACCCTCTATATAAAATTTTGACAAATGGATATCAAGAAATTATATCAGTTCAATAAGTCGTTTGAAAAATATAACACTGATTTCTTAAACGCAAATCTTTATAGTTTTAATTTCTTCAAACTCTACAAGTTTCTTCAATGTTGAAAGATTTTTCTATATATAGTTAAATATAGTTATGTATAACTCTAATAAGAACAGAAGTTTAAGAATTATTTTAAGAGGACACATAGCATTTCTTTCATAGCATGAAATTTTCAAGAACGATTTTATTATTAAAACATTAACTTGGCCAAGTTTTAAGTTCACTTTGCATTATAAATAAAAAAAATTTCCGTCTTTTAAAATATTAGGTATACTGAATAAGACGACTCAAAAATATTACTAAATTTTACTTATATAAAACCTTCTTTGACTTCGTAAATTCAGACAAATAATTTACTTCAGAGGTTTATAGTATTTTCGAAATAAAACATAAATATTAACATTGAGCTTAAAGAATATTACAAATCTTTTACTTTCTGTAGTTACAAACTTCATTACTTCCTAACTTCTTAACTGCTGTTATCTGCTGTTCAACAAGTCGTATACACTCTTTTGGCTAATGATTAGAGGGTAAGACAGAAACCAAAGTGTAGGACGAGGAAAGGAAGTGATTAAAAATTTCTACCTAAACAGAGCCAAGAACCAAGGCAAAAAAAAAAAACCCCAGTTCTTCTCCCTTTAGCTACTCTTTCTTCTACGGAATTTTTTGTTCATTTTTTTTTTGTAATAAGTAAGTATTAATTAATACAGAAATGAAGAACTCAAAAACTAAGTAGGGCTTCTGTTGCGGCAGTTGGTTCCATTTTATACAGGATTTTTTTTTGTTGTTTTTGCTTGGAAATTTGAGCTTCTGTCCAAGTGAGCAAAGTGAGGCCAAGTCAAGCAGAAGCAACTTAATGAAAACGAAATTGACACCTTCAACTACCTGACTGACTGTTGGGACATAGAATCAACCAGAAAAGGACGACGACTAAGACTTGTTAAAATCCTACCCCCAAAGAAACTGACCGCAGAGTATAAAGTATACGCACGTCTGAAGTTACGTGGCTGTCGATGATGTCGATGATGATGATGATGATGATGATGACGTCGATGATTGGGAAAGGAATGGAGATGGGTTTTTTGGGTGAGTGGTAATGGGGGGGACGACAGGAAAAAAGGACACTGGCATTGGCACTTCCTGGTTGACATTCTCATAGCTTGCCAACTGAAATGCTCATAAATCTTTCAATTGCATATGTGTGTGTGTGCGTTTTATGTTTTATCTTTGCTTTTACGCTTCCAAAGAGCTTCCAAAAAAAAAAAAAAAACGAAAAAGGAGGAAAAATCCAAAAACCCAGAAAATGTCTCCAGTTATTTCAGTTTTGTTGTTTAGCTCATAAATCTGCTTATCTGTGCGGAGTTGTCGCAGTGCCGCCTCTCTAAAAGCCTCCGAAAACTTGTGTTCAACTTTAGGCTTTTGGTTTGCTTCTTTTTTTTTCTTTTTGTTTCTCTTTTTTCCAAAAATTCTTAAAGGATTCTGCATCAAACTTGACCCTCTATTGCAGTCATGCATAAATTTGTTAGATTTTTGCCCATTGACAAAACAAGAAAATTAATTAAGCTCTTGCTCGAGAGAAAAATAAAAAGATAAAAACGTAATGAAATGAAATGCGGCCTAAATGGCTGGATGGGGGGTAGCCAGCCGGGAGCAACAGCAAAAGCAGGAGAGATGGAACAAGGCGGAGGACTAAAACAATGAAAGGGCCCATAAATTGGTTAAGGGAAAACGGGGGGGATTAGGCGGGCCAGAGGTAAAGGGAAGGAAATTGAAATATGTTTGCCTATAAATGGGTTAGATGGAAATGTTAAACGTTCTCTCTCTCTCTCACACCCTTTTTGCTCTGTTTTTGTGCACTGAAGCGTAAATCGGGGAAAAAAAATACAAAGTAAAAGAAGGCAAAGGCGCTAATGAAAAGCTTACACAAAAGGCAAATGCTAAGATTATTGTTAAAAGTTAAAGATGATCCCATTGTAATCGAATACTTAAAAGCGAGATGAATAATGGCACCGGGACAAGCGGCGGCGGGTGGAAAACAGTTGTGAAAACCTTTTTTGGAATAAACTCAATTTTCAAATGAATTCGAGATAAATTTGTTACGAATTTGTTAAGAAAACTTTTGGAAAGCTTTGAGACTAAGACAAAGTCTGAGTCGAAGACTGAGCTTGGGACGATCTTAATTAAGGAAGTTTTTTTTAGCAATAACTATTGGGATGAGATATTTGATATTATATCTATAAATTCAAAGAATTTATCAATAAATATAGCAAGAATTTACTTTGAAGCATAATATAATTTTAACAAAAAGTATTAAAGTATTCATATCTTAAAACTTTAACCTGGAGAGAGAATTTCCCCCCAAGGTGTGAAAACAAACAAAAATATTTTCAAAATTTTAACTGCGTGAGCTTCTAAGATGATATTGAGATTTAATATTCATATAAATAAAAGCTAAGAAATTTAAGTCTAAGGCATCAAATATTAAATGTTCTGGGTTAATACTGTTTAGAAGGACGTTTCGCTAATAGGATTTTTCTATATGTACTTGCCCATCCTATAAGACATTTATGGCATAATATTATTGCCTGAACAATTGCTATTTTAAGTCCTCAATTGTAGTTTTTTCTTTTTTTTTTTTTTTTTTTGTTGCTGTTGTTGAGGGCTCCATTTCATTTGAATTTTAATGTGCGTAGAGAATTTGAAATTCCTGCATGGCCCGCATGACAAAATGTTCTGTTTCACTTCACATTTTTTTTTTATACTTTTCTGCATTTTCCTTTTTAATATTTATTTCAAATGGCTGTAAGGACACCAATGGGGCTGGCTGGCTGGTTGGCATAATGTCCTGTGGTGTTTGTAGTTTGAGGGTAGTCTGCATACGTCATCGAACTGTTGACCGAGTTGGCGTTTGGCCAACATGTTGCCTGTTGCCTGTCAGCAAAAATTGCAGATAGTGCAGGACACAGCAACAGCAGCAGCTGTCCCGGCAGGACAGAGCCCGGCTAGAACTCAGTATTATGCATTGCCTTGGCATTAAAGCAAAAAACACAGACAGAGATAGAGAAACGGGTAGGGGAAATGAGGAGAGAGACAGACCCAGAGTGATGATAGGAAAATGCAGATGCAGTTTTCTGCTGAGCTTGCCCATGGAAGATGAGAAGAGGTCGTGTGGGAAACTAAAGTCATAAAGTCTGACCGCACTGGGACACACCGAGCAGTGATGGAGAGGATGGAGGATGGACTCGGGCCTATTACGATACCTTTTTCGCTTCTTGGCATCCATCAAACGCCGCTGACGCCAACGCTAACAACCATATTGAATCAACGCAAAATAATTGCTTTTTAAATGGGTTTTTATGCCCAGACATGACAAGATGGCATCCTTTAACTTCCTTTTTGCTCAGTCCCTCAGTGTCTCAGCACCCTTCGGGGAGGAGGGGATAAACTTTCTTCTTGGTTTTTGGCCAGACAACTTAAACGGTGTTATATCTGGGCATTTCTGATCTTCTTCTCTCTTTGCCAGTTTTTCTTGTTTTTTCTTCGTTTTTTTTTTTTTTTTTTGGCTTCTGTCTTTTATTATTATTATTTGTAAGCTTTAATTTTCAGATTTATGCTCGCTGCAGCCGCAAGGACATTTTTAATGAGATTTCTTCTAGCCAACGGGGACAGAGGAGGCAAATGGATGAAGGGCGTGATGAGACGAGTGGGCGAGGCGATGACAGACACAGAGATTATGAGAGATATGCCAAAAAGTCACTGTGGTTAAACAGTTGGTAAAGAGGAGGCTGGTGGGGTGTCAGTTTCAGTGAGTGGAAGGAAAGGGCGGCGGCGAAAATAAAAGCCAACTTAAGTTTTTGCCAACTGAAGCTGTTAGTGTTTGTTGGTATACATACATATTTTACATCGTTTCTCTACTCTTCACTCGTCTTGGTCATAAAGTTTTTTTTTATGCTCATTTTTTTTTGGCATTTTATTTTTGTTGTTTTTTTTTTTTTGTTGGTACTTTTGTTGTTTTCAGTAAATTTGCGTTCAGAAAAGTGGTGAGAATTTTTGATTTGCTTTCTACTTGTTTGCTTCCTTCTCTCACTCTCTTTCTCCATATTTTTCGTTCTCTGTTTCCTTCCCGGGAGAATGAAAACATAATGAACTCATTTATCAAGGAAATTTGCAACAGTTTGAGAAGTTTACTTAAGGAAGGCGGGGCATAATTCGAACGGATATGCAAGACAACTGAAGTTATTTAAGTTTGTTTTTTTTTCAGTATTTTCCTTGAAAGTTTTACTCCCGCACTATTTCAAAGGTAATTTAGTATACACATTTGTGACAGAGTCATTGAGAAAGAGAGCAAGTTAATCTGGAAAGTAAATAGATGAATTTATTTCTAAAAAGGCCAAACAGAAAGTTTTTTAGTAGTACAATGTGTGATGTATGATTGAATCCACTTTAACTTATCTTCTTCTGTCTTTAAAGTTTTACAAGCCACACTATATCCAATAGTTTTAAACGCTTACAAGACCCCAAAAACCACAAATCAAATCGCTCGATATATAGCACATACGCGGCAGCAAATTGAACGAAAATATTCGATGATGGGGCCCGGCAACAAACAACAATCAAATAAAATACAATTTTCATTAGAGACTAAAGTCCACAAATTGGAACAGGGGGGAGGCGCCCTGCGGTGACAATGATGAGTTCAGAGTGGGTAGGAGAGAGACTCTCCTCATCAGGGCAGCGTTGTTTATGTATAGACTTAATTGAGTTCAAATGAAAGTGTCAACTCATGTGATACAACTTCAAATGCAAATGCAGGCATATTTTCCTAACTGACAATGATGTTGTTGATGATGACGATGATGATGATGATGATGGCATGTGATTTAGCCTCCAAAACGGCAATCATTATCATTCATGGCACACGCACACAGCCATAGAGATAGGTGAAATGCTTAGCTTAAGAGGGGAAAGCAAAATGGATGGTGGGCTAGGCTTTTGATTAGCAAAAGGTTATATCATTGCAAAATAATTGCTGTCATCAGGCGAAGCAGAAAAATGCAGCGTTTTAGCATTTCCGCAACTCTTGGCAACGGAAACGGAAGTGTAACTGCCGCAGCACACACACACACACATATACACACACGCAAGCATATGAAGAAAAAGGAGTTTACGTTGAGTTGAGTCAGCTCTAAATGTTTGTCGTCCTGTCGACTGAGTGCCACCGCCTTTTACTCGCACTCACTGCCTACCTAACTGTCTATCTCTGCCACTCTCTATCTCTGTCTCTGTACCTGTCTCTGTCTGTGGTTGTCTTTGAGTTGAGGCGCATTTATAATTAACATAATGATGGCATTTTGCTAAACACCGTTTTCCGCTTGTAGGATACACACACACACACACTGATACATACTCAGTCTCATATACGCACTCAAAGGATATACAGGACACTCTCAACAATGGCTGCATAGTTGACATGAAATGCCAACTTAATGTCAGAAAGTTAACATGCCACTTGAAATTAACAAGCCGCGCCACACACTTACACTGCCCCCTCCCCCTACACTCTTGCCCTTGCCACCCTATTCATACTACCTTAGTCTACCCTTTTTTGCCATTGTTATGTGTCTGTGTGTGTGTGTGTCCTGCTGAAGTGCTCAGGTGAGCTTTTTGCATTAAAAATGTAGAATTTCATCTTTTAGTCAGCAATTGTAACATTCTCGTTTTTTTTTTTTTTTGTTGTATTCAAGTGTTTTTTGGGGCCTCAAGAACTCAAGTGTGACTAGGGCCTTTGTCGCGCTATTTAAAAACCGCACACCCCAAAAAAACCTCCCATCAGGCCAAACCTTTGGGTAACCTCCTTTTTTCCATATATATACATATAGGGAAAGCTTGCTGATGGTGTTGGAGGACGACCTCAATTATTAATTTATGCTTACATTTTACATAGCTAATGAAAGTTGGTTCCCTTTTTTTAGCTTTTTTGGGTTTTTTTGCCAAAAAAGTTGACTTTGCACTTCCAGACTCTTGTAATTCTGTCAAATGTGTTCAAACAAAGAATAATTTTAAAGAATTTTTTAAAGTCACCAAAATTCAAAGAGTTTGTCCATTTGTCACCTAAAGAAGGTGAAACAATGTTATATGTAACAACATTCAGTTTTGTTAAGAAGAAGAACAGTATTAAGACTAAAGTAAGTGTTGCAAGGCTTCAATTGTTATCAAGTGTTGCAAAGCACCAATCGTTATCATCATGTTACTTCAAGTTCAATGTTACACAACTCTATATAACAAGAGATTCACTTTTTAATTCTTAAAATGAATCAAAGTCAAAACATATAAATAAAAAATTTCCTTAATTAATCGCTTTTTAAAAGATTTGCTTTTGTTTCCTTTTGTTCCATAGAAAAACAAAACAGTGTTGAAAAGCACTGACATTTATGTAGTTTCATTGTGGATTTGCCTTTACAATTTATAGACCTTTTTTGTGTGTACATAAATCATGGAAAGAGAGCTGTAAACCATTTTTCCATTAACACTAATTTCCTTTCGTTTGGAGTTTATTTTTTTATTTATTTATCACAATTTCCCATATATTTTTATTATATGCATTATTATTATTTTTTTATATGTTGTTATGATTTATTATTTGAGCAAACTTTGTGAAAAGCTTGATTAAAATTGACATTATTTATATACCTACATGTACATTTTATTTGTGCATAGTATAAAGATGAAAATTGATGTAATCGATTAATTATCATCGTTTTTTCATTAAGTTTTTTGTCGATTTTTAAAAAACTGTTTTTTTACTTGGCATTTTTCCTGTGCTTTTTGTTTGATTGTTTGTCCTGCCTCTCTCTCAGTACGGATGAATATGAATTCTGTGTGAAAGACAAAAACATTTTCGCTATCAATAACTGACCATTCGTCAGTTGGCCATCATTCTAGGACGTATGTAGAAGGAGGTAATCATTCCTTTTTGCACAATTCTATGCATCGTGGTAGTACATAGTACCTGGCTTGGTCGTATATTGGTTTGGGGTAATTTTTCATTTTTGCAATCCCCGACACCTTTTTCAATTTCAGCAATACAAATGTTTGAATTTGTGCCGCTTGACTGACTGCCGGTTACATCTCTCTTTCTCTCTCCCTCAGTCTCTTTTTCTCTGGCTGTCTCTTTCGATCCACCCGCCCAAAATGCAATAAAATTTCAATATGCAGCTTGGCAAGTCATTTTAACCAAGCCATGCTAGGTAAATCGTTTGTTCGTTACGTTTTTTCTTTTTTTTTTTCCTGTTAGTCGATATGTGACAGCTAAATGAAAACATGGCCAATTTTGACAGGCAGCACAGAAGCCTCTTGAGAGCAGAAGTGAGGGGATATGAGGGGGAGGAAGGTATTGGTCTATGGGGTTTGGTTTGGTACTCGGTGGTAGGGCTTAGCAATCAATATGGTGTGACTGAGCGAGCCACTTGTTTGGCTTTCTTCAGTCCGTCTATCCTTCCACAAATCCTCATACTTCTCGTCTTGTTCATCCTGGTGCTCCTCCTGAGGACTTGAGGCTAAAGTAGCTGTGCTTCAACTACTAGCAACCCCTCTGACTATGTGTATTTTTAGACTTGTCTGCCTTTTTGGCACTTAGCCCTTGCCGTAGGGAAAGCAATATTGCAGTTTTTGGCTCAAGTTGCTTCTACTTTTCTCTCACTCTGTGTCTTCCTTTGGCTTTTTCTTTAGCTTTTTCTTCTTCGTCATGCTACTACTTCGGCTTTTCTTCTTGTTATTTATAACTTTTTCTTTTTGCGCGTTCAGAAATATCAATTGAACACGTTTCTACACACACACATACACACACACACAAACGCACATACAGTGAGCGACAAGGACAACAAGAACTTGGAAAATATGAGTGCACTTCAGTAAGTTGTACAGCGAAAAAAAAAACCGCCTCACTCTTACTCACACATAAAAAGGGAAGTAAAATGAGACAGACAGCGTTGACAGTGTGTGTGACAAAAAACGACGCATGTTTATTTGGTTTGTCGACTTTGAGCTACCCTTTAGTACAAATTTCTATCTACCTTCTCAATAGAGAACGCATCCGTCATCCCTTGGAATGTCTTTTTCTTTCGATTATCTCTAGAACTCTTTGGCAGTCTTTCTCAACCGTTCTAAGCCAAAGTTCTTCGAAGAATGAAATATTATATCAATGAGTTATCCAATGAGTTATCCATACAAAAGCATCAAAACTGCTTCGAACCAAAATTTTCGATATTCAAACTTACTTATTGTTAGATCCAAACATTTAACGCAATACAGATTTTGAGACTTATCAGGTTTGAGGTTAATTTAAATCAAAATTTTTAAATTTGTCTGAAGAATATATAAACTTTGAGTACCTTCAATTGTTATTTGGGATTTTATCCTCTCGAAATCAGGTCTATAAATGTTCCTTTAACCAACTTTTACCTTTGATGACCATGGCGAATCCTTTTTGCCCATTATGTTGTCTATAGGGTATGGGGCGAAAAAGGAAGTGACAAAGTATCTGTTCTGCTGTCGTCATCATCTCTCTCTCTCACAGCTCTCACTGCTTTTGTTACAGTTTGCTTAATTGCAACGTTTTGTAACATAATTGCTGCTGGGCGGATATGCCAGATACCAGATACATATGTATGTATATGAAGTACATATGTAGGAGACGCTATTTTTTGCCCGGCCAGCTGCATCTTTTGTTTTTCACACAGACACAGAAACAAATACTAATACATATTATATACGTATGTACATACCTTTCTGTCTATGTAGTAGTGAACCGATGGTAGATTGCGCACATTTTCGAGAAAGTAAGAGCAGGGTACGTTTTTTGTTAACAATGGGCCTATTGATTGGGAAACTTGCCCACCCGCTCACTCACTTAGTCATTCACTCTTTGGACCTGCCAAAGATTCATTAAAAATGCCAACGCCTGAAAGTAGGCAACGCTTACAAATCATAATTAGCTTGTCGAAGAAAGGCAACATAATTAACGCGCCATATCGGCCAAGGCAGGCAAAAAAAACATTATTATGTGTATGATTATTCGTAGTCACGGATGGAGGAAGGCATAAACTGAGAGAAAGAGAGACAGAGAGAGAGAGAGAGAGAGACAGTGGGGTGTGGGAGCAGGAGACATAAAAACTCACTTAGTATGCCAGTGAGCAGAGCCAGAGATGCCAATAAAAATTTCTGATACACACTTGAGTTTCCTCCATTTATATATATATATACCATTTTTTTGGCATATGCAAATGACTTTGACGCCTAGAATGGTGCGGGGGTAAAAAACCGAAGAAGAAAAAAAATGAAGGTAATGGTGTCAAATTCAAATCGCGTCTCATATGTTTTACTTTTGTGCGCTAATTTTATGATCATTTTGGCACAGCAAGCAAACGGCGCCATAGAACACCACCCCACCCCACCCTTAGAGCAGCAGCTCCCCCTCCTACTTGTATACCATTTAGCCCTGTCACGTGTAATTTGCAGCGACCTTTTTGTGCCACACACCCCCTCCACCCAACCCACAACATCCTCATCCTCATCACAGTGCTAACGAGCAATTTGGGGCAAGCAGTTAATTTTTCTTCAGCTTCTTCTTTTTGTCATGTTGGCTGTTTTTGGTTTTTTTTTTTTTTCGTTTTTCTTTCTCATTCTTGGTGAATATTAAATTAAATGTGTTTAAAAATGCGTTGGGATTCGTTTTTTCGTTTATATTTGGGCTTAGAATTTGAAATTTAAAACAGAGAATCAAAGTAAATGAACTGGAATCTGTCTAAATTCGGATGAATTTTCTTACCTGATTTGTTAAAAAAATATTCACAAAATATTATTTTAAGGTCATCTAAAAGAAACAATTTAATTTCAAGAATTCAATTTCAATTTTCTTTCAACTTTTTGGTCTTTAAATTAGTTTAGTGTAAGCAAGTCTTTGAATTTTCAAATAATTAGTTGAAATAGCTCCTGAGATAATATGTTTTCTCTATGGACTAGTTTTGCCGAGCCTTCTAAGTTAATTAGTAACAAAAATACATAATTTTAAATTAAAACTTGACTTTCAAGAGTTTAGTTATCAGGTAACATACACTCTAAATCCGTTAAAACGATATCTACTTGCTTTCTTTATTTTTTCGTTAATCAAGAGCTTACACATTTCAATATTTTTGAAGACCAAACAAAAACTGTGATGACTGAAACAATATTTTGCTTGAAAATACCAACACATATCTATGTACATATGTAGATATAGCTTGCATATTCATATATAGATATACAAAAATGTTATTTCAGGCAATATCCATATGAAAACCAGTAAAAAGAAAAATCATATATTTTCATAACCATTTTTGTGTTTCTCTTTTTTTGTTTTTATTCTCTCTGCATAGAGATTGCCTCTCGCCTGACTGTAGTCAGTCTGTGTCCATCTGTCTGTGTGTGTGTGTGTGTGTCTGTTTTGTGCGTGTTTGCGAAATTTATCTTTCAGTTTTGACGCGGATGCATTTATGCAAACATATGCCGCGTGAACAACGCAACGCCAACAAGGACGACAACGACACCGTCCGACCAACTATGAGGGTAGGAAGAGAAAAAACCATGAAAAATATAGTGCCATATCAAAAAAACAGAGAAAAAAACATAGAAACCTATATTTAAAATTCATAGAGGCGACTGAAAAATACCCTCTGAGCACTTTCAATTGCTAAAATTTGCAATGTCTAATTACGGAATTAGAGATTAATTCTTTAATAATCATCTATAATAATCCTTAATCCACAGTTGTTTCATCCATTTTAATTACATTTTAGTTCTTAGTTGTTACTAACTAATATGCGTTTAATGTGTTTTAGTTGAGTTCATTACGTGAGGGCTATATTGACATAACAGAGGTTATAGAATCCCCATCAAAAGTAATGAGATTGGCTTAAATTCAAAAGTAATCTATTAAAATAAAAATTCGAGATTTTATTTTCAATGATTTTCTAGCCAAATATATTTGTTTTGCTTAGGAAGTGAGTTTTTCATGTTTAGAGTTTTCAAGCCAACTAATTGTACACCAATTCCTATATAATTTCAACCCATAGATCTTACTTTTACCACCTCTTTATATGCCTTTCGAAGGCCTAACTTATTATACAGGGTATATGAAAAAAAGTTTCTTGTATATGCCGCCAAGCCCAAGCTAGACAGCTGTCAACAGTCAAATATGCAGGCAAAACACACGCAGAGCGAAAAAAAACAAGGAAAAGAAAAGTATATTTGGCTGCTGCTGCCTCTGTTGCTCCTGGTGATGACGATGATGATGCGGACGAGATGAGAATGACATGTGCCCGGCCAGGCCAAGAACCAAGATTTACAAACTCGCTAAGAGAAAGAGACAGTGTCAGAGTGAGACGGGGAAGATGCCTTTTCTATTTGTTGTCTAGCTTAGGCAATAAGTCGTGCCAGCTGTCTGTATGGCTACTTGTTCACACCTTTTAATCATGACAGTAGCTAATGCTGAAGGATTTATTATTATTCAAGCATAAAACCAATAAAAACAGCTGACTATAATGTCAATCTGAAAACGCCTCCGTCCCTTCTCTTTTCGTGGGTGGGGCCTTAAAGTAAATTTCAATAATTCTAATTTAACAACAAAAACATTTTTTTTTGCCCGACCAACATTGACGCTGATGATGTGGATGAAGGTTGCTAAGGGATAGAGAGTGAAGCGGAGCGGGAGCTGGGATAATGGCCACCAAAATGAAGAGAGTGTGAGAGAAAAATGTTTACCAAACGTAAACAAAAGCCAGAAAAGAGACAGAGACAAGCTTCAACTTTCATTCTTTTCCCAGTCCGCCTAGTCCTTTCGCCTCTATGCCACAGAACGTGCAACTCACATCGTTGTCGTTCGTTTTGTTATTTTGGCTTTTTCATGCACCATTTATATAACCAGCGTTGTCGTCCTCGACGTCGTCTGGCAGCTGCTGTTCCCTTTGCCGTTGCGTTGCCCTTGCCCTGCTGCCTATGACTTTCTCTCTCTGTTTCTCTGGCTGTGGTGGTCCTTAGCCTTGGTCCTGGCTAGAATTTGACGTGTGCTCGTTTATCATTCATTTTGCGCTCGCTTACATTATTTGAACTGAACCTAAAACATTAAATTTTAGCACGTTTCGCTCTAACGTGAGCTCATTTCTTCGTCTTTTTCTTCATCATCGTCATCGTCGTCGCCGTCATCATCATGGCCATTGCCTTCATCTTGTTCTTCTTATTTTACTTGGCATTACGCACACCATAAAGCTTAGCCTTTTCGCTGCCATTCACACCATTACACCACCCCTCTCTCTCCCCTCCTCCTCCTCAATGGATACTCTCAGGTCTCTGGCTCCTTATCCATCGTTCTGAGCTACATCCTTTGGCCTCCATAATGAAGTTAAGTGACGGCAGGCGGCTTAACAATTTTGCTGTCAAGAAATTTTTTAACAACAAAATAAATAAACAATAAACTTAAGTCTCTGACCTCTTTGCAAGTAAATGGATTGCGGGTTCCCTTCTAATAAAGAGTATGTCAAACCTGGGGGTAATGTCGATTTTGATGATAACCCTCTAACAGATTGCATTTAGGTCTTAAATTTCACCAGTTTAAACAGGTTGTTCAGTGTCAAGTGCCATGTTAAAGTCTACTTCTTATTTCAATTACTGGCAATAATAGATTTATCTTGATTTACATCTAAAGATTTCATCAAATGGACTTAATCTACATACATAACAAAACTTCACTTAAAAAAAAAAAAAAATCTCTTTGTTAGTTATAAATAAACATGACATTTACCATTAAATCTTATGTTTCTTTCAATTATACTAAAATATTTGTTTCAGACATTTAAAAAATTAAAAAAAACCACACAAAAAAATAAAACAAAATCCAGATACACTAATTTAGTTTATGTGAAAAATATATTTTTTATGCTTTTAGCCCAAGGACTAAAAATGTCCACATCCATTAATTTTCACAACAGTTGCAATTTCATTAGTTCAGAAAGAGAGAGAGAGAGAGACAGAGAAAAAAAGTTGTTTATTTATAAATTATTCAGAGAGATGTCAGCCTACAACACCCACCCACCCCTCTAGACCAATCCATGCATCCATCTGTTATCGCACCAACAACAAAAAACGGAAGTAACGCAAAGCTTTTAAACAATTACTGAACCCAAAAGGTCCGCTGAGGTACACACAGACACACCGAATGCCACCGACCATTCTCATTCATGCAGAAGAAGTAAAACAACAAATCAACAAAGCGAATTTTAAAATTTAATAATTATAATTAAATAGCCAAAGTCAAAAGCAGTTAAATCTGCGCTCTGCAAATGAAAATTGAAAGAACCGATGGCCAAAAAGTGAGAAATCAAAAATTTTTGTAGCATAACTTTTAATGTTTCTAACAACTCGGCAAATGAAAGTTCTTCTTATTCACTCAGACAGCTGTACATATGTATAGAAGAGAGAGAGAGAGAGAGAGAGAGAGAGAGAACGACAGGGGGAGAGAGAGTTATACGTCGTATAATGGAAAACTTGTTTAAAACTTTTAAATTAATTTTATTTTCACCAAAGCTAACTGAGAGAGGGAAAGATAGAGAGACGGTAGTTCAGCTGTTTTATTCATTGCAGCGTTTTGTTGCCTCTTTTCTTTTCTATTTTACTGGTGAGGCGAAGTTGTCCTTGTGCCATGTCCAAAAATAGGAGTAAAAAAAAAAAGAAAATGGGTTTTGTCTGGGGTTTGTCCAAGTGCTGGCAATTAAAATAACAAAAATTGCATACAAGTTTGGCGGATCCTTTTGCCTTCAGTATCTGCGTTCTGTATCTGCTACACAACTGGCAAACAGTTTGTGAGAGAGTTTTCCTCTCTATTTTTCCTCTCTATTTTCTGTATTTAGATATTGTAATTGCACTTAGGACTTTGTCCAAAGGCCAAATTGCCTTAAAGTTTTGAAGCGAAGCAAGAGATCCATACACACACACACACACAGCAGGAGGCGTAGATAAAGGAGCACAGATAGAAAGACAACTAATTTTTGCATCTTGTGGTGTTAAAACGGGCGGCTAGGGAGTGGGTAAAGTAAAAAGAGATGAAATCGAAAATCTTGTAAAATAGAACAATAGAATTTTCTTTAGCTGCTCTACTCTCTGTCTCTCTCTATTTTTCTCTCTTTCATTTGAAAACAAGAAAACTATCTTAGAGTCAGGGTTAATCTCGTCTAATAATCACTTTTGGTTTTGTTCATAGCTGAATGAGCCACAAAATCCAGTGGCCTCGAAAGATAGCCTTAGCCACCGTAAAAGTAAGCCATGGCTTGGCTTTATTTACAGGACTTGTAAATTGCAAAATGCTTGCCAAGCTTAGTCCTTTTACTTAAACGTGTTTACAATATTTACTCTACAGCAAGTAAGTTCTTAAGATCGATGGTCATAAGTCTCTTTGAATTATGATTGATGTTGCCTACTTTAGGGGATGCATTGTGCAATCAAAACTTGAAACAAAAATTTATTACTTTTAATCATTAGATAAATGTTAGTCAGTCAAATCTAGTTAAATATTCTCTGTGATTCATTCTTAGAGTAAGATTTTATTGCCTACACTAAGCGGTAAACTTTATTAACTCTATTAAACACAAGTTATATATAAACAGGGTTTATTTTCTAGACTAGCATTAACTTTATCCAAGATTTTCGTGCCTAATTTGTATTATCTTTCGATCGATTCTATATAACAATTAAAACATTTTAATTGCAACATCAAACAAATTTATGTTGCCGTCAAACATTTCAAAGAACAGGAAATCTATTTCAAAGGCTTTTCACATTTTAATAGTTAATTTCTCTTAAACAACATATTTCACACTTACCATAAAAACAAATAAAACGATAATCGCAAACTAACATTAGTCAATTTTGGGTTTTTCTTTTGCCAATATTTCAATGTTCTTACATTTAAACTGTTTTATACAACTTTTATTCCAATGCTGACGCTGATTGAGTTAGTTTTTGCTAGTTCAATATCGAGGTTCAAGGTGGTGTTTCATTTCTGTCTCTCTCTCTATTCTTTCTATTTTTGTTGACCAGCCCTAAGGGCTTGGTGACCAAACTGCAGTTTAGGGGCAGGAGCAGGTCATTTTTCTGTTGGTTTTTATTATATATATACATTTTGTTTACTATTGCTGGGTCACTTTACTGCTGTTGTTTTTTCTCCCACGCCAAAGAAACAAACATAGACACACACACATGGACACTTTGACTGATGTGTGTGTGTGTGTGTGTGTAAGGGAAAAGGAAAACGGGAAACAAAAATAAAATACTAAACTGACCGTGGGGCAAAAGTCGGTTGGTTTTGACCGAAGTGTTAACACAACAAACTTTCTAAATTACATTTTGTGTTTGGCGTTTTAACTTATTATTGTTGCTTGCCAATCCATATCCGTCCAAGAGAGTGAAAAATAGAACAGAAACTGGGAGTGTTTTCGTTGTTTAAAACGTTGGCAATTAACAAAGTAAATTGCGTAACTTTTCCTACTACCAATACGTATATATCTCTCTATGTATGTTTGAATGTATGTACATTCTGTTGGCCAAGCCCATTTAATAATTTTTTTTCCATTTCTTCTTTTTGTCTTTTGCAGGTATGTATAACCAATTGATGATAATGTTGGGGCAAGAGGCTTCTACTTTACGCTAAGTGTCTGCGTATATGGTTCTTCTCGACTCGGCTACGCCATTTTGTAAAATGTCGTCATTGTCGTCAACGACTTCCGGCGCCTAGTTTCATGCAACAGCTTTTTCAACTTTTCATATTGCGGCAGCTGCAGCGGCAATAGCAGGAGAAAAAGAGAAAGGAATGAGTGGGGTAAATGGGGGAAAAATAACGAAAAAGAAAGTTTCTAACATGCTGTCATTATGGCCATGGCGACACTTTTGCTTGCCACTTCCGTTATTTTGTTTGCCCCACCACCAACATTACACCACTCTCATCTTGGCTCTTCCCTACCTCTTTCTACTTGCTGATGCTGTGGCTGCTCCTTCTTGGCATTCATTTTGTGGTAAGTTTACAGTCGTCGCCAAAGTTTCAAGTGTTGGCTTTCTAATGTAATTAAAACTGCTTACAAAAAAGGCAAAAGAAAAAACCCAAACTCGAAATGTTTTAATAATTTGAACTCTTTTTTGCTGTGTTCACTCTGCTCTTGTTTTTGTTGTTGTTGTCTAATAAAAATCAAATAAAATTATCAGTGCAACGTGCAAATGCTTAACAAATTGACGTAGACACACACACACACTCGACACCCATTCAGACACACACATATCCTTTAGTAGAGGATTTCACTTGTGCTTACAACTCACGTAGGCGATAATGTTTGCTTGGCGAGGGCGGCTTGCCCTCCCAAAGGGAAATCAACTTGCCCAAAGTCACGTTAAAAACTGAAAAAAAAGGAATAGTGCCACGTGCCTCATGTCCTTAGCCTAAATGTATGTTATGAGTATGTATTTTCATGCTCTCTCCTGGGGCATAAATCTTTCTTTTTTTGTTTTTTGGTTTTTCTTTTTTTTTTTTCTTTTGTCTGCTTGGTGTTGTTTAACATATGCAACAATGATGTCATCTGTTTGTGGCTTTTGCCCTGTAATTAAACAATTTGTTCATTACACAACTGACCTTTTTTTTTTTTGTTCATTATTTATAGGTATTTATAAAATGGCTCAACATTTCAATTAAGTATTGACTTTATTATTATGCTGTGCGCAAAGCCCCGAAACGATTTCAATCAAATAATAAAAAAAAGAGATAGCGCAAAACAATTTACAGTGAAACCACCTGGTTGAATAGGGCAACACAGTAAAAGGTGAAAAGTCACATTGTTTATTTCAAGAGCCGACCTGGGGAATCCAAAACGGGAACATTTACTCCCAAAAGTATGCATAAATCATCTTCAAATGTTGCAAATAATTAATACTTTTCCAGTCTATCAGCCTAACACTTCTTGTGATTCAATTGTACTTACTTTAGTTAGGAACTTTCATTATAATACATTTAATTTATAGTATATTGAGCCAGTAGTATTGGCCTTTAACTATCAGCATTTGTCTTTAACTTATTCAACTTACCTAAGGCTTTCCTAGCATTCTCCAAAAAAAAGTTTTTTGTATTGAATATTTATATTTTGCCTATGTCTATTTGGCTCTTCAAATGAATTTCATTTACCTTAAAGTCAAAGGAATTTTCTTCAGGTAAATCCTTTCCTGCAACACAAATTAAGTTTATAACAAATATAATTTATGCAAAAATTTCTTTCATGCTATAAACTATCTATTTTTGCTTAGCTGTATAGATTTAATAAAACTCAATTAACTATTTATAGCTAAATGTGCATTTTCGTGAACAGTTTTTTTTACCGTTTATTCACTGTGTTCTCTCTCTCTCTCTCTCGCTCTGTCTGGCTTTTGTTCCATCTCTCTCATTTCTCATTCTGGCCATTGTCACGCAAACCAAAAAAAAAAAAAAAAAATACTGGAAAAAAACAATGAGAAGAGAGAAAGAACATAAAACTGCTACAATGCCAGATATTTATCTGGCTTTATTGACAATAGCGTTTTGTCGATTGTTCAAATAAATTATGCCTTTATCAATAAAGTTCCCTTACCCCAGACATAGCCCTCCTGCTTCCCCTCATGTTGCTACGTGATGTACGAACTGGGCCAAGATTTGTTATGGCCATAATTCAGACGACACACACACACACTAAAAATAAGAAAAGCTGAAAATCAAAATCAAGTGTTATTTTTTTTTGTTTTATGCGTATTGATGAAGAGGGAAATAGCTTCTTAGAGAGAGAGTGAGAGGGAGAGGGGAGCGGGTGCTCTTACCAACGTGTAGAACGCTATGGGAGTCTTTTCTTTTGGCTTTTGGTAACTCTATAAATTATTAAACAGCAACAGCAAGGCAGGCAAATGTAAAAATCAAATTGTTTAAGTGATTTTTCACAGAGGCCAAGAAAATGAGGTTGATGTGGGCGGAGTGGGAGTGGCAGGCAAAGCGACAGTGCTTTCACCTTGTTAACGTTAACATAATTTTCAGGCGCCACTTCAAACAACAGGAAAAATAAGTGATTTCTTCTACTTTGTGTTTACATTTTTTTTCTTCCTTTTTCCACCCTCCCCATTTACTTTCTCACCCACATTTGATATATATTGTTGCGAACATATATACAGTAGGTAGGGTGGGAGGGGGAAACCCTCAGCCGTCATTTAATTTTATCGTGCGGAAGTTCTAAGTGCAATATTGTTGTTAGACAGGTGAGTGTGTGTCCCTCTGTGTGTGTGTGCTTAAAAGCGCTCTAAAATGTTCAATTTACGTTCACTTTTTATTTTATGTTTACTTGTTTCCTCATTTTTCTGAAACATTGAAAATAAATTGAAACTGTTGTGTTCAATTCAGAGTTGGAACCTCTCAACCTTATTCGCACATGAAAAGCTTTCTCGTCAATGTAAAGTGAAATGAAAATACAAAAAATTGTATTTATTTATTATTTAGTTCGGATGTTTTCATGGAAAATATAAAAATTGGCACAAACTGCGCCCTCAGGTCAACACAAACATTTTTTCCTTCCTCCCCCCTGCCCACAGTTACTCCCTCTAGCAGAAGAAGAAAAAAAATTGATGTTGTTTGCCGCCTGTTAATATATTCACATTAAAAAAAAACGAAGCAAAAACAAAACGGAAAATAAAAAAACGCAAGGCAAACATTGAAAAAAATAGAGTAGAATAAAAATATATAAACTGCCCTCTGGCTGGTGAAAAACCAAAAAACCAAAGAAAAAAAAAGGAGGCAGATAAAAAAAATCCTGTATAAACATGGGTTAACAACAACAACAAAGCGCTAAGAACATGATATCCCATGATGATGCCCCATGACCAGGATGATGAGGATGATGGCATTGAGAACAGGGTTGGATGATGCTGACGGGAAATCATGTAAACGAAAAACCGATACAGAACAGACAGAGTGTCAACGAAAGGCTAGTTAATAGTTAAAACGAATTTTCAATATACAAAGTGAAAAACTTGCCACTGGGGAAATTTCAATAGTAGTCCAACTGAATGGATTGAATTCTGATTAAAATTAGTTGGTGTTAAGCTTAAATCTTATAAGTGAAACAAAGCCTTTTTAATAAAAATTGTTAAGACCAGCATTGAAATCATTTTTAAGACAATGCCATCTGCTGTTTCGAAATACTACTTAGATTTAATCGAACCGACTTTATTTAGAGTATAAAGACTATTTTGTGTTTTTGCCAATGGAGACCAAAGAACTTTTGCCATAAAACGTGTAAACAGAAGTGAAGAATTAAAGCTCAGAAGAATTTTTTATTCTTTTGTATTTAATGTATTTATTTGTATTTAAACCCACCCTGATTATAGCAATAGAAAAGATAAAAAAGATTTAAATTGTGGTATGATATAAAAACAAATTAGTCCAGCTTTAAAAAGTCATACCTATATTTGTTGGTTTTAAATCTTGTCAAGTGATTTAAGTAGAATAGGCTAAGCAATCAACAATGGAATTACAGCTTTTTAGCAGAAAACTCTGAATAAAAACATGTTTAAAACTAAAAAAAACATTCAAAATTAAGTTGCCTAAGTAAGGAGCTAAAGATATAGCAAATTGATACAAGAAAATCTCACACCTATTAAGATACTTGAGGTTGGCATGCGGAATTTCTGAGAATCTCTATAAAACAAAGGCAACACTTGGCCATTTATTCTTTTCTTTTTTATACCTTTCTTATGTTTCTTTTATACTTTTAGCACTTAAAAATTTTTGTATATCAAAACATATAAAACATGTACGTACGGTATATAAAGCAATTTTTCATCGTCTTGTGCAGAAAATGAAAGAACAACAACAACAAAACGAAAACCAAAAGAAAAGAAAAATGTAAAGTCAGCCATAAGCATGTCCTTAACAGGCCACAAGCGAACTTCAAGAAAAGAAATTCAAACTTTCAACAGGATTTTTTTTTGTATGCCGCATATTTTAAAATATATGGTGAATGAGCGAGAGAGAGAGAGAGAGAGAGAGTGGGAAGGGACTACTGATGGGCAAGGGGTGCGGGGGAAGCATTATAATTTGAGTGATTTACGTGGTAAAGTAAAAACAAAAAAACACTGGAATGAAACAAGGCATAACATAATGTTTGCCAAATGATTTGTGCGTTCTACAACAGCAAAAACAAGAAGAAAAAACAACTCTAAAAAGTATGCTACACAATTTCTGCTAGTGGCCATTAGTGTCGCCAACTAACTTTAGATAACTAATTAGAAAGAGAGGATGAGAGGAGGGGTGGGGTGTAATGGGACTCTACTACTACTACTACTACTCGTAGTTTTGTGCTAACCTTAGCGCAGCTAATTACATTTAATGTGTCGAGTAAGCAACTTCGAGAGGAGAAAAGGAGATGTTGGCAGAGCAAGATGAAGGTTAGTTAGCGGAACCGGGCTAAGGTGGCCAAAGTTGGCTTATTAAAACACTTTCAGGCATGGCACGTAGCTTGTGGTGGCTGTAACTGTATAGCCTGTTTAAGTGTTATGCAGAAGCTCTTCATGCCACCCTCTCCCTTTCCCTTGTGTGTGTGTGTGTGTGTGTGCGGTATGTGCTTCAACTTAATTATAACTAATTTGTAGCATATGTGAAGTAGCCAGAAAGCTGAAGAGCTACAGCCAAAGAGAGTAGAGTAGAGAGAGCGACAGAGATGAAAGAGAAAAGCCAACCTCAACTTTTTGCACTCAAGTGGCCATTAAAGCCTATGGCAATTAGTTATGGAAGAGTGAAAACTCTATGCACTACTTGCTAATCGCATTTGCATATTTATTAAACATTGGTTACATTTAAGCTCACCAAAAATGATTGAAATTAAAACCGCAGAGGCTTACATAAAAAATCGCTTACGTTAAAAGCATGGGAACAGCAACAACAACAGTAACAACAAAAGAAGAGCGCAGGAAATGCGAATGAATTCACGTAACCGCATAAAATCAAACGAAATAAGCCAAATGCCAATGGGGCTAAAAAAAAAAAACGGAAAAAATAGCAACAAAATGCACTTTATACCTTAACCGCCATGCCAATGCACAATCCTCCACACTCTTTCCACTCTGTGTGGCAACTTCAACTACTCTCGAGAAGTTTACGTGCCCCGTAACCAAGCGAGAGGTGTAATAATGGCCAACGGCACGCACATGGACCCAAATGGACAAACCAACCGACGAACGAGCCAACCAACAAACCAACCAACCGAACGAACAACCAAACGAACAACGAAAACTCCTACAAAACGCACAATGAAAATGCAGGAAACAAAAAAAAGAGGAAGATATAGAGATACTCTTTCTCTCTCTCTCCAACCAGCTTTTAGCCATAAATGTATACCCACAGAACAAGAACCAAAAAATAATAAAAAACCAAAACGAAATAAAAAAGGAGAATTGCTACCCGAAAAAAACAAAAAAAAAAAAAAAAAAAAGGAAAGGAATCACAAGCTCACTCCCGTAAAGAGCAAATACGTAAAATCAAGTTTAAATTTGTTGAGGTTGAGCACAGGCAAACAGATAAAGGACAGAAACAGGTGAAAAGCTGTAGTATTTCATTTTTGACCTCCTCTTCCGGCTTGCCATCTCACCCACTCACTCACTCTTTCTCTCTCTCACTCTCAGTTGCTGTGTGAAATTTCATTAAAGTTTCGCAAAAGATTTTCATATGGCCTTAATTATGCCAAAGCTTATGCAGAGCAAAAACTAAACTCAACTCAAAGTTGTGGTAGTTAATTTCGAGGAATTCCCAGTTGAAACTTAATCATACCAAAAAAAAAAAAGTATATAAAAAGGAAGTCAAAGGAGTGCCAAGAGCACTCGAAAAAGTCTCACAAGTGCACAATTAATTTCAACACTTTAAATCTCCCAAGCACTAGACAAAAATTTAAAATAAAATCCACAACATAAATTTTTAAACATTTCAAATGCAATTTAAATTTTTTTTAGTGGAGACTTTAAAATAAAACTGTCAATAAAAAGACAAACAACGTGACATCTTTAATTCTTAGAAACCATTTAAAAAATTTCTTAAATTAAATTAAATGGATCCTTGACTCCATATGAATGATTTTAATAAAACTTTAAGCATCTTTTCGTAAGAAAATTCACAACAAGGTACTCGAAAACAATCATCAAAAAGTTTAATTCAAATAAAAATTTATTTTTCTAACAACATTTCTGAGTTTTTTCAATATTTCACTTCAGATTAAGTTTCACAACAAATTTTTAACCTATCAAGCTCTTAACCAACTCTTGTATAATTAAAAAAAAACGGCTTAAATGAAATTCATTGCTAAAATTGTTTTCGACTTGCTTTTTTTCAGCCTAACTTATGGGATTTGCATGCAAAGTCTCAAAACACCTCGTCACTCAGACTCAATTTCCATTATTACTATCAACTTTTATTGGCAGCAAATGCAATTTTATTGGAGTTACAGGCATTAGCATATGAACATTAGGCATACAGTTAGTCTTTAGAGTCAGAGTACTCAGCTCAGCCTATGTGGAAAAGGGAAACAAGGACAATCAAAAATCCTGACTAATGTTTGCTTTTCAAATATGTAAAAACAATTTTCTTGTACCCATATATTAGAAAAAGAGGTCCCTGAGTGAATTCAGCAGTAGAGAGAGGAGAAGAGGCAGGACTTTGGGAATCTGCAACATGCACTCGAAATTCTTTTGACTTATCTCACCTAAATTGAAGCTATTCTATACACAATTGTGGATGCCTGTCTGCCTGCCTGAGCTTGCCTTACCGGCAACAGCAAAAGACAATAACCCAAATGCAACTGCCAATATTAGTTACATCAAGCAGCAGCAGCCAGTAAACGGCAGCCGGCAACAGCTTGGACTTGGCCAGCATACAAATCGAGTTCGAGTTCGATTTGGAAGGACTAACGATATAAACGATAGACAGACACAGACACACACGACTAAGTCTGAGGCAACTGCGGAAGACACAAATGTATGTGTTTGTACGTGCCACAATGGGAAAATGGGGGAAAATGGCAAGAGGCAAAACTTTTTGCCAACAATCGAGAGCAGAGACAGCAAACCGTCAAAAAGTAAATATGCAACAAACAATGGCATTATGTAACTTATGTAACTTAAAGTGCACAGCGCCAAGCCCCAAGTCGACAACAACAACAACAACAATTGCAACAATGGAGTCAGCTATGAAATCGGATTAATGCAACTGAAGAGAGCTTCTCCCCTTTCAGCTTCAAAACTAAATACAATGAATCGCTTACAAACATACAAACACATACGGAGAGAGATACACACACTCATACACACATACACACACACACACACACATGCAGCACTCTATAGCTCACTCATCCACATGACACTGCCAATAAACAAAGGGACAAATGCAACGCGTCGCACCGCCCCAGAGCCAATCAATCGCTATGGCACCCTTGGGGTTTTCGCTCTCCTGAAACACCCCTCACACCCCTTTTCCCCCAACCGAAAAAAACCGAATACGGGGCATTGAAAGGGACAGAGACACGAAAAGAAGTGAGCATGTTGTAAAGCTGCAGGCGAAACGTAGTTGAGGCGATTGAACGCAACCTGACACGCGACCAGTTCAATGCACGGTCTCCTCTCACTATCTCTAAGCGCCTCCCCCCTTCATACCAACTATTCTCGTAGGTCAGAACCCCCAGTAAAGTAATAGATTTTTGTTGTGCCACTAAAAACAAGAGTAACAACAACAACAACAGCAAACCGAATCAACCAACCAACTTTAGTGCAGAAATTTCCACGCTGAACATCAAATTGAAAGTACCAAACGAAAAACTTTTAAAAACCAATGTATTGCTATTTCGAATACTCTTTTGGGATACGAATTGCCCATGTTTAGTTTTGAAATTGAAAACACTAAAACTATTCAAATTCCCAACAGTTTTTGGGGTTTTTATATAGCGCATTGGAAATTGTCTTTGTTTTCTTCTTCTATCAGATTACACACAGAGATGAAGCTCCAAAGAATTACAATTTACGATCAACCGTGTAGATTTTTATTTAACACAAAACCAAGTTTCAATTTTAGAAGCAACATATTATCTTCTTTCCTTTGATAACATACTTTTTTTTAACTACTCCATTTCTCCTTCTTCCAATTATTCGTTTCTTTGTCTATTTTTTGTAAAAGTAATAAAATATGAAATTGACAAAGTATATTTGCATTGACTTGGGGAAAAACTTGAAGCAATATTCTCCCTTCTCTCTAGCTGCATTCAACGGTTTGTCTGATATGCCCTTTCTATCCTTTTATAGCTACACACACACACTCATCAGAGTGCATTCTCCCATAGAGGTTCATTGGCTCGCTCACTCTTATTTCAATTCAATTACATAAAAAACCCAAAACCCCAAAAAAGGAAAACTTGCAGTAAGCATACGAACGATAGGAAAAACTTGCAAATTTTATATTTTCAGTAAAGTCAATACTGAAAAATACAAAGGGGAGGAGAGAGCGTGGGGAGTGGTTCGGATAGTAGATGTCCTTGTGCACTGAAGTGCCTAATCCTTTGAAAATACGACCAGTAAAAGGGGGGGGATAGTAGTGAAATATGCATTACGCATACGCACCGTATACCGCCGCGTGTTGCATAAACTCATAAATAAACTAGACAACAACAAAAAAATGCTTCCATAACAAGATTACCCAGTCATGTTAACCGTTTTGTGTGCGTGCTGCGTAGAGAAATTCAAGGAGAGAGACAGAGACAGACAGAGAGAGAGAGAGAGAGAGAGAGAGAGAGAGTTGGGGATATTAGTTAAAAAGGCACTCCGCTTCGTCTGCTCTCACTCCCCCCTGGGGTTCAGCTCTAGCTGCGATCCATGGCATTCATTTAGGTATAATATTTTTGGGCATAAAATTTGCACAAACAACCAACCAACCAACCAAACCAAACTGCTGGGCTTGGATAGGCAGCAGGCAGCAAAAATATTTTTCTCATTTCCCGTGGCAAGCAGAAAATATTTTTGCGATTTCCGTCCCGGACTCCCGGTCTCTTACCCATACCCCCGGTCCGACCGACCGTACAGCACAGCATGAAATATAAATACAATACAAATAAACGCGTGTCGTGCATATTGTACACATTGTACCCGAATGTTCGTTGTACTTGTATTTATTTTTCGCGGCCTGCAACACAAACAAACCATGGTCGAGAGGGTCACGGGGGGGTTTTTGGTCGGGGAGTGCTTTAGGTCTGTGTTGACAATTTGTCAGAGTAGCGCCCCCATTTAGCCAGTTAGGCCAGGCTATAAGCCAGCTTTCGCATTCTCATGGAAATATGCTCTACATATCGCATGCTGGAAATGTGCTGTGAAAATTTGTTATGCGCTGCATTAAATTCGTTGTGCAATATCACAAAATGGAATATAACAATAAACTAGAGATACGAGTGGAGTGAGAGAATGCAAATACATAAATCTAAAACAAGTGGTGACGAATGGGGAATACTCTAACGAAGAAGGATCTGAGATGGCGGAAAAAACTTAAAACATATCTGTCATCATATCGAACTAAGCTTCACCTCAGTCTGAAGTACAGTGAAACCTCGATATAACGAACTTCGTTATAACGAAAAACCCAATATAACGAATTTTTTGTTAAGTCCCTTGTTATACTAAGGTTTTACATTTCAGTACCTATAGCGAATCAATAGATATAACGAATAATTTTGCGATCCCCCTCAGATTCGTTATATCGAGGTTTCACTGTATATCTATCTACAGATTGCACACAGCTTAAGAAAGATGAGTTTAGGTTGGTTAATAGATGTGATAAAGTTACCCAACGACTTTCAGAAAATAGTTTAAGCAATGTTTAGTCATTAGCGGATCTAGTACTATGAAATAGCGTAAATTTGCCCCGAAAAGTATGCAGGACTGGAAAAGTATTGATTAATTGTAACAAATTTCTAACTTTTCAAAGTATTTCCAAACTTCTTTACATATATGAAAATATCAAATTCTTGAACTGTTTGCAATATATTCCTCGCCCAGGTCCGTATATGACTTCAGTTGGAATTACATGACCTCAATCTAAAATCCATTATGCTTACGGCTGTTTTTAAGCTTAGACTTTTATGCTTGTATTTCATCTAAATATCTTAGTATTGTGAAGCTTTGTTAACGTTCGTTTAATAAGACATCTTTCATCTCAAAAATTAAAATTCCCAGAAATAAATCTAATGTATAATAATTTGCCCACAGTAAAACATCCCAAAAGCAGCTGCCCTAAATATATGTACACTATACGGCATAGGGGTCACCATTTTAGCATAACGTTATCCTCTATGGCTTAACAAACCTACTAGCAAATTCGCTTCACCCTTGTATGCATATAATCTCTCTCTCTAACTCTTACTCATTTCCTTTTGCTCCTCTTTTTCCTCTTTTTTTTGCAAAAGGCAGAAACGCGTTGAAGCAATGAAATGAATTTGCACGCGCTCATAAATATTTTACATATGCATATTGGCCCACACCCCCTATACGCCCCTGTTCCCTTATAAAGTCTAGAGAAGAGTTGCCACCAAATGTAAAGATGTTAGCTCTGCTGGCACGTGAAATGAATACACATATATTTATATACATATATATATGTAACTCTGGAGCTGTAGCAGAGCTGCAAATTATTGTGACATAAAGTGCTTTGACAGCGACACCAGACTGCACAACTGAAAATGAAATGGAGACGAAGACATAGACGAAGACTGAGTCTGAAATGGAGACCAAGTGAAGACCCAGCCTGACAGTGAGACTGAGACTGAGACTGAGCTGTTGCCTGATCCTAATGCTGAGGAGCCTGACATTTAAGCTCTTGCTTCTTCGCTGCTGTATATGACATTCATGCGTTACATATTTCATTGCATACTTCGAGGGGGCATTGGAAATTCAAATGATTAGTCAGTCAGTCAGCCAAAGAGGAGGTGGGGGAAGGCACATGCATATGACATATTTAAGTGGCAGTGTGTGAAAATTTCATCTCTCATTAAAATTGCTGCTAAGGGGTGAAATTTTTGCAGATAGATTTCAGCCTGTCAGTTTCGTTTCATATGAAATTTCTGTATTATCCTTTTTTTGCTCTTTCATCAATTTGCCTATTTCATTTTGTTAAATTTTCTATCAAATTCACTTTATATATATCATTTGAATATATATTTCAACAGAATACATACAGATGAATGTCAAATTGAAGCTGAATTATGTCAATCAAATCGTATGAAATTGGCCATACTTCTTTTTTCCTCCATTTTTCCTCCATATACAGTTACATATATAAAATATTGACAAAACATTTGATTTAAATTGCATTTAGAGAATTTTGGTTATAGTTTTGTATTTTTTTCTAGATGGCGAGAGCTTAAATGTGTTTTGTGTCTATTTAGGAGCAATTTTAGCAATTTAAGATGTGAAATATTCTCCTCGTGAAATCTCTTAAAATTTTTGCTCATGTCCTTCATTTCAGGATTTCATTTTTGATATCTCTTGCCGCATATCAACGTTAAGCATTTTACGATTACCTTATGCATAACGTTAAGTAATAAATACTTAAATAAATAATAATCTAAAAACCTTTTGTAGATTCCCACATCAATTTAAGATATTTCCCCACAGGGTCGTCTTAGCTATAAATCATTAGAGATATGAGTTTCTTTTTTTTTTGTTTTTGAATTTTTTTCCGCTTAAAGTCTTTGCTTGGCTAATAAGCTTAGTAGCAAATCTTTCGCACTCCCCCACTCTGCCTCCAGAATTCCATTTCACTTTAGGCAAATCACTTAAAGTGGCAGCTAACGCCTAAAATGCGGCAACAGGAGAGATGAGAAGCAGGGAGGAGAAAAAGAAACTGCCATGTACTGTTCGCACTTCCTTCTGCAAGTATTTTTTTTATTTTTTGTTCTCTATGACAATTTTCCCCTGGAGGCCGCACAAAACACTTGTCGCTGGCTTTGGTCTGACGCGGTTTTGTTTTTCCTTTTCGTGTTTTTTGTTATTTTATTCACTTTGCCTTATCCAAAAGTAATTATTTTCCATTAAACGTAATAATGATGCCTGGAGACTGATAACAACAGGCACGCGGGAGAACATTCAGGCTACTGTTGCTCTTGCTGATGGCTTCTCTGTCTGTCTATCTGACTGACTGTGGAAATTAAATTATGCGTCGTTTGTTTTTGCTTGGCATTTGCAATGGACGCTCGCCGCAAGGCATATCTGTTGTCATTTCGGTGAGAAAAAAGGGAAAGGGGAAGGGGTCCATGTCACCTCAGAAAAAGAGAAATCCAACAAGAATAAATACAGAAGCGCAAAAAAAGCAACGAAAAATTACAAAAACAACAACAACAATTGCCTCCAGTATGTCTCTCGTCGAGGTTTGTTAAGCGCAGCCATAAAACGGCTCAGTACACTTGATCGACGCGGCAAATGACTCTTTGGGCCAGGGTTGTCATCCCTTTTCCTAGTTCTGACTAGTACTCTCCACTCTTCCTCTCACACTTCCCCTCCGTCGTTCCCTCTTGGGCCTAGGCCTGGGCCAAGTATACGGCTCGCTGGTTCTCCATGCGTTTATCAAAAGCATACATAATAATATGCCTGTGTGTGTGTGCCATATTTTGTTCTTCCCCTCTTTGGCCACCCACCCACCTCGCCTTGTCCCACATCACCTTATTTCTATGGCCTGCACATTATAACAAATTTCTCGCTTGCATAAGCAACTCACTCAACATTTTGCGAGTGCTGATGCTGCGCCAATGCTTTTGTGAGTGTGTGTGAAGCGAATGTGTGTGTGTCTATTAGAGATGTGCACGTGAGTGCAATTGAATGTATACGTAATCGGTTACCTCCTATCCCAACCAATTATAATAGGCAGCACTATTCGGTTATCATGAGGGAAATTGTCTCACAAAAGCAATAAGCAGTCAAAGAACTCGCTTTTTGAAACATACAACGAAGTTATTTTTAACTAATTATCATAGGCAAATATAGGCGGGGACAATAAGGGAAATATTTTCCCAAAGGTATGCAATAAGCAGTCGAAGTATTTCATGTGCTTGTGCATAGTTTTTAAATTCCAAGGCATACCGAGAAGTTATAAATTTATTGCAAGCAATGAATACTTTTGCAACCTATTGCATTCTTTAGGGCGCAAATTTTCCTCATTTCTCAGTCCTATATCCATCTAATTTATAATACAAATTCATTTAAATTAATCTACGCAACTTTTACTTTTCAAACAATTAAATAATGTTTACCTTCTAAATTATTGGTAGAACTGTTTTAATGTAACTTAACAATATTTCGGCATCAGATTGTGTTGTTTGATTCATTTTGTCATCTCTAAATCTGTTTTTGGTATGTAAAAAAGGCATAGAATGGTTGGCTACTAGGCAAGGCTAGGCTAGATGACGCTCTATCACTGCATAACAAATGGCCCACACACACATACACTTATACATACATATATATGTACATACATAAAAAAGGAGAAAAAGCGTCATGGCGGCAGTCCATAAAAATGGAACGGAACTGCAAGTAAATTAACAGGCATAACAGGCAGCTCCAGCTATATCTGTCTTTCTCTCTCTTTCTGTGTGTGTGTGTGTGCATATGTGTGTGTTGGAGACTTGTTTTACATAAGCTACAGCCGCCCGCTCGCTATCCACTCACTATCCATCCCAAATAGCGCACCAAAAAGGAGCCAGGAACCAGTCACAGGAGCAGAAGGAAAAGCAGGAGCAGGAACAGAACCAAACAGAAGCCATCCGCATCCGTATGCCTGGCTACTTAAGTTACACAATGACATTTTTCAATGTGTCAGAATTTTATTGTAGCAACTTGGGGCATTGTTGCTGACAACTGACATCTTTCTCTTCGTTTTTATTTTTGTCTTCTGTTCTTGTGTAGTTTTTTGTTGTTGCTTTTTTTCCTTTTTTGTTTTTGTCCTTGTCTGCTTTCTGCATCTGTCAGTTTTGCCAGGGAGCATCGGCTGGTTGCTGCTGCTATTTCTGCTGCTGTTTTTGCTGTTTTTGTCTCGAAATTGTTGACAACTGTTTTGCCACGTTTGGACGTAATTGAAAAAATACAAGCACCAATGCCATATTCAAATATTATGTTAAACACTCGGCAAATTGAAATAATAGATGAATTTTTTCAAAATCAAGGAACAAAATTGATTTGTAAAAGTCAAGTTTATCGATAGTGGAAGTCTCATGTTAGTGAGATTAGACCAGACATTTGGTCAACTGAACAACGAGACTCCGGGCTGGAATAATACTATTACTAGGAAGAGTAGTGTAATGGTAATTCTAAAAGTTACTAAGTTCAGTTGAACGAAGTTGACTGCACAAATGTAGAAATGCCAATATAAACTCTCTATATAAGTAAGAAGGATATGTTAACTCATTTTCCTTATATTCCAAAAACATATTTTATTTGGCATTCTATAGATCTTATTCTTGATAAGAAGGAGACCTATTTTGTTTTTATCCTTGTTTAAATGATCTTTAAATTGAAACATTTCTGAAATCTTTGCTAGCTAACGAAAAGAACGGCACTAACGAAAAAAAAAGTTAGCATACTTTTCGGCATGCTTCCTTCCACTCATTTGACCAACAATAAAGCAATCATTTGAAAATCCATTTGTTTTAAGAGATTTTTAAAGATTTCCTTTTATATGTATTTTGCTCAAAGGGGAAGCGCAAATGCAAATCTGTCAATCCCTGTCCAGTTTGTTGTTGCTGTATGCCGCGGGGGAATAAGCATAGGAGATATCGTTAATGGATTAAGAGCCAAAAGAGCAGCAGCAGTAGCAGCAGCAACAATGAATAAATTGTCAGATTTTTGCCATACAACAAGAAAGAAGAAGCGAAAAGCCACAAAAACCCGAAACAGCTTCATGAGGTTAACCGAGATAGGGTAAAGACGACAGAGAGTCGTCGGTTGGGGGATGGGTAGGTGCTTATACTGTGACATGGGGCAGCTATAGGAGGTCGGCACAAGCAGGGGAAACAGGACAGTGCGGCATCCTATGCTTACATTTCAATATGTTTGCACTCTTGACATTTTGTTTAACTGTTAAAACTGTTGCAAAATGCCAACTGTCAACTTTTTCTACCGAAAAACTTTTTCCCAACAGCCGCAAAAAACAAAAAAAAGACCCAAAAAAACCAAACCGAAAAGGCAAACCGAAAGCATTTACAGCCTTTTCTTTAGTTTTTGGCTTTAAGTTTCCATTTGCAAAATAGCCAACTGTCCAATTTTTGGTATAATGTGTTGAAATGGTTTCAATTCTGTTTTTTGTAAATCAGCTTGCAATTACCAGAATTTTCTTCGCTTTTGCTGGAGGTTGAGTGTTTACGACTTCTTCTGAAGTATTAACTTCATTTTTCATTTGGCTTTTTTTTGTGGTGGAGGAAGGGAGAAGGTAACAGAATGAGAGTTACTTTTTCACTTAGAGCCTGTACACGTATTATGTGTGCTTGTGAGTGTGTGTGTGCGTCCGTGTGTTGCCTTTTGGCATGCAAATAAAACGCCAAACCACGGCTAAAAAAACCAGTATACATGAAGCAAGTCGGAACATAGACTTGAAAACACCCTGTATAAAAGTACTCGAGAGTTTAAGGTTCTATCTTCTAGCTTCTTTTTTAATGTGAAAAAGTTTTTTTTCCTTAAAATAAGATTTCAAATGTTTTAAATTAATTATGTATCTTTATTGTTTAAAACGGTATATTTAATATAATTATAATAAATGAATTCCAACATTGGGACGATTCTGCAGACAGAAATCTTTCGATTTCTTTTGACAATCCAACAATGACTAATTAAAAGAAGGTTAAAATGGTCAGAAGGTCAAATATGATTCGAAACTGACGAAACTCTCCTGAGATATGAGCTAATTTATGATCATTTGAATCATTTTATAGAGGACACAAAATAGGCTCATATATAATCGCAAATTTTGGTTCCTATATCGACATGGTATTTAAGTTTTAGCTATTTTGCATAACTTTATGGCTCATGCATATGGCCAGGTGCTTATACCCTTTGGTTAAGGTTTACTTGGAAGGGTATAAAAGAAGCCCAAGCCAACTTAAGCCCAACACGTTAGAGAACACAGAGAGAACTAAGCGTGCACAATTTGCTTTGCTTGCCCCACCATTTGGGTTTTTTTTTGTCCATTTTTTTGGTTTCTCGGGAGTGGGGCATACAATAAGAAAAATGTTCAAGTGCCAGAATGTGTGCAAAAGAACTCAAGTTTGGCACACACACACACAACCATTTATTTGTGTGTGTGTGTGTATGTTCATGCAGACGACTTCAGAACTCTTTTGCATTGTTCCTTGTTCTTGGTGCCTTTCAGTTTTGTTTTTTTTTTTCTGCCGTTTTTGCAGATAATTTGAATTTTTTCCATTTGTTTGGTTTGGCTGCTGCTCCTTTTGCTTTTTCTTTGTTTTTTCCCCCTCTGCTTGTGTTTTTCCCCCTGCTCTACTACTACTTTCTCCTAGGCAGGTCAGTTGCAGCAACATGCCTTTTCCTCTGTCTCTGTGTGTATGCGTGTGTGTGTGTGTTTTTGAGCAAACTGTAAATTGCTTTAGTTGGCGCATTTTTTTGCGCTTTTTTGGCCCGCTAATATTTATGGATACGCGAAAAAGTATTCCAAGTGTTTCCCCTAGTTACGCTTATCTCTCTTTCACCCTCTCCATCTAGCTTTCTCTATTTTTGCGTCAATGCCAAGAAACGTTAAGCTAGAAAACTAAATGAAACATTCCATTTAATGCCAACATCAGGAATAAACGTTTTGCAATTTACCATGAAGATTAAATTCAAGTGAATGAATGAGAAGAAAATTCCAATTAATGGGCTTAGCCATAAAAATGTCTCTGGGAGAGTTAAACGTTTTCTTAAACCACATAAATATGTGAATATGTATAAATAGATTCTTGTCTTGTAAACTACTCTCAATTATGAGTCTCAATTGTAGATAATCGTTTTTTGTTTAGATTTAGTTAATCTTTCTTTATATGTTTTATTATTGTTGTATTTAAGTATTTTTTGGTTAGATTAACTAGTTAAAATAGTTTCAAGCATCCTTTGTCGTTCCCCTTTAAACAATACAATCTATTTCGAGTAATTTAAGAAACTTAATTAAAACATTTATTCTATAACAATTCATTTGGCATTTTATGGAATTTTTATCTTTGAACAATTCAAGGCAAATAAAGAAAAATTTTCACAGACAATTTATATTTAAATACATATACATATATGTATGTATTAGGACTAAGCATTTTATTGGACACCTCATTGAGTTTTTGTTGTTGTTGTTTAGCTTCTATCATACATATAAATCAGAACAAAGTTAAATTGATCCTTTCATGTGCAGAGGGCATACAAATTGCACAACACTGACAGAAATATATATACTATATATATATGTACATATACATGTAAAAATGGGGGTATATAAATTCATTGATTATTTATTTATGGCACGCAACAAAAGGTGCACAAGGCACCAGAGAAACGAAAGAGAAAGATAGAGAAAAAGAGTATTGTTTGCCAGATTCGATTGTATAAATTTCCCTTTTGGCCCTTCTATATCGACATCGACATCTCTGTCGAAACGAAGCGACTGCCATCCTTTTTCCCCTCCTTTTCCCAAGCTCTCTCTCTCTATCATTTTATGTGTGTGTGTGTGTGTGTGTGAAGTATTTTCGTTTCATATTGAGTTGAAAATGTCAAATGCATAACGAGAACAATTCACAATTTTGATGTAATTGACAGGAGTAGTAGTAGGTGGGGGCTTTGGTTAGCTGAGAGAGAGTGAGAGAGAGGTGGGTCGAAGGGGTCTTAGCTAGGACATATCATAAAATGTCAAAGTTTGTTGTTGTTGTTGTTGTTGGTAACGGTAACATTTGGACAAAATGCTTTCTTATTTGACAGGCCATTTGGCACTGAAACTGTACACTAAAATGACATGACATGCCGTTACAATTGAACAGCTGCGACCACAGAGAAATGAGTACAGTGTACCAGGACCAGCAGCTACACCATAAGAACCAAAGGAGGGAAAGGGAGAGAGAGGTGCGGAGAGCGAGACAGGCAGAGTCAGCCGTCAATTGAATATGCAAAAGCATTTTAATTAGACTTTCGACCCATATGCGAGCAAGTGCACGAGCTTGTCCATGCATGTCCATGCACATGCATGCTCTTGTATGTTTCTGTTTGTTTGTGTGTATTACATAATACTCGTAATTAAACAATGAACCGCAAAACAATTAGCTGACTTTATACAAGGACCCCAAAAGATTTTTGTGCCACTGCAATGAAACTGTGGAAAATTCCACAGCACTTTCTGCAGGTATGCAGTTGCCAGTTGCCGTTTGCAGGTGCCAGCAGTTGCTGCATATGCAAAATGAAGTTGACATCTGCTTAAGTGACTGACTTGGATGGTGGGTAGGGGGACAGGGAGGCAAAGATATTGCACTCACACATATGCTTGGCCTTACCTGCAGTCTGCAGTCTGCTTGATTGGACATGAAATTGATAGCTTACCAACACTCTCTCTCTCACACACACACATATGAACATTTTGCACACTAAAGTAGAATCCGAGGTACCGTTATATGTATGTAGGTGGATGTGGTTCCCAGCATTGGCTCAAACTTGGGGTGTTGGGTGGGTGGTGTGTATCCCTGCTTAAGCAAGTTAATTGAATTTTGCACTCAAGGACCCAACCAGTTGACACTCTTCGTCCAAACCGACCAACCCCCTACCACCCCCTCCCACTATTTGGTTTGAGGGCGATTTCTACTTTAGTCAAACATTGACAAGACATTTGTGAAGTTTTAAGTGCATTAACTGTCAAACTGTTCGCAATCGACTAGCAAAAACCAGCTAAACGTTCTGATTTCTGCGTAACAGCAACAACAACAAAAACAAAAAACACTTACCGTTACCATCTTATAGCCATCTCTCATCGCTTTTGTGCAGCGCTTTCTGATTCAAGACCTTTACAGTTACACACACACACTCACATAAAAAAAAAACAATGAAGTTTTGTTGGTATCCTGATAAAGTTGGTTCCCCCTTTTGAAAACATAATTCACAATTTCGAAAATTTTTGTTAATCCATGCATCAAATTTCGATTGAGATAATCTTAGAAAAGCTGTAAAAATATTCAAAACGAGCCAATTCAAATTCGAGTTGATATTTACTACATATATTAAATCAACTGTCGCAAAACTAAAATAAAAATGGAACAAAGTTTTTGATTTCTTTTATTTTTTTGTTGCTTTTGTTCTACCGATTTTTCTGTGGAAAATGCAATTTCCCTAGTGCATAAATTGCCAAAGCTAAATATATATAAATGTATGTACATCTATTAAAACAAAGGCAAAAAAAAAAAAAGAAGAAAAGTCTTCCGTCTGTTAACTACACATTTGGGTATTTGTGTATTAACACTTTGGCAGAAAAGGCAGCCAGGGTCCAGGACATGGTCAATGTTTGGACTGTTGTTCTGGGCTAAAGTTTAATTGGCTAGTTTAATTGTCAGTAGGAGAGAGAGCAAAAAAAAAAGCATCACCAACAACAACCAACAAAGAAATTTAATCAAGCGACGAACAATTGCAACGGAACACAACCTACATACATTCTATAGATAGAAACAAACATACATAAATAAAAAGTGCAAACGTTTATTGAGTTTAACGAGCTTCGTCTGTCTGCCGTGGAGAGCTAGCTGAAGGAGGAGGAGGAGGGGGCTAAGTGAAGGGGAGCAGTAGAACATGAAAGGACTTTTAGCGTTTGGGAAATGGAGGAAATAACAGCAGCAGCAGCTTAATTTAAATGTCACCTGCACTAAACAAATACGCCAGAGCAACGGGAACTCGATAGACACAGGGACTGAGAGAAACTGAGAGAGAGGGAGACCCACAAACAGGCGATGATATTGTTAGTGACACTCTTTCAGCATTAAGTGTGTACATGACACAAACACACTGAATTCTGCCCTGCACTTCACAAGCCACTCAACATATCAACCCGAACTGCCAGCCAGACAGCCAAACAGACTGGGCGTCAGCCAGACGTAGTCCAACCAATTGACCAGGCTATCCACATTCATGGATATTTTGGGGTACTCCAAAGAATAATTGATATCTCTTCTCTTCTTCTCTTATTTTTTTTGGGTTTGACAATTTATAATGAGATCTTCTCTTATTGGACATTGATTGGCAATTATATACATAACTTGGCCACCGCAACTGCCTAAAAGTAGGCAATAAAATTTGTTTCTATATTTTATAACAAACCATTGAGTGGTCAATTAAAGGCGAAGCATTATGTCATATATACCCATTGCAAAACCTAATTGTCATCAATATCCAATTATATATTTCGATCTGCAGCCATCATAAATGAAATCAAATTACATAAGCAAAATCTTCATTATAATTATTCTATTGATTTTCGATTTTCCAAAGATTGTCCTTAGGCCAAACCTCAAGGTTAAGATAATTTCGATTGCTTTCCCTATATAATGCAGGTCTAATTTTTTAGCATTTTATTATGTTGCCAGCTAGGTAACTTTGACGTTCACCATTCGAACTTTTCATTCTTGATAATTAAATTCATACGGTAATTGATTTCTTTACCTGGAAAAAGTTATTGTCGTTCACCTCAATAATTTAATAGCAGACAAAAACCTTTATTTGTAGCACAATCACTTAATAGGTGAAGCAATTGAAACATTATGTTTGAAATATTCAATAACTTCATTTCATTACTAGATAAAAAGCTGTCCAACGAAATTTGAAGAAATCAAGAAATTTTCTTACTGGTTTGAGGCATAATTTAAAGTATTTACAAATTGGGAAAGACTTTCCATTTTTTCACTCCTTTAGCTTAATGGAAAAATTTCATTGCCTTACTTCATGATGTTTGGTGCCTAAAAAGTAAAACAACCTGTCTGTATATGTACATTAAGTTTCATTTAGTTCTAGAAATTAAACAAAAAAGAAAAATAATAATTGTGACTATGACGACAGCTGGAGCTTAAACAGAAGTAAAAGCTGAAAGCATCTTTGTCTTCTAGCCATTAACGCAGTCAGCAGAAATCATCATAAAAATAAATAATTGACAAGTCAGAACATAGAGATCGAGCATTGACATTGTCCATTTGGCTAAGCAAAGAGCAGAAGTTCTTAATAATATGGTGGTTTTGCTCCAATAGAACGGTATGGAATGGGATGGCGGTTCCATGTCCTGCTCGACGTGTGGGTAATGGGCCGCAACGCAACGCGAGCTCGTCCCATATCATTATGCATCATTAAGTTGATGATGATGATGGTGGCCTATACTCTCCTCCCTCCCTTGGAAAGCCTCAGTAACATATACCACTTAGGCCCCAAGGCTTCAAGACACTTCGATTTTATGGCAGCAGCATATGGACCAATCCCCCACCTTCCCCACCCTTCATCCCTCACACAGCTATAGCTATTAACCGCATATTACTCATCGAACAATATTTTTGTGGCCACTTTTGGGTTAGTTTTTATGTCCAACACATACACAAAAACTATCTACAATGAGACCTTAATATTTCGTGAGGGTTATATATGTATGTTGGCATTATGGCTAATTCAAATTGATTTTAGCAGAGAACACAACAGAAAAAAAATGAATTGTTCCATCAATAACTCTTACGTAATCGCTGTTACTTGCCCAACACAACTGTACTTGGGTTCTACATATATACTAAATGGGTATATATATTTTGTTGTTAGGTTTGCAATGCAAGACATTTGTATAGATCTCAATTGTTGAAAGGAAACGATGAAAATAGTAATTTTTGAAGGGCTTCTTTTTGAGGTTCAGTGAAGTTCAATCGAATTAACTGAATTTTTCTAAGGGCTTTCTTATGTACCTAAAATGTTAAGATTTGATAGAAATATTTCATTCAGCAGTAACTAATTCTACTCTCTCTCAAAAATAGTATTAATTATAGGATTAATCCATTTATTTACAGCCTTTAGCCCTCTAAAGCAAAGAATTGTTTATGGGCTTTATAGGTTTTATAGCGATGTTTAGAATTTAATCTGGCCTAAAACCAAGTTTTGGTTTACTTGTTGTTTAACTTGTAAGTGCTATTCGAATTCTCCAGCAATCTTCAATTTCTTCACACTAAAAACGGTTGAGCTAAAGTCGTTTGTGTTAGTTAAAATGATTTTTACAGAACGTGAAAAGATTTTAACTTAATAATATATAGATATAATTCCATAAACTGACAAATGCCTAAGTAATACAATAAAAACCAATGAGAAGACAATTTCAAAAGGTTATATAAGGGTATTAAAACTTTATGTAAGTTAAGGTTTTGATTTTTGCATTGTTTGCCTTTGAAGCCTTTGACGTCTTCTCTGGCTTATGGGGAGAAAATATACTAGGTGGGATTTTTTTCCCATTGGTTGGAGGTTTGTTTGTTATCAACTTTCGTCATCAACTTTTTGGCACATTTATTTGACAAATTGTTTTGTTTTGGGCCTGCTGATGATGGAAAAAGTCAGTAATCGATATATGAATAAAGCAGAAAAGCAGAAAAAAAAGAAAAGCAAATTGAAACGCATAGCGAAACCCCGTAACAGTAAGAGCCACACCCCAAAGTTGGTAGTTGTCACAGGCAACAACAAGCTTACCCAAAGCTAAATAAATATCTTTATATACTTACACATCCAAATACAAACATACATACATATAGATATCTATATAAAGTGAAGCTTATATACAATTGACTAAAATTTCAATTTCTTTCCCTTTTTTTGTCTCTTTCTCTTGCAGGTAAGTGTTGACGTTGTCTTTTGCCTTTGGTGTGCTTGTGTTATTTGGTTGTAAAATCAAAGTACGTATTTTACCTTCATGTTGTTGTTGTTCTTGGTGTTGCTGATTTCTTTTTTTCACACCTTTCTTTTGCGTCTCTTAGAGAGCTGAAATCAATAAACGTATCGAACGTATCCTGCTGATAGCTGCTTAATGTTTACAATATGTCTTTATTTCACCCTCCACCCACATTTGCCTTTGACTTTACCTTGAGGCATTCACCTCACATCATCTTCATCCTGTACTTTTGCCACTGCCATTGCCATTGGCAATTGTCTGGTCTGGTCTGGTCTGTTCTATGTATCTTGTATGCAAAACCATTTCGATAAAACCAAGGTTCACAATTTTGCTGCTGTTGCTGCTGCTGCCGTTGTTGTTTGTTATGATAGCCCCAGAGAAACTAGTGAACTTCTCTAATGTCAAACAATTTAGTGTGCAATGTTCGGTATATGCATCGATGTCCTGTCCCCTCTTTCCGCCCCCTTCAATATACATGCAAAAAGGAGTTTCGATTGAGGGTTTGAAAGGTAACCCTGCCATTATCCGATTTGCATTTAGGTTGAATGCGCTCAAATGTGCAATTCAATTTAAGCAAACTCCTAAAGTGGTTAAGGGAGCGGGGCCAACAATCACTAGAGATGACAAAAACCATAAAGAAAACTTTACATTCCGCTTTTTCAAGTGCTCTTTACATTTCCGGAACAGAAATGTTTGAATTTGTTATCACTTAAATTTCAAAATTGTTTGGTTTATACTTTAGAAACATAATAAGAAACAGAAATTGGAAGCTTTTGAACAGTTTATATGTTTAGCCAACAATTCCTTTTAGAACGATCGAGTTCAATCGATTTTGAGTTTCCTTATGGAAATGAAAATATCAAGACTAAATATATAAATATGAAAGTCTTAAATTTATGTTTTATTCAAAAAACTAAATTTAGACGCTTAAATCCAGTCACTAGTAATTGTGCTTATGCATCAAACACTTATCGATTGTCACAAAACGATTATTTTCGACAAACTACCCATAATTAGCCGATACCCAATAGAAAGTTCCATCATTAACTCTTTTTAAAGAACCTATTGTAGGCCTGTTGCTTCTCGGCTTCAAGTTGAGGCAAAGTTTTTGCCTAGTTCCTGAAAGTATGCAATTGTAAAATCATTTCAGTGGAAACGTGGTTGAAGTGCGGATGATCACGTTGTCATCTCTTAACCTCAACGCGAGAAAATAACATTGGGTTTTATTTTATTTCTTTTCGTCTCCGTTCTGTGCGTTTTTTCTTCTGTTTTTAGTATGCAGTTAACCAGAAAAGCAGCGCAAAAAGCAGCTTAGCTTTAGCTAGAACACACACACACATATATACACGCAAAGTACCGTAAGAAATCGGGGAATGTGGTGCAGAGTGTTGGATAGAGAGAGAGGGAGAGTAGAAAAAAGGTCAACATAAAAAATTCAAAGTCAGTGAAACGCAACTTAAGCTTTTTTACACTGGTTACAAAAGGGGCGTACAAAATCGGGATAAACACACATGTACAACACACAGAAACACACCAACTCGCACACACAAAGAAAAAGAGAGATAGGAAGGCAAAGGCAATGGCAGAGAGATACCAGAAGACACCAGAGTTAGATAGAAGAAGGACAGGAAACAGGACAGAGGGTAAAATGTGTGTGATAGAAGAGATAGGAATAGGAATGCGGATAAAAAGTTAGAGCATAAGCAAAGTAGATTAAATACCGCAAAACAGTCGCTCAATGAGTCACATGTAAATACCAGCGAAAAAGTTTTCACTCTCTGTGTGTTTGTTTGTTTTTCCATTTCCACACAAACAAACTCAAAGCCGAAAAAGCGCTTAAAAATGCAAAAAACACAACGAAAAAAATGAGACAAACTAAAAATCCCTGGAAAATCAGGTCGCAACAGCAGTTTAGTGGCCTGTCCATCTGAATATTGTATGGCGAGTGCAGGAAAATTTTGGTTTCACCTATCCGTGAGTGTGTGTTTGTGTGTGTGTGTGTGTGGGCATGTTTGTAGTAGTTGTAGTTCACTATACTCATAGTTAGTTTCGTCTAAAACTAAGTTTGACACAAATTATGATGTTGTTGAAAAGTTGCCAGCTTAGTAAATAAAAGTTGAAATGAGTCAAAAAGTTTATTCTTGTTTTTAATTATTTCTCATTAATCTGTAATGAATACCATATAAACTAAAAAAAAAAAAAACTACTTCCAAAAATTCCCATAAAGTTAGCAAGTTAGTAAATTTAGATTAAATAGATTGTGAGAGAAACGTTTATGCGCAGCTGTTAGAGAAAATGTTTGGCTCAACAGTAATGTAGATTTATTTTAGGTAACGAGGTGAGAGTAAAAAGCTTTAAAGTGTCAAAATTCACTTTTTAATGAGCTAATGAAACCATTTTTGGCATTTGGTTATAATTTTTGTGCCCAAATCTTGATTTTTTAATTCAGTAAACTTTAAAATATATAATAATAATTAATTCAAAAATTTTAATGTTAAACAATCTTTGTGTAATAGAAACAAGTTTATCATTTACTATGAAATAGAAATTTATTTTGGGTACAACTTCAATGCTGATACCAAATATTATACCAGTCTATAGAAACTTCCAAACATAATGCATAAAAGTATCCCTGTATAACATATGTTTTATGTTATATATGTAGATAGCACTTCAAAATACACATAGGTAACAAACTTTAGAGAAGTGAAATCAATTGTTAAAATAATAAATAAATACCATCTAAAAATTGACCGGAAACTAAAACCAAATCGAAGCATATGTTCAAAACGATAGCAGACGATAGCAAACCTAATCGTATTAAAATCTGAAACAGGTAATCAATTGCTTTTATTTTAAGCTGATATTAAACACTTTTGCAGGCTAATTAAAAACCCATTTTAAATTAGCTTACAAACTAGTATCAAAAATTAATTATATGAAATAAACAAAAAAAACAAAAACACTGTTCAAAACCTTTGGCCAATTGAATGCTTTAAAGTGGCTTTAATAATCCAATTTTGAAAACAGATTTTCGTAAATTTATTTAATCAATCAACAACATGGTGATTAACATAAATGAGTCATCAATTCCAATCAGATTTCGCAATAAACACCTTTCGAAAATCACATCAATTTTCAATATGTATACATGTTGTATATAAAGAAACGATGGGCGAAGAGGGGGAGACGAAAGGAGCGATTGAGGGTGTCAAAATGAACTTATTAAAAATTTCAAATCACATTTTGAGGTTAAATTTAATTGCAATTATTGATTGCATAATCAATGTATGTGAACATAATTTATGCACACTTTTGCTTTACGAAATGGCACATATACCATATTAAATATGCATTAGTTATACACACACACACACACACACACATAAACACATAGAGACAGACAGACATTCACACAGACAACATAAGTTTCATTTCACTCCATAAAATGTGTTCAATGTGCGCCCATTTGTATGCTATACTTTTTTCTTTGCTCTCTATTGGTGTTAAATTTTCACAGTTGAATTTATTGTGTATGTAAGTGTGTGATTGTGTGTGTGGGTGTGTGTGTGCTGAGTAAATTTGAATTTGATTGAAAAGCAGGTGACAACCGCGCACCACACTAGGCACCCCGTTTCCTCTTTCAACCACTGCTCACCTGGTATTTCCTACGACATTTTCCTGTCACATCCTTCGGCTGGCAAACGAAGTTTAGATAACGTTTCGCATCATTTGGCAGCGGCGGTTTGACTGCTTACTCTGCCACGATGCGGTATGCTTTTGCTTGTCAAATGGTTTTGTATAGATTTCTCTTTTACCTCCTCCCCCACGGCCCTTCCCTTTTCCCATGTCTTACTCACTCTTTCTCTCATTTTGCTTTTCGTTTTTCTTGCTGTCGCATCCCTTTTGTATGTGTTCTGAGTTTGGACTGTGGGTTTTCTTTCCTCTTTTTACTTGTGACAGCTTGTTAGACGTGTATCCTAGGAAGGAAAAGGGAAGGAGTACATGGAGAAAGGGAGGAAAGAGGAGGGATACGGTGCTGTACATGGCATTGTGCAACACTGACAGCGATGAATGTAAGCGATTTATTTTATGATTTATTGCTTATACTTATTGTATTCCCATATACAAATGCCTGTCCATAGTGGATTTACAATACACATTTGTGACCATTTTACGAAGCATTGAACCAACCCAGCCAACCGACCAACCCAACCCAATCCACCCAGCTCTCAATCTTTTGTTGTTAACACTTGCACACAGGATGCTTAAACATTACGAATTCAATCAAGTGTCAAATTAGTAGAGATTCTTAATTTAAGCATTCTTTTCCTTCGACTTTCCTTTTCCCATTTTATTTTTTGTTGTGCCCTTTTTTTATGGTCCCTAGCGTTACGCTCATAAATAAAACATACAGCCTGCCACTCAATTAGGGACCCGAATCCAAGTCCAAAATCTCTGTCTCTCTCTCCCTCTGTCTATCTCTTGCTCTGTGTCCAAATGCCAAAAGTTACACAAATCAAAATGTATAAAACATGCAATTTGTTTGCTGCTGCTGCTATCCGACGCCCCACCTTCTTTACAAAATAAAGTCAGGCATAAAGTGTTGGATTTTGTGAAAAGTTTTCAAAGTGTATCCAATTTGAAATCATCTGAATAAACTAAATTATAGAACTTAACACATTTTGCCTTGCTTTGACTCACTCAACCTGGGTGTGATGTTATTTATAATATGGTATCCATCACAACCTCCTTGAGTGAGCGATAGCAGGATAGAATATCCACAAAGTTCAATCAATAATGATTCATTACATACATACATACATATATAAAACAATTGATCAAAATTAGTGTAATAAATTATCCAAGTAGCAAAAACTAATATACACTGGAAAATATGAATAGATGATTCTATAAATCATCAGTTAATTCTCAAAAATAAAAAAATGTTATATACATAACTACTGGGCAACATATTCACACGTAAATTGGTTATATCAAAACTAATCTGAAAATACTTGACATTAATCTTTCAAAAGTATATTCAAAGTCTAAATCAAAGCTTTCTTTTTGCTTATAGCGTCAGCATTTGTCAGTAGGGAACTGTGATATGGGGGAACTTTGCCCCCTAAAATATGTAAAAAGCAGTCTAAGAATTTGCATTTTGAACTAAATAAAGCAATTTTGGAGTTACCTATAGAAAAACAACAACCCTCGAACCAAATATAAGAGACAATTTTGAAGTAACAAAACGTTATATATTTCTTGAAAACAATAAACACTTTTCCAACCAGTTTCATACGTTTTTTATACTTTCAAACTTTTTCTCCCTTTCACAGCTGTAGATGTTTGTTTTGTCCCCTTAGTTCCGGGTTTATTTCTCTTTCCAAAACCAAAGTGCAATTGAAATTTTCTAAATTTTAAAGATATTTTACCGAAAAGTTCCATAAATCTCACCACATATTCGATCTGAACTTGTCTCGTCGGAGATGTAAGCAACTTCCATATCGTTAAATGTGAATCAAGCGATTTAGAGGTAATTTAATTTATTTAATAGTAGGTTCAGGAAGTATGAATGGAGGGATAAAATATATTTAAAATAAGACCTAAAGATTACTTAACCTACATCCTAACAGGTACTTACAGGATAAGTATACAAAGTTAGTATGTTAATCACCTGTCAACTGGTAACTTGAACTTAATTCATTTTGCGGTTATGCACAAGAGAAGGACAGAGAGACCACAACAATCAGTCAAACATGATAGAAATGCAGTTACGTAATATCATATACATAAATAATTAAATAATGCCTTTAATTTTCTCTAATACAATTTAAAGTTAATACTGTATCTTAAAACTCATAGCATTAGCTTGCCATTTAAATCATTCAATAATTGCTTTACAGATTGTTAATCTAGTTTCAAATTCCATTAAATTTAATTTAAAGAGAGAGAGAGAGAGGGAGAGAGGGGGGAAATTGCCTCTATGCCGTAAGCCTAATAAAATCTGCAAAGATGTCAATTTAATAATGCCTAATGGCAAAAATCATTTTACATCTACAGCTATATAAATTTATAAACAGCAACACTCAAATAAACTCACACACGCACATACATACATACATATGTCTTGTTATATAAGGCAATTTCTTAACAATTTCTATGGTCTGGAACCGTAGCCCTTAGGCAAGGGCAACATTGCGTCTTGTGGTAAATATTTACCTTTTTCGGAGAAGCCCCAACTCCCTCTCCGACCCCAATGCCACTCACCCCTCTCTAGGCAGAGCCAACCCCTCTTTTATAAGATATATGTATATAAATTTATACATCTATGTGAAAATAACATTTGCAATTTTAAACACTTGAGACTTGTCGCTAAAGGCAGACAAGGAAATCCATATAAAATTTGTGTCTTCTGAGTGCGTGTTGCTCGGCCTCTCATAACTAATGACAATTTCCCATTTATTATATTCTCTTCGGTTATTGTTGTTGTTGTTGTTGCTGTTGGTTTGGCTTGGCTTTTTTTTTTTTTTTTTTTTTTTGGTTATGACTCTTGTGGTTACATTGTGATTATTTATTAATTAAATTTGTATTCTCATAAACATGGCCAAAAAGGCAAAAGCGTCAAACAACAAAGTAACAGAGAAGAAGACAGAGAGAGAGAGAGAGAAACACGAGTCATTTGTTGGGTTTTCTTTTTTTTTTGTGGCTTTTGGCTTAGACTACTTTTTGGCTTTGGTTTTTGTGTCCTTAAAACCCAAAACATGTTGCCTATTTATTTTGTCGACTTATGTAGGTAAAGGCTTTTATTCAACAATTTTTATTGAGTTTGCTTTTGCCATCTTTTTTGTTCTTTACTTGCCCTCAAACCCTTTTCTTTTTGAGTTTTAAATTTTTTATGCCAAGTCTAATTATGTTTGTTCTTGCTACAGCTGGTTGAGATTAGGCCACAATGAGTGAGTGACAGAGAGTGAAAGAGATAGAGAGGGATAAAGTACTCTTGGACTCAGGTGCGGTTTGGTCCTCGTAGAGGGGCAAGATTTAAAATGGTTCTCACAATTAAAGCCATGATTTTTGAAATGATTAATTATTTATGCTCAAATGTTATTGATTTATTATATTGTTGAGCAAAATTTTGAAGTGAAATGTATAATCAAATTATATTTATAACATTTTCTCTGCATTTTTTATCCATTTTGAATATACACACTTTTTATTACTTTGATTTTTAAAACAAGTGCATAGAGAGGGAATTTTTTTCCAATTTAATGAAAAGAAGCCTCGAAGTCTGATTTATATACAGGACAAAAGCAAACGCTATGGCCCTATATTATCAGGAATAAGACTCTAAAAGAAGTTGAAATTGATAGAAATAAGGGGTAATAAGCAATTCATCAATACGATTCTTGGCTGCTTCTCCAACTTCTTCCGTCAAAGTTGTCATTTATGATCAGAGTTCAATTGAGCTTCTTATAAACACAAAGAAGATTTTAAAAAAATTGGTATTTGACTAACATTATGTATAAAATGCTGAATCCTGCAAGAACTGGAACTATATACACAAGACTTTTTTAAGAAATTATTCAAAGCATTTTAGTTTTATCTGAAAAATATTCCCCTTCTGAAGAAAACTTTCAGTGCTTAACCACTGTCAAAGTATTTTACTAAGTGATATTATTTACTTCGTTGGACATTTTTCACCAAAGTATTTTTGAACACTTTCAACCTTAAAAAACGTTTTCCGCTAGCATGAAAAATTGTTATCTTTTTTAACTTGTTAAGGCAAGTTTTAAAGTCTCTCTACGAATTTCTTAATAAATATTTCAACTCTCAACTTTTTACCGATTTATTCCCATGCATCTGTATATATATATATGTATGTATATATCCCATATACCATGCACCATGCATGCAGAAAGAAACTTTTTGCAGTCTCTAAGAAAAATTGCCATGTTTTACGCTCATCTTCCTTTTCGATTTTTTTTAATTTGTGCGAAATTAAGCAAAAAATAAACTCATTTTGTTAGTAGCGAAACTTTTTCGATAGCTGTCTGACAACAACAACGACAAACCGAAAGAAAAGCACAAGAAAAATTCAACCAAAACTCAACTTTTCGCTAAAAAGTTGGAAATGCACCAAAAAAAAAAAAAATAGAAATAAAATTGTCTCTGGCTGCGTAGGGAAAATAAGTAAGAGAGAGGAAAAAAATCTATGCGATTGAAAGACAGATTGGAAAATGTGACGACGACGACGACGTCGACGATGGCGATGGCAAATGGCGATGAAGCCGACGGCATTTTCTATTACGGCCAAGTTTGTTCCATTCTGTATGTCTGGTCTTGACTTTAGGTAATGCAAAGGCTAAAGAAAAAGAAAAAAAAAAAGCGAAAGCCACGAGGCTGCTGCCAACGGTGATTTAGTTGTTAGGATGTCGAACGTACATTTCATGGCTCGATGTGCTCAATTCAATCAATTTGGTAATACAGACAGTCAGACAAATCGTACCTAAAGCAATTTTAATCAAATATTCTATATATCAATATGTGTTGAGCCTATTTTTTTTGCTGCTGCTAACCAAAAATTGAGATTGTCAGCCAGTTGGAATTTGATCAAAAAGGAGATTATCAGTTGGAATTCTCTTTTAAAAGAATGGATACATTTATTTTAGAGAAAGAATGGAGAGAATGTTTTTCTTTTCTTATAAAGCTCATTTCCCTGGGAAGTTTTTTTTTTGTGTGTGTCCCTTTTCATCCATTTGCTTAATTGTTCAGTTTGTTTTACGTGTAAAGGCAACAAATTGGCCAAAGCACACGTTTCCTACCTTGTACACTGGGAACAGTTTACAATTTTTGCCAAAAAGCATATCCTTACTACCCTTCTCCTCCCCCCTTGCTCTTGCATTGCTATCTGGGGGTTCATAATAATTTAAATGCTCGGCACACAAAGTGACATGGCAAAGACAAACAGAGGTCAAACCAAAAACGACGACGACGACAACAACAACAACGTCGAGGACGATGTATATGACTGGCTGAGAAGAGAAAGAAGAGCAAGAGATATGGAGCAGCTGGACCAGCTGCAGCTGCTGCTAGCTGGGCAAATGTTGTTGACTGGCTACGTGACAGGATGCACTGCAATGGCTTGCATTTAAATCCAAGCGCAGTAGCAACAAAATTAGCACTACAAAGAGGCAAAGGCTACCAACCTACCTAACTACTATCTACTAGAGATAGATAGAGTGGAGTGTAAAGAGAGAGGAGTGGGTTTTTTGGAGTTGGTTACCCTTCAGTTAATTTACCCGGGCACAAGCAACAAGCTTTGTGCAAATAGTAGACGAGCCGACGAGCCGTCGCGGCGGCAATACGAAACACGGTAAAGGGGCTCCTTTTTCTCTCTCTCTCTCTAAAATGGAGTTCTCTTCCAGGGGGTGAGCAGATCAACAACTAAGCAAACAAATGGCGTTGCAATTGAGCACGTTTTTCGAGTCTACAGTCCAGAGTCCAAGACCAAAATGGAAATCAACTGCGACACGGTGTTACTTGGGCACAAATGATGAGTGGGGAGTTCTGTTGCAGTAGCAGCATCAGAAACAGCAGAAACAGCGGCAGGTCTCGTAGGTCAAGTGGCAGCATTCACCAGTTGTCAGTCCGTTGTACGTGTGGCTAATGATGTTGCACTGAGTGTTTTTGTTTGTACGCAGAGCGTAAAACAAAACACACACACACACACACATATCCAAATAGAGCTGTAGCACCAACGAAAATCAATCTTAAAGTCCCGATCTGCATAGCCCTAAAAGTTAGGCTATACTTTTTGCTTGCTTTCTTACTCGTGTATTACTTAAAGCAAAATTTGCATTGCCTGACTTTCTTTTAACTTTGCTTTCTTTCTATTTCTCTTTTTTGCCATCTATCTCTTACTGTACAGCTTTTGCAATTTATAGCAGACATCCAATTTGCGATTGTTATAGTGTGATAGTGACTGAAAGGATACTCTAGGACCAAGTAGTTCATCAATTTTGAAGCGAATAGTATACTATATAAGTAGAATGAGCGCTATGAAAAATTATTGCTTGGCCTTTTTTTAAGATATTTTCTACATTATTTTTTCCCGATTTCCCAAGATCGAACAAATACTAACATTTTCAAAAGTTTTGGTTTAACTTTCAACACTTTTTTGATTTTTTGTGAGGGGATTTATTCTGAAATATGAATCGTTAAACTGAAGAAAGCGGCCTATGTAAAATCTATAACAAAATATGTAATTTTTTTGATTATTTTTTGGCAAGAATTACAAAAACTCCTCAGTGGACCATAATTATTTGGTGTTAACGTTTTGAAAGAAAAATATATTATAATATTTTTTAGACTAAGATTTATTTAATTTCTATGTTCTTTGTGGAGGTTTTGTGAAAAAATAATCTTCTTCCAACAACACTTTTAGCAAAGTTAAACCCCAAAGAGGTATACCCTAACCAAGTTATTAGCTTAAAGGGTGTATGTAAATGGCATTCATTTAAATTGAGACGATCGTTTGGTTTTGCCATCTATTGCACAAGTGGTTAAATGCCTCAATGGACATTGAACAATATTACCCATACGCACTGTAAGCCTTCGTATTCCCACAGCGAAACGATGGGGAACACATAGAAGCAAACAGAAAAAGAGAGAAAAGTCAACTTCTCAAAAGAAATTAAGAAACATGGAAACCTAGCTAGCTGGCCTAGCTAGACTGGACCTGGGACCTGGACACTAACAGCAGGCTTTGGTTAAACCACAAAAAAGGATCAACTTTTTTTTGTACTTCTTTTCCTTTTTCCATTCCATTTTGTTTGTTTTGTTTGTTTGCTGCGTGTGTTAGTTAACAGCAGGGTCCTTTTTTTAGGTATAAAAGAAACATAACTAATTTGCATAAAATGTTGAAACACAGAAAAGCAAGAGCAAGATAGATAGAAAGAAAATAAGATGGGTGACGCGGGGTGAGAAGGAACAGGGGAGATCAGGTGGACTAAAAGGGACGACAAAGTTTGCTGACGGAAATCGAGTAAAGTCGTAAGTGGAGAGTGTTCTCTGTTGCCTTACTTGCTCTTCCGTGGCCTAGGTAAAAAAAAAACTTTTGGCACAAAATTTTACAAAATAGTAAACTAAGTGAAAACCACCGAAATCCAAACCCCTCATGCCCCCGCCAACCTCTATACCAACTCCATTATGCAAAAAAAAAAAAAAACAAAAAAGAAACATAACAAAATATACATAGGTAAGAAAAAAGGACACCTAACCAAAAAAGGAATAAAGGAAACTTTAGCCTAACCAAGTGAAAGTTGTACGTGTGTTTGTTAGTCCCTATGTGTGTATGTGTGTGTGTGTGTTCTACCCACCATATTAGCGGTTAGTGTCTTTCCTTAAAAAAAAAAAAAAAAAAACTAAGGTCTTGCCCCAAAGATAATGCACAGCAGAACACAAAAGCAAACCAAAAAAAAAGTAACTTTGAAGTATGCAAGAAGACCAAAGTTATGCAAGACTCTGCGGAATCTGTGAGTGTGTGTGTGACTATGTGTATGTGTGCAGTTTCGTCCTTAGATAAATTCTTAATAAATTCACTTTGCAATGTGACAAACAATTTAAACAAACTTAATAAAGTGGAAAGTGTCCCCCTCAAGCCAAAAAAAAAAAAGGTCAGAATTTTGAATTGATTTTCAAAAAACATCTGTTAAATGCAATTTAAGCGACTTAAACTTTGGGTTGCCTGCTAGGAAAAGTGCTTATAAATAAAACAGGTTTAACTATTTTCGGACAACTTTTAAAGTAAGGGTTCATTTGTTATGCCAAGGACTCAAATGTGTGTTTCCTAGGGTTTTAGTTAGACCTCTTCACATAAATTTTAATGCCTACAATCTGTAAAAATTTGTCTAAACTATTTGCTTAACGATTTCAATATTATTTATGGCGTAATGTATAAATTAAATTTGTATTTAAGATGAAAATGGAAATCTAAAATTATATCAATCTATCATCAAAATTTATCAAAACAGAAAAACTATATGTTTAAAGAACTTCTGTTTAAAGAACTCATCAGTCTAACACTTAACTGAAATTGTACAAGAATTTAGTGATGTTTTTTTTTTTTTTGGTTGAGGATATCCAAAGAAAATCTTAGAAACAAGAACAGCTGTTAATTAAAGTCATTATTGAATTTGAAGTGTTGATTTTGAAATAAAGTAGCGCCATAAAAGAAGCTTTCTATTACTTCTATGAAATACTAAAAAGAACTTAATTTCTTATATACCAACTACATGCAACATAAAAGTTTTTAAGGTCTGTCTAACGATTTCGATTCAATTTCCAGCTGGACATAAAGCCATAAGCTATAAGCCATAATAATTTCTGCTCGAAAATCTTTCTAACCTTACGTTTATTTTTTTGTCTTTTTACAGTCTGGTCAACCAAACGATGGCCAAGGCAGGACAAATCCGTCAAATGGTGACGCGAGCATTGCGTGTATGGGAAAATAACTCCAAGTTGACATTCCGTGAGGTATATAGCGATCAGGCGGACATCCAAGTACTATTCGCAAGGTTAGTAACTAAGAGGATGGGTGGGGGGGCAGAATGGTGGAGTGAACCATAAAAAACGTCTTTTAGTGCCATAAACATGGGGGCCACCAAGGCAAACACATAAAATTGCACTTAAAACGCGAACAACGATAAATAAGCCAAGTATTAAACCATGAAGATGATGATGAGAACGATGCCAATGATGCCAATGCTTGCAATGATGATGACGTTGGATGGAAAGGGGATGGAGAAGGGTAGCAGGGGTTGAAAGAAAAGCCAATTTTCGAAATCAAAGAGTTTATGTTGTGGCAAAAGCTGTTTACGCTTAGATATTGGCTATTTCGTTCTTTTTATTTAGAGCCACAGAGAAGCCATCATAATATAGGAAATATTCTTCTTATATCTAAACAGACGTGATCATGGCGATGGCTATAAATTCGATGGCCCCGGCCAGGTGCTGGCTCATGCATTTTATCCTGGTGTTGGACGCGGCGGTGATGCACATTTCGATGCGGAGGAAACTTGGGAATTTGATTCGACCACAGATGATAGTCGGGGTAAGTTCATAAATTTACACATCAATTAATCACAATTAGATAATAATAATGTTCTGCGGTTCGGTTTCTACCAACTTGCGTTCGCGTGTTTGCTGCAGGCGTTAAAACCGCAGGCAAAATCAATAAACATTGCATACATTGCGGGGCTTCCTGGCGCCCAGGACGCCGCGACCGAGCTCGCTCTCCCTCTCTCTCTCTCTCTCTCTGCCTTGTGCATTTTGTAATTTAGCACAATAAATCGTCTGAGTCGACGGTCGCGGCTTCCAAACAAGCAAACAGTCAGTCGACTGACATTTTTAATGGTTTTTAATGCCAATAAAAAATTGTCAGCATGATGCGTGACGTTGCCAGCAGCAGCGGCAGCAAGCACCGTCAGCAGCCATTTCGCTATATCTGTGTGTGTGTGTGTGTAGTAAACGAGAACAGAGGAAATGTTGCAATGACGCCATTTTTATGCCACTTACAAAGTCGTCATGGCAATTTCCCCTTCTCTCCCCAAAAAAGAGCTCCCTCCTTATCATGTCTCATTCATTTCTTGTTTCTAGGAACCAACTTTCTCAATGTGGCCCTTCATGAATTGGGACATTCTTTGGGTCTGGGTCATTCATCAGATTCGAATGCCGTTATGTTTCCCTGGTATCAGAATAATGAAGGTGATGGCAAATTGCCCGATGATGATCGTAATGGAATTCAAGAGCTGTATGGAGCCAAAGACAAGACCTGGGGACCATATCGACCACGTACAACCCCAACAACGACCACAACAACAACAACTACGATGCGTTCCCTTGTCTATAGACCCAATTATCCGCCTCGACATCCCTACAATCGATCTGGTGAAGATTACGAGCGTGCAAGACAAGAGCGTGAAAGACAGGAACGCCTGCGACAGGAGCGTATAAGACAGGAGCGTGAACGACAACGGGAAAGAGAAAGACAAGAGCGTGAACGTGAAAGAGAACGCGAAAGAGAGCGTCTGAATCGTGAAAGACAAGAGCGAGAGCGCACTGGAACAACAACCACAACGACAAGAAGACCAAGACCCTACACAACCGTAGGATATCGACACAATACCCATAAACCGCATAAGCCACGAAAACCGAAACCGAATTCCTGTATGACCACCTATGATGCCATCTCCATGATACGCAGTGAATTGTTCATCTTTAGTGGGCAGGTAAGAGACAGCCACAATTAGATATTGTAGGATTTTGCAGGTAGAGTCAGCACCAAGGCAAAGTAATAGGTTAAAAATAAATTCTCTTTGAGAATAATTGTAACGAAAAAGCAAAGAAAAGGCCTTAAGAAAAACACCTAGATAAAAAGATATTTCTTTCGCGAATTCGCTGCCGCTTTTCAAAATATGAAGCTTCCCTATACTTTGCCTTTTCGCAATTGCCATTCCCAACTGGTTATAGTTTAATGCAGAAGCTTGGCTTTACAATTTCAGAGTAATCAACAAAGTCTGCTCATGGTAGAGACTACCAAGGTTCTCGAAATATCGGGAAATCCAATCCTTTTGATAAACTAGTTTACATACTCACTTTTTAATGAGTTCATTTACTCAGTCATTCACTGAATCAACTGTTCACTTCACTCACTGACCTGCTGAATTGTTCGATTGAGTCACTGACTTTCTTTTTCACTTAACCCACTTTTTCACCTATTGTAGATGGAACATTATTAAATTTGTTCACTCACTCCCAATTGATTTACCCAGTTCAACCTTTTTCGGAAAAATATATCTAATTTAGTCTATGATAAATATAATTTTATATTAAATAACATAATAATAAAACCCAATTTGCCCTTAGTTCCTTTGGCGCATAGGTAACAATGGCTTATATCCTGGCTATCCTACGGAAACACGAAGACACTGGTCAGCATTACCTGAAAATTTTGCCCGAATCGATGCAGTTTACGAGAATAAACAGCGACAAATTGTATTCTTCATAGGTAAGTGTGGCAAAATGTCCTTAATAAGTCTTGTATACTAACTTGTATTTTATTCCAGGTCGCGAGTATTATGTATTTGATTCAGTTGAAATAGTACGAGGTTATCCACAACCATTGACTAGTTTGGGTCTGCCGCCATCTTTAAGCCACATTGATGCCGCCTTCGTTTGGGGTCACAATAATCGAACTTACTTAACCAGTGGCACTTTATATTGGCGCATTGATGATGCCACCGGTCAAGTGGAGCCTGTGGATTATCCACGTGATATGTCCATTTGGTCTGGTGTTGGTTATAACATTGATGCCGCCTTCCAGTATAAGAATGGCAAAACGTATTTCTTTAAAAATCTTGGCTATTGGGAATTCAATGACGATTTGATGAGAGTTGCCCATGCCGCACCCAAGCTATCATCACGTCGATGGATGCAATGTGCTCGCAGTATCAACGATGTTGATGAAGATCTACGCTATATCCATTCACCCTTGGTCTCTAGCGATGAAGAGCAGACAACCGAGGACATAAATAGTGGATCAAGAGAAAAAACCATCAATATCAGTCTCCTCTTAATAATGATATTATGGATGACGTTTAATCTGAGCAGTTAAATTATAAGACATAATATTTCTAGTAATCTATATAATAATAGCTTAAGAGCCATGACATACAGGGATTTCTTTGCATCCAGTTTGAATTCAAGTTCATTTTTTTGTCTATAACAATATCCATGCATATATTAAATATAGAGTCAAATCTAGACTGTCGGACAGTCTAGTATTCCTCCAAAAAAGAAGAAGATGACAACAAACCACACCCAAGCGGCCTTATCTAGCTTCTACTATGCAGACAACCAAGTGAGTTGTCTTATGGGTTAATTAGATGAAAAATCTAGGTAGGGATTAGCATTCTTTTTTTTTGTTTATTTTGCACAACACTTGCCAATTGTGCATCAGATCTATATAGATAACAGATATTAGATATATGCAATGGGGCGATTTGATAGTTGTGAGACAAAAGACATTTGGTTGATCTCTCCCAACGAAAGCTAATAATATTGATAAATGATCTTCAACCCTAAGATTTAAATTTTGTAAGGATTTAGGAAATATTCCAGAGACTCTGAATCATAAATTTAAATATTTTGTAAGGAGTTTTTTAAACTTTCAATAGTTTTTTCAACAGAAATTAACAAAACGAATATCTCATTTTCGAATTTTCCTTACTTTATACTAAAAGAAAGCGAATAAACTTTGACAATTTTCTCCAAAAGTCACTTAACTATCAAATCTCTCCCATTATAAAGAAGTATATTCATATATATGAAAAATTGCTATATGGGAACTGCATTTTTCCATTACCACAACTGCCTTATAATTAAGTAGAGTATTTGCTATCAGAAATAGAAATAAATTCCAATTAAAAGCGCTTTGCTACTTATTTTGTCCAATTATCTGTTTTCGATTGTCATGCGTGTAATTTTTTTTCCTCCGTTCTCTAATATTTTATTTATATTTAAATAATGTGATATTATCATAAATTTCATAAGTGAAATTGAAATTGATTAAAAAGGAAAAAAGAAAAGGAAAACACTTTACAATGATTGAGTTTGTTTTTAGCTTCTTGTTTTATTTAAAGTTTTAGTTTATGCATAAGATAAAATATGTTGTACGGATTTTTATGTGAGTTGGGATACAAAATCAAACAAAAAAAAAAAAAACAATCTATACATAAAGTATTTTATATGAAATAAAGAAACTTTCTACTAAAATATTGGAACTTTAATTTAACTGAACAAACTCTGAAAGAGATAGTATAGAGGGTAACGAGCACTAAGGAAGCGATAAGATGGATGAACTCGTCAAATAAAGCCTCTAGAGTGGCTGAGCTGGCATTATTTGGCTGACTGCAAAATGACAAACTACCCCGATACTATTGAATAAATCTAACAATAAGAACTGATTTACAGGATCGGATTTCACTGCAAAATATTCTATAAGAAGCTGAAGATGGCACTCAACTTGCTATGTAAATTCTCCTTAAGACAACGCCAGACAACAGGAAAGAGAAACTTGGAAACCTTCTCAACTTTGTAAGCCTACAATATATGATCAAGTCAAGATATGACTCTAATAGGAAATGTAGTTTTGAAAACATCAGAATTTTAACATCGGCATAAACTTTTTCAAATACTTTTTTGTGTCATTTCATAAATAAAAATTCTACCTGCTTAGAATACCACGTTTTTCAAATCTAAGTCAAACCTGAAGATTATGAATATCAAATGTAAGTTTGGGAACTTGTTTCGTTTACTTAGTTGCAATTCCCAACCAGTTTTAGCACTGAAGACATGGTATGGCCATTTCAATTGTGATAATGATAAAACCCACAATTATTATTATTTTTTTCAATGTTTGGTTATTTTAAACCGCTGAAAGTGGAACCTTTTAAATATTGTCATATATATATCTAGCTAATTTCAATTTTTACAAATTTGGAACTTTTTATATTTCAAAATTTTCGTGAAAGAACGAATAAGAATGAATCCGTAGGATGCGTAGTGAATCTACCTTTCTATTCACATATTCCCTTTCACATATGGCTGCCTATCTTTTATGGCACCAGCCCACAACAGCTCAAAGTTCCTGATTTGAATTGCCTTTGTCAAGACTTGTTAAATTAGTGTTGAGATAATTTATAAGATCTCAAATAACAAATTGTTCATAAGAACAAATGTGCCTAAATGTGAAGTACCTAGAAATCACACCTAACTAATATAGATATCCCAAAATTATAAAACGATTTCGAAATTTGTAATAAAAAATGTATTTATCGTAATTGTTTCTTAACCAATCGTCATCATGATAAACAAATTTTATATTCAAAACCCCAATATTGGCACTTATCTACATACGCATATAGACATATAGAAGCAAAAGCGAAACTTTTGTTATCATTTATCCAAAAGCAAAAAAAAATGACTTGACAAATATTCCAACACTCTCAGTTACTTTTGTCAACTACTTTAGAGATAGGTCCGACATGTTAGACAAACACACAAACACATTTCCTACCAAATACATATACATATATATAAATAGATAAGACTTGCCACATTATCATTTTTTTTGAACAACAAAAAAGGTCCAAATAATAAAAGTAAAAACAGATGTATCATGTATAACGTTTAGCTTATCTATCTGCCAATAGACAGTTGAAATTATATATACATACATACGTCTGTGTGTGTGTGTGTGTGTATGTGTGTGTATAACTTAGGTCGATTGCACTCTATGCATTTGGTGTGTATGAATAATTCTAATTTCCTGTCTGATCTGGCATAAAAAACTTTCCCATACATATTATTGCAAGGGCAGGGCAAAGGTTTATTTTTCTTGTTCTTTTTTCAAAATTGATTTTATATCTTATCTGTCGTTTTAAGGTGTTAAGTGCCGTTTGACACAAGGTTCTAAATTGTATGTATATATGTATGTGTGTGTGTGTGTGTATATGTAACAGTAGCGTAGATCCCACATGCCTCACCTCACCGCCGCGCTACTATTTGCACTCCCCCACATTCATTCTCTTAGCCTGTTATATTGACTCTTTCACAGAGTGTCATTAGGTTATGCGTCATTGTTCAGTTGTAGGTGGATCATTTGCACAGTGGCTCGAGTTTGAGTTATTTCAGCACAAATTTAAAGAACTTGTCATAGCTTTCTAAGCTGACCTTGATTTGTGGAAAAGTTTTCCTATTTACAATAGTTCTTGGCAGTTTTTGGAAAGTGCCTAAGACAAATTTTGAAAGACAGTTTTGAGGTTTGATATTAAATTAATGTTATAAATTAATAAAAATTAAAACAAAAACATGATGTGTTCTTTATTTGATTGAAATTATAGAAAACTTATTATCTAGATGTTGTTTATTTTTATTTATTTACACCTTTATATTTCAAAACTTTTAAGCTCAGCTGAGATTTGATACAGTTAGGACATTTTTGAATCCTTATCTTGATTTTTTTGATGGACCTAATTGAAATTTGCAAACGATTCAAATTTATTAAGTAGACTTAAAATAAGTGACTAAAAATATGATACATATATATGTACATATATATTTTTTCCCTAAAAAAAAGTGTCTGACTTGGTTTAAAAATCTTCTAAATAATTTGAATCCTGAAACATATGAAGAAACATATTTAAGAAGGAATAGAACAAAATATTCAGAAAGATATTTTAAATTGTTTCAATTTTCAAATTTTAGTTTAAAAAAATGACAAATTTTTTGTTTTTTATTAATAACGAACCCAACACTTAAAATTTAATTTCTTATCTGTTCAATTTGAAATTTATTTTATTAATCGCTCAAAAAAATCAAATTTTGATTAAATTGATATTTTTTTCCAAGAAAAAACATTAATTTGTGATAAAACACAAAAAATTACAAATTTAGAATTTTATTTTTGTTTCTATTTTGATAACTTCTTATCGTACTTCCTGTGAAGTAAACACAGCAAACTTTTGTATAGCTATAAATTTTGACAATTAATTTTAAACATAAATTTAAGCCCGATTCAATTTTGATATGCGTCATCTTTATTTTTCTCGAATGTTTTCAAGTTTCTTATATGTGTATTTGCTTTGAAAATCTCTATTTTTGCCAGCTATTTCAACGTATTGAGCCACTGTGTATCGAATGACTAGTATTTGGTGTGACGACCCAAAATCTTAATTCCCCATGCCGGCCCGTTGACAGTTGCGCGCCCACAGTCAACGTCAACGGTTGTACATTCAAATTAAACGCCCCGCGCCGTGGTTTATACCATATACATATATAGAAAATATCGTATCATATCGTATACATAACAAATTATTAAATTAAAGACAATTTGTGAGTATTTATATATATGCACATACATATATAGTGTAGAGGTTGGAATACAAGTAATAATCAAGGTTCTGGGCAAACAGATAGGCGGTACGCTTTTGTGTGATAAGTGGCAGTGATATCTAAGCAGGGTTCTTCAACGTATTTGCTAGACAACCTCACTCAATTCGCGCCCTTTTTTTGTCAAGGATTTGTCATTTGGTTTTCCGTCGCTAAAAGTATTTCCCTGTTGTATGAGTATGACTAACCAACGATGGGATGATATCTAGAAATCTGTGTTAGCTGCTCTAATCTTATCAAAAGAAACAAACACTAAAAACACCTCAGCTTTTAATATAAACAAACAAACTATGACGGAACTAATTGACTATCTAATCGAAATAATTTTGTACGAACACCTGGCCTAAATTATAATACAAAAACTGACTAATTCACGAAATTTTGCCATTTGGTAACGAAATTTCAATAAATCAAATTTTTATCTTGAACAGGTGATAAGACAGATAGAGAGTGAGAGAGAGAGATAGAGAAACAGAAGCCATGTCTGTACAATATTCGAATGCCATACGGCTCTTGAGTCCGGAATTAACAAAAAAGGCTCACAAGGAGTTGAATGAGGTACCGGAACGTATACAAGAGGATATTGATACATTACGTTTATGGATCTCAAAACAGCCACATTTGAAGGCTCGTCAGGATGCTCAATTCCTGATTGCCTTTCTCCGTGGATGTAAATATAGTCTGGAGAAGACAAAACTCAAATTGGATAATTTCTATGCAATGCGTGGAGCAGTCCCCGAGCTATATAAGAATCGATTTGTTGGCGAAAAACAATTGAGCATACTCAAAACTGGGTAAGTACAAATGATGGATCGATCATGGCGTGATTAAGCGAAACTTGGTAATTTCCTTTGAATGAGTCTTGTCCTTTTTATTTACTTATTCACTGATTTACTCACCGGTTTACTTACTTGTTTACTGACTCAGTTGTTCACTCACTAGTTAAGTTGTTTCCCTGAATAACCTTGTTTTTGACGAATCTGGGTAATTTCCTTCAGTGATTGAGTATGAAAATGTGTTCAATTGGTTATTTTTTTGATTCATTCACTAATTCAGTTGTTCCTAGACTCACTAGTTCAATTGTTCACGTATGTACATACTTCCTGATTGACGGAACTGGTTAATTTCTTGACCGATTATGTTTGATTAATTGGTTCTTTTTTGACTCTTTCGCTTACTTGTTCATTTACTCTGCTGTTCACTGATTCACTAATTCAACAGTTACTTGTTTATTGAATCCCTTTCAGTTTGTATCCCTTGTAATAATCTCTTTTTTTTAAGAAAAGATGAGCCAAGAGAGTTTTCCTACTACAATTAAATAAATTAACTTAGTTCTTCAATGAATTCTTCACATATTTATTAACTTAATTGTTCAATAAAAAAGTTATTCACCAGTTTCTCTTAATAGAGTAAAGAAATTCTCTGTGTATAGGCAGAAACTCATATGATCGGAAAGCTTTATCACACAAGTGTTAAAGAACTGAATCAATGAGCAAATGAATAAGTTAGTAGATGAACAACTAAAATATTGAGAACACGATTCAACCAACACTATTAAGTATACGCACAGATAACTAACAAAAAGACAGTAAACAATTGAACAAGTGAGTGAGTGAACAACTAAGAAAATAAGTGAAAAAGTGATCTAGTTCTCGTATGGGTCCATTTAACCCAACACTACCAAGTTCAGACGCTCATGGACAGTCACACGCAATGTCTTTCCTCAAGATCAATTTAAAAGATCAATTGATGAATTATCAATTTCTATTTCTTTCTTGTCAGTTGCCTTTTGCGTTTGCCGCAGCCTCTGCAAGTGGATGGACCACGTATACATATCTCACGTTATGGCCAATATGATTCCAGCAAATATTCCATTGCCGAGGTCACTCAGGTCAATACGATGTTAGGTGAAATACAAATACGTGAAGATGATAATGCCATGATATCGGGTTTCGTTGAGATTATTGACATGAAAGGCATTGGAGCGGGACATATATTTCAATTTGATGCGGTGCTTGTTAAGAAATTAGCCGTCCTTGGTGACAAAGCCTGGCCATATAGACCCAAGGGATTTCATTTTGTTAATGCCCCAGCCGCAACTGAGAAATTCATGTCAATAGCCAAGAGCCTGATGAGTGAGAAAATACGCAAACGTTTCCATATACACTCCAAACTGGAAAGCCTCTACAAATATGTGCCCAAAGAATGCCTGCCCGTTGAATATGGTGGAAGTAATGGCAGTGTCCAGGATGTAATCGATACATGGACGGAAAAGCTACTCCAATATAAGAATTTCTTCGAAGAGGAAACCGAATATGGTACAAATGAGAAATTACGTCGTGGACAGCCTGTGAATTCGGAAACATTGTTCGGCATTGAGGGTTCGTTTAGAAAACTGGACATTGATTAAGTTAAATTTTTAAATGCTAATATTACATTTTAATGTTTTGAATAGAACACACAATGAAAAACACAAACTAAATCAAGGCACACTAAAAACTGGTATAAATGCAACAAATCTTTCGGTTTAAATGTAGAATTTTTTTAAATTTTAGCTTTGACTGCTTGCTGTGAGTTTTTGTAGATGAATTGATGAGCCTCATCGAAATAGGGATTGGATGATTCACGTACACGATCCAACCACTTGGCCACTTTGGGAAATTGTTGCTCATTAACATTATATTGGCAGAGTTCTATAAAAATACAAGACAAAATCAGTCACAAGAGAGTAAGGATTCTCAAAAACTTACTTATTTGATTGATTTCAGCGGCACCAAATAAATCAGCTATAGTTAAATTGGAACCAACTAAGAACTCCTTGTCTAGCCAGAAACGCTCTAAAGATCCCAGGCTAACATTCACGGCCTTGATCATCTTGTCAAGTTCTTCGGGCTTTGGTTTGCCTTTAACACCATTGGCCGGATATAGCCAGGCATCACGGAAATATTGGCCACAAGGCAAACGTACATTGGAGTGCTGCCATTCCAAGTACTCATCAATGCGAGCGCGATCCTTTAAGCCCTTTGGATACAATTGTTCACTCAATTGACCTTTAGCCGCAAGATAACTAGAGCAAAGTAAACCAAAGCAATGGCTTTTATTATCTCTATCTTGATCTTGAGTACAACAATCTTATTACCGAACCATTGCCACGCTTTCACTTAAATGAAAGTCATTATCCACCAGTGAGGGCACCTTCTGGAAGCGATTGATCTTCTTGTATTCATCTGTCAGCTGTTCACCTGTTGCAAATGGAAGAAAAATGAGTTCCAGGAGGCTTTTATTTTATAATTTCTACTATGCTCACGTTTTCTTAAGGCCACAGGACAAGCCTCGAATGGAGTTTTACTTAGTTTTAAGCTCATCCATAGCACACGACTCGGTTGCGATAGAAAATCATAATAGAATTTAAGTGAATTAGCCATATTTTTATAATTTGTTGACCAAACTCAATTGGGTAAGACCGAACTCAATGCCCACCAGCAGCTGTTAGAGCAAAGTTCAACTGCAAATGTTTAACAACACTAATCAATAGCACATATAGTTATCTCTGTCTCCCTCTGCAAAAAAGCGCCAACATTTAAATCAAAATTTAAAACTAAAATGATTTGTAAGAAGCGAGCGTGGAACTCATAGGTTACTGGATTTAGGTCTGTTGTTTTGTTCCATCACTTTGTTACCCATTTTAATTTTAAAATATATATACAAATTAAAGCTTATTTAAAGTTTTGCTTTGGCTGCTTGCAGAGACTTTTTGTAAACAAATTCGTGGGCCTCATCAAAGTAGGGATTAGATGCCTCACGTACACGTTCCAACCATTTGGCCACTTTGGGAAATTGTTGCTCATTTACATTATATTGACAGAGTTCTAAAAAATATATCAAAAATTGATCAGCCAATTTAGGAAAGGGAGATAGAATTTTCTGCACTTACTTATCTGACTGATTTCGGATGCAGCAAATAAATCAGCTACTGTCAAATGTGAACCAATTAGAAACTCATTATCCAACCAAAAACGCTCCAAGGATTCTAAACAAACATTCACATTCTTGACCAATTTCTCTGCTTCTTCGGGATTTGGTTTATCGGCAATGCCATTGATGGGATATAGCCAAGCATGAACGAAATATAAACCACAAGGCATACGTACATTGACATGCTGCCATTCCAAGTACTCATCAATGCGGGCACGATCCTTTAAGGCCTTGGGATATAATTGTTCACTCAATTGACCTTTGTCCGCAAGATAACTAAGAATAAGTAATCAAAGTAGTAATATTTTCAACAGTTTCAACAATAGTACCGAACTATGGCTATGGTTTCGCTGAGATGAAAACCATCATAGACCAGGCAGGGCAGTTTCTGAAACCGATTGATCTTCTTGTACTCATCAGTCAGCTGCTCAACTGAAACAATTGAGAGAAAGTCGGTCAGCAGTTCAATAAAATGATTTCCACTGGTTGTACTTACATTTTCTCAGGGCGACAGGACACGCCTCGAAGGGAGTTTTGCTCAATTTCAAGCCAAGCCATAGTACACGACTTGGAGGCGATAGAAAATCGTAATATAATTTAAGCGATCTAGCCATATTTACAAAATTTGTTTTCAACTCAATTGGACACGATCCAATCTAGCAGCTGGTCAAAGCTTTTTTAGTGTGATCAGAGCAAAGTTCAACTGCAAGTGTTTTACAATACTAACTGCTCTGGCTCTTTAAGTCAATTGAGCGCCAACATTTGAATCAAAATTCGGAACAATTATGCGCTAAGCTCATAAGTTCTTAGATATTAGCAGGTAGTTTTTTATTTTTGTTTTATCAGCAACCTTGTCAGATCATTGCATCAGCCTTAACTTAATATCTATATAATATCAGTACAAAGTTCGCTACGTCAGAAAGCTTCGTTATCTAAAACCAAAAATATGGAAAATTCTTGTGTTCTATTACACTTTCCTTATACCCTTTCAATTTCTTTATTCAGCCCAAGGCCCCCCTCTCGTCCAATTAAAAACCAATACAAATACAAAATACATTAATGGTAAGAACTAATGAGAATAGGCTGAGAAGGAAACTATTATTCTCCTTTACGATTTTGTGTTCAAAAACGAATATACACAGCTTTTATATTTCCCATTAAACACATTAATCAAAACCATTTTTTTTTTTTTGCTTGTTTTTTTTTTTTTGGTTGTGCTTTTTGACATTTAAACAAATTCATTTTAATTTATTAACGCATTCAACATATGGATAAGGGGAAGTTTCTACATACAATACGGATGTCATTTGATGTTGGTTTTATCTATACATATATATATATCTGTAGGTAGTAGTTCTTCATTTTCTTTTGTTTTGTTTTCTTTTCACTTTATAATAAATGTATATATATAAGATGCATGTTGTATATGTAAACTAGTATCAAAAATTAGTAGAAACGACACTTAACCAACAAAAAAAACTATCGAAAATATATAATGTATGTATATAAATGGTTTTTAATGCATATTATGCGTATTTTTTTTTTTTTTGATTAAGTTCAAAATAAAAGCCAACAACAACTCAGCCCATAATTATAGTTAGTTAGAAGACATTTGAAGAAAAAAGTGAAAAAGAAATGAGCGTTATATATAGTAAACTAGGTATATATGATTCACACGATTTCCACGAAGAGTAAGTATAAGGTTAAACTAGAGGGGGAGGGGGTGGTATGAGGGGTTGTTTTTATGTAGAATGTGTGTGTATGTTGATAAGAACAACAATAAATTATAATCGACATAGATGTGAGGTGTTTGGTTGGTTTGTGTGTAATTTGTGTGTTTGTTATGCCATTTAATGGCCTTTTCTTTCATAGTGTGCAATTCTTTTTTTTTTTTTTTTTTGCTTCTATATATATATAGATATATTTTATATATTGTTCTATTTGCTTTTAGTTTCGATGTTGCTTTTCCATATGAATTTGTTCCTTCTTCCCTTTTTTTTTTTTTTTTTTTGGTTTTTCTTTTATTATTCTTTATAAAATATCAGGTTCTGCTATGACCAAAGTGTTTGTATATATATATTCAACTATATATATGAAGACAGAGCTAGAGAGAGTTTAGGAAAGGGATGTGTGTTTAGGTGTCTGTTTCCGTGTGTGTGTATGTGTATATATATAGTATGTGCATTTTGTTTTGAATATACAACTATTGGCAATCCACAAATTTTGTTAACTCAATCAAAGTTTAGTTTGCGAAATGATCCTTCACTTGTCGCACCGGCCACTAGAGTGGATGGAGCCGGCTGTTGTTCCTTCTCGCTGGCCGCCCTTAACTTCTCATCGACTACATAGCGTCCATCCTCTTTGAAATATGTGGCATAGCTGGTGAATTGACTTTCATATTGGGCCATGGCATCATTTAGTGAACCATTATTGCCACCCAATTCGGTTGGAAGATATTCTTTGCCAATGGCACGCTGCAGGGATTCGAGATTGGAGTGGATATGCAACTGAGAAGAAAAATGGAAAGTCCATAAATTAGTTAATCCGAGGGTAGGTACTGAGGATCTTAACTTACCAGCTCCTTTTGTTTCATCACATTGCGCACTAGGCCGAGTACGAATTGCGTTTCACGTGAAGCATTCACAATATGAGTGGCAACTAAATTCGTGGGTATACCATGCTCTAGGAAGGCATTCATGCGCCTAAACATGCCGGGATCAAATTGCAATAGCAAGGAATATGGAATTTTTGTAAAATCAATTATCTCGATAACCCCAGCGATATTCCAATTGTCATCGGTATTGATCTCGACTTCGGCGCGGAAGGCATGGAATCGAAAGATATCACTAACGCTATGCTTGGAAGGCTCTATATGTCCCATGCGTGTATAGTGTATGCGTGGTCCACCTGCACCCAAGGCATTGGGCAGAGTGGCAAAGATTCTAAAAACAAAAGCAACATGGACAGCAGCAACCAACAACAAGGGCAACAACTTAGATCATTCCAGAAACAACAAGTTTTTTCTTTACTCACCCTGATCGTGCCAATTCGAGTAGCTTATCATCTACCTCGCGACTCTTGAGCAGTTCACGTTCCTTTGTTTTATATGTGTAATAAAATAAAATCCTTTTTTTAGCCTCCTCGATATCCCAGTGACAGAAACGTAAGAATGCCACCAAAAACTGATCATCAGTTCTGGCCTCCAAATAGTTTTGTTCACTGATCCAAGTGCGCAGTGCCTCAATTTTGGTCACTATTAAATCCTCATCCTCATTTAATTGTGTGCGTGCCACCTCTGCCAATTCCGGCACAAGAGGTCGTATTTTAGCCATGATTTTCTATTTTTGGTAATTGGAGAGCTACACAAGAATGGTTAGGGAATGAAGAATTATTAAGGGCGGCAGCAGCGGTGTAGTTCAACAAATAATTTTAAGGGAAATGTGTATTTATTTTTTGTTTTTTGTGTTGTGAATTTGTTGTGTGTGTGTCTACTCTGCCTAGGTTTGGACGCTACTAATGGATATGTCGTTGCCTGCTTGCTTCGATGAAGGGGTTAGACCAATAGCCTTAACCACCGATTTACAGTGGTAAACAAATGATTGGAAAGTGCACAAAGCGCTTTCACTAAAGATAGATTATCTAATGGTTTCGTTACTTTCAATTGAAAACTCTCCAGAGATTTTGTAACAAAAAGTTTAAGTCTCTGAAGTTTTCATATTTCCGTTGGATTTAGAGTTAAATCTATTAATTAAAGAGTCCTTTGACACAAAATATATGCAGGCTTTTTAACAAGACAAAACGAACAAATAAGAAATAAAGAATAAGTCAAGTTCTTGACTTCATTTAATAGACAAGAATTTAGGCCTCAAGGCTTCATCTTGAGATGGTTATTTGCCAGATGCTTATTTGTCAACAGAATCAAAATGATCTTTATGAGCATCATAAATATTTGAAAAGGGCATTCAGAATAAATAAATCTTCAAATCATTATAGCTTTCACAGTTTTTATAATTGTTAATTAAACAAATTTTAAAAAAATTTCCGAATTTAATGATTACTTTTACATTAGCCATAGAAATTCGTGAACAAAATTTTGAAGTAGGTTTCTAATTCGAAATTCTTAAGGATTACTATCATTACCTACTACTATCATAACCTACTTAGGCATTCAAGCATTAAGAACAAAAAAGAAACATTTAAAGAAGATTTATGAAAATTTATATATAACTTTATGATATCTTTTAGATAACTTTTCATTAAATATATAAATGAATTCTTTAAATTAATTTACTAAACTTTAGAAAAATAAAAATAGCTTTGCTTATGCTGGATTTCCCCCTATGAAACTCGTATGAGATCATTGTATTGGCCAACAATAATTTACTATTCTGAATATGCCTTCGGTAAGTTTAAGATTTTTTGTTCTTCTTCTCTTTCCTTTTTTTTGGCTATTATTTTGAAAAACTAAATATGAAATTAAACATTCTATTCGATATTTAGTTTACTAACTTTTGTTCTATTTGATTTTTGAAGAAATTATTAAATAAAATATAATAGAAATTTATGGAAAAAAAACAAAAGTTTGGAACTTCTTTATATCTATTAAAACCTGTTTTTTCACCCCATTCAGTTGTAATTCCCAACTTGTTTAAGTGTTTAAAAGCGAGATCAAGAAATTCTGATACTGAAAGATCTTGGCAGATGCAATTTAAAGACAATTTGTTAACTTCAATATATAAAGTACAAATAATATAGAAATTATTAAAAAAATTTAACAATCAAAATGTCTTAAAATCAGTTTCTAATCCAAAAAAGATTCCGCACACCTGAATAAACGAAATTCTCGTTGTTTTTGAACCACTGTATTGCCCAGTGGTTCATTTTAAGCAAGATAAGATATAGAGTTGCCTATGTGTACATTACATGCATAAAACTGTCGGGTGGTTCGATCAACAAGCATTATCTAATATACATATATGCGTATATATGTATACCAACCTACTATATATACATATAAAGGTATAAAAGACTTATGGCCTACCCTGATACAATTGTTTTGCAGCTGCATTGTCCTCATCTCGGGTACAAAAGCAAGACTTGCATGCTTATCTCATCATTTGTGGCTAATTTTTAGTTCTATTAAAAAGTCTTTAAGTTGGAATTTCTAACCATTTCCTAGTGGTCTATGTCTGCAATTTTTGGTTTGTATGGGGACTCGAGCACTTGTAGAGTTATTATCAGTTGAACGAGTGGACGGGGCTATTAATGGCCATAGATTAGGGCATTTTGTTGCGGGGAATTTCTCTGTATTTCTGCGATTAGTTGAGGCAGGAGAAGGTTTATTATAGTCTATTTCAGTAGCCATACAGCTGCCGCGTTGTGAGGATTGTTGATAGAACATTGCCATGACCGTAGAATTGCGTCCACTTAGCGCCGAATTGAGGCAAGTTGCTGAAACGGAACTAAACGAGGTAGTGGAACGTTTACCAGCCGATTTGGATGCTCTACGAGATTGGTTGTCCAAGCAGCCACATCTCAAGGCCCGTCAAGATTCGCAATTTCTTGTGGCCTTCTTGCGTGGCTGTAAATTTAGTTTGGAGAAAAGTAAATCGAAATTGGATCATTTTTATACCATCAAAACCTTGATACCGGAACTCTTTGCTAATCGTGGAATGGACGATAAGAATATTGCCCTATGTCGCACGGGGTAAGTTGAATTCGGAGAAAATATCGAAAAGCCCTTTTGAGCGGAAATGATTTGTATTTGGTTTTTGTAGAACTTATGTACGTCTACCCAAGCCCTTGGGTCCGGGCGGACCACGTATACAATTAACAAATTATTCAAAATTTGATCCCAAAGTATACAAAATAATGGATCTCTTTCGTTATCAGACAATGGTAATGGAACAACGTATTCTGCATGATGATAATTGCAATGTAAGTGGCTATATAGAGCTAATCGATATGTCTGCCATGAGTTTGAGTTTTTTGGCCCAAATGGATTTTACGCTACTCAAGAAAATGGGTGTTTTTTCCGAGAAGGCACAACCCACACGCATTAAGGGTGTCCATTTGATCAATTGTCCAAAAGAGGCAGTGGCTGTTTTGAATTTGGCTAAAGGTCTAATGCCAAGCAAACTACAGAAAAGGGTAAGAACTTTTTAAAGTCTAAATTGAATTGAGTTATCTATTCAATGTCATCTTTAGCTTATCATTTAACTATTACTTTTATTTTTAATATCATAACCTAGACACAGTTCATGTCTGTATCCGCTCTAAATCAAAGTATTGATTACCTGTTTCTAGTTTTTGTCATATCGCCAGCACATAACTCCTTATCAATAAACCGATAACAATCGGGGATTATCAGACAAGTGGAAATTGTTAATTGCTGAGCACTTCAAACGTTATTGTTCAAGTCACTTCAAAAAATTTGAATAGTAAAAATGATCAGTAACCCATACTTTAATCTTATACCCGCCATCCTTTTAACAGCTCCGCATGATCCATTGTTTGCTTTTTTTGATATTTACTTCGATTCCCACTTGATATATCAATGATTTTTACTTAAGTCGTTAATTTTTTATCTCTCTTACTCCTAAATTACTATTGACTTCTAAATTTTGCTCAATTAATTTGATTCAAAGTTGGTTCACAGGTTTAACTTTGCTTTCAAGTCATTCAATTCGTCTATCTTACTTATTTTTAATCACTAATTTCTGTTTTGCTCACTTGTAGGCATTGCTTCTGCTTAGTTTTAAATCTCTAAAACAGGTGTTTAGTGCGCTTTTCGTTAATAATAAAGATAATCTCACTGTCTCTAGTATGTATGTATTACGTTTGGTTGCTTAAGGAGAATCCTTCAGTAAGTGAGCGTTTAGTGAGCAAATACAAAATGAAGTGAGCAAAAAGCGAAATCTCATTCTGAGCATTAGTATTCATTCATTTAGAAACTTAGTTTTCCTCTGTCATATCTAACCCACTCAAATAGCCGACATAAAACCGTTAAAACCTTCTCTTTTATTTGCAGTTTCATGTTTATAAGAATGTAGAAGATCTTTATAAAGTCATACCACGGGAATATCTGCCCGAAGAATATGGTGGAACAAATGGACGTATAGAGGATATCACTGCCGATATAGAAAAGGAAATGTTAGCCTTTAATGATTACTTTAAGCAGGATGAACAGTATGGAGTTAATGAGAAATTACGTCCAGGAAAACGTGTAAATTCAGATACCTTATTTGGCATTGAGGGATCTTTTCGCAAACTGGATATCGATTAATTGTTATAGCCAGTGTCAAATGATCTTCAATTAAAAGCCATAAACTTTTTTTGCGAAAAAAATACAAAAACAAAACCACTTAAACAGTAGTCCGATTTATTTTAGCTTTTAGTGCACTTTATCAGTAGACAACTGTTAATAACCTTATCTATCAGTTAAGTGAATTAACTCAAATCAATATGTGGGCTTTTTATGTTAATTAACTTGTCAGTTGGCCCAACAAATTCATACAAAGAGGAAGTGCAAAATGGTTGACTACAATGCCACCAGCTTTAAGGTAAATTTGAAACACACAAAAAAAATCCTTTATTATGTTTTCCTCTATTTAATTTTCTCTGTTTCTTTAGTTCGATTTCAGTCAATGGAATTTCCCTGAAGAACGTATTTGGTTGCATAAATCGAGTGCAGAAATTACTTGGAAAATTTGCACTTTTATTCCTGTAATTGGCTTTGGATTGTATGGCAATTTCATAATGATCTATTTAATTGCAACAAACAGATCTCTGCGAACTCCAACGAACTTGATTATAGCCAATATGGCAATGGCTGATTTTTTAACCCTATTGATATGTCCAGCCATGTTTATGGTCAATGATTTCTATCAGAATTATCAATTGGGTTGTGTGGGCTGTAAAATGGAGGGTTTCCTGGTTGTTATATTTCTCATTACGGCTGTTCTTAATCTCTCAGTGGTTAGTTATGATCGTCTTACGGCCATTGTGTTACCAAGAGAGACACGTCTTACTTTAAAAGCAGCAAAAATTGTTATTTTATGTACTTGGATATTGGGTGTATTATTTGCTTCACCCTTGGCCATATATCGTTCATATAGAGTGCGCATTTGGAAGAATTTCACCGAGTTATATTGCAAAGAGAATACTTCAATATTACCAAAATATTGGTATGTATTAATCACCATATTGGTATGGCTACCATTGGGCATTATGCTGATTTGTTATATAGCCATTTTCTATAAGGTGAGGATTGGAATTGGAGGTGGAAATCGTTTTATGATAATATTTTTTGCATTTTCTTTGCAGTTGGATCGCTATGAGAAACGTGTTCTAAGTCGTGAACATCCCTTGACTGTGAGCTATAAACGAAGTGTGGCCAAGACTTTATTCATAGTGGTTGTGGTCTTTCTGGTCTTACGTTTGCCTTTTACCATTTTGATTGTATTGCGTGAGAAATATTATACCACGGATAGCACTGTGAATAGTGGAATGCAATTATTTTGGTATTTCTCACAATATTTAATGTTCCTCAATGCTGCAGTCAATCCCATGATCTATGGCTTTAATAATGAAAATTTTCGTCGAGCCTATGCCCAGATTTGGTGTGTGAAACGTTGGAAAGCCACAGCAAAGGTCAAAGAGGAGACAAATCCAAATGGTTCACATTATTGTTGCTATTGTGCCTTTATGAAGAAACAGAAAGTAAAGAAAGCAACACAAGAGGTTACCACTACGGCAAAAGCTTCAATTGGAACGAGTAGTAATCAACAGATTGAGGGTGATGGTTTTATATGAAATAATCTATTTTATTTTGATTAAGTATGTAAGTTAGGCCCTCGCTGACTTAGTCCAGCACTGATGTCAATCAGCTGTTCAATAAAGTTTTCTCCGTGGAGCTTTCAAAACCGTTACAAAGAGTTCTTTTCAGTATCCACGTGTTGTCTCTTCAATGTTAGACGTGTAAAAAATGTATCAATTACTTGGAATTCTATTAACTATTAACTATCTGATTGTCGTAGGCAATTCATTTGATGTGCACTTTCATTTTAGTTATCCTAGTCAGAGATTGGGATCCGATATTGATACGGATCTATATAAACGTGCAGCCATTTCAGCGGACTATCAGCAATTCTTTGACAAAGGTTTTGTTTTTTTTTAACAAACTTTATTAACAAACTTAACGAAAATTTGATATGTAGATTTGGTTTAGGCTAAACCAAACAACTCTGCCTTCATATAGCCAGAGCCATGATCATCTAGAAATTTAATAAATTGACCCATATTCATGATGCCTTCCTCAGAGTTGGAGCTGCCTTCGGCATTGAATAGCTGCTCGGTAAAATTATCAAAACGTCGCTTACGTTGTTTGGTTTCAGTGCGAACTAAAGTGATTTTTTGCCAACGCAAAGATTTAATGGAACGCCAATATTCTTGAACATTAGACGAATCCCCTTCGATGCATATAATGCCCGGTTTTCCAGGTCTGCTGAAACCACTTAGCTCCAATTGACGTGCCTGACGTATAAGTTCTTGACGTTTCGTTGTCGACTTTATATGATGGGAATAGATCCACATACGCTCGAGGTTTATAGAGGCATCTGCCTCTACGGGAACTTCATTTGAAGTAAACTCACTCGCTGGCCGCTTGAGTAGAGCTTCCATTTGATCTTGTAACCATGATAATAATTGATATATATATGGTTCCGTATCCTCTTCTTGTTGCTCCTCCAAATATTTGGTAATTTCTTGTTGTATATACTCCTCTTTGAGCTTGCCCAGCAACGATGAATGCACACTGATCCTTGCCTTTTCCAATTTGGGATATAGATGAGGTAATTCTATGCGCACATCAATATTATTGCTGTTACCCATTATTGGCAATTTGATAATGTATTCCAAATGAGCTGCTGGCAATGTGTGGCTCTTCTCCAAATACTCATTGTAATCCGTGACAACACTGGGATCAAGTAATTGCAATTCGTTTGTCTTGCAGTAGATGTAATTAAGCAATTCCAATTCCTCCAATTGTTGGCTTATGCATCCACGATAGATTTGTTGTTCATTCTCATTAGCCATCATCATGATCTGAGTTCTAAGAGAGAGTAGTTTTGGTTTAGTCCATAATAGAGCTAATGAAGAGAATTTACTTAAAGTACTAATTACTTTTATAACTAATGCTTTTAGCCAGCTACACTTTTAATGGTCTAAATCGTGTTGCCTCAGTGCCGGTGGCCTTTCCCTTGGATATATGCATATTACAATTGCCTACAGTGAAATATGCCACGGCCTTGCATAAGAATAAATCTGGTCTACGTCAATTTGCAGTCTACGAATGGAAACCCAGTACAAACTCTTATGAATTACTACTTGAACTACCTACACCCAAAGCTGTGGCTCTGGATTGTTTAGCTTACGGTGGTCTGGGCTACGTCGCCCTTAGTTTTAACCACACAAAAACCATTAGGAAGGCTCGTGAAGGTTCTCCTATCTATGAACTTTCACCAGAAACGGGCATACGTGTAGTGCAATATTTTGCTAGTCTACATCTGCGTGGCATGTATCTGAGAATAAGTAGTCAAGAGTTGACTCTCTTGCAAACTATCGATACGGGTTCTGTTGATGACGCAAAGCAACAACGTTGTCCTTACTTTAAATGGACTGCGGGTACCTTTCAGCGTCTTGGTTCCATAGCCTGTAGCAATGCTCGGCGCCTCGAAGCATTTGGCATTGACTTCAATGACTATGTAGCTGTGGCCAATTATGCCAATTCCAATGGACGTACTGCAACCAATTCGGAGATCTATAGATATAATTCCACCATACGACGTTTCCAATTATTTCAACGTTTACGCAGCAATGGAGCAGTTGATGTGAAATACTTTAGTTTACCCATAAATGAGGTAGATCGTCGTCACTTTCTCATCCTAGGCAATACGATTGGTGTGAATGGCAGCGACAGCGAAGCGGACACTGTTATCTATATGTACGACAAGGGACAATTTGTGCCCTATCAGCGTTTAAGTTTCTATAACCTGGAACGTGTTTTACCAGTGCAGGTGGGTTGCAAAAACAAACAACAAAAACACAGAAACAATGAATCAGTTTATGATTTTGTTTTATCGTTTTAGCATGCCATATCGGAAAAGTTTCTTCTATTGGTGGCTTGTCATAAGCAGGATGTTAAAATTTATAACCTTAATGATTGGAAATTTGAAGAGTCATCGGTACAATTTACAGAAGGAGCCTTTAGTCGTGGCGTTGCACGTATGCGTAACTATGAGGAAAACGATCAACAGTATTTGGGTAAGTGTAAAGATGGAAAATTTTACCATAAATGACTTTAAATTTTACCCGTCTTCTGACTGATGTCTTCTCATTGAAGAAAGTAATTCCAAGGAATTTAAACTAAATTGAGAAATAAATTTCTGATCTTTCTCATACTTGATTAATGAGATCTTCGATTACCAACAATTATATTGTAGGATTCGTATCAAAATACTATACGTTTTGTTTTGGCAGTTGATTTTTTCCGTAGAAAATAATTTCAAATTGTTTCTCTGCTGCAATATTACTGATTGATTTACTTAAAAGTTATATTTTCACAACGTACAACAAAGTTTTAACTTAGTTTACATGGTTCTAGTAACATAAGTTGATTATTAATAATCATTACTTTGCCAAAAAAGGATCAGACTTATACATATTAACAGATTTAAGAAGTCGCTACTTAAAATTAGTAGAAGTAATGCTAATATTGTTAGTTTTTTGACATTAGAAAATGTTATTCATCTTTTAAAATGCATAGGGTTAGACCCGAAAACCATTTACAAGGTATTTTGTTAATCATTTGGTAATTCTCCCAATAACAAAGCATTAAAACAAGTAGGTAATTTAAGACTTTTCTTAGTCTCAACTCTGTTGTGTAAATAAACCTTTTTATTGCAGTTATTGCAAATGAAAATATGGCTGCTAACGAGACAAATATATACGAACCGCTCTATAAACAAGATGAACACGCCAATGTACTGCGTCAGCAAATAATTGAATGGGCACGTCAGCAGAAACAACGTTTGCAACAGCAAAATATGGAAAATCTGATCAAGGGTTTAGAGCAAAAGTTAAAAACAAGAGAGGATCGATTACAGAAATCTCATATAAAGCGTATTAGAACCAAAACCTATACAGATGAAAGGCTTCAATTAAGTTCCAACTATTGGGAGGCCTTGGAATATGCCAAAAGGGCATTGGATGTGGTTGAAAGGGATGCCCAAAATCATCATATGAACAAGAGAGAAGCATCTAGTCCACAACGGGTAAAAGAGGAGCACCAATTTGCAGAACTGACAGTGGATACTTTGGTAATACATGATAAATTGCTTGCCCAACGCATCAATGGTATAAATGTTCAGAAACCCATCTTTGATTGGGTCAATGCTAGCCAAGTCAATGTTAGCGAAAATTACAAGGAACCATCGGGAAATCTAATAGAAAAACTTGAAGTAAAAGATCTACAGATAAAGGGCAAACTAAATGGCTACAATTGGATGCACTTGCTCGATCAGACACTCAAACGTAAAAGCATGAAACAAGAGGAACAGGAACAAGTGCAATTTATCAAGTCTTCCATTGATGTAAAACATTTGAAAACTAAAACTGTTCTAGTCAATAGTCATGAGATTAATGATCGTTCATTGAATCATTTAGTTTCAATTGATGGTGGCAATTATATAGTGCAACAGGATGTACAATTTGCCCAACCCATACAAGTGAATCGTTTGTTAATCAATCAACGTCTAAATCACATACATGTCGATCGTCAACGATTTGATCTATTACTAAAAGAAGCCAATTATACCCAAGTGATTGAGGGTGCCAAAAGATTTGAAAGTGTTCAAGTTCAAGAACCCATAACCATAGCGGTAAGATAAAGAAAAGTTATTAATGTTTTCCATTCTAAATTAAAGTTTTTAATTCCCCCAAATAGGGTCAACTATTGGGACCCGAGCTAAGGGCCATGTCACCCATGAAAGTCACACATCAATCTTTGGTTTTACAAGGTGATTATACGATCAATAATCAGGTTATCATAGGTAAACAATTGGCTATGAAGGATTTAGTTGAATCGGCCACACAACGTTCAGCCAAAGAGTTATTGAACAAAGCTCTTCCACTCAATAAACCATTAAAAAATGTTACTATACGCTTTGAGCAACCTCTTAAGGCAAATCAAACAAATCTCAGTTTTCTCAATAAGCAACATCTAGAACAATTGATTCAACTGAATGTCCCGGATGTTCAAATGGTTGAGACAACAAAATTCTTTCCACAAAAACTGGAAATTAGCCAAGGATATGCTGAAGTGAAATATCTAAATGGTCATGACATTCAAAAGTTGTCGCATTCGCTGCTGACCAAAAGTGGCAATCAGACAATTGAATGGCCCATTGATATGGAAAGTCTGCAAACGACTCAAGTTCAAGCTAAAAACCTTCAATTGAATGGCTTAAATCCCAATGATTATCTGCAGTTGTCTAAGAATCAAATAAGCAATGCCACATTACATATAAATCACTTGACCGCCAATAAATTGAATATGGAGAATTTACATTTAAATGGTCAAAGGATTTTCAATCAATCCTTGACGGATATTTATTCGACGGGCAGCAAAGCTCCTTGGGATAGAGAAAATTTCAATGGCACAACAATCTATGCACAAAACCTCTGGCTTCAAGGTAACATCAATCATCAATGGGATGTGCCACAAATTGAGCAACGTTTGCAACAGTTGGCCGGTAATATTAAATATGTGGGAGATTTTACATTCCAAGAGCCAATTAATATAACACATTTGAGTTTTGGACAAACATTGAATGGTCTAACCAGTCGGGAATTGGGTTATAATTGGTTGACTATGCGGGGAGAGCAAAATTTCACTGCCCCACAAAGTCTGGCCGCCATGGAGAGTCCCGAGGGTGTTGGACTCTATGGCAAAGTGAATAATTATACCCTAGACCAATTGGTCCAAGGTAGTTATCGACTAAATGCCAGTGAGCTGTTGCCTACTGTGAGATTTGGTAAGTTAAATTACACACGTCATTTATAACTTTTAATGCACTTTGAAATCTCATCTGTTCAGAGAATCCAATTGTCATGGAGGCGAATGTCCAAGTGGGCACTTTAAATGGTCTACATGTGCCAGAGGATTTGCTATATAAGTCAGGTGGCGGCTATCTGTTACAACCCGTTAACATAAAGGGCAATTTAGCCATCTCGAAACTATGTAATATCAGCCTTTTGAATGGCTATCCCCTGGACAAAGTAGCCGATTATCTGCAAGAGGATACATTGATTGTAGAGCAAGCGGAATTTGATGAGGAACCCACATATCAATCTCTAAATGGCCATCATTTGGATGATTTACTTAATCGTGTGTGGCTGGACAATGAGCCCATAGAGTTAAGTCAACCGGAAATGAACTCGGCTAGCTTTGAGGGCCTCATTAACTTTCAGGTAATTAACTATTTAACTTATTGTGTAAATGTTACACTATGTCATCTATTTTTGTACGTTTCAAGTACCTACATATATAGCTGAATTTACTTTGACTTACAAAAGCCTTAGCCTTATTGTTCATTAAAAATATTAGAGATTTTTTGTCAAAAATTCAGTATAGAATGAGGAAAACTTATTCGAAAAATGCAGAAGATTAGCTTTAAATATCATAATTTGAAAACTTTTTACAAAAAACTATTTGCTATCCCAATGAGTTTACATAGAAACTGTCTTAATTTCATAATTTTTCGGATTTTTAGCTGTTTTCAGTGCATTATAATTCAAAAGTTGCAATTCAAATTACGCTAAAACATTAAAAGATGGATTATCAATACAATTACTGAAAAAGTAGTTGAAAAAATGTCTTTCCAAACAAACTAAAGGCTTGGAAAAAGTATTCATTGACCAGTTAAAATAGTTAAACATTCAAAAATTCCTAATTTTCACTTCAAATATTTATATATGATATGATATTCTAGACGAAATCTGTCTAGAAATACGTAATTGCTCAAACTAAACAGAATGCCATTAACTTACAAACTTTTGTCTTGGAACTGTGACTATGACTTAGCAGATAATTAGAACTGTTTACAGCTAGTCAAAGCTCAATTATTCACTTTAATTTCAAGGTCTTAAAAGTCTCAAATGCTGAATTTTAACACTTTGACTGTTTTGTCTACGAGAATTTGAGTCAAAACAAACAAAAAACAAAAAGAATCTTATGAAAATATACAGTCAGTTTAAGCACAACTCCAATTGGATCAAAGTTAATTCCAGACACATTGAATCATCTTTTACAGGGCGATCTTAATGGTCATAAGCTGGACCAGATTGGACACAGATATTTGAGTCTTACTCGTGCCAATCAGCAAGTTAATATACCCGTTCAATTCAATAATGACGTCACTTTCGCGGAGCCTCCTACAGCCAGACTGGCCCAACTACGTGGCAGCATCAGCAACAACAACAACACCAACAAAAATAATGGCCATGAGGCAGAGTAAGTAGTTTTTTTTCGTTATATGTGTTTCGTTAATGTAAATGTTTCATTTTTGGAAGCTATTAAATTTCACTTTGATCGGTGTCGGTGACTGATTTAAGGGTGGGGGGGAGGTAATTCATTTGTTTACGCGCTAACAGTTTGACAAGCACAGCAACTGTGTGTGTGTGTGTGTTTGTGTGTTGAAAGAAGACTCAGAAATCAGCTGTTCGAGCGAGTGAAATTGAATTTCTCTTTTGCACATTGTCTTCTCGAAAAGGGGCACACGTTTTGCAATTCGATATGAAACACAATTTATTCACATATTGGCATACCTTTCTTTGTGTGTTGTGTGTCTATGTTATGTGCCGTATTCAATGTTTTATCCGTAGCTTTTTGCGTTGTATTTATTTTTTGTAATTTTTTTGTATTTAAATGCACTTTTGTGGGGGCAGGAAGCGGGAGGTATATAAATGTGTGTAGTTTAACTTTACAGTTTTTCTTTTCGTATGAATAGTGGCAAACAGCGGAGACCCAGTTGTTATTGCTCAATGTGACCGTTTGTGCAATTAACAAAATACTGGTTTTCTCTAACAAAAATATTTGAAAAAATTATAAAATTGAAGCTCATGATTTTGCTTTGCAATGCAGATGATTTATAGACTCTCTGTTCTGTATTTATTTTAAATTATTACTAAAACATTGCATATACTTGATTTTTGCATTCCTCTCTAACATTTTTGAATGAGTAATACGTTTTTCATTTTTAATTTAACGCTACACTTCCATTCGTTATGCATAACAATTTATGGGCTTCCATTTTAGTTTTAAATAGCAGTGGAATCATTTTTTCATAATAAATATTACAAAAGAGATAGATATATAATATTTTTAAAGCAAACTTTTAATTCTACATTCAAAAAAGGTTTTTTTAATTGGTTTTCAGATATCGTAAATCTATTATTTTCTATTATTTTCCAGTAATAACTCGCTAAATTTTAATGATTTTGTGGCAAATACCTTAAAGACATCCGGCGTACATACCATATCCGGACAATGGAAAGCTTCCCGTGCTATTGTGCAGGGGAATTTGGAAAATGTTCTTATAAATCAATTAAATTTAGTTGATGATATTGTATGCCTGCCTAGGGAAAATGATACAAATCCTTCTATGATCACCATTGAGGCTCTTAAAGTTGTTCCCAGTGCCACTGTAAAACGTCTATATGCCACGTCCGACAGCCTTATATCTAATATAGCCATAGCAAATTGGATAAATAATGCTGTATATATTTATGGCAATCACTCGATAGCGGGTCAAAGTCAATTGGATGCTGTGAATCTATATAATGATCTTCGAGTGGATGGCCTGGTAAATGGTATACCTTGGACATCAGATCATCTTTTATTGCGTGATAGAGAGCAATATAGCGAAGGATCTTTGAGGGTGGACAACATTTTACCACAAGAGCAACGTATTTTGACCCACAATATTGAAGAACTTTGGGTAGATCACATAAATGATCTAAATGTCAATGAACTTTTGGTCAATAAGGCAAGAAATCGTCCAAATCTCCATGTGGAAAGTGAATTAATTTTCAAACAGCCTCTAAGTGTGGGTAACTATGAGATTGGTACCATTATCAATGAGGAGGAGGAGGAGAAGCCGCCTAAAACCAATGGAAATGCTTACAAATGGAAACGTGCCACAGATGATTGGTCCGAGATTCAAGCAAATGTGGCTGCAGTGCAGCAACGTCTAAATGGTAAAGAAATATATGAGTTTTCCCCATGACTTTTAAATATATGTGCTCTATATTCGACAGATCCCCCCAAAGTATTGGAAAACTTTATACTACTCCAGGAATTGGTGCAAAATTTTACCCACTTGGAGAAATTCATCAAAGAAGATCAAGATATTTTGGCTCTAGGTCAGGGAAAACAACAAATTGACTACTTTATCTGGCAAAGCAAGGAACAAAACTTTAAGCACAATTCAAGTGAGTTTTTTAATGTATTTTTTGTTTTTATTGATCATAATGAAATGAGAAATGAGACGTCTTAACTGGAGAGGCTTAAAAACTAAAGACATGAAAAGTGGAAATGTAAATAGATAGATGGTGAAATCATTTAGAAAACGTTAGAAAACATAGAAATTCGAAATAGTTTGCTCTGTTCTGAGCGTGTGAGAGGGGGGAAATATGTTAAATGAATACATTCAGATGACGAATAGGAGAAAAATTACATGTTTTTTCTACGAGCTACCAAAAATTATAAGAGTTTTGTTTCAAACTAGTTTGTTTTGTGTGTGTATAAGCTGAGATTAGATTAGATTATTCATATATGCATATATATATATCTGTGACTAAAGCACTCAAACGATCTAATTCCAATTGCTGATATTCTTTTAAAATCTCATTACAACAAAATAAAAAGTGTTCTCGGCATTGTTTTGGGAGTTTACAAAACATAAAATAAACATGTATATAAAATTGAAATCGTTCCTAAACTCTGCCCATCACAAGTATATGCATATATGGTTGTAGATATACATATATATATATACATCAAAATATATATATGTATATAAAATGTATATAAGTTAAATACTAAATGTCGATATTGGCGGCAACTAAAGACTACTGCTCCAGTTCATCGCTCTGTACATCGACAATGGCTCTCAATATGCCCAGTTCCAATTTGGCAGCTGCTCGACCCGATATACGATTCATCACATTGGCCACATACAAGCCAAGGGCCTCATGTCGCGATGAGTTGCACAGATTCTTGAAGAAAGTCGGCGGCAGTGAATTATTGAAATTGCCCAAATTGATAATCTCAGGACCGGTGGCCACGCCACCATTATTCGATGCAGATTTCGATTCAAAGATGATATCGTTCTTGAAATCCAATTCCTCGATGCCGGCATGCGGTGAATAGCCATTGGTTGAGGCCACCGAAGTGGAGGCCATGGTGGCTGCTGTCGAGGATGTGGCACCAACTCCATTCATTTGCTGTGAAGCAGCCGCTGGTATGGTTATGATATTAATGCCAGGCGGTGGAGTCTGATTGCTCTCACGTTCGCGTTTCACTTGCATCAGTTGAGCGGTTGTGGTATGAACCACTGGTGCAGGAGGAGGTGGATGAGCAGCAGCAGAAGTAGCCGAAGCTGCGGCTGTTTGTTCTGCTGCTGGAGTAGAGTTTGAAGACGACGATGATTCATTATTTTGATTACCCTGTTGTTGTTGGGGTTGTGTCTGTTTGGCATTGAATCTCATGTTCTTTCGTGGCATTGGTGATGAGGATGAGGATGAGCCATAATCCTCCGATAGTTTACGTTTTAGGGAATCAGGCAATTGTATTGTGGTGCGTCCTTTACCGGCAGCAGCGGCATTTTGTCCACTATGTGACGCCGTTGTTGTGGGTCTTAGTATGCCTGGAGTCTTCTTCAGGGTTATACCCTTCTTTTGGAGTACAGCTGCTGCTGCCAGGGAGACAGAATTTGATGAAGCATTTGAGTTGCTGCTGCTGTTGTTCGAGGATGTAACAGTTGCTGCCCGTGGGGTATTGGCCATTGTGTTGAGCAATTTCCTTTCCTCCGAATGGAAAGCGGGACGTGGTGTATCGACCATGGGTTTCGATTTCTCTTCAGATTTTTCTGGTGAATTAGAACTCAACGATTTGCTGGGACTTTCGCCATCTGAGCTGGCAGACCCGGAGCCTGTTGAGTTTGCCGGTTGGCTAAATTGATTAGGCGGCACCATTGAATCATCATCTTCCTCCTGTTCTTGAACCTCGAGCATTTCATATTCCTCAACCTCCTCCATGGGAACTTGTTCACTGGAAAGTCAATTTAAGCTTCAGACTAGTCATTTGTATAAATGAAATGTAAACTCACTCTTCTTCTTTAAGTGCCACTGGTGGCTTGTGCTCCTGATGGATTTGATGCATAAGATTGAATAATTTCCATGTGGAATTCGGTTTGAGTTTCTCCTGATCGTATTTCTTTTGCAGCACAATGAATATGGAGCGTGATTCGTGTACAGAGAGTTTATTCAATCGGCCAATTCTTTGCCAGGCCTCGTCCTGCTCCTGCTTGGACGCCGAACCGCCATTGTTGGGATGCAGCGCCTTCTCTTTGGCAATGTCCGCTAGGATTTTATCCAGTTGTATGGCCATTTTAGTCATTGACTTCTGACCAACGGGAGCGGACAAACGAGCGTTATTATGAATTTTGACTGCGTTTTATTTATACCAAAGTGAGAAGAAAAAAACAAGTAATTTTTTTTTTGTTGAGGCGGCCGCTTGATATTTTTTTTTTTTGCACTTTTGCCTTTCCCTTAGCGTTCGTTATGTGGCTTGGTGTTCCCTCTCTTTCACACTGCTGTGTATGCCGACGCCAATTTGGCGGATTTTCGAGGCGTTAGTACATACTTTTTTGAGATTTTTGTCCAATTTATGTAATCGATAAATATCGATATTTAAAAAAAGTAAACTACCATAAAATACTATTTCTGTAAGATTTAAAACTTAATTTTATTTTTACAACAAGAAATAAATATCTAGAAAGAGAAGTGGCAACAACAACATTTCTTCGTGTTAAGCGAACTATTTGTGCAGTCAACTAAAATTTTAATGAATATTTAACGACAATAATTCAAATTTAAATATTGTTATTTATAGAAAAGGTACACATTTCACTGTTTCGGTCCGCGTGTTTGGGCCAGATTTTACTGGACTGCTGACCACAAATGAAAACTCTTTCCAGCCATAGCAGGATGCGCCATATTCACCTAGTCGATTCACTGCAACTACAGCTCCATAGAAATCCGTGTGATATTTTAAAATACGCTGGATCCCCACTTCTGCTGCCTCTGAAGGTGTCTTGCCGACACGCATTGCCTCAACCGCCAGTAGAGTGGGTAAAAAACGCATCATAATATCGCCATTCCCAGTGGCAGTTGCTGCTCCGACATCATTGTCTGCATAGGCACCTGCTCCTGGTACTGGAGAGTCGCCAACGCGTCCTGGAATTGTAAAGTCTAATCCGTTAGTAGATGTTGCGGCATGAATTTGATGATTCACATCAATTGCTACCATTCCTATAGTGTCATGATTGTCAGGACCAATATTATAATCTGTCCGATCATCGTTCTTTTTTACGGAAGAAATGGTCGTGGGTTTGGGTTTATATGGACCACAGGTTTTCTTGGGATCGGGATAGACATTACGCCAGAAATTTGGTTGACATTTCTTATCTATCCAGTTTTGCCATACAGTCGTTGAGTTATTGGTAGTGAGAGATTCCACCTTAAAGCCCATTGAGTGGGCAAATTTTGTGGCCAAGTCCCCCACCAACAACGTGTGCTGCGTATTCTCCATAACATGGCGGGCCACACGAATGGGATATTTAATGCGTCGCAGGCCGGCAACCGCACCCACATCCATGGTAGCACCATCTATAATCATAGCATGCAAAATGATCTCTCCATCCTCATTGGGTGAACCGCCATAGCCGACAGAGAGCATGCTTTGTATTTCCTCGCATTTGCTGCAGCCTTCAACCACGGCATTCCGCGTCTGACCAAGACCGCCAGGGGATCTATTCAGAATGTACCAGGCGTGTGCATTTCCCTCGGTATGGGTCCAAGAATTAATGACCATAGGCAGGAGTGGGGAGTCAAGACCAACATTTACCTCATTATTCGAGTTAGTTTGATGTTCTGACCATGAAACACTTGAAGGATTGTTGTGTTAAATTTTAGTTCCAACAAATGATAATTTAAAACGTACTTGCTGGGAACATCTGTTGTAATTGGACTAGACGTTGTTGATTCATTTGGCATTGGGCTGACCACGAGGCCCATACAAATCATAACAAAACAAATCGTTAAAGAATTCATTCCAAAATTAAGCATTTCTTCCGCCACTACTCGTACAATTTAACTTAATTCAATATATTGTAGATTCTTTGAATCTTTTTGCTTTTTAAATAACAACGGCATGAACTTAACCTCTACAAATGCAGAGTATTTAGTTTCCGTTTTCGAATCCAAAAACGGTTTCAAATCAAATTTTAATTTTAGACAGCCTGGCAACAATCACGACTCGTGTTGTCACAAGTCGTTTTCGAAATTTGCCAACACTGCATTTTACCCAAGAGAATATATACCGGGAATAATTAAAATTTAAATATTGTTGGTTGTTTTGAGAAATCTTCTGAACAACTTTGGGTAAACATTTAACTGTTTCTATCCGAGTATTTGGGCCAGATTTTACTGGGCTGCTAACCACAAATGAGAACTCCTTCCAGCCGTAACATGAGAGCGCATATTCACCTCGCCGGTTCACTGCGGCAAGAGCTCCCAAAAAATCCTTGTAATGCTTTACAATACGTTGAATTGCCAATTCAGTTGCTTCAGCAGGTGTCTTGCCGGAACGCAATGGCCTCCACAGCCAATAAGGAGGGTAGAAAACGCATCATAACATCGCCATTGCAGTTGCTGCTCCGACCTCATTGTCTGCATATGCGCCAGCTCCTGGAAAAGCTGTGTCGCCTACGCGTCCTGGAATCTTAAAAGTCAAACCATTAGTAGATGTGCCGGCATGAATCTGTTTATCCACATCAATGGCTATCATGCCAATTGTATCATGATTTTCATGTCCAATATTGTGTTCTGTTGCATCCTGTTGGTCCTCTTTCCAACTATTATTGTCGGTGACATTGAGCTTATATGGCCCACAGGATGTCTTCGCATCGGGGTGAACATTGTTCCAGAAATTCGGTTGACAGTTCTTACCAATCCACTTTCGCCACAATTCATTCGATTTGGTCGTTTTAAGAGATTGACCTTGGAAACTCTGTAGCCGCATTTCCGACCAGCATCGAATGTTGGGTATGTTCTAAAACAACACGGGCCACTCGTATGGCATCGTTAATATATCGCAACCCGGCCACTGCACCAACTTTCATAGTGGCCCCATCCATTATCATGGCATCTAAAGTGGTATCTCCAGCCTCATCAGGAGATCCACCCAAACCAACTGCAAGATCGCATTGTAGTTTTTCGCATCTATTGCAACCCTCGACCACGGCATTGCGGGTCTGACCGAGACCTCCAGGTGTTCTATTCAGAATGCGCCAAGCGTGACTGTTGGCCTTGGTGAAATTCCAAGTATTGATGACCATGGGCAGCAGAGGAGCTTCCAGATCAGCCCCAATGTTCTTATTTGACTTGGTTGGATTTGCTGATAAAGGAACACTTAAGGATTGTCGAATTACTTTTTGGTTTCCATTGATTAGAATATTTGAAACTTGCCTGCTGAAAATCTCTGAGGTTATGGGCACAGATGTTGTTGATTCCATGGGCACTTAACTTGCCATGAGGCCCATGCACATCAGACCAAAACACATTCCGAAACATCTCTCTCTAAAATTAAGCATTTCTTCTGTTTCTAACCATATAATTATAATTGAATATTTCTTTTCTTTCTTTCGATGTGTGTTTTTCGATTCTTCAATCACGACAGCAAGAACTTAACCTCTTCGAATAAAATTAATGCTTGCTTGTGATTCCGTATTCGTATTGAAAAACCATAAAAATATAATATTGTTATTTAACCAACTTTAATTAGCAAAATTAAACTGACGAAGTTTTTGAACTTCATTTTATTGTTACAAAAAAAACAACGGGAATAAATTCAAACCGTCTGGCAACATTTTCTTACGTTGTCCAAACTGTTTTTGAGATTAATCAACACTACATATATACCGGGAATACTTAAAATTGAAATATTGTTTATTTATAGAGTAACAACATTTATTGTAGTCTGGCTAGATAAACATTTTACCGTTTCTGTCCGAGTATTAGGACCGGATTTAACTGGACTGCTAACCACAAATGGAAACTCCGCCATGCCATAGCAGGCTGCTCCATATTCGCCCAGCCGATTCACTGCAATAACAGCTCCTGAGAAATCCTTGTAATGTTTTACAATACGTTTTATGCCAAGCTCAGCTGCCTCTGTTGGTGTCTTGCCAGCTCGCATAGCCTCAACTGCCAGAAGAGTGGGCAGGAAACGCATCATAACATCACCATCACCGGTGGCAGTTGCGGCTCCGACTTCATTGTCGGCATAGGCTCCTGCTCCTGGTATGGGCGAGTCACCGACGCGTCCAGGAATCTTATGGCGTGCCCCGTTGGTCGAAGTACCGGCGTGAATTTGATTATCCGCATCGATGGCTATCATTCCAATGGTATCATGATTGTCATGACCGATCTTATACTCAGTTCGAGCACGATCCTCTTTCCAGCGGGTAATAGGCGTGGGCTTAGGCTTATATGGACCACATGAAATCTTTGGATCGGGATACACATTACGCCAGAAATTCGGTTGGCAATTCTCTGCTATCCACATTTGCCACATTTCTTTTGACTGCGGTGTCATCAAAGATTCGGCACGAAAGCCCATTGACTGGGCGAACTCTGTTGCCGCCGATCCCACCAGCATTGTGTGCTGGGTATGCTCCAACACATGACGAGCCACACGTATGGCATCCTTGATACGCCGCATTCCAGCCACAGCACCCACATCCATGGTAGCACCATCCATAATCATGGCATCCAAAGTTGTTTCACCCAGTTCATCGGGGGAACCGCCATAGCCAACACTTCCATCGCATTGCAGTTCCTCACATTTGGTGCAACCTTCCACCACGGCATTTCTCGTCTGCCGAAGACCACCCCGTGAGGCATTCAAAATGCGCCAAGCCATTCTATTTGCCTCTGGGAAATTCCAAGTATTAATCACCATGGGCAGGAGTACATCCTGACGTTCTCCATCCGGCTTCTTATTCGGCTTGGGTGGGCTTATTCCCAATTCGTTTAATGGAGCCAACCTAGGACTATATAAGAATTTAAATGGAATGGAAATCCCTTTTAATCACTTCGAAAGCTCACCTAGTGGCCACTTGGCCTGTGCTTTGGGTTGAGGTGGCCAGCGAACTAACCACCAAACCCATCCATATTAAGCCAGCACAAATGCTTTTACATACTATGCCAAATTTTGGCATTTTCTTTCCCTTTCTTGGTGGGCGTTCACTTTGTTCACTCGATATCGACTGTTCTTTGGCGATTTGGCGTCTTCGGTTTTTAAACACACAAACCTAACCTCACTTCCATCCCCTCTTTCTTTGTGTGTGTATTGTTATCAGAATTTTTGCATTTGTTTTCATTATACCCTTACCACCATTTGAAGGGGTCATAACAAATTTGTATCTACTTTAATCATATCTTATCGGTGTACTATAATCTGTATCATAAAACTCTTTCAAGTGAGAGAAGTCGAGAATATATATGAATAAAGCTATATTATATATTGATCAGAGCAAAAATCCATCAAAAACTCAAGAGAGAACTCTCTTAAATTCATAAATATAAGTGAAGAGTTATCTTTATATTACAGTGAAACCTCGATATAACGAATCTGAGGGGGATCGCAAAATTATTCGTTATATCTATTGATTCGCTATAGGTACTGAAATGTAAAACCTTAGTATAACAAGGGACTTAACAAAAAATTCGTTATATTGGGTTTTTCGTTATAACGAAGTTCGTTATATCGAGGTTTCACTGTATTAAAAATTGATTGATTGATCAATAATCTATATTATAAAGAAGTATTAATTATCTATTAGAATCTTAGCAAAAGTCTCTTGAATTCGTTTGTTATTAAATATATTTTGAGACATTTAGACCATTTTAAAAGTTCGTTATAATCAAAATGAAGTAAGTAAGTCGTCTCGCCGACTTGGGTATACCATACACCAGTAAAACAAATATTTCAAATTTGTAATAACTAATGCATTTGCCTATTTTAAGAAATTCTGTTCACATGCTTTTTACAAGCATATTTCAGTATCTCGCGCACTTATGCATATAAGCACCCTAGCGCCCCCACCCGCCAACGGCCATCTCTGGCCTTATGCAAAAACGTTTATATGCATAACTCAGCTATTTTTTGTCCGATTTTGATCAAATTTGGTATTTTGCTGGGTATTAGTATCAAATTTAAGTGTGCCAAATTTGATTGCACAAGGTAAAAAATTACGCAAGATATTCGAGTTTTTCAAATTTCGGGGGCGGAAAGGGGCGTGGCAAAATCTTTATACATGCAAAATGAGCGCATTTACTAAGCAAATATACATACCAAATATGGTGTATCTAGCTACAATAGTTTTTGAGATAAACGTTTTTTTTGAATTGCGGGGGGCGGAAAGGGGCGTGGCAAAAATTTGAAATAAACTTGATCACTCTACATACTACATGAGCCTACATACCAAATTTGGTGGCTCTATCTCTTATAGTCTCCGAGATCTACGCGTTCATACGGACGGACGGACGGACAGACGGACAGACGGACGGACAGACGGACATGGCTAGATCGACTCGGCTGTTGATGCTGATCAAGAATATATATACTTTATGGGGTCGGAAAAGCTTCCTTCTGCCTGTTACATACATTTTGGCGACTTTAATATACCATTTCACCCTATGGGTGTATGGTATAATGATTGTCTATAACCAATAATGATGATTTTGTATATATTCCGGCGGCTTTTCATTTCCGAATTGTTTTCAAACTAAAATGGTGTAATTTTTTCAATTTGTAATACATATTTTTGACATTTTGTTTAAACGAAAAAGATTCAAATTTCGAGTATGATAATTTAAACCTGATCAAAAACCCGAAAAAGTTTGATTGTTTTATATAATTAAGCCAAGTTTGCAAATTTCTAAAGACAGGTCAAAGTTAGGTTAGGTTAGTTAGGAGAAAGTTCATTTTTAGTTCCTTCTAAAATGTTCTTATTGATAAGTTCAACGTTTCTATATATGTATTTGAGACATTTTTCTGATTTAAATAAGTGACTTTTTAAAGTTTAATACTTTATACCTTTATCTATCTATAGTTACTTCTACCAGCTTACTAATAGACAGTGTATAGCCTAGTCGACTTAACGCATTCTACTTTTCTTCTTGGCAGGCCTCTCGTTTGCTAGTCCAGCTGCTTTCCGAGTGAAAGACAAAGATTCGTCCATTAAGGAATTCCCGATAAGTCTGGGCAAGCTCAAATGTCTGGCTCAACAATTGCCAGATAAATTAAACATAAATTGCCATAATAAGACCAACAATTCCACCATACCCAGGAGCAAGGTAAAACAACTGTTGCCGGCTGCCTCCTCCAACGATGATTCAGCCTTGGTGCTATTGACCCATAATAAAACTGTGGAAATGTGGCAATGGAAGCAAGATCATTACGAGTTAGATTATAGTCTGAAGGGTCAACAAGTGGAGCGTGTGGCCGTTCATAATGATGAATATGTGGCCCTACTTTTGCTGAGACCTACGCCAGGGATTCGTATATACAGGTAAGCAAATGTAATCAAAAGATCAATGGAACAAGTGAGAAACAGAATCTAGAGAGCTTGCTTCCTAGAATTTGACCACTTCAGAGGCCCATTCCATTTAGGAGATAGTAGATTAGTGGAAAGTAGATTTCGCCTCTAAATAGGTAATCTACATAAAACGAAAGCTTAATGTTCCATATGATCTCCTTACAAAACTCAAATTAGTTTACTAATCACATTTACTTTTATCTTTGCAGATCCAATAGATTAGAGCAGATAATTGATTTAAATTCTGCAGCTGGCAAACCAAATGATATGATTTTCTGGTACTTGAAGGAAACAAAAGATCTTTTGCTGTGCCTGACGAGCGACAAGCAAGCTTTAACCATCTATCAGCAACAAGGAGCAGCCGGTTTCCAATTAATCTTAATGGAGAGCACTTTACCCTTGAATCATACAATGATTCTCTTGGAATTGGGCGTATCAAAGTTATCCCTGTTGGGTCTAACTTCTGGACAAGATCTTTTCTTGATAGCACCACAATTTGCACAGCTTTAACACAAAACTTAACACACACACACACAAAAACGATTCTTGTTAACTTTTCCTCCAGTTGTTATTGTTATTACTTGTTTGTTTTTCTAAATAAAAATTTACTTTTTATTGAATGCAAATTTCAATAACTGTTTTCTTTTTGGGGGGATGTGTTTAATCGTCGCTGGATTCAACATTCTCAGTTTGCAGGTTCTTGAAGGTGGGCACCGCCACATATGTCACATAGGTGTACAATTTGTTGGGGGAATCCTCATCATCGTTGCGACGACGCGCCAAACGGACACGCACACGGAATGGTGTGGATCTGGCAGGGGGAGATAGAGAGCGGGGATTTATTAGTATGCTGTAGATTCCAATCGGTTAGGAGAATTTCAGAGACTTACCTGATACCCTTGGACCAGATGTGCTTGTTTAGACGTGTATCAATTCTCACATCACTGGTGCCCATCTCACGTTCGGCAAACTTGCGGATTTCCTTGATGGCGCGTGGGGCGCGCTTCTTGAATCCAATGTTGTGCACACGCTTGGCCAAATGGATGGTGCACTCGCGGGTCACCACCTCATTGATGGCAGATTTGTTGATTTTCTCGCCCTTAGTTTTGGCCATTTTTCTTGTTGTCGTGTCGCAACGATGCTATTCAATGACCTAAAACATTTTTAAAATACAAATAATGCACATTAATTCAATATTCCACATCATCATAAATAACAACAATTCACAAAAAAAAAAAAGCCGACAGCAATTTTCTTTCTATAAATAAACCCATAGTAAATACCATTTTTCATGAAATCTCTACATGTTTCATTAGCTCTAATTGTTAAGTGTTGCATTTCCCACATATAGTTTTATTTTGTTGAATGAAAATTGCGATGTTTTTTGATTAAAATTGCAGAAACTTAAAATTACCCACCTATACGGAAATGAAAGCTGACGTAAAAGAATTGTCAAAAGTCAGGGTTACGCGAACAACAATCGAAACAGGGTTGCCCCGAGAAAGCAGAGATGCCAGATAGTTGCTACAAAACCTATCGATAAATGTGGTCCATCCCTGGTAAGAAATAATAACAAGGTTTTTGTTTTTAAATAAAAACTACTTAATTCTAGCACAACTTTTGACTGTCGGTCTGCTCTGGGGCGTCACCAATCCATTTATACGCTTAGGCAGCCGGGGCATCGAGTCTGTAGAGAATACAGGCTCCAAATGGCGTAATTTCGTGAGGGAGATAAGCCTAATAGGCACTCGTTGGAATTATTGGTTGCCGTTTGGTTTAAATCAGTGTGGAAGTGTTTTGTATGTTTGGACATTGCAAAATGCCAGCATTACAGTAGCTGTTCCAGTGGCCAATTCGCTGAGCTTTGCCTTTACAGCCATTACCGGCTATGCTCTGGGCGAAAAGTTGCCGGGAAAGAGTAAGTTTAGTTAGCTGTTTCATGGGAGCAAACTCTTCAAATCCTGTGCTTCTCTTTACAGAAGTAGTCCTGGGAACATCTCTAGTATGCTGTGGCAGTCTTCTAATGATCTATGATAAAATTCTACAAGAAGGATATTAATCATTCCAATAAGATTCTAACCCTAAACCCAAATAGTTTGTCTTTATTTTTCACTCATACAAAAATGATAAGGCATTTGCATTCTTAAAGAAAATCTCCAAATGTGCTCCTAAAGAGCCTTGTGCACGGCCTCTACAAGTACTTCCATGCTATTGATCGGTGTTTGCGGTGTAATGCCATGACCCAAATTGGCTATATAACGTGATTTGCCAAATTTGTGCACCATTTCAGTGGTTAAGGTGCGCAACTCTTCGGGATCTCGATACATATCCTGGGGATCTAAGTTGCCCTGCAACGTGATATTGGGACCGACTTCTTTACGGGCCTCAATGGGATCCACTGTCCAGTCGAGACCAATAACATCATAGCCAAGTTCACTCTGCTCCTTCAACGAATGGCCAGCACCCTTGGCAAACAGGATCTAAAAGAAAATTAAGGATAATGAATGAATTAAGTTTAGATATATCCAGAGATGATCCATACTACTACTTACCAACGGCACCAATGGTATAACCTTCTTGGTCAAACGATCCACCAGCTCATTGCGTATGCGCCGCAAATAGGGCACAGCCCATTCGAGGAATTCTTCTTTGGTTAAATGCTCAGCGGATGATTCGAAGATCTGCAACATTTGGGCACCAGCCTGCACTTGCATCTCCAAATAGTCCACTATAGCATCAGTCAATAGATTAAGAAATAATTTCGTATCCTCTGGATACTCATTAAGCCAGGCTTTGGCCTTTGACATGGTTTTACTGCCACCACCCTCGATCATGTAGCCCAAAAGTGTCCACGGAGCTCCCGTGAAGCCAATCAATGGCACTCGACCATCCAATTTGTGTCGCATCATGGTAATGGCTTCGCCCACATACATCAGCCGCGACAAAGCACCATCGGGAGTCAAACGCTTTAGATCCTCGGGCGTTTGGATTGGCTGTGGCAGCACAGGACCAACACCGGCATGCATTTCCACTGTCAAACCCAGAGCCTGGGGTATAACCAAAATATCTGAGAATATAATCGAGGCATCCAAATCGAATCGTCGCAGCGGTTGCATGGTCACCTCACAGGCCAGCTCGGGTGTGCGGCAGACGGTAAAGAAATCATGTTTCTTGCGCAGCTCCTGAAATTCAGGCAAATAGCGTCCGGCTTGTCGCATAACCCAAACTGGGACTCGATCCACCACTTCACCGCGTGCGGCACGCAGCAAATTGTCATTTTTCAATGGCGGAAATGGCTGAAATGGGTCAATTGCCATGATGAAATCAATGTGCATTACAGCCGGCAGCAGCAGCAGCAACAACATCATTCGAAGTAATCGAAGTTCAATCACCATTTTTTATTTTTTTTTTTTTTGATTTATACAATGATGTAACTGTCAAATTTCTGATGCTGAGACAATTTTTGTTAATTAATATTCAACCCACCTTGTCGCCCTTCATCTTCTTATTACTGCCTAATTGAACTAAATTTAATTAATAACAAGAAATTTTGATGAAAATAATTAAGCAATTTTGCAATCTGTGCATTAACAAGCGATATTTTTGTATCGGTATCTCGAGTGGCCGCTGGCCAGGCCAGCACTTGACAGCTGATTCCTACGCAATGACTGTGACAATGGAAAAAAAAAAACTGTGACAGGTACAACAGACTTCTAAGAAAGCATTTATTTGAAATCCTTTACGAAAATTACCAATTTCAGTGCAGATCTTTTCAGTTTTAAGTAAAAAACGACCTTAAATAAAAGTCAAAAATAAATCTTTCATATATATTTGTTAATTTTTTAAGTTTCGCAGACGGTCACCCTGTTTCGTTACCAAAGTGATTTGTGTAAATATTTTTAACGGTTAGTATACCTGTCGCTCTTCTTAACATCTGATTGCCAGAGCTACCAACTCGTTTATTTTGGAATACAAAACAAAATTAAAAGTTTGTCAAAATGCTCAAATCTAGCAAGTTTTAATAAATACACAACCAAATTTTATTGTTATTTTAAAAATAAAAATCACTAAAGCTAAACCCCCGAAGTGAGCATCATGGAGCCTTCCGTGTTGGAGGCAACGGCCTCAACAACAACCACAACTTCAACGACAAAAGTGGAACCCAATAATGCTGGAGAAAAATTGCAAAAAGTATTTAAAACAGATTTCGATGCCAAATATAATATTCTTGATATACCAACGCCTCGGAACGCTTTTATGTCTGGCCAATATAAACGCAGTTATGCCTATTATACAATACGCAGTCGTCTACCAGTAATCCTAACTAATGTAATAGACCGAATGACTAAGGATAAAAATGAATTGGTGACACAATTCGGTGAGGTTTGTAAATGATGAAACGTTAAGACGTGAATATTCTAATTTTAACCCATTAGCGCCTTCCAATTTTGAACAGAGTGCACGGGAGGAACTGAAAATCATAATTGGCTTCATCTCGAGGCTAAAGTATGAGCTGCAAACGGATAAACCATTTCAAAAATTCACAGGAGATGGTAAGTTAACTTAGAGTTGGATTAACTATTATTTAATTCATGTAATTCTTAGAACTCGATCGTGAATTGTGGAATAACTTTCTATCCCTCTTGTCCGAGGATGAAGGAACATTTTATCGCGGCTGTTGGCTTCATGCCGAATGCTATATGTATAGGAAACTTTACTCCTTTGTCGAGAATAGCATTTTTCTCAAGAAATTTGATTATTTTGGTAAAGCCAAGGAACAGGCGTTGGTCTCCAGCATAGATGATATAATCTCGCTGGTCAAGTATACGCGAAGGACTGAGAAAAATGTAGAAATGTTTGAGGAGCTATTGAAATTCAGTCTTTGGGCTAATCGTAATGATGATCCAGAAACGGCAAGTCTCTTTAATCGTAAAGTACTTGAAGATGCTGGATCCACAAATGATTACATACTCGTTAATCACTCGACTCAATTGTGGGACTGTCTAGAAAGAAAGGCAACGCAAAAGAAACATCTTCAGCAAGTCGATTATATACTGGATAATGTTGGCTATGAATTGTTCACAGATTTCATTTTAGCCGAATATATGATTGAGAAAGGATTAACCCAAAAAGTACGTTTTCATGTGAAGGCTCATCCATGGTTTGTCTCCGATGTCACAGAGCATGACTTCAAATGGACCTTGGAATATTTGAGTCAACATTCGGATTATATTGTCTGTTTGATTGGCAAAAAGTTTCTGCAATTCCTCGATGAGGGTAAATTCGAATTGGCTGCAGCTTCACCCTTCTGGACTGGACCATATGCTTTCCATAGGTTGGAAGAATGAAACATTTGGATTTAATTTTTGTTAATTCTTGTTTGTTTTTTTTATTTAGAATGCGCGATGTCTCGCCCGATTTGTACAACTCATTGCAACAGTCTAAGCTAATTATATTTAAGGGCGATCTCAATTATCGTAAACTCATGAATGATGTCTGCTGGGATCCCACCCAAGAAGTCACAACTAGTTTGAGTGGCTTTCTGCCCACGAATCTATGCGCACTGCGTTCAATTAAAGCGGAAGTTATAGCCGGCCTGCCTGAGGGTGTATATGAAACATTGTGTAAACAAGATCCCCAATGGATGATTACTGGCAACTACAGCGTCATACAATTTGTAGACGGAACACGAGAATTTGGCTATTAAAAAGCGAAAAGGCAGCAACCAAAGGCAATTATTAAATTAAAGCAGTCGCATGTAATTAAATTCAAATTTCTAATCACACAGTTATTGATTAAACATATTTATTCAATGTAATTTATTAACAAAATAAAAATTATAAATAAATATATAAATTTTAGATTCCTTTACAAAACTCCTACACACAATTTTAAACTAAAATAACCGTTAGGGATTCATAATTATTGGGCAACACCGGAGAATAAGCGGCATTGATTAGCACTGTTTGAGCAGAAGAATTTTGGTTTTCATCAACACTAGCCCATCAGCTGTTCTAGTGTCAGTTATCAGTTCGACCGCTGAGTAGTTTTCCGCCACAACTTCCAGAAGTCCACTATATCTACTATATATATATAGTCGAGAATCATAAATTTGACTTGATAATTTACATTGAAATGACCTTGCCAGCCCAGCGTGACGATTTTGATGTAAAGAATGGCATAATCGATGGCCCAACACCACCTAAATCTGAACTCAAGGCACTCTATAAGCAGTAAGCGATTAAATATAGAACATATTATATATACATCTTTATATGTATATACATAATTGCAGGAGCTTTGCTTATTACACGTTTCGTGTACGTTTGCCCTCAAGTTTGGCCACAATTGCTGCAGCCTTAGTCAAGGATAAGGACGAATTAATAGCCGAATATGGTGCAGTAAGTTTTTGTTGTTTTGTTTTTAAATCTGTTGACCTTAGATTGATTGATTACCACATTTAGGACGCAGGCGCAGACATTGAGCAAACGGCAGCAGCTGTTACGGAATTGCGCCAAAATATACTAAACAATGGCCCACTATTGCCTTTTGGGGGAAAGGGTTAGCATCCTGCCAATAATGAGGATTGAAACTGTCAATAATGGTGAACTTTCTCTTTTGTAGAAACCGATACGGACGTATGGAATGCATTCCTGAATACCATAGATAAGGAAAAACGCAATTATTTCCCAACCTGCTGGCTCTACGCTGAATGTTATATGTATCGCAAAATCTCGGACATCTTTCAGTCCACCAAATCCTTGGATTCCTATGATTATTTTGGCAATCAGAAAAAAACTGCCGCCAAATTGAGTCTTGATGCTATGCTGGCTGTAGCCAGGGCCACAAGGAATACAACAAGAGATGGCGACACCTTCCGTCAGCTAATCAAACTGAATTTATGGGGCAATCGATGTGATCTATCCATTACCTCGGGCAAGCAGATAAAGCCTACGGGCAATGCCTTTGAACAGGTCACCGGCCTGGAACCCAAGTTGCTGATTGATAACACATTGCAAATATGGCAAGCGATCGATGGTGGCTCTAAAGATGGAATTGTGGATATTGTTTGTGATAATGCTGGCTATGAATTGTACACAGATTTAATATTAGCCGAATATATCATAGATAAGGGTTTGGCAGCAAAAGTGAGATTCAATGTAAAGGCCATTCCGTGGTTTATATCGGATGTGATGGCACATGATTACCATTGGACATTGCAATTTATGGCCGATCATGAGGATGAAGTGCTCAGTGAGCTGGGCAAGAAGCTACAACGCTTTACAGAGGAGGGAAAATTCGAATTATCACCATTGGAACACTTTTGGACGAGTCCATATGAGTTTTATCGCATGCAAGAAGTAAATCCTAAACTCTATAAACGTTTACAAGAGGCACAATTGATTATATTTAAAGGTGATTTAAATTATCGCAAACTGTTGGGTGATTACTCTTGGCCAGACACGGAAGCATTTGAAACTTGTCTGCGAGGTGAGTTGAGGCGATAAGAAATATTCATTTCCCTATTTAAATTACTAAATTTCTTGTAGGCTTTCGTCCCTCGAATCTCTGCACATTGCGCACAGTAAAAGCGGATTTAATCTGTGGCCTACCTGAGGGAATTTCCCAGGAACTTTTTGCTAAGGATAAGGAATGGATGTTGACCGGTGAATATGGCATCATCTCATTTGCCGAAAGAGCGTGAGAATTAAATAATTAGTGGCAATTGAAATTCAATTTATGTTTAACAATAAAATTGTTTAGCTTCAGCTAGTAATTTGTTAGAAACAAAGCCATGTAATATATTCTGTTATTACGGAACTTCTTTAAAATTGGTAAGGGTTCTTTATGCAGCAGCTATTTTAAAATACTTTGAGTACTTTTGTTGTATTAGTTTTTAAATGTACAAGTTTTATTTGGAAGCAAACAAACAGTGCAGAGTTCAAAGGTTATGTTCAGCAATTAGGTTATCTTTCTCTGCATGATTTGAATCCTTTATACGTAGCCCTGGTTTTGCATTAGAAGCAGTCGGTTTAACTAATACAGGGCTGCAAATTTATAGTGGACGGCAGAAAAGGAAAGGATATTATTCTCTTGATGTTTAAAAAAGCAACAGATTATCACTTAAAACATTTTATTTATTTTTCAGCGTTTTAATATTGAAAGTGCTATTTGAAAATATTATAACGGTATATAAACATTTTTCAATTCTTCATATTTTTCTCTCAATCATTCTCTCTTTCCATCCTAAAGAACTGCTCATTGTGTGCATTTGGTGCTTTCAAGTTAATTCTCCAAGTCCTCTTAAAGTCCTCAGAAATGATAAAAAATCTGATGTTTTTATAGTTCTTGGGACGAGTGTTTAAAGTAGCATTGAAATCGGTGTGAAAAATTGTGTGTTCCTTGCCAAAACCGTTAAATATTTGCAATGGGAAAGCAACAAATTCAACCAAAACAAGGCAATAAGGAATAAATGACAAGGTCAGTGAATTTTAATTTATGGTTTAGCTTCTTTTTGCGTTTAAAAACAATTCATGATGTATGATAAGGGGAGTTTTAATTTGTTTAAGGTTAGGTTAAGGTTGAGGTTATGTATCAATATTTCTGTGGCGGTCGAAAAGCGGTAAAACTATTTTAAAATAGGATATTAATTTTAATTTCTGCTGTTTTTAGAATTCAATAATTATAAATTGGTATGGTGAATCAAAGTTTTGAATTGGTAAGATCTTACGCTAAAGGCAAGAGTTAATGCAACTTCCTTGATGAAATTTACCATTGAATCTCTAGTTGAAAGGCTCTCTAGTATGCCTAACCTCACTTATTTCTTTACAACTTTTTTAATCTTCTGATAGAAACATAATTGTTGATATTTTTGTTGTTTTTGTCATTTATTTGGTTTTCCTTCTATTTGTTTTTTGTATTTAGGCCTAAGTTATCAAAAAATTGTCAGTCGAAAAATGAATTTTGAGAATTATGAAGACTATGATACGGATTCAAGAAATCAGACAAGTTTGTTTAGTAACGGCTATACGGAAAACAATTCGGCGGATTTAGAGGCTATCCATGCATTAAGGGAACGTAAATTTATGGAAAAGAATTCCATTATCGATAGGGTAACTCCTATTCGTGAGGAATTAACTGCCAAATATAAACGTAGTCTCGCCTATGCCCATTTTACGGAACGTGTACCCAATAGCCTAATGGAGATGATCTGTTTGCTTCGGGAGGACGAGCCACGTTTGATTCAAGAATATGGTGAATATGTTCACTTTGATTTGAAACGAATCATTTGGAGTTTAACGATTTTGCATCAGGATATATCTGAGAATCGATTACTTACGGTCTTTCATGGCAAAGCGCCGGATACACCGAGTTGGAATAAATTTCTACTCGGTTTGTATGAGGAGAAAAATCAGTGGTTTTCCGCCGTCTGGCTACATGCTGAATGCTATATGTATCGAAGGATATGGGCCATCTTTAATCGTTCTTATACCCTTAAGAACTATGATTACTTTAGTCAACAGAAAATCTCGGGAGCGATTCTTTATAAGGATCTGATGCTTAATGCACGCAATTCCACCAAAGGACTCGAGCGTTCCGAGGAGAATCTGCAGTTTATGCTACAATTATCCTTGTGGGGTAATCGAATTTTGGATTTGAGTCGAGAAGAAGATATATTAACGCTAATTGATGAGCAAAACAAAAATTTATTGGTTGATGAGTCAGCCATTTGTTGGCGTCTGCTAACCGAAACGACACTAAAACCAATTTATTTGGATATCGTTTGTGATAATGCCGGATTTGAGCTCTTCACCGATTTCCTTCTAGCCGAATATATCATCGAAACGGGTCTAGCTCAACGTGTGCGTTTCCATGTCAAAGCCATTCCTTGGTTCATTTGGGATGCAACTCAATCGGATGTCACTTGGTTACTGCGTTATCTTTGCACCCACGAATTCCCTCAGTTGGCTGCCTTTGGACGACGTCTTCGTGGCTTTGTGCGTGATCGTTCCATCATAATTTGTAAGGATACGAATTTTTGGACTTCGCCACGTGAATTTAGTGCCATGAAGAAATTGTGTCCCTGTTTGTATTTAACGCTCAGCGAAGCTTCTTTGGTCATCTTCAAGGGAGATCACAACTATCGTAAACTTCTTGGTGATATCAATTGGGATTCGGTTACACCATTTAAGGATTGCCTAAAGGGCTTTCTGCCTACCAGTTTATGTGCCTTGCGTCCCATCAAAACGGATATTTATTGTGGTCTACCCACATGTACGGTCGAGTGGCAAACAGAAGATAACCCCAAGTGGATGAAGACGGGCGAAAAGGCTGTCATACAAGTGGCCATCAAGTCAAGACCCTAAAACTGACAATTTTTTGTTATAATAATAAAAAAATCTTTGTACATCTTACATGTAATTAGTTTTTTAGAGTTTAAGAATTTCGAAAGAAGTATTTTTGAAAAAGACGGAAAAATGTTAAAGATTTTTCTTACAGAAACTTCAAATCTCGTTTTAAAATATTCTTCCGTGGCGTAACATTTTGTTTGTACTAACTTAAGAGATTAGTGATTCCCATAAACATGAGGAACAAACAAACAGTTATAAAGCTCACTTTAAATAGGAATTAAGGAACCAAAAGTTTCCTTTTCTAAAATGTGTTTTTTTACCCGTTGAACTTCGGATGATTTTCTAGCATCAGCGACTTCTTTCTTAGATTAAAGCCGGAATGATTTTCATTACTTATGTGAAGAGATTTTGACATTTCGACAACTTCTGTTAATGTTTTTAAAAGTTGATTTGAAATTTTCGAGAATGCCTTTCTTGGACTTTTCCTCATTTGAAGCACAATAAATGGATGTCTCCTAATTCCTTTGATCACAGTGAAAGCTAAGATGACTTCTTCTAAGCTAAATATAAAGAAAAATTCCTTTTCGATCCTCATTCCACAAGCCTTTTCCACTTGCATAGATCAGGGATGACCGTTTTTGGCTCCGGTGGCTCTTTACCGGCAGAGGCTGGGCAGAGAAAAGCGTCACTTTTGCGAGTCGACTCACGGTCGTCATGAACGACCTTTATTGGTCGATCATCGTTGAACTTGTGGACATAGGGACGAAGAAGGGGGAAAAAAGGGTTGCGAAAAAGTGACATTTTTCTCTGCCCAGCCTCTGCCGCTGATGCTCTGGCTCCCAAAAACAATTTCCGTGGCCATAGATGATTTCCTATGTCATAAAAAAAACTTTTTTTTTTTATAGTCATTTACCACAATTGGTGTTTAATGTTGATTTCTTTTGTTGTTGTTCATTAGTTGGACGCCATATTGAGCTAAGGATAGGCGCATGGCTGGTGTAAGTCATTATAATAAGTATTGCATTTCCATCATTAACTGCTATCGTTATCGTTAATATGTATATTATTATAAGACTACTAACTAGATATTATCAAGTATGAATGGTAGAAAAATATGTAATTTATGTATGTATGTATTATGCTCTAAGGCCATATATGCGTGTTTCATGGATCGTATATAAACCCCTGATCCAATTTTCGTAATTTAATTCATTGAGTTTTTTTAAGTCTTATCAATTGCCATATAAAACGAAAAACAAACAAAAATGATAAGAACGAAAACATTTTTAAACCAGTTTTGAAATTATTTAGTGTCTTTTTTTTTTTAAATTAAATTCAAAATGCTATGTATGTATGTATGTGTGTGTGTGTAACTTAGTTCGGTTTTTGCTGGTGCTGCTGCTGCTGCTCTTTTTGTTCCGCTACTGTCTAGTTTTTGTGTTGGTTCAGTTTTAACTACTTGGAGGGATCAATTAATGCAGCTCCAGTTCACAAAACACAATTCGGATTGAGCTGCTGATATGGCGTTAGATCTTTGGTGATGGAAAATAGGGCACCATCTCGTACCATTTTGCATGTAAGTGAGCCCAAGTTTTTGGCATCATCGATGCCAGAATGAGCACGTCCCTCAAAGGCCAAGCCGACATGGGCCAATGCATCACTAAAATTGCATGGACGATATTTATACCATTCCCGGTAAATGGCACGCACATCAATCCATTGATTGAAATAGACAGCTTTACGCATACGTTTCCTTGTACACTCTTTGGCCAGGCAAATGCCAAAGTCCCAATCCGTCCAGGTGACAAATGCACAATTGCCCAATATATTCGATTTACTCATTTTGGGTAAAACTAAATTGCGGGCCCGCAGCTCTTTGCGTAACCATTCGTGGAACATCATCAGGGCCGTCTGCAGGGGTATACCATTATCGACAGTCTTTTGTTGAATCCCGGTCAGCTCGGTGCAATAGCTACTCAAACGCGGCGACTCAATGGGCATGATATATTTGTGAAATTCAGCTTCAACTTTGCCAGTCTTCAAATTGATCAAAACGGCAGGGAATTCTAGAAAAATAAACAAAGAATTACAATAATACCCATCATATTTAGGATAAGGATACTCCTACCTATAATTTCTGCCTCTCGCCATTGTGGTGGCGCCTGTTTCTCCCAGCATGTGGCCTCGAAGTCGACAGCAATTACATAACTATAGGGCTGCATGGCCAATTGCTTCGATTTGCGTATCTTTTTGACCTTAGCCGGGGCAACACCAATGCCCACAGTTTCAACTGTGATATTTGCCTCCTCTTCAAGATCGTTCTCGTTGGCTCGATCCGGTCGTGCACCACCGTCCACGTATATGGTATCAATTAGACCCAATTGTCTGCAAGAACATCACAGTGAGAAAAACGTTAACCAAAGTAAAAATATAAATTCGCGTTATTTAATTTCATTGGATTCGTTTGCAACGACTTTAGAAAATATATAATAGGAAAAAAGTATGTATTTTTATTGATGTTTGTTTAATTTTTTTTTTTAGATTTTGAAAGTACTTGGAGACGACATGAGAGATATGTATGGATGGGATTTCGTTTTGATTATCTCATGGACAAGTTCAAACTGACAGTAAAAGGCTATGGAAGGTTGATTTTCAGAATATACTCAACATAAACGTCATTATTACTTTCACATTAATAGAACTTTGCAACGTTTCTAGTGAAGATTCATCGAAAAGCGCCTTCATAGAGTTCGTCCTAACAGTAGCAGATAATTTTAACCTACAAATCGCAACTCTTTCCTCTTATTTTCGTTATATGGAATATTGAGTTTTATTTTAAAGTTATCTAATTTAAAAAAACAACAATTCAAGGATGGATTTACTTGAAAAAAGCCTTTGTAATGTCATTCCTAACCTCAAACATTACGTTGATCGCCCGTATGAACAAGTTTAACTTAAAAATCAACAATTTTGTATATTTTTTTATGAAATATAATGAACTTTGACGTCAAAACATTTACTTTGATGTCCTTTCTAACCTTAAGCTGTACATTGATCCTGCCTATGGCCAATTTTAACATTAAAATCGCAATTGATCCATTACTTTTGTCTCAAGGAACAAAGATTTGTTTTATTTTAAAGCTTTTACTTTGATGTTCAAACAATCCAAACTACCACAAAGAAGGCTTCTTCGTCCTTTATTATATTAAGTTTTAATCCTTTTTTGTTTGCTGTTTGCCATAGCAAACAATCATGGGTTTTTGTTGCCAAACAAGGCCATTGGTTTCGCCTAAAGCCTGAGCCACAATAGATTGATCGACCTCCTCGTTAAAGGTCACAAAAGCCTGTCCCTTCATGCGACCTTGTTGCATGACTTTAATCTCCAAATGGTCAACAGTTGTCACATATTTGCCATATAATTCTAACAATTGTTGTTCGTTAACATTTTTGAAGAGATTCTTAATATAGAGTTTGTGACTGGGGATTCCTTCCTGATAGTTTCGATAGATGGGCAAAGCTTGGAGTTCTGTCAGGGACAGACGTTCCATGCAATCCGAAGAAGGTGTAAGACTCTGTGGCAATTTGAGCTCTATTTTGGGCAAAGAAATTGCGGGCTGAGGAATACCCTGAGCTGGAGTTGGATTTGGAGTTGTCTTGGCTAATTGATGAAGCATTTGACGTGTCTTTTTGAGTCTTAGTTGGCGACGTTGCTCCTCCTGTTCTTTGTCCAGACATGGTCTTTTGGGTTTGTGGCATTGGTGTGCTTCTGTATCGCTCTCCAATTCGCTTTCACTTGCACTGAGAAGCGTCTTCGTCTGCGAAGTCTCCTCTTCCATTATGTCCTCTGTTTGTGTGCCCGCACTTGGTCGATATTGTGTTTGAAGCAGACTCTTTTGGCGCTTCTTAAACGGCGGCTCGAGATTCATGCGATTCATCAAGTGTAACACTTGGTAATAGAATTTTGTATTATTTACTAAAGATTGGCTTATTGCGGCCAATATATCATTATTGATGGATGGATAATTATAACGTAAATATGGTGGGGGTGGTTGTGATGCCATTTGCACATACTTGTTGAGCTCAGTCTGCTCCTCCGGGCTCCAGTCTGCCGGCAACTGCTTCTTCTTGTCCTGCTTGCTCTTTGTTGTCTGTGATGATTTGTTGGCTTTGTTGTTGTTGCCACTCTCCGTGTTGGATGACTTATTGCCGAATGGACTCAGCCGCAGGGGCTTATCGAGCAAATTGTCCAAACCTTTAAGCTCATTGTAGGCCAATTGAGCCTCGCCGGGATTAACATATTCCAAGATGGCACGTCGTCTGCCAAAGTTATTCAGAGAGCGGGGTATAATGAGATTTAGTTCTTGTATTAATTGAGCAAGTTCCTCCATTTCGCAAGGCATGCTTTTAATAAGCAATTTACAAGTTTCCATGTTGTAGTTGGTTGGTTGCAAACCTTTCACGTTTATATTCACATTGCTTATGCAGTGTTGGGCAATGCTGAATCCTTCCACTCACAGCGAAACGTTATTCAATACTGAAGAACTTTTTTACAGTCGCTGTTAACAGAGCGATAGCAGACGACAGTCTGTTAACAGTTGGCGCGTTTTTATGAAATTTAAATTCGTGCTTGTTTGGTCGATAAAATAGAAATTGCATAAATGATAAAAAATGCAGCTACCTGCTCTTCTGTTTGCTTTCACTAATTGCTGGGTTACAAAGTTAAGATAATCATCATATAGTGGGTTTAACTAAACTAGCAAATGTGCAAACTGGTTTTTAGCCATTTGGCATCCGGCTAGCCGGCGCTGACGACAATTGCTCTACAAACAAAAATTACAATAATAAAATTCATATCAGTTAGGGTATTTTTTTTCTTTAACATAAAGTAAATATTTAATTTTAGATACAAATTTTTCCTGACATTTTTAGTTTTTCCAGCTGCAAATAAAAGTCCATTGCACTCGAGACTTAATCAAATCATACATAAATGAATGACATGCTTTTCAGGTTTCTTTGATATATGGCACACACCATGCACACTCACACACACACACACACACTCCCACATGGAGTGGGCACAATGGTTATAAAAAGATCAAAACACTCGAAAGCAGATTGCATAAAATTTGCAATGATTAAATGGACAATAACAACTACAACAACAACTGGACAACAGCTTGGAAAAGAAGAAGGAGGAGGCGGCGTAGGAGGAGCAGCTGCAGTCGACTCTCACTTTCGTTTTCGCCTGCATATGCGGAAGTCGGGCAAAATAAAATTGGATGAATGAACTCTGTCTTTCTCTCTCAGTCTCTCTTGCTGCTTTTGAAATTTCACTTTTACTTTTGGGGACAAATTGAAAACGAGACAACAAAAAAGGGGAACGAGAAGTCGGCGGCGGGGGGTGCGTATGGGTCGTTGGTTGGTCACTCAATTCCAAGTGACATTAATGGGTTAGGTTAGGTTCTGTGTGTTGGCTATTTTTAGAACAATTGTAAATTGTTGTAAACTGTGCTGGATTGGATGACAAATTGGAAGAAGGCTTATACATTGTGAAAGATATAGAGAGCGAATGAGATAGACACAGAAAGAGGAAGAGGACATGTGATCAATGATTTTACAATCTTCTCAATCTCTCATGGCTCACTTTTGCTTAGACAAGGCCCTTATGTAAGTTTGTAACTTGCGTGATTGACCAGAAATTGACCCCATTAAGCTATGTATGCCTTAGCGTGGCTAGTGTTGATAAGGGATCTTTGAAGATTGAAGGGAAAAAAAGAATCCTTAAAAAACGATCCTTTTGTGCCTTTTCGTGTATGCAATTTCGTTTAGGAATATCTTATGCATACAAAGTCACTAAGTAAAGTCTAGAAATCTGACATCTATCTTAGTTCAATAATGGTTTTTCTATCACATAAAAATTAATTAAAATTGCCCTCTTTTCCACTCACGGATTCGCCATTTGATTAAAGACTCGTTGCATTATGGAGAACCATTTTTAAATACCATCAACGTTGCTGCTGAAGTTTTCAGTTTCAGTTTCTTTTACTTTCAAAGAGTGTCCGGTCTCATTGATCGTCCGAAAGTCCTGTCTTTAACTTACTAGCGTCTCACTTTCACGCTTATCCAACACAATCACTAAGAGACTTTAAATAAAGGGCTGAGTTCACGGTCTTTTATATAGTATACGTAAATCTTCTTGATCAGACACAGGCAGTAAAAAGCCAAGTGGAAGACATAAATTAAAATTCATATATGTACCTTCTTCCTGTTTTTTTTATTTTTTAATTTTACTTCTGCTTTCTTTCTCTCTTTATGATTCATTATCAATTTCTTTTCTTTATTTATCAATTAATAAATTTTTAAACTCTAATATATTTCTGTCTGCTTTTAACAAGTTTATAAAGTTTCTTTTTAACTGTAGTTCAACTTTACCTAGCTTCTCAATGGCTTTGATATCTTTATGCTTAAATTACTTTATAGCTGAGAAATCGTTTCAGATTCGTTAAATGTCTCTATTGTTAAACCCTTTTTTTGCTTTGAATCTATCATTTGCAATTTTAAATAATTAAGCTGACATGTGATCTACAATTATTTAAACAAAGCACAAACCAAAAACAAAAAGGCGGCAGGTGTGACAAAGTAATTTAAAACAAATTATTATTCTTTTGTATCAATTAGTTTAAACATTTACTTTAGCATGCACAGTAGCAGTTGAGATGCAAATGAATGAAACAAAAGTAACACACAAAAACACTCATAAATTCAACAAGTTTCAAAACGTGCCCCATGGCCCTACTAATTAGGGGTAAATTATTGTTGCTATTTTTGTTTTTGCTACGAGTATTCAATCAATGAGTTGCAATGAGTATGAGTATTTTAGCTTGGCTTCGGCTAATTGGCATATTTAGATATAAGTATAATATGCACTATATATATTATAATATTCCAGATGATTATATTCTCAAGGTCCTTCCGCGCAATAAACGGCAAACGACCAGAGAAAGAGAGAGACATAGACGAAGAAGCATTATTGCAATTGATAGAAATTAGCTTTTCTTTTTCTTTATGAACTTGGCCGAGGCAATTGTATATATTTATATATGATACCCAGCATAGAAATATTAGCAAGGTAACTGGATTAGGGCCACTCGAACAAGGATTACAAGAAGTGGAATATATTTAAAGTCATTTTAAATTTAACTTACATAAATAGTTACAACCTTAAGAAGAAAGAAGTTTATCATAAATTTCGTGGCATTTTTTTAAAGTTTTTAGTAAAACAAAACATATCCAATTGTATTTATATACAATTGATTTGATCTGATTAAATAAGTTAGATCTTAGACCTTAGTTTCGAAAGTTTTTCAATCAAATCAAGTATCATTTTCGGAAATGTTTTACCGTTTCGT